>JAYESA010000007.1:203677673-204365173 GCA_036927795.1 Iris macrosiphon | reverse complement strand
ATATGCCTTGGGTGACCTAACGGTCCCGGATACTTGCAGGTTCATTTGCACAAAAGGACTATTTGATAGTCTCCTGGCTAACAAGAATGCATGCACAATACAATCACGTTAAACATTCGTAAGCAGGCAAGCACGCGTTCTAAGGGACATAAGCAGACACGTTTGCTCGGACCCGAAGGTAAGCCGAGAGATGAAACCGTTAGGGGACTTAGCATGCGAGGGTCTGAATACAAGCAGTATTTTAATTTCCATGTTCTAGCATAAGCAATACAAGTTGGGATTATTCCCTTAGCTAGGTGCGTTAAATTTATTAGCATGCAGGGGGTGATTCACCTAGCGACTAGCATAAATATTTTAGATTTTATGTGTGCTGGCTAAGCAAAGACAAGTTCACCGTAGCCACCCACCTTAGCGATGATTTGCCTCGATAGAGCGATACGTCAAGCGAGCCTCTGAAAGCCCAAGCTGAATTCTTGTAGGGACAAGTCTGGATATCCTTTGCTTCTCGTTTGAGGCAAGGCGGGTCGGAACTGCCGCACTATTGCCGTTTGAAACAGCAGTCCGCTTGAGCGGAACGGGGTGTTACAGACATGGGTCCACTAGGGTCTGACATGGGTCCAGACTAGCCAAAACCCTAAAACAACCAATAGAAAAATAATACAACCATTAATTAAATATAAATATAATTATTTATAATCAATATATAATTTACCAAATAAAAATTAAAAAAAAAAATCCTATTTTCTAGAATTGGGTAGTGACAAGACCACATGGCAGCCTGTCCGCATCATGCGATTGAGGTTACAACCACATTATGTTGAAGGAGTCATATATGGCCACCAAACAAAGCCATATGCGGCATCGATAGTCCGTCAACACGATGACTATAAATAGCGAGGGTAACATACTCTACAACCCCCGGCCAGCTATATGCGTGCACACAAGCTCAGGAGAGAGAAGAAAGCAGAGCATCCCCATTCCCCCATCGGACCTTCAACGGAGTAAAGGAGCCGCCACAATGCTCTTTATCCATCGTCACCACCCAGATCAAAATATTGTACTTAGATTGTCTGTCTATGACCTCTTTATACTTTCGTTAATTTGTTGATTAAATCAAGCTCTTTTATACTTTCGAATTTAATGATGAACACACCCGAGCGTGTATGCAACATTCAATAATCAAAATCTTAGCCACGCTTTGGTACTTAACTCATATATCATGCCCGTGTTGGGAAAAAGTATATTTATAACATCACACTTTCAAAAATTTGGAGGCATTCTTGATGAACAACCCAAATATAAATCACTTAATATGTAACACGGTATGTCGCATCTCGGTGCACATCAGATCATGAACAATAACAGACAATAATTGTATCAGCACAGATACAATATTCGAGTCCAATTACCAAGATCATAAGCATGAGTTCTAGCACATGGTCGGGTTACTGAGTCAATTCTCCCCTAGAATCATAACACAAGCAATAACCAGGATCAAACACATAGAGAATGATAAGAAAAATTCCAAATAAAATAAATGAACACGTTATAAAAGTTCTACGTGCACGCATTGAGTCATTAAGGATAACACGCGCATGAAATTGTACGTGTGAAGGTCAGGCGCATGAACCAAACAAGCGCAGGCTCAGGGTGCCGCATGAAGTCATGGCGCATAATGTCTCTTGAAGTCAGGGGCGCATAAACGAGGCAAAGTCCACTTATTGGGACAAGTGCCGAAGTGACGAACAATAAATGAAGTGTTAGTGAAGTGACTGAAATGATAGATGTGACAAGCCATAAAGTGCGTCAGGAGAAAAGACAAAACAATTAAAAGAAGTGCCAGGGCGGGGCTAAGTCATGCGTCCAAGAAAAAAAGGGGGACGCATAGCTCACGGCCGCAGGATGACTTCTATGCGCCTAAGAGAGATAACAAAAAATTTCTGACACTTAGCTTTTTCAAGCTCGAGTTTCAGATCGCATGCGTTCTTCAGTTATGTGCCAATAAAATGGATGCATGCTGGATGCTCGACGCATGGAGCTTCATATTCTCCACAACAAGTTTGGCCATGGCGAAAACTCCAAACCAAAAGTTGGATTTTCTCCATGAAAACTTCGTCTGAGGTCCAAATTCAGCAAAGTAAAATTCTAAATCACTCAAAATCAAATGCTCTACAACATAGAACAACAAGTTTTTGAAAAAAAATAATTTTTTGAAGATCAAAACCAAGGAAAAACTCAAGAACACCCATACTCATAAAAATCCAGTTCTACACCATTCCATCCACCAAATCCAAAAATAACAAGTTCTAAACATGATTAAAATCACACAATAAATATAATAGACCAATAATATGGAGGATTTTTTCATTTCTCATGCAAGGTGTACCTGCCTATGGAGGGAGGAAAAACCTAAGAGAGAGAAAGAAAAGAAGTAATAAAGAGGGAGAGAGAAAGAAGTTGGCTTATATAGCTAGGATTTGAGGTTTAGACCACGGGTTAAACTCATGACCAAACCAACCCAAACAATAAACCAAGAACCAAGACAAACCAAAGAATGAATCTAGTCTCATGCAACCAAATAAAATAAACATGCAACAAGAATTTATACGGTCCCAATACGTAATCTGTTTGATATAGCTATCTGAGATACAAACAAACCTTAATATTTCCTCTCACACACACACACACACACACACACACACACACACACACACATATATATATATATATATATATATATATATATATATATATATATATATCCGTGAAAGTTTTATTCCTAAAATATTCTTACCTATGTTTACTACTTAAAATTGTTTATTAAATTTGACATTAGTTAGGTAATTATATGTGAAAATCTCAGACGTAAGTAAATACTCAACCAATTTACTTTTTTTTTTTAAACTTACGGAGATAAATAAAAACTGAAACCAACTTCCCACTTATCCGTCAAAGCCGTAAGGAGATTAAAAAAATCTAAAACTGTAAGTAAATACTCAATCAATTTAATTTTTTAAACACTTACGGGAGATGCATAATTTTTATAAATAGTAGAGATATATTCATACAAATTATAATTAAATCTATAATAAATCATAATATATATATATATATATATATATATATATATATATATATATCCGCATTAAATTTAATGAACTATTGTAATTAGTAAAGTTAGGTGAGGATATATTTGGAATACAAACTTTCACGGTGAAAACAACTTTATCTTATTGTAGAGTAGTATAGATATAAAATCTATATGTAATTACCTAGTAGTCCGCATTAAATTCAACAAAAAAAATTACGGTGAAGCCAATTATTATAATAATAATAATAATATTTAATTTAAATAAATTTAAATATTTAAATAATTTTATAATAATATTAGACAAAGTTATTTTACGTGTGCATTTACTAGTTTGTTTAAAGGGATTTGTTGTTTACTCTTTCGAAGATGTAAAAGATTTAAAATGTTTGATTCTTCTCAAGTATTAAAAAAATTTATTATTTACTCTTTTTAAATAATATAAAATATGTATAACGTACATGCATATGTACTAGTACACATTAATAAGAGAAGCCCCATATGTTATTCGGCTACAATATATAAGCTCTCTTGTTTTCTTTTCTTTTCTTTTCTATCAAGGGCCAGGTTATACACACCCCACCCTCTACTTAACACATCTCATATTAAATAAAATAAAAAGTAAATAAGTATTAAATGATATAATTATTCACTCTTCGGCCGGCCACCGGCGAACCCTGCCCCCCTCCCTCCCCCTCCCCCTCCCCTCCTTCTCCGGCCGCCCCTGACGAACCCCCCCTCGCCACCCCGCCGCCCGTGCCCACTCGCGCAACCCCCCTCCCTCCCCAGCCGCGTACCTCCCACCCTGACCCGCGCGCCGCCCTCCGCCGCGCGTCGAACCCTGGGCGCGGGCCTCCGCCGCGAGCAACACCCACACGCTCGCCTCCGCCGCACGTCGTCCCCGCGCCTCCGTCGCACGTCGCCCCCCGCGCACGCACCTCCGCCAGCGCATCCCCGCGACCCCACCGCCGTTGCTGCTCCCCCCCCCATCGCGCTGGCGCCTCCGCCACGCGCCGCCTCCCGAGCGTCCCCGCGACCCCGCTCGCGCTTCCCCGCACCTCCGCCTGCTTGCTGCGTCCCTGCCTCGGCGGCGTGGGATTAGACGGCGAGGGTAAAATGGTAATGTAGTAGGGTGTGTTTAGAATTTTGGTAACTTTAAATTAGTTAAATTTGTAGGTGTTTAGCATTTGGAGTGTGTTAAGTAGAGGATGGGATGCGTATAGCCCAACCCTTCTAACAATACCAAGTAATTTGGTTACAAGTTCTTCTATCTGGACCGGCTCTTGCAAACCCGGTCCAGTTGCATAAAATGGGAGAAGAGATTGGCTATAAAATCCCTATCTTTAGGCTTCACTTCCTAGATTTGGGTTTTTTCCTAAGGCTAGGGTTTTCTTCATCTTCCGGCGGCTGCTTCTTCTTCTTCTTCTTCTCCAGATCGACCACTAGCCATGACTGCACAAACCCAGGAAGAGCTCCTCGCCACCCACCTCGAGCAGCAAAAGATTGATGTAATCTCTCTTCTTCTCAGTTCCTTCAGGGCTGTAGTTAGTGTTGCGTATTTGTAGGTTATTTTTATTTTCATAGTTTCATTTTGATTTCATCTGATGATGAAAACCGTGGGGTTAAACTTTCAATTGCATTCAGAAAGGTTATCGTTATGACCAGTGGTTTGTTTCAGTTCGATTGTCAATTTTATGAAAAAAAAGGAGAGATGAAATATTGTTAGATTCAGTAAAATTTTCAATGCCACCAGTGATTTGTTTGTTTTCCTTTTAGATTTGGTTGCAGATTTTTAGGGTTTTTCCCTAGTCATTCAAAAGATGAAATCTCGGAGTTGAACTTTGTCGATGCAACTGAAGTTGTCAAATTTCTTTAATAAAGTTTTGACTTGTTTTATTGTACTTATTTTGTAAGTAATTCCAAGCGCTTCACTGTCTTACTTTGTTACAACTCTATTATTTCTGAAATCATTGTTCTGTTTGTTATTTCATAATTCGATGTAGATTTTGTAGTGTTTGTTATTTCTATCGTTAGCTTAATTTGATTTCATCTAAAAATGAAATCATAGAGTTAGAAGTTTCAACTAGATTCACAAGATCCTTAATTTCAATTTACAAAAAAGATTGAAAATATTGTTAGTTTCACTTTAGTTCACAATTTTGCCCGAGCTTTTATTTGGATTCCTTTAAGATTTGGTTTTAGAATTATAGGTTTTCCCCTACTAGCTCTTATTGTTCTTATTGGTTTTGGAATTTACATAAGAGTGATCCTTTAAGATTTGGTTTCAGAATTCACAAAGTGAACCTTTTACATTTTTGTCACTTGTTCAAGTATCTCTTGCCATGCTTATTGGCCTTTATTATGTGCTGTGGTAGATATTGAATGTAGTTACTAAGCATTATTTGTTTATTTAAGGTCATTATCATGAATTTGGTTTCATGTACAGATTTATATTGGTACTCATACTGTTTGCGGGTTTCTTTTCATCTTTGTTATATTTGGTTTCATTGGATCACATATACTGTTTGGGTGGTGCAGAACTTTTAGCGGAATTTTGTGCAGTATTTTATTGAGACATAAGCTTTAATTGAGTTCTGACTGAAATATAAACCTTTAATCCTCCACAGCCTGATGAGCCTGTAGTTGAAGATGATGAGGATGACGAGGAAGATGAGGACGACGATGATAAGGATGAGGACGATGTCGAAGGTGGGTGGATAATCTCAGCTGTAATGTTCTGTCAACCTTCATTTCATAAAGTTCCAACTAATTACTGCGAGCTATACAGTACACGTTCATAAACACGAGAAATAGGAAGACGTGGCTTAACAAAAATAACCATTATTTATTTGCATTATTTAAAGGCAGCTGATCTATTTTTTAAGTCATCTAGATGTTTCCTTTGATTTTCACTAGAAGTATCATTATAAGCTCATAGAAAGTGCCAACATTCCATACTTCAGATATTTGGCAAGTAGAGTCTACTTATACACAAGGTTCTAAACGGCGGTAGGCGGGTGCGCGGCGGAAGAGTCCGCCTATGCATTTTGGACATTTTTTTACTATTTTACCACAGTTTTTTTTTGCATTATATATATATTTTTAGGATGTTTCATGCATAACTATGTTGTAGAATAAAGATTTATTAAGTTTTAGTCTTGGAAAAGTGAACCATAGGTCAATAATGCTTGCAAAACAGTTTGGCCAAAACATCTTGTTTGGTATTACTCCACCTACGCCGCCAAAACTCTGTTGGCCGCCTAGGCGGTCAAGGTGGCCGCCATTTAGAACACTGCTTATACACAAAATCTGGTAACTTGCACTGATTTTAAATTGAAAAAGATGGTGCATTTATTACAATGTCCCCCTCTTGCTTGCATAAGTTAAATTGCATAACCAAAATCATTGGTCTACCTACCTACCTACCTACCTACCTACCTACCTACCTACGATATGGACTTCTAGGTTATAAATGTTGTGGCTGCAATGCTGTCTCTTGCTGATAAAGTTTGCTAGGAACTTTGCACCAACATGGAGCACTGATATGGTATTGAAAATCACTCGTAGAATCTATCAATTCTTTGATGGGATTTTTCATAATCCATAACTAACCTATTTGAATGGGAGAAGGCTTGGATGATGATGTTGAAGTGTGTTGAACACAAGCACAAACTAGGCATGTGTTGTGCATGTATAAATTCTAGAAGATCCATTTATTATCGTTTCATATATGAATCATTGTTAAGAAGAATGTTCATCTATCGGTTTAACATTTTAATGAAGTGTGTATCAGCTAGGTACTTGGTGTGTGTGTATGTTGTCTGTTTGTGCATTTTTTTTAACTTTTTATCTTGGAACAAATAAACAATGGACGTTGAATACTTGAGGCCCTTTGTGCCTTTTGTTTCTCATCTGTTGTCATCCTCTTTCAACTATTCTGAAGATTGTCCTCATTTCTATGTTTCTAGAGTTTCTTATGCTTTATAGTTTTAAGTTTTAGCAATATGTATACAAGGCTCTGCGATATAAAAGATTTTGCAGAAAGCCTACTTCTGGTACCTTCTTTTGTACGGCTGCATGTCAAATCCTTCAATTTTTATACCCGTTTTGGTGTACTTTCATACGTTAAGATGCTGAAATTTGGTAAGCTGTTAACTTATGATATCTCCTTTAGTCCAGCAATGCTGGATTAATTGATGAAACAATATGTATATAATCGTGGCAGGATCCGTATAAATATACATGCACAATTCCCATCTTCAAATCTCTTAAAACCTTGTTTTTTTTTTCCTGAAAGCATAAGTAAACGTCCAATCTTCATCTCTCTATTGATGCAATTCGGCTCTGGAAGTTCAGAGTGCTGGAAATAATTTATCTGTACATAGGATTGTTTTCGAGTTAAATTGTAAGTTGTAGTAAACCCTAGAGTAACCCACTTCCACCCCCTACCCATGCAGTTGGTATTTTGGGGCTAGAATCAGCTAGGATTTGTCTTTGGCTGTTTCATCTGGTCTCTCTCTCTCTCTCTCTCTCTCTCTCTTTCTATATATATATATATATATATATAGCAAAACTATTGGACCGAAGTCGTACTGAAGTCGTATTTTCATTATTTTCAAAAGGATTTTCAGAAAGTTGATAAAACATTCGATATGGTTCAACTTGACTTGATTTTAACAACTGGTAACCTGCATTACAATGGTAACAGATGCATTTTTTGAAATAGTCTGATTAACAAAAGCCGTTAGAGTTTTGTGTTCAAGTAGGATTATCTCTAATAAAGAGGCTTTATTTTCAAATATGTAAAAGATCTGTACTGCACCATACTATAGTTAGTTCTGGTAGGACTCCGAAGGCAGTCACACATCTCCCTTTCTCAGGGAACGTTTGCTAACTATTATCAAAGTTGGGAAACATCCCTAATAAAGAGTATTCTGCCCTCTCCTTGTAGACCTACTTGTTTCTAATAGGTACAGGTCAATAATAATATTACTTCCATAAGTAGCTCTTTTGTATGGTTCATTATCCTCATCACCTGAGTGGTTGGTCTCAACTAGGTAAGAATAACTTTTAATAAGCACATTATCTGTATTCTATCAACATTTTATTTGTAGCTATGAGATATTAGTTTGTACGTGATGTGAAAGGGAGAAAATGACAACTCCAAACAACTGAACTATTAAAGATAATATTAGTTTGTACGTGATGTGAAATGGAGGAATTGAAAACTCCAAACAACTGAAGTATAAAAGATAGTGTGCCTTCAAAGCTTGCCTTAGATGGGGTTATTTATTTTCGTTGATGCGGCAACTTAAGTTCACAGTTTCCTTAACTTTCTGTGTTACAATAGTACAGTAGTTAATGCTGGTGAAGCATTCTCCATTACCAGACATGATGACCTGAATCCAATGTGTCAATGGAACTGAGTCAGCTGACTATCAATTGAGATATGTACATATTCCTCAGTCTGTTCTCTTCTGGGTTTTGGGTCAACAAGATGTAGCTTGACATTTATGGGTTTTGGGGGTGAGGAGATACAACACTGGCATTCCAAAGTTCTTGTTGTGTCAGTCCCATTAAAATCATCTTGCCCATGTCTTATCGATATATGTCTAAGATGGAGGGTGGATATATAATACCCATTTGAGGCATCGGAATTTTGGCTTTATCTTCAGAGATGCAAAATTATGTGCAAATACCTATTGTATAGGCACTGTATTTTGATTACGTGGGGTGGGGGTGGGGGTGTATAGGATCCTGTTTGTGCAAGATTAGACTGGCCTTGGATTGGGTTTGGGGCAATCAAGGCAGCCAGAGGCCCAGAACTGAATTATGTTAGAAATATATGATATATTACATGCCATGGACCTGAACCAACTTCTATTTTCAGCAAGAATTTAGCCCATTTTCTTGTTTGTCTGGTCCAAATTTGGGCAAGCCTGAACAAATTTGCACTGTTATATCTTTGTACTTTATCAGGTGCGTAAACAAACTGTAATAATCAGATATTACTTTCACTTAATCAAGATATCTGATCTCTCATTTTAATTTGGTTTATTATGATTTTCAACAAGTGCTTTTGGGTACGTGGTAAGGACTAACTCTGAAGCCAATAAAATGATTCTCCTGAAGGCCTGCTATGTTTTTCACAAATTTTTCATGCTGTCTTTGACATGGATATTCGTGTTGTATATCATTGAAATAACATTCAGACTCCAGTACTGGCTTTTTCTTCTCTGTACTAATTCTGTGGCCTGCTATGTTTCCTGTGTTTTTAAAATCAGTTTTGGTCATATATGCATGCAGGACAAGAGGGTGATGCCAGTGGAAGGTCAAAACAGAGCAGAAGTGAGAAAAAGAGTCGTAAGGCTATGCTGAAGCTTGGAATGAAACCAATCACTGGTGTCAGTCGTGTCACTGTGAAGAAAAGCAAGAATGTTTGTTGACCACACTAATTCTTCATAGTTGAATGCTTTGTAAATTGTTAGGAAGTCAACACTTCTATCTTTTACTGAATCTTCTGTTACATTTTCAGATTTTATTCGTCATCTCAAAGCCAGATGTTTTTAAGAGTCCAAATTCAGACACTTACGTCATCTTCGGGGAGGCGAAGATCGAGGATCTGAGCTCTCAGCTGCAGACTCAGGCAGCAGAACAGTTCAAGGTTCCTGATATCAGTCACGTTATCTCAAAGCCTGAGACATCGGCCATGGCTCAAGACGATGAAGACGTTGATGATACTGGGGTTGAGCCTAAGGATATCGAACTGGTAATGACACAGGCTGGAGTTTCGAGGTCCAAGGCTGTCAAGGCACTTAAAGCTGCAGATGGTGACATTGTATCTGCTATCATGGAGCTTACAAATTAATGAGACTTTTTGTAAGAGGTTATGTTATGTTGTCTTTTCTTTCCAAGGATTGTGACTTCTAAAAGAATATAGACTATCCATGTTTGCTCTTAATCGAAGAATTTTTTATTAACTTTGGTGTTGTGCAAGTATAATTGGGCTTTGATTCTAAACAATGAGCATTAATGAGGCATTATCCGGTACAAAGGTCCTGGTAGACCATAGTTTTGGTATATCGGAAGACTTCAATTTATTATAAGCGCGATGAAAATGGAAGTAATACTAGACCATACAAATCTTTGTTTAAGAAAGGGTAGGCTTGCAATTGCCATCTGACTAGTGTGCAGTGATTTGGTCTTTTTAAAGTAAAATGCTTCTTTAGTTTAAAACATTGCTGATCCTTTGGTCAGTGTAGTCTGCTATATCCAGGGCTGTTAGTTGGTTGTTGATCTATCCTTTTATACTTTTGTATGTTGTTTGTGATTACTGTGTTTGGAGAGGTGCACATTATTTGGATCTAGACTTGTTTAATTTTGAGACCTTTATTTCAGGTTTAGTGTATTCTCAGCTGTAACAACTTGCAGTCCAAAATTTTGATTATTGCTCAACAGCTTTAGCCAGCCAATCTGACTGATTTCTTGCCTTCGTCTTGACTAGCAAGAAATTGTGGAACAGTTATTAAGAGAGTGCCAGTCAGGAAGTCACTCGAGAGTGTAGAGCATCTCCAACCCTATTGTGTGGAAAAAAGTTGTTGCTACTGCATAGGAATAGCAACTTTTTATTTTAAAAAAAAACGTCAAATAAATGATGAAGATAATATGGTACGACATGATAAGGACATTGTGAAGTTTTTGTATTTGAGAATACTTTTCTATCTCATTGTCTTTTGGGAATATAATCTTGTCATCTATGAAAAACATTGTCTAATGTCTCATGCCACCTAAGAATCACAACACATAACAAGACAATGCCACCTAAGAATCACAACACATAACAAGACAATATGGTTGCAGATGCTCTTAAAAATGTTTTGGGAGAGGAGGATAGCTAATAATCAATGTGGTAATCTATTACTTTGAAAACAAAGATTCAGTTGGCCCTATTTATACCATCAGAGGCTTTATGTCCAAGACTAGTGTCTCATGTAATCATTTTCTCACTTTACAGAAGCCGACTACAAAAATATAGAGAAGGCCACCTCAGTCTTTCCTTTCTTTGTCTGGAAGGTCTCTTTGTGCGTCAAGTTTTGATGTTCTAGCTTCCATTACTATTCACACCCTGTCAGTAATCCCTCTAAGGAGCCAACTCCGCATCTAAGAGGGAGTCGATTGCAAATGGGTCGAGGGGCCTCTTTCTTGGGCGGGGCACTCGACGAAAGGGGGGCACACTGAGCAAGTAGGAGACCGCTTTCTAAAAAAAAAAATAAGGACTGCTACGGGAGGTCCCCGATCGGAGATCCATGGATCACAGACAAACATAACATAGAGATCCGCCCAGTTGATCTTCGGCTTCATTTAATAAGAGAAAATTTGCTGGAGGTCTTCTCTCAGAGTTGTTGTCACCGATGGCTCTTTCATCAGGTCAGCAGAGGAACATTGCATTTGCTTGCGGTACCATTGTCGATCCAGCCCATCCTTTCTTCTTCTTCTTCTTCGTCATACAACGGAAAACACTTCGTCCAGTGCTCAGGCTTCTTCTTCGACCTCACTCCGCTCGCCTACTTCTTCTTCTTTTTGTTATGAAAAAGGGAGGCGACCCCGATGGTTCTGTCGAGCGCTTGAAGGCTCGCCTTGTTGCCAAAGGCTTCACACAGCAACATGGGATTTATTATGAGGAAACCTTCTCCCCAGTGGCTAAACTGAATACAGTACGGGTGCTCCTCTCCTTAACAGTCAATCGTCAGTGGGCTCTTCATCAGCTGGATATCAAGAATGCCGACCTTCAAGACATCAGGAAAAAGAACCAAAATGCATCCCATTTGCTCCAAAAATCCACTTCCAAACAATCTTTAACTACAGTAAAATCAGCACACACAATGATATACATTCATGTTTCCTTCACAGGCTCGAAAAAGTAAGTTACAGAAGACTTGCTTGCTGTTATTATTGTATGTCTCAGCTGAAGTTGCACTCCATTCGAGCCACATATACGTCAGATTCCACAAGCTAAGTACGAGCACTTTGACAGCGTTTGGTCAATAAGTGACAGGAGAATGGAAAACAGGCAAAGCAGTCGATGCAGTTTAATTGATTACTTAGGTAGATATTTTAATGACCATGAGATGGCTCAGATATTCAGCCTTGATCCCTTTCAGAAACTAGCACGGAGTCGATGCAGCACTTGACGAGGGACGAGTTTTCTTCACTTCATATTCTTTGCCACTTTCCTCTTAATTAAGCAGAGTTTTAAAGGAAGCCTTCTACTCCACGTCCTGCAACAGTTTCCCTATATATGGCAAGTGCTTCATCCATGACTTGAGCTTGAGCTAAGAGCTGTGCTCTTTTCTTGCTGGAAGGATGTGTTGAGAGGTAGTCTCTCAATGCAGAATCCCCTGTAATCTTTCCCAACTTTTCATACACCGCTGGAGCCACCCGGGGGTCGTATCCAGCAGCAGCAGCGAGTAAAAGCCCAATGTAATCTGCCTCCATTTCCATCCTATCAAAACAAGCAACTATTATAAAAAATAACAGATGATGCTCAACTGTCGTATCATATTTAAATAATTATACATAACTTCTTTTTGTTGAGAAATACTGATTAACTACACGATGCTATACATTACAAGTAACAACAGAGAAGTAAATGAGCATTGTCAAAAAGCAGGCAAGCAAGCTACAGAGATTTCAAAAGTCAAGCAGAGCCAAGATGTCCAAGCCAATTCTTATTCAGGTTTGCTCAAAAACAACATCACGGAATATAAGTACAACTTTCAGGCAGAAGCAAAAGGTATTCTACCATCAGGATGATGCAACTTTCTGAACAGAATGAAAACAGTATGGCCACAACTCATCGTCCATGTCTACTCTGAAAATTTCCATCATTCTATCTTTCCCTAAATTCTGTCAACTAATCTCTTTCTATCTGAATTAAACAAAATCACATGCACTTGGCTACTTGCAGCTCAGAGCTGTCTTTGGTTGCATAGGAGGTGATGCTGACAAGATCTGCAGCTCTTTCTTTCCAATTCTGCTGTCTTAATATGGGAAAATTTCTGGTTCTCTAGTTACATGGAGTTTTCCCACTTTCACTATGATCAAAGGGCAGATCTAGAAATTATTTATAGGGTGACAATATACTAGAAGACTTGTATTGTATCATTAAGGACAAAAAAGCATAGTTTAAAGTATCGGCCGATACCGATCCGATACGGCCGATACCGATACAGTTTGGCATGTCCCGATCCGATACCGACCGATACCCGATACTGACCGATACCGACATTAGAGGTCTTTTTTCCAGTCAATTCGGCAAAAAAATTTGAATTAAAAAGACCAATTAGAAAGGATGTAAAAGCATAGTAAGGTTGTAAAAACATATAAAAGAGGAAAACGTATCTATAGCATATAAATCAATCGACAAGGATGACTACTATTTCATTCAATATCAAAAATACTAAGAAACAATACTGAAAATACTTTAAATTATGCATAAATGTATAAAATATATTCTCTAAAATGTTAATAATTTACTAATAGTTGTTTGCTTTCCGATACCAAAAAATCCGATACTCCGATCCGAAACCGCTGATACTACCGATACCGCCGATCCCGATACTCATAGGAATGGTCCGATACCGATTCCGATACTTTGAACCTTGCAAAAAAGTTGGGAGGATGAGAATAAAAAGATATAATAGTGAAGATACTAGTTTAATTTGATCAATTGATACACTAAAAAAATTTAAAAAAACAATCTCTATTATAAAACAGGGACTTAACAAATCTTATTATATTCATTTCTGTGGTTATTAAGAAATATCCTTTTATTATTGCACTTTAAGGTTTATCTTTCTTATTCAAGTTTACATACATGAAGTCAAGTGGCTTAACATGTTCATGAGTACTAATATGATGCTAATTGGCAGGTCGGGTACCAGAATTTTATTCCTGACACAATCTACTACTAGCGCCTTAATACTTTTATTTATCTTTATTCTTTCTCAACTGATACGCTCATTTCATTAATCTACTCGGTCCTTATCCCAATCTCTGCTATAAGAGTTGGTTAGATTTCCAAAACAAAATAACTGTCAGAACCCACGTATGTTTATACCTAATTTGCCTTTCATGAAGGAAGAAATAGCTATTTCCCAAAAACTTTGAATAAAGGCTTGTTGTCGTAAGAAAGAATCAAATATTCCTAAATCCTAATTTCATGTCCGACCCACCCATTTATAACCATGTCCTATGGTAGAATTTTTATGGTGATCAGAATTAGTAGTATATCAAAGTAATACCCAATAAGAAAATGCAAAAAATGAGGGTGGATAGCCGCCCACCTTGGCCATACGTGTGTCCACCCTTGCTATGATCTATTAGGAACTAACACAAATTTTATGCTATATTCCAATATCTCCAATAGATCTCATATCAATCATAAGGAGTATGCGAGAAACATTCATCATCATTAACCAAGCCTTTTCCCATCAAGAATGGGGTCAGCTATAGAGCATAACAAAGCTCAATGGAAATTTTGACTACGTGCAGAAACACTACATAGAACAAAAAGTTCTTTATTCATAATGCACACTTTGCCATATTGTCAACATGCTACGAACACAAGAAATTGAAACTTTTTTCTCTTGTGAGAGAGAAAAAAGTGAGAGAGAAACAAGCCACTAAAATCTTAGTAAAATCCCAACTTCTTCCAGCTATTGTTCATGCTGTTCACGAATCATGGGTGGAGTTCTAGTATGATAGAGCCACAAACTCTGAAAAGTGAGCAACTCCTCAAATGACGTCAAAAAGACCTGCAAGTGTCGGGGCAGGCAAAACACCAGGAAGGGCAGGAAAAAAAAAGGATAGAACGGAGATCAAGCTTCATTCAACAAACAAAGGATTCCAGCCAGCGGTCTAAAAATCACAATTTGGGAATAAATTGGCGGCTAGCGGCTCCTTAATCTGATAAATATAGTAGTCAATTAGGTAGAATTTGCAAGTGGCAGCGCAATTGTGATAAATCAGCAGCGCAATCGGGATAAGTCAGTAACCATCCTTGGACCGTTCACATAACGAATCTAAGAAAACACCGATGGCAACCACTACAAAGGATAGCGGAAGAAACAATAGTCATGTGCACTGCAGAGACCAAAGGTAGTACGCTACAATCTGGGAAGGGCTGATCCAAATTGACAGTAATGATTTTGCCTATTATAGCATATATACAACACTAGCACTGGATAACCTTACAACAAGTGAGAAAGTGATTGTAGGTTAAAAGTCAGGACATGAGAAGGAGAGTGATAAGCAAACCGGAGAAAACCATCATACTCATTCTTAAAATTCTACAAAAAACCATTTCTATTACTTTTTTCTTGTGATACCTTTGGTTGCACAAATTCTAACAAAACTCGACCAAGGTGGCTGATCTCTAATTTCTATGGGGACTCGCATCAAGGATATAAGGAATAAAATAAAAATAAGAAACAATGTGATGGGTCTCTAGAGTGATTGAACATTTTTGTACATTGTAAAATCTCCATGTTGGGGATGGCATTCTTATCACTCTTTTTCTTGTGTCACCAAGAGGGTAAATTGTAGGCTTCTAGGTTTTATGGCAAGGCCCTCTCTTATAGCTACCTCAGCGAGGAATTTGACACCAATGATGAGGGTTGATGTCAAGTTGACAGTTGGTAGTAAATACTTTGTCAATTCATTATGGAGCTTTCTCGTGTTCCATAGACAAAACTAATCTGACAGGAGGAGAAGACAATGATAAAATCTCCAAGTGATGATGAAAAAGATGTCTTAATTATTTGCTCACACCCCTATTTGCCTTGAAAGTTCCATAGAAAAAAGGAAGAACATGAAGGGATGAAGAAAATAAATAAAAAGGAGAGAGAAAAGGAAGAGAGGGAATATGGGGAAGGAGGATTAGTAGGAGGGCACACATATATATCATACTGCAAGCAATCATAGCTCGTTCAAGCACCAACAAGGAAAGTGTACATCTTGGAAGGGAAAATGGCTACTGATTAACGGAGTACCAAATACTGAAAATTGGGATTGTTATTCCTTCACTCTTTGGCATATTGTTCATAGAGATGAGTGTAATATCCTATAGCAAATTGTATCATCTTCTCTCTTTCTCTAGACTCTTTATAGTCTACGGAAATTTGGATGGTGCTCCTTGGTTGCATGAGCTTAAAATGCAATTCAACAGGTAGATCTACCTATCAGCCAACTAGCTACGTATGTATTATGGCATGACCCTCCTATGATCATAGCTACCTTGGCTAGAAGTTTGGTACCAACATAGAGGTTGACGTCAGCAACCTGTCATAAAAATTTGTCAATCTTGTATGGAGCTTTCTTACGTTCTATAGCCGACCCTATTCAGATAGAAGGCTTAAATGATGACGATGACGACGACGACGACTAAATATTGAAGAAATGACAAGAACAAAAAGTACATGTACGAAGAAAAGGTAATATACTGTATACATATTCAACATTTCAACTCCCCATAAAACTCATACTGGATGCACAAAGCATAAAATAACGTTGACTTTCATGAGAAATGCACAATCTTGAGCCAAAATAGAAATATGGCCACAAACTCATGCATATCTAACACGTGAAGGAAAAGTAATGACAAGCTCCTCTTAGTCTTCAGAAAGAAATAGCAGGTCAAATGGAAATAGATCTATTGCTGCTTTATTTTCTTATATTAAACCAGACCGCTATCATCAGAATTCTGAGTGCAGAGTGAGAATCTTGCAAACAAAAGTCACAATAGTCAGATAACTTTGGTCAGTCTCCGAATGTGGTAAAGTATGTTAGGTTCCAATTAAGCAAGAATAGTCCACATCTATTAGTTTCATGAAGTAAAACAGTGAGGAATATAAGAAGTGCCATGGACATGTTACATGTAAGCGCTGTTGCGCACAGCGGAAGCAATAATGGAATATAAAATCAAGAAATGAGACACGAGATTTACGTGGTTCGGAGAAATAACTCCTACGTCCACGGTGGTGCAGCCAAGTATTTCTTCAACAATACACAAGAGGATTACAAGGTGTTCTTCATCACAAGTGTCTCTCTTTTCTCTCTAATTTTTGCACACCTCAAACAAATGAAATACAAGCCTATTTATAGGCACAAGTAGATGAATCTAGACACATGCAAGAATGTATCACACTTATGAGGATTAATTATTTCTTTGACTGAAGTTGGAGAGACATGGATAGATTCATCAATGAACTAACAAGTTCATGCATCAACTTTAATTTGAGTCGATGTATATTTCCAACGACCTCCACCTTGACGAAAAATTTCCGTATCCTCATAACTGTCTTGGCTGCAAACAGGTGCACCGACTATCCAATGTTGATCAGGTCCAAGCAATGGACCAACTTATCTCGAGTAACCACTTTCGTTAACATGTCGGCTGGATTTTCGGCAGTAGCTATCTTCAACAATCGAATATCACCTTCATTAACCTTCATTAATAATCTTTCAAATAAAGTAAAATCGAACATCAATATGCTTGGTTCGGGCATGATGAACTTGATTTTTTGATAAACAAATAGCACTCTGGCTATCACAAAACACCTCAACGTGCTTTTAAGCAATTCCCAAATCATTCACCAAACCATTCATCCAAATAGCTTCCTTAAAAGCTTCAGTGACTGCCATATATTCAGCTTCAGTAGTGGACAATGCAACTGTGGATTAAAGCATTGAACACCAACAAACGGGTCCACCAGCAATAGTGAACACATATCCAGTAGTAGATCTCCTTTTGTCAAGATCACCGGCATAGTCCGAATCCACATAACCAACCACTAATTTATCAAACTCTAGATCATTCTTTCATTGAAATTTTAAACCAAGATCAACAGTGCCACGAAGATATCGAAGTATCCACTTCACAGCTTGCCAATGTCCCTTTCCCGGATTGTGCATGTATCGACTAACCATACTAACAGCATGCGAAAGGTCAGGCCGAGTGCACACCATAGCATATATCAATGATCCAACAACATTTGTATAGGGAACATTTTCCATGTATCTTCGTTCTTCATCAGAAGTCGGACATAAAGAAGCACTTAACTTGAAATGAGGGACGAGCGGAGTACTTACAGGTTTGGTCGAACCATGCATATCAAATTTCTCCAAAATCTTCTTCAAGTATTGAGATGACAACCAAACGGTACCATTAGGACAATCCCTCTTAATCTCCATTCCAAGTAATCGTCGTGCCTCGCCTAAGTCCTTCATTTCGAACTTCTTTCTGAGTTGGACCTTCAATTTATCTATCTCCACCTTGCTCTTGGATGCAATTAACATATCATCCACATACAAGAGCAAATAAATGTAGAAGCCATCATTAAGTTTCCGAAAGTACACACAATGATCAAATTGGCTACGAGTGTACCTGTGTTCCACCATGAACTGCTGATCAAAACGAGTATACCGTTGTCGGGAGACTGCTTAAGGCCGTACAAGGATTTCCGCAGTTTGCAAGCCCAATTTTTCTTTCCAAGAACACGAAATCCATCAGGTTGTGTCATATAAATTTCTTCATTCAAGTCTCTATGCAAGAAAGCCGTCTTGACATCAAGTTGGAAAAGCTCGAGATCAAATTGAGCTACCAACGCCAACAACACTCGAATAGACGAATGTTTCACAACAGGAGAAAAGATCTCGTTGTAGTCTATACCCTCCTTTTGAGCATATCCTTTGGCCACCAATCAAGCTTTGTATCGAATTCCCTGAGTGTCATCTTTCTTTGCATACACCCATTTGCATCCGATAGCTCTCTTTCCCTTAGGAAGTTGCACCAATTCCCAAGTCTGATTCTTTTTCAAAGACTTCATTTCTTCGTCCATGGCCTCCTTCTATTTCGAGCTTTCTGAATCTTGAATAGCATCTTTGTAGCTATTCGGAATTCCCTCGATCACAGGGAGTGCAAATGCAACCATATCATCAAATCGAGCTGGCCGTTTAATTTTCCTCCGAGGTTTATTCTTTGCAATAGATTCAGCTACCTCAGGTTCTCGAGTCTCTTCCTCGAGACATTCCTCCACCTGCACGATGTCCCCCACCTGATCGGAGTTTTCCTCATCATCAACCGGTTTATTTTGACAAGATTCTCCTACAGGAATAACCGGCTCAGGAGCAACAGTGACCTTCTTAGCCTGCTTAGGAGGTTCATCGGTCTTTTTCAAAAGCATTACCGATTCGTCAAATGTCACGTCTCGGCTCTTGACGATCTTCTTTGACTCCGGACACCATAACCTGTATGCTTTAACTCCTGAACTAAAGCCCATGAAAATGGCTTTCTTTGCTCAAGGGTCAAGTTTAGATTCAGAAACATGATAATAAGCAGGGCAACCAAAAATATGTAATTGATCATAATCATTAACAGGTTTACTTGACCATTTTTCAAGTGGTGCTTTACCCCCGTTTGCAACAATAGGTAACCGATTCACAAGGTGAACTGCATAGTTGATTGCTTCTGTCCAAAATACTTTTCTCAAGCCTGCCTGGGACAACATGCACCGAGCCTTTTCAACCAAAGTCTGGTTCATCCTTTCGGCGACCCCATTTTGTTGCGGATTTTCCGGAACGGTGAAGTGACGAACAATTCCATCTTCTCGACATACTTCAAGAAAAGGATCAAACTTGTATTCTCCACCATTGTCCGATCGTAACTTCTTAATTTTCCGTCCAGTCTGATTCTCCACCATCTTCTTCCACTCAAGGAAGATATCCATGACTTCATTCTTATGGCTCATCGGGTACATCCAAACTCGTCTTGAGTAATCATCAATAAATGTGACAAACCACCTTTTTCCTCCAAGCGACGCATTCTTCGTCGGACCCCAAACATCCGTGTGAACATAATCAAGGATTCCCTTCGTTCGGTGTATAGATGTGCCGAACTTCACCCTTCTTTGCTTGCCAAAAACACAATGTTCACAAAAGCTGATTTTACCGGTCTTAGCCCCTTTAAGCACGCCTTGTTTTATCAAAGTTTGAAGAGCTTCTCACCGGTATGCCCAAGTCGCATGTGCCAAAGTTTTGAAGCATCGGATTTCTTGGAACATGTCGTAGCTGCATGTCCGACAATTGTGCTACCCTTAAGGAAGTATAGATTTCCTTTTCGGGTCCCTTTGATCGTCACCAATGCGCCTTTAGCGACTTTGAGAGTTCCATCATCCATGGTGATCCGATAGCCTTTCGATTCCAAGGCTCCAAGCGAGATGAGATTCCTTTTCAATCCAGGAACATAACGAACATCTCCAAGTTTTCAGATTGCTCCATCAAACATCTTTAACTGAACCGAGCCAATGCCCTCGGTTTTGCAAGTGTTGTCGTTGCCCATGTAGACAACACCACCATCGATCTTCTTGAAATTCGAAAATATTTCCTTGTTGGGGCACGTGTGATAGGTACACCCCGAATCAAGGATCCACTCATCAAGGTTACTGACCGAAAGTGACACGGTCAAAGCCTCGTTTGTATCACTTTCATCTTTTTGGACCACATTTGCCTTGGATTCCTTCTTCTTCATGTTCGGGCAGTCCTTCCAATGTCCCTTTTGGTGGCAGTAGGCACCTTCATCTTTATCAATCCTTTTGCGGTCAAATTTTTTCCTCAACTTCGATCGAGACTTCCCTCTACCATCATTTTTTCGAGAGGAAGTCCTGCTTCTAACAGTGAGATCATCCGAGGTAGAATCTCGCTGGACTTGTTTGTCCTTCTTCCGTACCTCGTTATTCATCAAAAAATTACAAACATCGTTAAATTTTCTCATATTTACCATGCAACAAGGTAGTTGTCAAATGTTCGTAAGACTCGGGTAAGGAATTTAACAATAACAAGGCTTTATCTTCATCAGAGATTTCAACATCGAGATTCAACAAATCAGTGATAATTTTATTGAAACTATCAAGATACTCAACCATGGTCGTACCTTTACAATAGTCGAAGCAGAAGAGTTTCCTCTTCAAGTGGAGTTGATTTTCCACGCTCTTTTGCATGTATTTGGCTTCGAGTTTATCCCAAAGATCTTTTGCTAAGGTCTCCTTCATGAACGGATATTTTTGGTCCGTTCTAAGACACGATCAAATGATCCCACAAGCTTGTCGATTAAGCTTTTTCCATGTCGAGTCAGATACATCATCGGGCTTCTG
Source organism: Iris macrosiphon (assembly GCA_036927795.1). Taxonomy (NCBI): domain Eukaryota; kingdom Viridiplantae; phylum Streptophyta; class Magnoliopsida; order Asparagales; family Iridaceae; genus Iris; species Iris macrosiphon. The sequence continues at coordinate 204,343,876 of JAYESA010000007.1, read as the reverse complement.
CTCGAGTGTGAGATCCAAATCTTGCAATACCAAAAGATCGAGTACTTCACCTTGCCAAATATCGAAGTTGTTTGTCCCATCAAATTTTGAGACATCAAAACTCGAAGTCGACACCTTAGGTCGATGCAAGTTGCTCGAAGACTCTCCAGTTGTCTTTTTATCTTCAGTCATTCCAATGAATTTCTTTCACCAAGTGTGTTAGACAAACACAACTACAATCTTGAAATAAAATTCCAAGCACAAATCAATGCCCCAAGATATTCAAAACCATGGAGCTCTGATACCAATTGTTGTGCACAGCGGAAGCAATAATGGAATACGAAATCAAACGAGACAAGAAAAGAAATAAGACACGAGATTTACGTGGTTCAAAGAAATAACTCCTACGTCCACGGTGGTGCAGCCAAGTATTTCTTCAACAATACACAAGAGGATTACAAGGTGTTCTTCATCACAAGTGTCTCTCTTTTCTCTCTAATTTTTGCACACCTCAAACAAATGAAATACAAGCCTATTTATAGGCACAAGTAGATGAATCTAGATACATGCAAGAATGTATCACACTTATGAGGATTAATTATTTCTTTGACTGAAGTTGGAGAGACATGGATAGATTCATCAATGAACTAACAAGTTCATGCATCAACTTTAATTTGAGTCAATGTATATTTCCAACAAGCGCCTGTAAAGCAAGGAATGCATTTAATTTGAAGATAATAAACCATAAACTAGGAGATGACAAAGAGATCAAATGAGAAGCTAGGTTGTTAATTACCTTGTGAAGGTGTAAGGTGGACCACGAAAGATGGCAAAGCGTCTTTTTGTGTGATTCCTTGGTTGAAGATTGTATAACAAGCTTAACTTTCTTCAAATGCAAAGATATGATGACATTACGAAACCCACAGCTTCCTCAAATGAGAGTCTGGAACTTTATGTTACTTCTAGTGATGCAAGAAGGTGTTTGATGGTGGTTCTTGAGGCGAAACAATCTAATAAGCACTGCTTCTTTTTTCCTAGGACTAACTACTCTTGAGTCTTCAATAGCAAAATAACAACAGCTCTCCAGTTGCATAATGCTTGTAAGAAACTCATGCACTGGCAAATTTAAGAAGATAAGCATGGTTCAAATCAGACTTGGTTTGGAGGCTGAGAATTTTTGGAGGCTGAGAATTGTATTGAAGTTAAGACTTTCTTTATTCCCTACATGGAAACTAAGAAAAAAATGCTGATTGGCTAGTATTACAATTTAAATAGAAGCCATATCGAGGTCAAGAGCTTCATGTAGTGGGCCTTGTGTGGACACTGATAAAACTTGCTCTTTTTTTTCTTCCTAGTATTATTGTATTAGGATAAAAATTGATACTCGCCACATATGCATTTAGTAGTGGCCTAACATTCTCCATGTGATTATTGTCCAACATCTTTAGGTCCTTCACACTTCACATTCAGCACAATATTCGCATGGGTAGGCTAAACCTTCCAAAGGCGGGTGGCATTGGATTGGTCAGTATTTTGGTCTACTTCTATAAGATCTTGCTTGGGAAATGTGAAAGGTGAGCAAGCAACAAGCCCTCAATGATGTATTCCGTGGTCTGAGGAAGATCTACAAGTCTATGGTTTCTATTTCAACTTTCAAGGATGGGGATGAAGATACTGAAAATGGACACAATTCAATTAACCTTAATCAGACAAGTCAGAGGATGATGAAAACAAATCTTGATGGGTGATGTATGAAGAAATTATGAAAAATGGGAGAAGCTACATTATGCATAACTAATATAGCAAGTAGCAACAAGATGATGGCAAGTAGGCCTGCAAGAAGACCGAATACAGAAAACTAAGAATGCTCTGTTATTAGATCTCTTTGGTGCACGGGTATCCATAGGTTATATGGTTATCTTTCAATTATGTAAATTATGCAAAAGGTAACGATGTTAAGTAATACATTTTACTACATATATGTTACATAAACATCAGATACCGCCAACAAGTGATCACCCAATATATGCATCCAGAATGATGGAGCTGCATATAACTGTATCTTGCTATAATTCCAAATCAGTCAACAGCCCCAACTTTTCTCAATTGGCAGCTATCATAACAAAACCAAGGTAGTCAAAGTGCGCAAGGCGCACTCGAGGCGCAAAGGGTCCAAATCGCCCGAGGCGCAAGGCGCACTTAAGACGCGCGTCCGAGAGACGCGAGGCACAAAAATTAATTTTATATATATATCCACATCGGATTTCTACATTGATAAACATGTGTGCTTCAAATTCCCCCATGTCTAGGTTGCAATCACATTGAATTGAGTGAGTGGAGAGAAGAGTAAAAAAAAGTACAACAGTTCAAAAAACAGTCTAAAAACAGTACAACAGTTCAAAAAATAGTCTAAACATGTTATTTTTTTCACAAGATTTTCATGGCGCGCCTTGGCTATTCCAAGGCGCTCGGAAAAGGTATGTCTTAGGTGCGCCTTAAGAATTGCGTCCCACCTGGAGTGCCCTGAGGCGTTGCCCCTGCGCCTAGGAGCAAGACACACCTTTGACTACACTGAACAAAACACCAAAAGCCTAGGGGCGACTATTTTTGATTTTATTGTTTGCTTAGCTCATGAACAGTAACTAAAGGGGACCATGTTACTAGCATCCTTTGAATAAATCATGATATCATAATAAGGAGCCATCCGCGTTGTGGCAAAGAATCCATGTGGTTGCATGGCTAAGATGTCAAATTCTTATTTATAGAGAACAATGTAGGCTTGGTATCTTCAAAACTCGTTGTCATGTTGGACATGTACTAGCAGGGTCGGTCCTGACATAAGGCACACAAGGCGGCTGTCCGGGGTTCAAAAATTTGGTGAGCACAAAAAAAAATAGGTTCCTTATATATATATATATATATATATATATATATATATATAACTTTTGGTACAACATAACAAAAATGACTTAGTTAGCAAAGTTGGTTTTCGATTACACCTCCTATGTAAAAGGTTACCGAGTTCGAGGCCTAGTGGCCATGTTGTTTTATAAGGGAAAAAAGGACACCATTTTGATTTTTGTCCAGGACACCCAAAAAAGGGTCAACCCTGTGTGTTAGACATGATAGGTGCATTCCAAACTACGCCAGGGCACTAAAAGAATCCATGTCGTTGCATGGCTAAGATGTCAAATACTTATTTATAGGGAACAATGTAGGCTTGGTATCTTCAAAACTCGTTGTCATGCAAATCTCCTGTCATGTTGGACACGTACTAGCAGGGTGTCGGCCCTGCATAAGGCACACAAGGCGGCCGTCCGGGGTTAAAACATTGGGGAGCACAAAAAAATTAGGTTCCTTTATTTTTAATATATATAGCTTCTAGTACAACATAACAAAATGACTTAGTTAGCAAACTTGGTTTTCGAGTACACCTCCTATGTAAAAGGTTACGGAGTTTGAGGCCTAGTGGCCATGTTGTTTTATTAGGAAAAAAAAGGACACAATTTTAATTTTTGTCCAGGACACCCAAAAACTCAGGGTCAACCCATCGTGTTAGACATGATAGGTGCACTCCAAACTACGCCAGGGCACTAAAAGAATCCATCTCGTTGCATGGCAAAGATGTCAAATAGTTATTTATAGGGAACAATGTAGGCTTGGTATCTTCAAAACCCGTTGTCATGCAAGTCTCCAGTCATGTTGGACACCTACTAGCAGGGTCAGCCCTGGCATAAGGCACACAAGGAGGCCATCCAGGGTTAAAAATGTTGACACAAAAAAACTTCATTTCATTTTTTATATTATAACTTTTGGTAGAATTTTAAAAATCAGTGTTCACACAACATAACAAAATGACTTGGTTAGCAAAGTTGGTTTTAACTTTGCACCTCCTATGTAAGAGCATCAATAGTAAGGCTCGTCCAAATTTCTCGATTCTGGATTCAGAATGTAGGAGCTCATTTTATAGAATAGTGAGGCTCAATTGGAGTTCCATGATGGTCTCAACCGACCCACATGAGCTATAGCTTGGGCCTCATAATTTCTACATTCAAAATATAGGAACTCATTTTGTAGAATAGTAAGGCTCAATTTGGAGCCCCAATTTCTATATTCTAGATTTCACATTAATTTTTTTACCATATCAATTTTTGAGCACACAATCTTTGGGACCAAAGTTCATTTTATCATTTTCTACTATTACCATACAAACCCAAACCCATTCTAGATTTACTTTTTTTGTTATAAATATGGGTCTCAAGATGCATTTTCGAGCTCTATCCACTAATGAGGGTAAAGTGCAAAAAATCCATCCTTAGATTTGCGTTTTTGCAATTAAAGACCCCTGGATTTAAAAAAACCCTCTAATTTTATATTTGGTGCATTTTGCACCAAATTTAGTTTTCTGCCGTTAACGGACGTCAAATTCGACTTCAAATGACTAATATACCCCTCACTAACCCTAATCCTAATCTAATCCTAACCCTAACTCTAGCCCTAACCCCCTCCCTCCTCCTTCGGCGGTGGAGGCACGGGGTGGAGGGGGGGCTCGGGCCGAGGAGGCCAGCGCGGGGGAGCAGTGCGCGGGGGGTAGCGGGGGCGGCCGGGGGGAGCCACGCGGGGGGCCGGCGCGGGGTAGATGCACACGGGGACGGCCGTGGTGGAGGGCGGAGGAACTGCGCGGGAGGGGGGGGAGCTGCACACGGGGGCGGCCGCAGGGGAGCTGCCGCCCGCGGGGGAGCTGGGCTGGCGTGGGGGCGCTGTGGGAGGGCTGATGGTGGGGTTGGTGGTGGTGGTGGGGGGGGGGGGGGCGAGCACGGCGGGGAGGAGGAGAGGTGCTCGGGGAGGAGAGTGAGGGGAGCTGGAGGAGGGAGGAGGGGGGGTTAGGGGGGAGGGGAAGGGTAGTTTAGGGTTTTCATTTTTTTTAACGGTATTTTTAACGGAAAATGAACGGGAGGGACTATGTTGATCAAAAAATTTAGGGAGTCTTAATTTGCTAACGAGGCAAATTACGGGAGAAATTTTTTGCACTTTACCCCTACTAATGATGCTCTAAAAGGATACGGAGTTATCAAACTCGACTGACCCTTGTGGTTACAGAGGAGAGACATAAGATCCTGACTGGATTGTGACATTGGATTGATCCACGGAAACGTAAAAAAGAACATCATTTTGATTTTTGTCCAGGGTACTCAAAAACTCAAGGCCGACCCTACGTATTAGAGATGATAGGTGCACTCCGAACTGCACTAGGGCACTAAAAAATGGTCTAACTGAGGATAGTGTTATGGTCCCTAGTCACGAGAAAGTAGAAATCATTGATACCTGCGCGAGAAAGGAAGCTTCAGAAGAAGGTTGGACATGGCGTTGATGAGATCCGGCATGTAGAAGAACTGGAGTACGACCAGCTGCAGCAGCGCCAGCCACAGGTTCTTCGTGATCCCCTCGGCCGCGTGCCGCGCCACCGCGTGCCCGACCTCATGGCCGATGATGACGGCGATCTCGGCGTCGGTCCTGAAGTGGTCCAGCAGCCCCGTGAACACCACGATCTTCCCTCCCGGGAGGCAGAACGCGTTGACCATGCCGTCCCTGACCACCACCACCTCCCATTCGACCCCCTCCAGGTGCCTCGTCGCCGGCTGCGTCCCTCGATCCCGCCTCCGCCCCTCCTGGACCCACTTTTCGTCGAGCACCTCGTCGTCCTTGCTCCACCCCATAGAAACCACCCCCTCCCCCTTCTCTTCCTCCTCCTCCGGAGCCGAAAGGGAATAGTAGTCGACGGAGGCGGTGGTGGTGGTGGTGGCGTTGAGGCCGCGGTGGAGGGCGGCGATGATGTCGGAGGAGATGAGGCGGACGCGGACGCTGTCGGGGTGGAGGGAGGGGAGGAGCTTGGGGCGGAGGGAGGACTTGAGCTGCTCGAACTGGGACTCGCCGAGGTTGCGCTCGAGGGAGGGGGAGAGGAGGACGAGGTGGGAGCGCTTGGTGTAGGGGACGGGCTCGAGGTGGCCGAAGTAGAGGGTGGCGGCGAACCCGCCGGAGAGGACGGCGGCGGCGGCGGCGGCTCGGGGATTGTGGTACCAGCGGCGGCCGGAAGATCCTCCGCGGCGGCGGCGGAAGTGGTCGAGGTCTCTCCGGGCGGAGGTGAAGTAGGGGGATTTGGTGGGGAGGTGGGGTCTTGGTTGGGGGAGGAGGAGGAGGAGGAGGGAGAGGGAGGGTCTGGCTTTTCTGAGGAGATTCATGGGGGAAATGGAAGGTTTTGATTGGCCAATTCTCAAATTTTGAGGGAGGAGGAGGGGGAAGTATTCTCAATAAATAAAGAAGAAAAGAATGGAAGAAGAAGAAGAAGAAGAATAGAAGAAAAGAATGGAAGACCCGGGAGAGAGAAACTAGTGCAGTCCGGAAGGTTATGCCAACTTAACTTTATTAATTAAAAGATAAATTCTAAAGGTACTACATAAAGAAAAATTGTATAGGCACTAAATTTTTTTTATTTTTTTAGGACAGTCAATTTTTCTAAAATTAATTACAAGTTTGTCTCTAATATATTTTTTTGAGGACAGTCCATATATTTATATAAAAGTCAATAAAATTTTATACAAAAAAATTACTGTATAGATAAAAAATTTATAATAATTAAATGCAACGATATAAGTTTGATAAATTTACAAACGACGATATGAATCGCCAGTTGAACTGGCAACAAATTGAAAAACTTGGCAAAAATTCGACCAAAATCTGACATGTATTAAAAAAAAATTCAATCGAAAAAAAGAAAAATATAAAAAAAATCAAAAATCAAAATTTTGCTAACTTGGTTGGCGAAAATTTGAAATTTGGTTTCCCAAATTTTCGCCAACTCCGTTGGTGAAATTAGGAAAAAAATGGTTTGTTTTTTTTGGGTTCGGTTCGGTTTGTGGTTGGTTCGGTTCGGTTTAGCCGTAGTTATTTAATTTTTGCTTGGTTCACTTGTTTTTGCTTGGTTCAACTTAAAAAAAAATGGGTTCACCATATTTTCGCCAACTGGGTTGGCAAAAATTTGGTTTCCCAAATTTTTGGGTTGATTCTTAGGGTCTGGTTCTGGTAGGGTTGTTGATAGGGATTAAATGATTGTAGGCATGGGTTTAAATGGGTTCGGGTGGATGTGTTGGTAGGATTTAATTGATGTTAGGTGGTTAAATATTTAGGTGGGTGTTGATGGAGGTTATGTATTATAAGTAGAGGGTGGGAGGTTATGTATTATGTAATTTTTTGATTATAATTATAATTATGTAATTGTAGTTACTATTTTAATTATTATAAATGTAATGTTCGTGATAGTAGTCATACTAACACTAAATTAAATTAAAATATTGCAGATGGGTACCCAAAATGTAACACCCGATTTTTTTTCAAATTTTTAAAAAATGAATTTCTGGATTTTAGGTAATTTTTAATTAATTATTAAAAATGTCCTTCATGGATTAATATTTTTATGGATTAAATTAATTATTAAAATATTAAAAAAATTATATTTTTGGGTGTATTATTAATTATTGGTTGTTGTGTAATTATTTCTAGAATTTATTGGGCTCAAAAACTATTTTTAATAGCTAAAAATCCCATGTCTTAATTTAAACCAACATAAACCGGATTAAATCGACCCCAACTGAACCGGACCGGATCCCACTCAACCGAACCGAACCCAACCGCCCTAGCGGGTCGGATCTGGACCGGACCCGCTAGCCCGCCGACCCGTACCCGATAACCCTAATCCCTAACTCATCACCCCAAGGCCCCACGACCCCCGCCCCGACTCCGCCGCGGTCACTCCCATGATCTCCCCCCCCCCCCGCTCGGCTCTCCCCCTATAAAACCCCCGAGCCCCAAACCACCGCCACCGCCATCACCACCCTCGCATCACAGCCACCGCTTTGCCGCCCCGACTCCAGCGACACGCCGACCACATCGAGCTCCCGCCGCCGAGCCCCTGCCGCCGGCGACGACCCTCCCAGAGCAGCGCAGCAGCCGCAACAGCCTCAGCAAACGCCACCGCCGGCCGGCCGTGCCTCGCCGCGACCCTCCCAGTGCACGAACCTCAGTGAGGTACCTGTCTTGTCGCTCGCATAACTTTTTGTACGTTGATCCATTTTTCGATCTGTCGAACCCTAAGCGTAGACCGCGTGACCCTTTCTATCCTCGTACAATTCGTTCGGGGTATCGCATCCTGTGTCGATCGCAAACCGCGACGCAAAAACAGGAAAAACAACCCAATTTCTGAAAATTCAGAAATCGTCCCGAACTCACATGTTCACGGCCATTTTTCTCCCAACCCGTTTATTAATTTTAGATTTTGTTTGAACAGTTAATTAGACAATATAACCGAGATTAAAATCATGTAATTAGATTATTTTATGGTGCTGTATGTTGTGTTTTATTCGCGGATAAAATCGACCAAAAACTTGGTCTTTAAAAATCTAATTTTTTTCGGAACTGGGTGCGCCCCGCTAAACGAGACGACTTGGTCGTGTGCAAATTTTACCAAAAGGTACGCACCGTTAATACGGACGTGTGGGATTTCGCGAAAGTTGATTTGGATGTGCGTACACACCGGAATCAACGCGTATCCGACGACAACGCCTAGTATCGGTCTTGTTCTGAAACTCGTTGTAACTTCGTGTATGCTCGTCGTATCGAAACGAAACTTGCGTCATCGGACTCGTAGCAATACGCTGGTCTTGTGACCCAAGTTTGGTTCGATTTTGAGAACATTGACAAAATTCCGTATCGTAGACCCCACGGCTCCACTTGACGGGCGATTTTGTGATCGACTCATCGGAATCCAGTTCTGGATATTCCGTTGGGTTCGTATCATCGTTCTGGACTTGTAGAGACTAAGTTTGACGAATTTGGAGGACTTTGTCTCTGGCACATTTTTTGGTGCGAAGTGGGCCACATGTAGATCCCGCTTTGATCAAAAACTGTCAATTTTGCTCCTGTGTCCAAATTTGACTTATGGACATGCAATTCTAGCTATTTCATATCTTCAGAACATGATGGTAGTGTTTATTTTAGCAACCGGAGGAGTACCTGCAGATCCCGCTGATACCAGAGCAGCAGTTGAAAACCAAACTCCAGGCAAGTGTACCTTGCCAATCTTGCAGTATTTGCTACATAATGTTCTCTTGATTTAATTATATGATATAAATGTTTAACCCAAGACCGTGTGATATTACTTAACGTTCGAATAAGATTTGGGTGTCAACGTCACACGCGAAGTTGTGTAACGTCACCTAGAGATTGATATCGCGACCCTATACATTTTCGTGCTTGCATTATCAAGTACGTCATACCATAGGACACTTGACACTGTTTATGAGACATAATCTTCCTGAGATATTCATGGTGATTCTGTATAGGATACATGATTCGTGACATAGATATTACACATGCTTGGCTATCATTATGACTCGCTACATCAGTTAGAGGTCATGATCTTGCGTGACATGGACATGAGACGTCGTGGACATGAGACGTGTGATTACATTGGGTGGGGAGAGACACACAAGCTACAGGCAGATTTTATATATATATATATTATTGTGAGGCCGTAGACTCTACATCAGAGCTAGGCACTCTACTAGTGATATTACTGCTACCGGCTCCCCGACACATAGCTTGTAGTGGTCTCAGCCTGAGTACTAGTGATGCTCTCACTTGCATATCACATAGCTGGTTACATAGTTTACCCTATTGTTATTGTTTCATTTATTATTGCACTACATTTATTCTGGCTTGAGTTATTCTTGTACCTTGCTATGTCCCCTGAGGACCTGGATCCGGATTATGTCCCCAGGTTTAGCAGAGGAGATCTACCCCGAGGTATACGGGACATGAGCTGACATTGGAGCAGTACAATCACCAGAGGACGAGGTGATCGCCGAGAATTTCTCCTGAGTATCTGCTTTATTTATACTCAGTTATTTCTGTTATTTCCTGTTTATTGAATTGATGTATCAAACTCATTATCGGGTTGTTCCCCGAGATATATTTTATTGAGACTTGATGTTGCTTTATATTTCATATAGATTGTATTTATTTCTGTGGATGATATTAGTAGCATAGACCTTTATTGTTATTCTACAGCTTAAGTACACCATGATGGGTCCATTAATTATTTTGTCCATCGGTGTGTGTTGCTGGCCATTGCCACGTGTCCAGTCCCTCGGTATTTTGGGACTGGAGCGTGGCATGGTTTTTGTGGTGGCCCATGCAGGTCTACGACTAAATTATTTCGGTTTCAACTAAGGGACCGAGCAAGCCTGCGATAAGGATATGATAAGTTATAGGATCTTATCCACTTGCTTGAATCGTTCTTGATCTCTATATCAGATTCAAATTAATTACTTGACTTGTATTCTGCCTTGATTCCTCTGTGAGCCTCTTATAGTTTATTTTGGATGCAGAGTAATGGATCCACCAGCAAGAGACGAGACTCCTGCAGGAACACCACAAGGTGCGGTGGTCACCTACGAAGATAAAGTAACACCAGTGGGTGGAGGACAATTAGCACAACAAAGCAGTCAAGCAAATCCACATGCTTCTAGATTTCGGTGAGATGACATTCCACCTCCGCCGTAGTTTACTCCACCGATGCCTGTATTTCCACAAGGGCAGGCTATGAACGGGCAACAGATATTTTAAATGATATATGCAATGATGCAAGCCCAACAGCAGATGCATCAAGAGGCTCAGCGTCATGAGGCAGAGAATCTGAGAAATAGTATAGTGACCGCACTAGAGCAGGCGAACCTACCAGCTCGACGGCCATCGACGGGATCTATCACCGATTTTCGCCAGCTGAAGTCCCGTACCTTTTCAGGAAAAGAGGAGCCCACTGAAGTTCATGAGTGGCTCACAAACACTCAACACCAATTGGAAGTAGCTGAGCTTCCTAGAGAGCGTTGGATAACTGCCGTCAGAATGCAGTTGACGGGCAATGCGCATCACTGATGGTTAACTGAGGAGACACGACTCGGACCAGACTGAGTCACTTGGAAAGAGTTCTCTAGACTCTTTCAGGAGATGTACATTCCATCTATTGCTCGATCGGAACTTCGGGACAAGTTCAATCGTCTCACTTAAGACAATATGATGGTGGAAGAGTACAATACAAAATTCATCCGTTTGAGTCGCTTCGCCCCTACCCTAATCCCGACAGAAGAGGAGAATGATGAGAAGTTCTTCGATGGACTAAACTTTGAGCTACAGAGATTGATCGGATCTGTTGTACCTACTTCATACTCGGACGTTCTTGCTGCAGCCCGATGCATAGAGCATGTCACCAGGAGAGTCCAACCTGAAACGACCATTTTTACCAGCTCCAATCAGAGCATTACACGAGGAGTCTGCCAAGCGACCCCAGATAAATCTACCACAGAGAACAGCACCAAGAGCCTCATTCCTTCCTACTTGTCACTACTGTGGCAAGGTAGGACATATTGAGAGGGAGTGCAGACGCAAGTTGGGAATGTGCTTGATTTTCGAATCCAGCCAACATTTAGCTAGAGATTGCACGAAGCATCGAGGAGAAACACTGAGGATTAACCGAGAAGCCTTACCAGCATCGGGAGGATATCAGCCGAGGCTATCCTTGGCAGCACAAGCAACACTCTTTCAGCAGGCCCAACAACAGCAGAGGGCATAACCACAAGGACGCGGACAAGCTTTTGCAATGACAATAGAGGACTCACAGACTCGTGGGGTAGCGAATACGCGTAAGATTTAGGTTATTCATAGCTATCTATTCCTAGTAATGCTTTAGTACGTGCCTGTTAGTGTCACGACCCGCACCCGGTGTAGGGATGCAAGTCGGGAACAACGTCCAGCCTATGCCGCAGCATCGGCGGTAGAACGCTATCTTGGTTAACTATACAATCTAAATATCTCACAATAATATAAAATCTGTCAACAATATCTCAACACAAACTCAATCATATTCTAAAGCACGAGAAGATATCAAGGAAGTCTAACATAACTATCCATTCAATATATATAAACAATAATAGAAACAATATCCAATCTTATGCACTATGCCGGAAACAAATCCGGTACCAAAATGCTAAAGAGACTAACTATGAAAACTAGTGATCCGGATAAACCTTCCGGCAATCACTCCAGAACTAGTGGATCCAAGTCTGCACCATCTATAAGTCGAAGTCTATAGTATGTCGGACGCCAATCTCTTGGATCCTTTGAAAAATATTTTTCAGTCAGGAATGGAGCGAAGTACATACCTCTAAAAGCAGTTTCAATAACATAATCGAGCATATATAACAAGCAATAGAAAAATGATACAAGATGCACAAGTAATAAGAATGTACAATACAGGAAGAATAGACAATAAGCACAATAAGAACTGAAAATTAAATACGAAAAATAAACTGCAAGTAGAAAACAAGAATACTAGCTATATGATTTAGAGTGCAAGTTCGTTATATGATCGGCTTAGGTTGCACATGAGGTATAAAGATAACTCCATTATACGTGAGGTGTATAATCGACATGCACATGAGATCAAGAGGGCTTTGATCACATAACCAACTCCTACTCCCCCTCCCCAACCAATACTCATGGATCCAATCATGACACGTTATGTCACACCCCAGTCCCAAAATACGTAGGACTAGGCATATATAATACGCCAGCTGTATGTATACGAACTCCAATATATGGAAACCATATACACACGTACGCTGTACATGAATATCCAATCCACCAGTGGTAATATACTGTCAACAAGTCACACGCAATCTATATCTCATCCACAGCACAAATAAATAGATAAATGGAAATAAATAACTGAGTATCAAAGTATGATAGTCGGATGGAAATAAATCCACTACAAATCGACTATACCAAAACTACTAAAGAGAGAAGAGAATCAACTCTAATATAAGAATAAATGTCTCTAAAAGAATAGCAACAAAATCTCTAATAGCTGAAATGGATCAAAGATACTCCGAAGGTAAGACCTTCTCGGTCTGATAAGAAGCGTCAGGTCCATACTCCTGTGGATACTCCTGCTCATCTATGTAGCGTCCCGTTCCCCCGATGCGGGAAGCGCGGCTAAGAAACACAAGAAGGTATCGTTTGATCGGGATAGATTAAAACAAGGACCCGTCCTCGTTATGGATTTATTTTTTCGGAATCGATTCCCATATTCAGTGGACCGTGCCCCCGGGATCGACTTAGCGGCAGAGTCAGGAGGGACCTCTCCGCTGCTATCTTTTATTGCCCCGGATTTTGATGTCGCTTGTTGCTTTCGTGCTTTGAGTTAGTTTTCGGATTTGCTTGTTTTTCTTGAACGATTTCGATGGATTTTATTATTTTCGTTCATTGAACTGTATTTCAATTCCAAGATTGGAAAGAGAGGAAGAGGTATTGATCAAGCTGTTCGTGCAATGCAGGTGAACAAGCAGTCGGCGGCTTACGAGCAGAGTCGTGAAGCGCCTCTTTCCTTCTCCCTTCCAACCATCTAAGTGAGTGGCTACCAACCCGATTAGCTAGCCCTGCTTCCAGTCTTCACAACTAATAATCTTGCATCCTTGTTTGCCCCGATCAGACGATACCAAGTAATAATAAAAGATACCAAGATAAAAAGGGAATAGACTTGAATTGTAATGCTTGTCAACTGAACTTGTGAACGGTTATATCTTTGCATGCTTGTTCGTTTGGAATGTTCATCATATGCATAGATACAAGTTTAAATATATGCTTCTTCTTTATACTGTAAAATGTAAAAGCTATATCCTGAATGCACGAATTGAACGTAGATGCAATATAAAATGAATCATGCAATACTGCTTGTCTTATACCCATGTAGCCTCAGGACGAATAACGTAGCCTTCGGGCGAATGATTGTTAACGTAGCCTCCGGGCGAATGATTGTTCATGTTCGATCACGGACAACTTGTGCACAAGGTATAGTTCCTGCGGGCGGATGCTGGGGCACTGGCACCATTCCAGATCCGGACGGAACTCACGTTTAGTCTCACGTACTTGGACGGGATGGTATGCGGTGCCTCACGTACTTGTACGTAGCAAACCATCTTCGTCACAGACTAGTGTCCATTATGGCAATCAAGCCAGTGATTACCTTGTATATTTAAACATGTTGCAAACTAACTTGTGTCTTCGTGTCTTCATGGCAGGGAAGGCATGGTAAGTATTATGCAGGTGGTTTAGACGGGTAGGTAAAATCCACCGAACGGTGGCAAGTTTATTTCAGTATCATACATATATACTGTTGCTTGTAAATAAACTAAGACAAGATAGAAATCCACAAAAATATGCATGCTTCATATAAACAACGTGTTGATTGGTATAGTTGGGTTTAGCTCGCCTTCACCAGTATGTTTCGACATACTGACCCTCGTTGAAACAGGTTCTCCGCACCAAGGCGAACCGAGCAAGGAGCCGAAGTCGTCTTTCCCGATCCAGTCCAGCTGTAGGCGCATCCTGATCGTGCCGCATCCTGATCGCGCCGCATTTTGAAGTACTTGAAGAAAGGAGCTTGCAACTTTATATACAATGCAGCTTTGTGGCAAAGCCGTCCTCCAGTCCGGAGGTCTTTATCATTTTGAAGTTTAGTAAAGGGATGTAATGTACAAGACTGCTATCTCATTTTGAGTCAACACTTTTGTAAGCCGGTGCGACAAATTAGCTGACTCGTTCAAGAGTTTGTAATAGATGTTCATTATCAATAAAGAGAACTTTTCCATGTTTCAAATCTGTGTTTCAATTTATCTGCGTACTCTGAATATGTGCTCGTTATGAAAAACTATAAAGCCTTGTGCGGGCGCAACCCCAGGCCCGCTCTGCGGTCACGCCGAGGGATGCCCCTACAATTCGACAAAATCGGGGCGTGACATAGTGGTATCAGAGCACAGATTCAAGTTCCTTAGACCCTCGTGCTGGAAAAGTTCCTTTAACGATCAAATTTCTGTGCGAACTCTTGAACTTGCTAAGCCAAAATGAGATACGTTCATGCAATGAGTCCATAATACATTATGATTCTAATGTAATTTACCTTCTTTTGAAGGAATGGCACCAGCACAATCTGCAGCACAAGCACCGAACGAAATACAAGGCCAAGAAAGTAGTTCGAACACTTTGGGAAGTTCAAGGAGCCAGCGAGACGCGCCAAGCATCGATCCCATCTAGCAAATATTGCGGATGTTGGAGGCAAACCAACAAAGGGACGAGGCTCACTACGAACGGGCCGAGAAGCGGGCGGAGGAGAGTCAACTCAAGTTTCAAGACAATATAGAAGCTTGATTCTCAGTCCAACAGAAGCAGGTATATGCCCTGCAACAGATTGTTCAGACTTTGGCTTCCAACCATTCCGCGGCAACGCCAGCGACTCCGGTGGAACAATCCGTGCTTGAAGTAGAGATGCCATAAATTCCAAGGCCGAGGGACGTGACTGCCTACGACTTTGGCCACTTCAAGAAAGTCTGCAACACTCCATTCAACGGGACTGAGGACGCAATCGTGGCTCTAGATTGGTTGGCCGAACTTGAAGACCACTTCGCTCTGCTAGAGGTCCCCGAAAAGAAGCGCGTCGCCTGCGCGCAACTACAGCTCCGCCTTAATGTGCACGATTGGTAGGACGTGCATCGACGATCTCTCCAATTTGATCACGGAGAGGAGGCAATCTCGTGGACGACTTTTTGTGCCGCGTTCGAAGAGGAGTTTATACTCCCTCCAGTACAACGTCAGATGGAGAACGAGTTCGTGCAACTGAGGCAAGACAGCATGACAGTGAAACAGTACTCCGCCGAATTCAACCGTCTCTCCAAATTTGCTAGGGCATATTTACCTGATGTAGCGAGTTGAGCTAGAAGGTTTGAAGGTAGTTTACGCCCTGCCATCCATGCGCACGTAGTCGTTCATCAGTACAGGACCATGCGGGAAGTCATGGATCATGCCCTATCTCTTGAACTGCAGTATCCTCATGTTTCTACCGGCGTTGTGCATACCTACAATCACAAACGCCAAGACAATGATAGAGGAAACACCGCTGCAAAGTGCCCTAACCCGGCGGTCCACAGGAAGGCAAACCAGGGCAGCTATGTCACTTCTGCAAGAAGCCAGGGCACCTGGCCAACGAATGTCGTTTGAAACAAGGATTATGTCTCATCTGTGGCGATACAAACCACATAATTCGTGACTGCCCTAAATACTCTGTTAGACATCCTCAACGTAACGTTCCCTAATGGTAAGTTCTATTCCTAAGTTTCGAGGACGAAACATCTAATTAGTTGGGTAGGATGTAGCGTCCTGTTCCCCCGATGCGGGGAGCGCGGCTAAGAAACACAAGACGATATCGTTTGATCGGGATAGATTGAAACAAGAACTCGTCCTCGTTATATATTTGTTTCTTCGGAATCGATTCCCATATTCAGTGGACCATGCCCCCGGGATCGACTTAGCGACAGAGTCAGGAGGGACCTCTCAGCTGCTATCTTTTAATGCCTCGGATTTCGATGTCGCTTGTTGCTTTCGTGCTTTGAGTTGGTTTTCGAATTTGCTTGTTTTTCTTGAACGGTTTTGATGGATTTCATTATTTTCGTTCATTGAACTGCATTTCAATTCTGAGATTGGAAAGACAGGAAGAGGTATTGATCAAGCTGTTCGTGCAATGCAGGTGAACGAGCAATAGGCGGCTTACGAGCGAAGTCGTGAAGCGCCTCTTTCCTTCTCCCTTCCAACCATCTAAGTGAGTGGCTACCAACCCGATTAGCTAGCCCTGCTTCCAGTCTTCGTAACTAATAATCTTGCATCCTTGTTTGCCCCGATCAGACGATACCAAGTAATAATAAAAGATACCAAGATAAAAAAGGAATAGACTTGAATTGTAATGCTTGTCAACTGAACTTGTGAACGGTTATATCTTTGCATGCTTGTTCATTTGGAATGTTCATCATATGCATAGATACAAGTTTAAATGTATTGTCACGTCCCAGTCCCAAAATACCAAGGGACTAGACACGTGGCTATGGCCAGTAGCACGCACCGATGGACAAACCCAATTTGATGGATCCATCGGGACATACTTAAGCTGTAATATAAGGTCTATAACAACAAGTCAGAACTAATCTCATCCACACAAAAGATAATAAGATCAACAATAATAAGAAAAGTAAATCAAACATCCAGTCTCAGCAAGTAATTCGGGGAACAACCCGATATAAAGTCTGTTACAATTGTTTAATTAAACAGGAAATAAAGAGTTTATTTGCCATAAAAACTGAGCATGGAAGAAACAGATGTTCAGGAGAAGTCCTCAGCGATCACCTCGTCCTCAAGTACTAGTACTGTTCCGAGAAGTGCACCTGTTCCGTATACCTCTGGATAAACCTCGTCTGCTAATCCTGGGGACATAATCCATTTCAGGTCCTCAGGGGACATAGCAAGGTACAGATAATACAAGCCAAAGATAATGCAGTACAGCAAGTAAATAAAATAATAGGGTAAACTATATAACCAACTATGTGAAATGCAAGTTGAGAGCATCACTAGAACTTAGGCTGATACCACTACAAGCTCTGTGTCGGGGAGCCGGTAGCAGTTATACTATGTGTTTTACTATGTGTTTACTATGTATTTTATATATATAAGAAATCAGCCTGTAGCCTGTGTGTCTCTCCCCACCCAATGTAATCACACGTCTCATGTCCATGACACGCAAGATCAAAACTAATGCAGCAAGTCATAATATGAACTAAAAATATAATGTCTATGTCAATCCTGCATCCTACACAGAATCACCATGAATATCTCAGAAAGATTCTGTATCATGATCTGTGTCAGGTGTCCTGGGTATAATGTACTTGATATGGCAAGTACGAGAATGTAAATGTCACGATATCCATCTCTAGTTGACCTTACACAACCCCGCGTACGGTGTTGGCACCCAACTATTAATCGGAAGCTAAGTAAGTCAAACGACCCTAGGTTTAAGCATGTACAACAGTTATAATTAAGTCCAAGTAATATGTAACAAAACTGCAAGTTGGCAAGGTACACTTGCCTGGGTTTTCGGCTCCAATTGTAGCTCTGGCTTCAGCGGAAATTGCAGGCAGTACTCCGGTTGCTGAAATAGATATCACCATCAGATCCAAAAAATATTAATCAGCTAGAAATGCCTGTCCTTGAGTCCAATTTGAACACAGGGGCAAAAATGACATTTTCAGGTCAAGGCGGGGTCCACATGTGGGCCGCTTTGCACCAAAAAACGTGTCAGGGTCAAAGGTCTCCAAATTTATCCAACTTAGTGTCAACAGGTTAGGAACGATGATACGAACCCAACGGAACTTCCAGAACTGGATTCCGATGAGCCGATCACAAAATCGCCCGTCAAGTGGAGCCTGTGGGGCCTACGACACGCAAATTTGTCAACGTTCTCAGAATCGAACCAAACTTGGAACACAGGACCAGCGTATTGCTACGAGTCCGATGGCGCAAGTTTCGTCTCGATCCGACGTGTGTACACTAAGTTACAGCGAGAACCAGAAAGGACGGATACGGGGCGTTGTCGGCGGATACGCATTGATTCCGGTGTGCACGCACATCCAAATCAACTTCTGCAAAATCTCGTACGTCCGTATAAATGACTCGCACGTATCGGTGAAGATCGTACGCGACCAAGTCGTCCCGTTTGGCGGGGCGTACTCAGTTCCGGTGTAAAACAAGGCATTGTTTTTCCTGTTTTTGAATCGCTGTTCGCGATCACCACAGGACGCGATGCACCGAGCGGGTTGCTCGGGCACCGAGTGGGTCATGCTGGCTACCCGATGCAACTGACAAAATCGAAAACAGGGCAGCGAGGAGAGAGATACGGGTACCTGAACAGGGCTCCGAGAAATCAAATTTTTGTGTCCGAGTCACGTCTACCGTGTCCTGGACGTTGTGTCCAAGCCGTGTCTGAGCTAGGGCATCCGAGTCGGGCCGCTGGGAGCGGGGGTTCAGGTCGGCGGAGGTCGGGCGGCGAGGTCCGGAGGCGGAGATGTGCTCGGGTCGGCCGGAGTTCGAGCGGGTTCTGCTCCAGGGGAGGCGGCTGCGGGTTCCGGGCAGCGACGAGGGGCTGAGGCGGGAGGCGGAGGGTTCACCGAGGGAGACGACTGTAGGGCAGAGGGAACAGCTGGAGGAGGGGGAGGTGAGCATCGGGGCGGCGCTGCGGCAAGGCGGAGAGGGTGTGTCACGCCCCAGTCCCAAAATATCGAGGGACTGGACACGTGGCAATGGCCAGCAGCACGCACCGATGGACAACCTAATTTAATGGATCCATCAGGGCATGCTTAAGCTGTAGTCTAATAGTAAATAGAACCAATGATACAGGTCACAGACTATTCTAATCTCATCCACAACAGATAACCACAGATTAAATGCCAGAGTAATGCAAATAGAAATAACTATCAAATCTCAATAAAAGTGTCTCGGTGAACAATCCGAGAACAAGTCTGATACATCAAAGCAAATAGACAAGAAATAAAGGAACTGGAAATAGAAATAGAAACAGAAATAACTGACTATATACAGCCAATGCTCAGGGGAGGTCCTCTGGTGCGATCTCGTCCTCAGGTCCTGGTACAGCTCTTGGAAGTGCTCCTGTATGGTGTATCTCTGGATGGATCTCTTCGGCTATACCTGGGGACATAGTCCATTCCAGGTCCTCAGGGGACATAACAAGGTACAGATAACACAAGCCAAAATAAATGCAGCGCAGAAAATAAATGAAACAATAGGGTAAAACTATGTAACCAGCTAAGTGATAAATGCAAGTTGAGAGCATCACTAGAACTCAGGCTGAGCCACTACCAGCTCTGTGTCGGGGAGCCGGTAGCAGTAATAACACGTAAAGGGCCAAGCTCTGCTCGAGAGTCTTGTGCCTCACAATAATAGGGGTATATATATATATGATCAGCCTGTAGCCTGTGTGTCTCTCCCCACCCAATGTAATCACACGTCCCATGTCCATGTGGCCCCATGTCCATGTCACGTAAGATCATATCTAATGCAACAAGTCATATAGTATCTAGGAACATAATGTCAATGCCATAAAGTCTGTATCCTATAGAGAATCACCATGAATGTCTCAAGAGGATTCTGTCTCATGAATAGTGTCAAGTGTCCTGGGCTCTGATGTACTTGATAGGACAAGTACCAAGAGTAAGGGTATCGAATGTCCATCTCTAATGACGTACCCAACACCGCGTACGGGGTTGGCACCCGACTATGATCGGACACTAAGTACGTCACACGTTTCCTAGGTTAAGCAGTTAAAACAAGTTTATATTTAAATCCACAAAAAATCAAGTAAAATACTATGTCAAGAATTACTGAGAATTGGCAAGCTTTATTTGCCCACTGATGCTAAATAAGTCCAAAAAAATAAGTAGCAAGCTGCAGGGTTTGGCAAGGTACACTTGCCTGTGGTTCCGGCTCTGATTGCAGCTCTGACTTCAGTTGGATTTGTAGGCGGTACTCTGGTTGCTGAAATAAACATCACCATCAGATTTAGAAAATATCAATCAGCTAGAAACGCCTGTCCTTGAGTCCAATTTGGAGACAAGGGCAAAAACGACAATTTCGGGTCAAAACGGGGTCCACATGTGGGCCACTTTGTACCGAAAAGTGTGTCAGGGTCAAAGGTCTCCAAATTCATCAAACTCAGTGTCAACAAGTCAGGAACGATGATACGAACCCAACGGAACTTCCAGAATTGGATTCCGATGAGTCGATCACAAAATCGCCCGTCGAGCGGGGCCTGTGGGGCCCACAACACGCGATTTTGTCAACGTTCTCAGAATCGAACCAAACTTGGGTCACAGGACCAGCGTATCGCTACGAGTCCGATGGCGCAAGTTTTGTTTCAATCCGACGTGTGTACACAAAGTTAGGGTAAAGTACAGAAAAGTCGGATACGGGGCGATGTCTGCGGATACGCGTGGATCCCGGTGTGCACGCACACCCGAATCGATTTCGCGAAATCTCGCACGTCCGTATCGACGACGCGCACATATCTGTGAAGACCGCGCTCGACCAAGTCATCCCGTTTGGCGGGGCGTACTCAGTTCCGGGGTAAAACAGGGTCTGGTTTTTATCCTATTTTTGGATCGCGGTGTACGATCACCACAGGACGCGATGCCCCGAGCGGTTTGTCCGGGCACCGAGAGGGTCACACAGGCTTCGCAATGCAATTTACGAAATCGAAATCGAAATCCGAGCTACGAGCAAGAAAATACACGCACCTGAACGGGGCCCAAAAACTGGGGTTTGAATCGTGTCCGACACGTGTCAGATACAGAAAATTAGGGTTAGGGTTTGGGCTGAACTCCGGCGGCGGGGACGGCGGCTCTGCGGCCGGGCTGAGGCGGAGGGGGCCGGGGCAGCGCGGCGAGGCGGCGACCGGGGCTCGCGGCGGCGCTGGAGGCTGCCGGAGCTGCTGCGGGGGCGTGGGCCGCTGCTGGGTCGGGAGTGCCGTCGGGGGAGAGGGGAGGCGGCTGGAGGAGGAGGGCCGGGCGGAGGAGGAGAGCCGGACGGTGTCGACGGCGGGCTGGGCGGCGGTGGCAGCGGTGCGTGGTGGCTGTCGAGCTGAGGCGGAGGGGAGGAGATGGCCGAGGGTTTAAATAAGGGGAGACGGCGGGGTCGAGGCCGGGAAGGGCGGAGACGAGGGTGGCGTGGCCGGGCGGAGCAGAGCGGAGCGGGCCGGAGGACGCGGCGGCGGCGCGGCGGACGGCGGAAGAAGCGGGGAAGAGGGAACGGGTCAGGGAGAGGGGACCGGGTCGGGTCGGGTCTGGCGGATCTGACCCGACCCGCTAGGGGACTGGGCCGGGTTTGGGCCAATGGGCCGGGCCGGGCTGCTGGGTTAAAATAAAAATAATTAAAATCTAATTAAATAGATAATTAATAATTAATTAAATAAATAAATAAATAAATAAATACTTTTAGGTGTTTTAAAATATGTCCGTGGCCCAATAAATTCCAGAAAAATTACCCTAAGTCCAGTTTTTCATTTTATACCCAAAAATATTATTTTCATAATATTTTAATATTGTTTATTATCATTTAAAAATTATTTAATAATTAAAACCCTGTTTTTAATTACAGAAAAATCACAGAAAATTCCAGAAATTGTGGAAAATCCAGTTTTGAAAATTTTAAAAAATCAGGGGGTTTACAATCTACCCCCCTTAAGAGGATTGCGTCCTCGCAATCAAAGAATAACCGGTCAGCAGAGATGACACGGTTGTAAGTATCGTTCGAAGCACATCACAAGATACTTAGGAAAATACCGTTTCCCTAAAAATGAAAGTTATGCACTTCCCAGAAAATCTAGTTAAAACAAAAGAACTACAATTTTTTAGGAAAACCAGGTTATTATTAACAAGTTACAAATTACTAGGTTGGGACTGAGGTCACGAACCAATAGGCACGGGCTAAAACAAGACCAAAAATGGATAACTACGAATCACTTATGCGCATTAGCTACTCCACGAGTCTGCGCGTTCTCCATGGTCTTCGCTGGAGCTTGTCTGCGTCCTTGCAGTTGATTCCTCTGCTGTTGTTGAGCCTGCTGGAAGAGTGTTGCCTGAGGTGCCAAGGGTGGCCTCGGTATTGGTGAAGCTTGCAATGCTGGAGAGGCTGACCGTGGTGCTGGTAACACTTGTTCTCGACGTTCGGGACATTCCTTTAATAAATGCTGGCTGGATCCGCAAGCTATGCACAATCTCTTCTTTCGTCTGCACTCGTCCTCTATATGACCTCGCCGGTGACAATATGGACAAATAGGTATCGCTGGTAGAGATGCTTCTGGTGGCCGGTGTATGTGAGACTTCCTTGCAATTCCTGCCGGTGGTGCTCCAGCTGGTGCTGATGTGGCGGGTTGAAGATTCGTCAATGCTTTCTCTCGATGCTGGGGACAATCCTTGGCTAAGTGTTGATTGGTTCCACAAATCAAGCATAATCTCAACTTACATCTGCACCCGCTCTCAATGTGGCCTCGTTTGTGACAATGTTGACAGATAGGCAGTACTTGCGAAGATGCTTCTGATGGTTGGTGCAGCTGAGACTTCTTTGCAATTTCTTCCTGTGGTGCTCCGGCTGGTGCTGTTGGGGCTGGTTGTTGAATCATCGCCGCTTTCTCTCGACGTTCAGGGCAATCTCTTACCGAATGCTTCTTGGATCCACAAGATAGACATTGTCCCAGTCTGCGTCGGCATTCTTTAGCGAGGTGGCCTACCTTGCCACAGTAGTGACAAGTAGGAAGGAATGAGGCTCCTGATGCTGTTCTTGGTAGTAGATTTATCTGTGGTCGCTTTGTAGCTCTTTCCTGTTGTGCTTGGTCTGGTACTGATGCATACGGCCGCTTCTAGCTGGACTCGATCATTGGGGTGCACTCCACGGGTCTTGCTGCAGTAAGAACGTCCTCGTCGAAGGTAGTTGCATTTGAACTGATTGGCCTCCGTGACTCTGAGCTAGTTCTGTCGATGGAGTTCTCCGATTGGTTTTGTTGAGCTTCTTGTTGAACCCTCTGATAGGCTTGCATCATCATGTAGAACATACGGAATATCTGCTGTTCGTCCATAGGCGGTCCCAGTGGGAAGGAAGGCATCGGTGGAGTAGGCTGCGTCGAGGGTGGAACGTCACCTTGGTGGATTCTTGAGGCAGGCTGACTTGCTTGACTGCCTTATGATGATTGGCCTTCACCCACTGGTGTCATATTGTCTTCGTGGGTAACCACCACGCCTTGCGGTGTTTCTGCATGAGCCTCGTTGCTGGCTTGTGGGTCCATTTTCCTGTATCCAAAATAAACGATAAGAGGCGCACAGGAATCAAGGCAGGATGCAAGTCAATAATTTAATTCGAATAGATACAGATATCAAAAATGATTCAAGCAAGTGAATGAGATCCTAAAAACTTATCCTATCTTATTGCAGGCCTGTTCGGTCCCTGAGTTGAAACCGAACAATTTAGTCGTAGACCTGCATGGGCCACCACAAAAACTATGTCACGTCCCAGTCCCAAAATATCGAGGGACTGGACACGTGGCAATGGCCAGCAGCACGTACCGATGGACAACCCAATTTAATGGATCCATCAGGGCATGCTTAAGCTGTAGTCTAACAGTAAATAGAACCAATGATACAGGTCACAGACTATTCTAATCTCATCCACAACAAATAACCACAGATTAAATGCCAGAGTAATGCAAATAGAAATAACTATCAAATCTCAATAAAAGTGTCTCGGTGAACAATCCGAGAACAAGTCTGATACATCAAAGCAAATAGACAGGAAATAAAGGAACTGGAAATAGAAACAGAAACAGAAATAACTGACTATATACAGCCAATGCTCAGGGGAGGTCCTCTGGTGCGATCTCGTCCTCAGGTCCTGGTACAGCTCCTGGAAGTGCTCCTGTACGGTGTATCTCTGGATGGATCTCTTCGGCTATACCTGGGGACATAGTCCATTCCAGGTCCTCAGGGGACATAACAAGGTACAGATAACACAAGCCAAAATAAATGCAGTACAGAAAATAAATAAAACAATAGGGTAAAACTATGTAACCAGCTAAGTAATAAATGCAAGTTGAGAGCATCACTAGAACTCAGGCTGAGCCACTACCAGCTCTGTGTCGGGGAGCCGGGTAGCAGTAATAACACGTAAAGGGCCAAGCTCTGCTCGAGAGTCTTGTGCCTCACAATAATAAGGGTATATATATATGATCAGCCTGTAGCCTGTGTGTCTCTCTCCACCCAATGTAATCACACGTCCCATATCCATGTGGCCCCATGTCCATGTCACGTAAGATCATATCTAATGCAACAAGTCATATAGTATCTAGGAACATAATGTCAATGCCATAAAGTCTGTATCCTATACAGAATCACCATGAATGTCTCAAGAGGATTCTGTCTCATGAATAGTGTCAAGTGTCCTGGGCTCTGATGTACTTGATAGGACAAGTACCAAGAGTAAGGGTATCGAATGTCCATCTCTAATGACGTACCCAACACCGCGTACGGGGTTGGCACCCGACTATGATCGGACACTAAGTACGTCACACGTTTCCTAGGTTAAGCAGTTAAAACAAGTTTATATTTAAATCCACAAAAAATCAAGTAAAATACTATGTCAAGAATTACTGAGAATTGGCAAGCTTTATTTGCCCACTGATGCTAAATAAGTCCAAAAAAATAAGTAGCAAGCTGCAGGGTTTGGCAAGGTACACTTGCCTGTGGTTCCGGCTCTAATTGCAGCTCTGACTTCAGTTGGATTTGCAGGCGGTACTCTGGTTGCTGAAATAAACATCACCATCAGATTTAGAAAATATCAATCAGCTAGAAACGCCTGTCCTTGAGTCCAATTTGGAGACAAGGGCAAAAACGGCAATTTCGGGTCAAAACGGGGTCCACATGTGGGCCACTTTGTACCGAAAAATGTATCAGGGTCAAAGGTCTCCAAATTCATCAAAATTAGTGTCAACAAGTCAGAAACGATGATACGAACCCAACGGAACTTCCAGAATTGGATTCCGATGAGCCGATCACAAAATCGCCCGTCGAGCGGGGCCTGTGGGGCCCACAACACGCGATTTTGTCAACGTTCTCAGAATTGAACCAAACTTGGGTCACAGGACCAGCGTATCGCTACGAGTCCGATGGCGCAAGTTTCGTTTCAATCCGACGTGTGTATACAAAGTTAGGGTAAAGTACAGAAAAATTGGATACGGGGCGATGTCCGCGGATACGCGTGAATCCCGGTATGCACGCACACCCGAATCGACTTCTGCGAAATTCCGCACGTCCGTATCGACGACGCGCACGTATCTGTGAAGACCGCGCTCGACCAAGTCGTCCCGTTTGGCGGGGCGTACTCAGTTCCAGGGTAAAACATGGTCTGGTTTTTTTCCTATTTTTGGATCGCGGTGTGCGATCACCACAGGACGCGATGCCCCGAGCGGTTTGTCCGGGCACTGAGAGGGTCACACAGGCTTCGCAACGCAATTTACGGAATCGAAATCCGAGCTACGAGCAAGAAAATACACGCACCTGAACGGGGCCCAAAAACTGGGGTTTGAATCGTGTCCGAAACGTGTCCGACACGTGTCAGATACAGGAAATTAGGGTTTGGGCTGAACTCCGGTGGAGGGGACGGCGGCTCTGCGGCCGGGCTAAGGCAGAGGGGGCCGGGGCAGCGCGGCGAGGCGGCGGCCGGGGCTCGCGGCGGCGCTGGAGGCTGCCGGAGCTGCTGCGGGGGCGTGGGCCGCTGCTGGGTCGGGAGAGCCGTCGGGGGAGAGGGGAGGCGGCTGGAGGAGGAGGGCCGGGTGGAGGAGGAGAGCCGGACGGTGTCGACGGCGGATTGGGCGGCGGTGGCAGCGGTGCGTGGTGGCTGTCGAGCTGAGGTGGAGGGGAGGAGATGGCCGAGGGTTTAAATAAGGGGAGACGGCGGGGTCGAGGCCGGGAAGGGCGGAGACGAGGGTGGCGTGGCCGGGCGGAGCGGAGCGGGCCGGAGGACGCGGCGGCGGCGCGGCGGACGGCGGAAGAAGCGGGGAAGAGGAAACGGGTCAGGGAGAGGGGACCGGGTCGGGTCGGGTCGGGTCTGGCGGATCCGACCCGACCCGCTAGGAGGCTGGGCCGGGTTTGGGCCAATGGGCCGGGCCGGGCTGCTGGGTTAAAATAAAAATAATTAAAATCTAATTAAATAGATAATTAATAATTAAATAAATAAATAAATAATTAAAGGTGTTTTAAAATATGTCCGGAGCCCAATAAATTCTAGAAAAATTATCCTAAGTCAAGTTTTTCATTTTATACCCAAAATTATTATTTTTATAATATTTTAATATTGTTTATTATTATTATTTAAAAATCATTTAATAATTGAAACTCTGTTTTTAATTACAGAGAAATCATAAAAAATTCTAAAAAATTATGAAAAATCCAGTTTTGAAAATTTTGAAAAATCAGGGGGTTTATAGGGTGCTAGGGTTCGGCTGGTGAGGGGAAGAAGGGAAGCAGAGGCTTTATATGCCGGAGAAGAGGGAGACGAGCGGTGGCCGTTGTGGGGAGAGGAGGCGGAGGGTCGGGGACGCGAGCGGGCGACGGACGTTCTGGCGGCGGGAGAGGTGAGGAGTCGGGCGACGATTGGGGAAGATGAGTTTAGCGGGTCGGGTTCGACGGGCGGACGGGTCGGGTCCTAGCGGATCCGGCCCGATCCAATAAATTCGATTACGGGTCGGGTCAGGCTAGTGGGTCGGGTCTGGGTTAGACCCGGATCCGACCCGCTAAGGATTTTGGTTTAATTAAACCGGTTTGGTTCAAAAGTTGGTTTGGTTTGGTTTGGTTTATTTAAAATAAACCCGATTTATTGTGGTTTAATTAATTAATTAGTTTTTAGGGCTTTTAAAAATGCTTCCGGGGTCCAATAATTTCTCGAAAAATTACCCAATGTCTAGTTTTTTATTTTACACCATAAAATATTATTTTTATAATATTTTAATATTATTTAACATCATTTAAAAATCAATTAATAATTAAAATACCTTAGTTTAATTACAGAAAATTCCCAAAAAATTATAAAAATCCAAATTTAAAAATTCTTGAAAATCAGGGGGTTTACAATCTATCCTCCTTAAGAGGATTGCGTCCTCGCAATCAAAGAATAACCGGTCAACAGAGATGACACGGTTGCAAAATTTATTCGAAGCACATCAAGATTAAGAAAAGTCAAGGTTGTGGGTTTAAACACATAGGAAAAATCATTTCCCTAAGCAATGAAAGTTATGCAATTTTCCAAATGTAGGAAATCTAGAAAATTACAGTTTAGAAAACCAGGTTATCCTTTAAAACATATCAGATTAACAATTATAAATCATTCTAAGTTATTTAGCAAGTTTAAAATTACTAAGTGATCACTAGGTTATCTATTATTAGCAAGTTAAAATTGTCAGGTTAAGTCTAAGGTCACGAACCAGCAAGTACGAAGTAAAGCAATACTAGAAACAGAAAACTATAAAAACTTACACGCATTAGCTACTCCATGGTTCTGCGCGTCTTCCAAGGTCATCGCGAAGGCTTGTCCGCATCCTTGTGGTGGATTCCTCTGCTGCTGCTGGGCTTGTTGGAAGAGTGCTGCCTATGGTGCCAAGGGTGGCCTTGGTTGATACCCTCCTGGTGCTGGTAGAGCTTGTTGGTTTGCCCTTGGTGCTCCTCCTCGATGATAAGGACAATCCTTGGCTAAGTGTTGTTTGGTTCCGCAAATCAAGCATAATCCCAACTTGCGTCTGCAGTCCTTCTCAATATGGCCTACCTTACCACAGTATTGACATGTAGATAATATCTGCGGAGAGGCTCTGGGTTGCTGGTGTATATGAGGCCTCTTTACAGCTTCTTCTTGATGTACTTTGGCTGATATGGAAGACCGTTTCAGACTGGTCTCTCTTGTAAACTCCCTGATTTTTTAAGATTTTCAAAACTGGATTTTTTACAATTTTCTGGAATTTTCTGGGATTTTTCTGAAATTAAAAACAGGGTTTTAAATTATTAAATGATTTTTAAATATTAATAAACAATATTAAAATATTATAAAATAATATTTTTGGGTGTACAATAAAAAACTGGACTTAGGGTAATTTTTCTGGAATTTATTGGGCCCCGGACCTATTTTAAAACACCATTTAATTATTTATTTATTTATTAAATTATTATTTGGTTATTATTAGTATTATTATTATTATTATTGTAATTCCTAGCCGGCCCGGCCCAATCCCTTACCCCAGCCCATTGGGCCGGCCCAGCCCGCGCTGCTAGCGGGTCGGGTCGGGTCGGCCAGACCCGGACCGCCCGCACCCGACCCGGCCACCCGTCTCCCCTACGACCTTTCCCCCCCCGCGTCTCCCGGCGGATCCGCCGCCTCCGGCCCGCTCCGCCCGTCCACCTCACCACGCCTCCGCCTTCTCCGCCACCCCTCCGCCTCTCTCGGTCCCCCAGCCTCCTCCCCAGCCCTATAAAACCCTCTCCGAATCCCCCTCTCCGGCCAGCCTCTTCCTCCGCCACCACCGCACCGGCCTCGCCACTCCGCCGACGCCCTCGCCACCGCCCGCAGCGCCGAAGATGACCGCCCAGTCCTCTCCCCCGGCCGCCCTCCTTCTTCCTCCCCTCCCCTTCTTCTCCGGCGACGAACGGCGCAGCAGCAGCCAGAAGCAGCGGCAGCAGCTCCGGCCGCCTCCGCCGCCTCCGACGAGCCCCGGCCGCCGCGTGCCCCCGCTGCCCCGGCCCCCTCCGCCTCAGCCCGGCCAGCCGCTCCCGGCCTCAGCGCCGCCCTCAGCCAGAATCCCTAACCCTAACCCTAATTCCCCCCCCCGCGTGTCGGACACAGGACACGTGTCCTGTGTCGTGTCGGACACGATTTAAACCCCGGTTTTTGAGCCCCGTTCAGGTGCGTGTAACTTCTTGCTCGTAGCTCTGTTTTCGATTCCGTGAATTGCGTTGCGAAGCCTGTATGACCCTCTCGGTGCCCGGACAAACCGCTCGGGGCATTGCGTCCTGTGGTGATCGCACACCGCGATCCAAAAACAGGAAAAATAATGCCCTGTTTCACCCCGGAACTGGGTACGCCCCGCCAAACGGGACAACTTGGTCGTGCACGGTCTTTACAGATATGTGCGTGTCGTTGATACGGACGTGTGGGATTTCGCAGAAGTCGATTCGGGTGTGCGTGCACACCGAAATCAATGCGTATCCGTGGACATTGCTCCGTATCCGACCCTTCTGAATCTCGCCCTAACTTTGTGTACACACGTCGGATCGAAACAAAACTTGCGCCATCGGACTCGTAGCGATACGCTGGTCCTGTGACCCAAGTTTGGTTCGATTCTGAGAACGTTGACGAAATCGCGTGTCGTGGGCCCCACAGGCCCCGCTCGATGGGCGATTTTGTGATCGGCTCATCGGAATCCAATTCTGGAAGTTCCGTTGGGTTTGTATCATCGTTCCTGACCTGTTGACACTAAGTTTGGTAAATTTAGAGACCTTTGACCCTGACACATTTTTTGGTGCAAAGCGGACCCACCTGTGGACCCCGTTTTGACCCGAAATTGCCGTTTTTGCCCTTGTCTCCAAATTGGACTCAAGGACAGGCATTTTTAACTGATTGATATTTTCTGGATCTGATGGTGATGTTTATTTTAGCAACCGGAGTACCGCCTGCAAATCCAACCGAAGTCAGAGCCGCAATCAGAGCCGGACTCACAGGCAAGTGTACCTCGCCAAAACTTGCAGCTTTGCTACCTATTTCCTGGACTTAGTTATACATCAGTGGGCAAGTGTACCTTGCCAAACCCTGCAGCTTATTATATATTTTTTTGGTTTAATTTTGCATCAGTAGGAACATAGAGCTTGTCAACTCGCAGTAAATCCTGTTATAGTATTTTACTTGATTTCTTGTAGATTCATATGTAAACTTGTTTAACTGCTCAACCCAGGACACCTGACACTATTTATGTAACAGAATTTCCCTGAGATATACAGGGTGATTCCGTATAGGATACATATTTATGACATATATAGTTTACCTGCTTAGTTTATATCCTGACTTGTTGCATTAGCTTTGATCCTGCGTGTCATGGACATGAGACGTGAGATTTCATCGGATGGGGAGAGTATTACCATAATAAAGGCTGATTATATTATATATATTGACATCTGGATGTGTCTTAGTCTCTGACACAGAGCTATGGCACCAGTTCTGGCCCTTCGAGAAAATACTGCTATGGGTTTCTCCGACACTGATCCTGTAGTAGCCTCAGCCTGAGTATGACTAAAACTCTCAACTTGCATATCACTTAGCTGGTTATATAGTTACCCAATGGTTTCATTTAATTTTTGCACTGCATTTATTTTGGCTTGTATTTTCTGTACCTTATTATGTCCCCTGAGGACCTGGAATGGACTATGTCCCTAGGTATAGCCGCAGAGATCTACCCCGAGGTGTACGGTACAGGAGCACTCCTTGGAGCAGAACCAGGAACATAGGACGAGATAGTGGCAGAAGACTTCTCCTGAGTACCGGCTTCATCTACTCAGTATTTCCATTTCCAGTATTTTATTTCCTGTCTATTTCCTTTAATGTAACAGACTGATTCTCGGATTGTTTCCCGAGATACTTATTTGATATTGCTTATTTATTCTATTGCAATATTTCTGGCAATTAATTTGTGTTTATTCTGTAGATGAGATTAGAAATACCTGAGACTTGTAATATCTTACTGTTAGACTACAGCTTAAGCATGCCTTGATGGATCCATTAAATTGGGTTGTCCATCGGTGCGTGCTGCTGGCCATTGTCGCGCGTCCAGTCCCTCGGTATTTTGGGACTGGGGCGTGACATAGTTTTTATGGTGGCCCATGCAGGTCTTCGACTAAATTGTTCGGTTTTAACTCAGGGACCGAACAGGCCTGCAATAAGATAGGATAAGTTTTTAGGATCTCATCCACTTGCTTGAATCGTTCTTGATATCTATTCGAATTAATTTATTGACTTGCATTCTGCCTTGATTCCTGTGCGTCTCTTATTATTTATTTTGGATACAGGGAAATGGACCCACAAGAGTGCAACGAGACTCCCGCCGGAATACCACAAGCTACAGGTGTCACCTATGACGACAAAGTGACACCAGTCGGAGGAGTTCCATCAACTCAACCTAGCCAGCAGGCAGGTCAACCTACCTCCAGATTTCGGCATGATGACATCCCATCTCCGCCGCAATTCGTTCCATCAGCGCCCGTATTCCCACAAGGACAGCCGATTGACGGGCAACAGATATTCCAACTGATCTACGCGATGATGCAAGCCCAGCAACAAGTCCAACACGAGGCTCAGCGTCGTGAGGTTGAATTCTTGAGGAGCAGCATCGTAACTGCACTGGAGCAGGCCAACCTACCAGCTCGACGGCCATCGACGGGTTCCATCACTGACTTCCGCCAACTGAAGCCCCGTACCTTCTCAGGCAAGGAAGAGCCCACAGAAGTTCATGAGTGGCTCACCAACATTCGGCATCAACTTGAAGCAGCTGAGCTTCCACGGGAACCTTGGATGACTGCCGTCCGAATGCAATTGACGTACAATGCCCATCACTGGTGGCTATCCGAGGAGACACGGCTCGGACCAGACCGAGTTACTTGGGAGGAGTTCTCCAGACTCTTCCAGGAGATATATATTCCGGCTATCGTTCGATCAGAACTTCGGGATAAGTTCAATCGCCTCACTCAGGATACTATGACGGTGGAAGAGTACAACGCTGAATTCATCCGTCTAAGTCGCTTCGCCCCAACATTGATCCCGACAGAAGAAGAGAAGGCCGAGAAGTTCTTCGACGGATTAAACTTTGAGCTACAGAAACTGATTGGATCCATCGCACCAACATCATACTCGGACGTCCTTGCTGCGGCTCGACGCATGGAGCGCGTCACCAAGAGAGAAACCAGTCTGAAGAGGTCTTTTCCATCAGCAACATCCAGAGCACCACAAGAAGAATCTGCAAAGAGACCGCACCAACAGCAGAAAGCATCTACACCACAAGTGGTAGTCCTCCTTACTTGTCACTACTGTGGCAAAGCAGGCCATCTAGCCAGGGAATGCCGATGCAGGTTAGGACTATGCTTAGGCTGCAGATCCAGACAGCATGCAGTAAGAGACTGCCCTGAGCGTAGAGAAAGAGCACCAAGGGCGAACCAGCAAGCTTCACCAACGCCTCAAGCAGCACCCTACCAGCCAGCCCAGCAGCAGCAGAGGAATCTACCTCAAGGACGCGGTCAAGCTTACGCGATGACAGTGGAGAACGCGCAAACGGTGGAGGACGCTTATGCGCGTAAGTGATTCGTAGTTATCCGTTTCTAGTCTTGTTGTAGTTCGTGCCTATTGGTTCGTGACCTCAGCCCCAACCTAGTAATTTGTAACTTGTTAATAGTAACCTGATTTTCATAAAAGTTGTAGTTCTTTTGCTTTAACTAGATTTTTCTCGGGAAAGTGTATAACTTTCATTTTTCGGGAAACGATATTTCCCTAAGTATCTTGTGATGTATTTCGAACGATACTTGCAACCGTGTCATCTCTGTTGACCGGTTATTCTTTGATTGCGAGGACGCAATCCTCTTAAGGGGGGTAGATTATAAACCCCCTGATTTTTCAAGATTTTCAAAACTTGATTTTTCACAATTTTCTGGAATTTTCTGGGATTTTTCTGAAATTAAAAACAGGGTTTTAAATTATTAAATGATTTTTAAATGTTAATAAACAATATTAAAATATTATGAATAATATTTTTGGGTGTAAAATGAAAAACTGGACTTAGGATAATTTTTCTGGAATTTATTGGGCCTCGGACCTATTTTAAAACACCTAAAAACTATTTATTTAATTATTTATTTATTTATTAAATTATTATTTGGTTATTATTATTATTATTATTATTGTAATTCCTAGCCGGCCCGGCCCAATCCCTCACCCCAGCCCATTGGGCCGGCCCAGCCCGCGCTGCTAGCGGGTCGGGTCGGGTCGGCCAGACCCGGACCGCCCGCACTCGACCCGGCCACCCGTCTCCCCCACGACCTTTCCCCCCCGCGTCTCCCGGCGGAGCCGCCGCCTCTGGCCCGCTCCGCCCGGCCACCTCGCCACGCCTCCGCCTTCTCCGCCACCCCTCCGCCTCTCTCGGCACCCCAGCCTCCTCCCCAGCCCTATAAAACCCTCTCCGAATCCCCCTCTCTGGCCAGCCTCTTCCTCCGCCACCACCGCACCGGCCTCGCCACTCCGCCGACGCCCTCGCCATCGCCCGCAGCGCCGAAGACGATCGCCCAGTCCTCTCCTCCGGTCGTCCTCCTTCTTCCTCCCCTCCCCTTCTTCTCCGGCGACGAACGGCGCAGCAGCAGCCAGAAGCAGCGGCAGCAGCTCCGGCCGCCTCCGCCGCCTCCGATGAGCCCCGGCCGCCGCGTGCCCCCGCTGCCCCGGCCCCCTCCGTCTCAGCCCGGCCAGCCGCTCCCCGCCTCAGCGCCGCTCTCAGCCGGAATCCCTAACCCTAACCCTAATTTCCCCCCCCCCCGCGTGTCGGACACAGGACACGTGTCTTGTGTCATGTCGGACACGATTTAAACCCCGGTTTTTGAGCCCCGTTCAGGTGCGTGTAACTTCTTGCTCGTAGCTCAGTTTTCGATTCCGTAAATTGCGTTGCGAAGCCTGTATGACCCTCTCGGTGCCCGGATAAACCGCTCGGGGCATCGCGTCCTGTGGTGATCGCACACCGCGATCCAAAAACAGGAAAAATAATGCCCTGTTTCACCCCGAAACTGGGTACGCCCCGCCAAACGGGACGACTTGGTCACACGCGGTCTTCACAGATACGTGCGCGTCGTTGATACGGACGTGTGGGATTTCGCAGAAGTCGATTCGGGTGTGCGTGCACACCGGGATCAATGCGTATCCGCAGACATCGCCCTGTATCCGACCCTTCTGAATCTCGCCCTAAATTTGTGTACACACGTCGGATCGAAACAAAACTTATGCCATCAGACTCGTAGCGATACGCTAGTCCTGTGACCCAAGTTTGGTTCAATTTTGAGAACGTTGACGAAATCGCGTGTCGTGGGCCCCACAGGCCCCGCTCGACGGGCGATTTTGTGATCGGCTCATCGGAATCCAATTCTGGAAGTTCTGTTGGGTTCGTATCATCGTTCCTGACCTGTTGACACTAATTTTGGTGAATTTGGAGACCTTTGACCCTGACACATTTTTTGGTGCAAAGCGGGCCCACCTGTGGACCCCGTTTTGACCTGAAATTGTCGTTTTTGTCCTTGTCTCCAAATTGGACTCAAGGACAGGCGTTTCTAACTGATTGATATTTTCTGGATCTGATGGTGATATTTATTTCAGCAACCGGAGTACCGCCTGCAAATCCAACCGAAGTCAGAGCCGCAATCAGAGCCGGACCCACAGGCAAGTGTACCTCGCCAAAACTTGCAGCTTTGCTACCTATTTCATGGACTTAGTTATAAATCAGTGGGCAAGTGTACCTTGCCAAACCTTGCAGCTTGCTATATATTTTCTTGGTTTAATTTTGCATCAGTAGGAACATAGAGCTTGTCAACTCGCAGTAAATCCTGTTATAGTATTTTACTTGATTTCTTGTAGATTCATATGTAAACTTGTTTAACTGCTCAACCCAGGACACCTGACACTATTCATGTAACAGAATTTCCCTGAGATATACAGGGTGATTCCGTATAGGATACATATTCATGACATATACAGTTTACCTGCTTAGTTTATATCCTGACTTGTTGCATTAGCTTTGATCCTGCGTGTCATGGACATGAAACGTGAGATTTCATCGGGTGGGGAGAGTATTACCATAACAAAGGCTGATTATATTATATATATTAACATCTGGATGTGTCTTAGTCTCTGACACAGAGCTATGGCACCAGTTCTGGCCCTTCGAGAAAATACTGCTATGGGTTTCTCCGACACTGATCCTGTAGTAGCCTCAGCCTGAGTATGACTAAAACTCTCAACTTGCATATCACTTAGCTGGTTATATAGTTACCCTATGGTTTCATTTAATTTCTGCACTGCATTTATTTTGGCTTGTATTTTCTGTACCTTGTTATGTCCCCTGAGGACCTGGAATGGATTATGTCCCCAGGTATAGCCGCAGAGATCTACCCCGAGGTGTACGGTACAGGAGCACTCCTTGGAGCAGAACCAGGAACAGAGGACGAGATAGTGGCAGACGACTTCTCCTGAGTACCGGCTTCATCTACTCAGTATTTCCATTTCCAGTATTTTATTTCCTATCTATTTCCTTTAATGTAACAGACTGATTCTCGGATTATTTCCCGAGATACTTATTTGATATTGCTTATTTATTCTATTGCAATATTTCTGGCAATTAATCTGTGTTTATTTGTGGATGAGATTAGAAATACCTGAGACTTGTAACATCTTACTGTTAGACTACAGTTTAAGCATGCCCTGATGGATCCATTAAATTGGGTTGTCCATCGGTGCGTGCTGCTGGCCATTGCCGCCCGTCCAGTCCCTCGGTATTTTGGGACTGGGGCGTGACATAGTTTTTGTGGTGGCCCATGTAGGCCTTCGACTAAATTATTCGGTTTCAACTCAGGGACCGAACAGGCCTACAATAAGATAGGATAAGTTTTTAGGATCTCATCCACTTGCTTGAATCGTTCTTGATATCTATTCGAATTAATTTATTGACTTGCATCCTGCCTTGATTCCTGTGCGCCTCTTATTGTTTATTTTGGATGCAGGAAAATGGACCCATAAGAGTGCAACGAGACTCCCGCCGGAACACCACAAGCTACAGGTGTCACCTATGACGATGAAGTGACACCAGTCGGAGGAGTTCCATCAACTTAACCTAGCCAGCAGGCAGGTCAACCTACCTCCAGATTTCGGCGTGATGACATCCCACCTCCGCCGTAATTCGTTCCACCAGCGCCCGTATTCCCACAAGGACAGCCGATTGACGGGCAACAGATATTCCAACTGATCTACGCGATGATGCAAGCCCAGCAACAAGTCCAACACGAGGCTCAGCGTCGTGAGGTTGAATTCTTGAGGAGCAGCATCGTAACTGCACTGGAGCAGGCCAACCTACCAGCTCGACGGCCATCGACGGGCTCCATCACTGACTTTCGCCAACTGAAGCCCCGTACCTTCTCAGGCAAGGAAGAGCCCACAGAAGTTCATGAGTGGCTCACCAACATTCGACATCAACTTGAAGCAGCTAAGCTTCCACGGGAACCTTGGATGAATGCCGTCCGAATGCAATTGACGGACAATGCCCATCACTGGTGGCTATCCGAGGAGACACGGCTCGGACCAGACCGAGTTACTTGGGAGGAGTTCTCCAGACTCTTCCAGAAGATGTACATTCCGGCTATCGCTCGATCAGAACTTAGGAATAAGTTCAATCGCCTTACTCAGGATACTATGACGGTGGAAGAGTATAACGCTGAGTTCATCCGTCTAAGTCGCTTCGCCCCAACATTGATCCCGACAGAAGAAGAGAAGGCCGAGAAGTTCTTCGACGGATTAAACTTTGAGCTACAGAAACTGATTGGATCCGTCGCACCAACATCATACTCGGACGTCCTTGCTGCGGCTCGACGCATGGAGCGCGTCACCAAGAGAGAAACCAGTCTGAAGAGGTCTTCCCCATCTGCAACATCCAGAGCACCACAAGAAGAATCTGCAAAGAGACCGCACCAACAGCAGAAAGCATCTATACCACAAGTGGTAGTCCTCCTTACTTGTCACTACTGTGGCAAAGCAGGCCATCTAGCCAGGGAATGCCGACGCAGGTTAGGACTATGCTTAGGCTGCGGATCCAGACAGCATGCAGTAAGAGACTGCCCTGAGCGTAGAGAAAGAGCACCAAGGGAGAACCAGCAAGCTCCACCAGCGCCTCAAGCAGCACCCTACCAGCCAGCCCAGCAGCAGCAGAGGAATCTACCTCAAGGACGCGGTCAAGCTTACGCGATGATAGTGGAGAACGTGCAAACTGTGGAGGACGCTTATGCGCGTAAGTGATTCGTAGTTATCCGTTTCTAGTCTTGTTGTAGTTCGTGCCTATTGGTTCGTGACCTCAGCCCCAACCTAGTAATTTGCAACTTGTCAATAATAACCTGATTTTCATAAAAGTTGTAGTTCTTTTGCTTTAACAAGATTTTTCTCGGGAAAGTGTATAACTTTCATTTTTAGGGAAACGATATTTCCCTAAGTATCTTGTAATGTATTTCGAACGATACTTGCAACCGTGTCATCTCTGTTGACCGGTTATTCTTTGATTGCGAGGACGCAATCCTCTTAAGGGGTGTAGATTGTAAACCCCCTGATTTTTCAAGATTTTTAAAACTGGATTTTTCACAATTTTCTGGAATTTTCTGGGATTTTTCTAAAATTAAAAACCGGGTTTTAAATTATTAAATGATTTTTATATATTAATAAACAATATTAAAATATTATAAAATAATATTTTTGGGTGTAAAATGAAAAACTGGACTTAGGATAATTTTTCTGGAATTTATTGGGCCTCGGACCTATTTTAAAACACCTAAAAACTATTTATTTATTTAATTATTTATTTATTTATTAAATTATTATTTGGTTATTATTATTATTATTATTATTGTAATTCCTAGCCGGCCCGGCCCAATCCCTCACCCCAGCCCATTGGGCCGGCCCAGCCCGCGCTGCTAGCGGGTCGGGTCGGGTTGGCCAGACCCGGACCGCCCGCACCCGACCCGGCCACCCGTCTCCCCCACGACCTTTCCCCCCCGCGTCTCCCGGCGGAGCCGCCGCCTCCGGCCCGCTCCGCCCGGCCACCTCGCCACGCCTCCGCCTTCTCCGCCACCCCTCCGCCTCTCTCGGCCCTCCAGCCTCCTCCCCAGCCCTATAAAACCCACTCCGAATCCCCCTCTCCGGCCAGCCTCTTCCTCCGCCACCACAGCACCGGCCTCGCCACTCCGCCGACGCCCTCGCCACCGCCCGCAGCGCCGAAGACGACCGCCCAGTCCTCTCCCCCGGCCGTCCTCCTTCTTCCTCCCCTCCCCTTCTTCTCCGATGACGAACGACGCAGCAGCAGCCAGAAGCAGCGGCAGCAGATCCGGCCGCCTCCGACGAGCCCCGGCCGCCGCGTGTCCCCGCTGCCCCGGCCCCCTCCGCCTTAGCCCGGCCAGCCGCTCCCCGCCTCAGCGCCGCCCTCAGCCGGAATCCCTAACCCTAATTCCCCCCCCCCGCGTGTCGGACACAGGACACGTGTCCTGTGTCGTGTCGGACACGATTTAAATCCCGATTTTTGAGCCCCGTTCAGGTGCGTGTAACTTCTTGCTCGTAGCTCTGTTTTCGATTTTGTGAATTTTGTTGCGAAGCCTGTTTGACCCTCTCGGTGCCCGGATAAACCGCTCGGGACATCGCGTCCTGTGGTGATCGCACACCGCGATCCAAAAACAGGAAAAATAACCCCTGTTTCATCACGAAACTGGGTACGCTCCGCCAAACGGGACGACTTGGTCCTACGCGATCTTCACAGATACGTGCGCGTCATTGATACGGACGTGTGGGATTTCGCAGAAGTCGATTCGGGTGTGCGTGCACACCGGGATCAATGCGTATCCGCGGACATCGTCCCATATCCGACCCATCTGAATCTCGCCCTAACTTTGTGTACACACGTCGGATCGAAACAAAACTTGCTCCATCAGACTCGTAGCGATACGCTGGTCCTGTGACCCAAGTTTGGTTCGATTCTGAGAACGTTGACAAAATCGCATGTCGTGGGCCCCACAGGCCCCGTTCGACGGGCGATTTTGTGATCGGTTCATCGGAATCCAATTCTGGAAGTTCCGTTGGGTTTGTATCATCGTTCCTGACCTGTTGACACTAAGTTTGGCGAATTTGGAGACCTTTGATCTTGACACATTTTTTGGTGCAAAGCGGTCCCACCTGTGGACCCCGTTTTGACCCAAAATTGCCGTTTTTGCTCTTGTCTCCAAATTGGACTCAAAGATAGGCGTTTATAACTGATTGATATTTTCTGGATCTGATGGTGATGTTTATTTCAGCAACCGGAGTACCGCCTGCAAATCCAACCGAAGTCAGAGCCGCAATCAGAGCCGGACCCACAGGCAAGTGTACCTCGCCAAAACTTGCAGCTTTGCTACCTATTTCCTGGACTTAGTTATACATCAGTGGGCAAGTGTACCTTGCCAAACCCTGCAGGTTGCTATATATTTTCTTGGTTTAATTTTGCATCAGTAGGAACATAGAGCTTGTCAACTCGCAGTAAATCCTGTTATAGTATTTTACTTGATTTCTTGTAGATTCATATGTAAACTTGTTTAACTGCTCAACCCAGGACATCTGACACCATTCATGTAACAGAATTTCTCTGAGATATACAGGGTGATTCTGTATAGGATACATATTCATGACATATACAGTTTACCTGCTTAGTTTATATCCTGACTTGTTGCATTAGCTTTGATCCTGCGTGTCATGGACATGAGACGTGAGATTTCATCGGGTGGGGAGAGTATTACCATAACAAAGGCTGATTATATTATATATATTGACATCTGGATGTGTCTTAGTCTCTGACACAGAGCTATGGCACCAGTTCTGGCCCTTCGAGAAAATACTGCTATAGGTTTCTCCGACACTGATCCTGTAGTAGCCTCAGCCTGAGTATGACTAAAACTCTCAACTTGCATATCACTTAGCTGGTTATATAGTTACCCTATGGTTTCATTTAATTTTTGCACTGTATTTATTTTGGCTTGTATTTTCTGTACCTTGTTATGTCCCCTGAGGACCTGGAATGGACTATGTCCCCAGGTATAGCCGCAGAGATCTACCCCGAGGTGTACGGTACAGGAGCACTCCTTGGAGCAGAACCAGGAACATAGGACGAGATAGTGGCAGAAGACTTCTCCTGAGTACCGGCTTCATCTACTCAGTATTTCCATTTCCAGTATTTTATTTCCTATCTATTTCTTTTAATGTAACAGACTGATTCTCGGATTATTTCCCGAGATACTTATTTGATATTGCTTATTTATTCTATTGCAATATTTCTGACAATTAATCTGTGTTTATTCTGTGGATGAGATTAGAAATACCTGAGACTTGTAACATCTTACTATTAGACTACAGCTTAAGCATGCCCTGATGGATCCATTAAATTGGGTTGTCCATCGGTGCGTGCTGCTGGCCATTGCCGCCCGTCCAGTCCCTCGGTATTTTGGGACTGGGGCGTGACATAGTTTTTGTGGTGGCCCATACAGGTCTTCGACTAAATTATTCGGTTTCAACTCAGGGACCGAACAGACCTGCAATAAGATAGGATAAGTTTTTAGGATCTCATCCACTTGCTTGAATCGTTCTTGATATCTATTCGAATTAATTTATTGACTTGCATCCTACCTTGATTCCTGTGCGCCTCTTATTATTTATTTTGGATGCAGGGAAATGGACCCACAAGAGTGCAACGAGACTCCCGCCGGAACACCACAAGCTACAGGTGTCACCTATGACGCCGAAGTGACACCAGTCGGAGGAGTTCCATCAACTCAACCTAGCCAGCAGGCAGGTCAACCTACCTCCAGATTTCGGCATGATGACATCCCACCTCCGCCGCAATTCGTTCCACCAGCGCCCGTATTCCCACAAGGACAGCCGATTGACGGGCAACAGATATTCCAACTGATCTACGCGATGATGCAAGCCCAGCAACAAGTCCAACACGAGGCTCAGCGTCGTGAGGTTGAATTCTTGAGGAGCAGCATCGTAACTGCATTGGAGCAGGCCAACCTACCAGCTCGACGGCCATCGACGGGCTCCATCACTGACTTCCGCCAACTGAAGCCCCGTACCTTCTCAGGCAAGGAAGAGCCCACAGAAGTTCATAAGTGGCTCACCAACATTCGGCATCAACTTGAAGCAGCTGAGCTTCCACGGGAACCTTGGATGACTGCCGTCCGAATGCAATTGACGGACAATGCCCATCACTGGTGGCTATCCGAGGAGACACGGCTCAGACCAGACCGAGTTACTTGGAAGGAGTTCTCCAGACTCTTCCAGGAGATGTACATTCCGGCTATCGCTCGATCAGAACTTTGGGATAAGTTCAATCGCCTCACTCAGGATACTATGACGGTGGAAGAGTACAACGCTGAGTTCATCCGTCTAAGTCGCTTCGCCCCAACATTGATCCCGACAGAAGAAGAGAAGGCCGAGAAGTTCTTCGACGGATTAAACTTTGAGCTATAGAAACTGATTGGATCCGTCGCACCAACATCATACTCGGACGTCCTTGCCGCGGCTCGACGCATGGAGCGCGTCACCAAGAGAGAAACCAGTCTGAAGAGGTCTTCCCCATCAGCAACATCCAGAGCACCACAAGAAGAATCTGTAAAGAGACCGCACCAACAGCAGAAAGCATCTACACCACAAGTGGTAGTCCTCCTTACTTGTCACTACTGTGGCAAAGCAGGCCATCTAGCCAGGGAATGCCGACGCAGGTTAGGACTATGCTTAGGCTGCGGATCCAGATAGTATGCAGTAAGAGACTGCCCTGAACGTAGAGAAAGAGCACCTAGGGTGAACCAGCAAGCTTCACCAACGCCTCAAGCAGCACCCTACCAGCCAGCCCAGCAGCAGCAGAGGAATCTACCTCAAGGACGCGGTCAAGCTTACGCGATGACAGTGGAGAACGCGCAAACTGTGGAGGACGCTTATGCGCGTAAGTGATTCGTAGTTATCCGTTTCCAGTCTTGTTGTAGTTCGTGCCTATTGGTTCGTGACCTCAGCCCCAACCTAGTAATTTGTAACTTGTTAATAATAACCTGGTTTTCATAAAAGTGGTAGTTCTTTTGCTTTAACTAGATTTTTCTCGGGAAAGTGTATAACTTTCATTTTTTAGGGAAACGATATTTCCTTAAGTATCTTGTGATGTATTTCGAACGATACTTGCAACCGTGTCATCTCTGTTGACCGGTTATTCTTTGATTGCGAGGACGCAATCCTCTTAAGGGGGGTAGATTGTAAACCCCCTGATTTTTCAAGATTTTCAAAACTGAATTTTTCACAAATTTCTGGAATTTTCTGGGATTTTTCTGAAATTAAAAATAGGGTTTTAAATTATTAAATGATTTTTAAATGTTAATAAACAATATTAAAATATTATGAAATAATATTTTTGGGTGTAAAATGAAAAACTGGACTTAGGATAATTTTTCTGGAATTTATTGGGCCGCGGACCTATTTTAAAACACCTAAAAACTATTTATTTAATTATTTATTTATTTATTAAATTATTATTTGGTTATTATTATTATTATTATTATTGTAATTCCTAGCCGGCCCGGCCCAATCCCTCACCCCAGCCCATTGGGCCGGCCCAGCCCGCGCTGCTAGCGGGTCGGGTCGGGTCGGCCAGACCCGGACCGCCCGCACCCGACCCGGCCACCCGTCTCCCCCACGACCTTTCCCCCCCGCGTCTCCCGGCGGAGCCGCCGCCTCCGGCCCGCTCCGCCTGGCCACCTCGCCACGCCTCCGCCTTCTCCGCCACCCCTCCGCCTCTCTCGGCCCCCCAGCCTCCTCCCCAGCCCTATAAAACCCTCTCCGAATCCCCCTCTCCGGCCAGCCTCTTCCTCCGCCACCACCGCACCGGCCTCGCCACTCCGCCGACGCCCTCGCCACCGCCCGCAGCGCCGAAGACGACCTCCCAGTCCTCTCCCCCGGCCGTCCTCCTTCTTCCTCCCCTCCCCTTCTTCTCCGGCGACGAACGGCGCCCTCAGCAGGAATCCCTAACCCTAACCCTAATTTCCCCCCCCGCGTGTCGGACACATGACACGTGTCTTGTGTCGTGTCGGACACGATTTAAACCCCAGTTTTTGAGCCCCGTTCAGTTGCGTGTAACTTCTTGCTCGTAGCTCTATTTTTGATTCCGTGAATTGTGTTGCGAAGCCTGTATGACCCTCTCGGTGCCCGGACAAACCGCTCGGGGCATCGCGTCCTGTGGTGATCGCACACCGCAATCCAAAAACAGGAAAAACAACGCCCTGTTTCACCCCAAAACTGGGTACGCTCCGCCAAACGGGACGACTTGGTCGCGCGCAATTTTCACAGATACGTGCGCATCGTTGATACGGACGTGTGGGATTTCGCAGAAGTCGATTCGAGTGTGCGTGCACACCGGGATCAATACGTATCTGCGGACATCGCCCCGTATCCGACCCTTCTGAATCTCCCCCTAACTTTGTGTACACACGTCGGATCGAAACAAAACTTGTGCCATCGGACTCGTAGCGATACGCTGGTCCTGTGACCCAAGTTTGGTTCGATTCTGAGAATGTTGACGAAATCGCGTGTCGTGGGCCCCACAGGCCCCGCTCGACGGGCGATTTTGTGATCGGCTCATCGGAATCCAATTCTGGAAGTTCCGTTGGGTTCGTATCATCGTTCCTGACCTGTTGACACTAAGTTTGGTAAATTTGGAGACCTTTGACCCTGACACATTTTTCGATGCAAAGTGGGCCCACCTGTGGACCCCGTTTTGACCCGAAATTGCCGTTTTTGCCCTTGTCTCCAAATTGGACTCAAGGACAGGCATTTTTAACTGATTGATATTTTCTGGATCTGATGGTGATATTTATTTCAGCAACCGGAGTACCTCCTGCAAATCCAACCGAAGTCAGAGCCGCAATCAGAGTCGGACCCACAGGCAAGTGTACCTCGCCAAAACTTGCAGCTTTGCTACCTATTTCCTGGACTTAGTTATACATCAGTGGGCAAGTGTACCTTGCCAAACCCTGCAGGTTGCTATATATTTTCTTGGTTTAATTTTGCATCAGTAGGAACATAGAGCTTGTCAACTCGCAGTAAATCCTGTTATAGTATTTTACTTGATTTCTTGTAGATTCATATGTAAACTTGTTTAACTGCTCAACCCAGGACACCTGACACTATTCATGTAACAAAATTTTCTTGAGATATACAGGTTGATTCCGTATAGGATACATATTCATGACATATACAGTTTACCTGCTTAGTTTATATCCTGACTTGTTGCATTAGCTTTGATCCTGCGTGTCATGGACATGAGACATGAGATTTCATCGGGTGGGAAGAGTATTACCAAAACAAAGGCTGATTATATTATATATATTGACATCTGGATGTGTCTTAGTCTCTGACACAGAGCTATAGCACCAGTTCTGACCCTTCGAGAAAATACTGCTATGGGTTTCTCCGACACTGATCCTGTAGTAGCCTCAGCCTGAGTATGACTAAAACTCTCAACTTGCATATCACTTAGCTGGTTATATAGTTACCCTATGGTTTTATTTAATTTCTGTACTGCATTT
Organism: Iris macrosiphon; assembly: GCA_036927795.1. Taxonomy (NCBI): domain Eukaryota; kingdom Viridiplantae; phylum Streptophyta; class Magnoliopsida; order Asparagales; family Iridaceae; genus Iris; species Iris macrosiphon. The sequence goes on along the minus strand of JAYESA010000007.1, from coordinate 204,298,904 downwards.
ATTTTGGCTTGTATTTTCTGTACCTTGTTATGTCCCCTGAGGACCTGGAATGGACTATGTCCCCAGGTATAGCCGCAGAGATCTACCCCGAGGTGTACGGTACAGGAGCACTCCTTGGAGCAGAACCAGGAACAGAGGACGAGATAGTGGCAGAAGACTTCTCCTGAGTACCGGCTTCATCTACTCAGTATTTCCATTTTCAGTATTTTATTTCCTGTCTATTTCCTTTAATGTAACAGACTGATTCTCGGATTGTTTCCCGAGATACTTATTTGATATTGCTTATTTATTCTATTGCAATATTTCTGGCAATTAATCTGTGTTTATTCTGTGGATGAGATTAGAAATACCTGAGACTTGTAACATCTTACTGTTAGACTACAGCTTAAGCATGCCCTGATGGATCCATTAAATTGGGTTGTCCATCGGTGCGTGCTGCTGGCCATTGTCGCGCGTCCAGTCCCTCGGTATTTTAGGACTGGGGCGTGACATGGTTTTTATGGTGGCCCATGCAGGTCTTCGACTAAATTGATCGGTTTCAACTCAGGGACCGAACAGGCCTGCAATAAGATAGGATAAGTTTTTAGGATCTCATCCACTTGCTTGAATCGTTCTTGATATCTATTCGAATTAATTTATTGACTTGCATCCTGTCTTGATTCCTGTGCGCCTCTTATTATTTATTTTGGATGCAGGGAAATAGACCCACAAGAGTGCAACGAGACTCCCGCCGGAATACCACAAGCTACAGGTGTCATCTATGACGATGAAGTGACACCAGTCGGAGGAGTTCTATCAACTCAACCTAGCCAGCAGGCAGGTCAACCTACCTCCATATTTCGGCGTGATGACATCCCACCTCCGCCGCAATTCGTTCCACCAGCGCCCGTATTTCCACAAGGACAGCCGATTGACGGGCAACAGATATTCCAACTGATCTACGCGATGATGCAAGCCCAGCAACAAGTCCAACACGAGGCTCAGCGTCGTGAGTTGAATTCTTGAGGAGCAGCATCGTAACTGCACTGGAGCAGGCCAACCTACCAGCTCGACGGCCATCGACGGGCTCCATCACTGACTTCCGCCAACTGAAGCCCCATACCTTCTCAGGCAAGGAAGAGCCCACAGAAGTTCATGAGTGGCTCACCAACATTCGGCATCAACTTGAAGCAGCTGAGCTTCCACGGGAACTTTGGATGACTGCCGTCCGAATGCAATTGACGGACAATGCCCATCACTGGTGGCTATCCGAGGAGACATGGCTCGGACCAGACCGAGTTACTTGGGAGGAGTTCTCCAGACTCTTCCAGGAGATGTACATTCTGGCTATCGCTCGATCAGAACTTCGGGATAAGTTCAATCGCCTCACTCAGGATACTATGACGGTGGAAGAGTACAACGCTGAGTTCATCCGTCTAAGTCGCTTCGCCCCAACATTGATCCCGACAGAAGAAGAGAAGGCCGAGAAGTTCTTCGACGGATTAAACTTTGAGCTACAGAAACTGATTGGATCCGTCGCACCAACATCATACTCGGACGTCCTTGCTGCGGCTCGACGCATGGAGCGCGTCACCAAGAGAGAAACCAGTCTGAAGAGGTCTTCCCCATCAGCAACATCCAGAGTACCACAAGAAGAATCTGCAAAGAGACCGCACCAACAGCAGAAAGCATCTACACCACAAGTGGTAGTCCTCCTTACTTGTCACTACTGTGGCAAAGCAGGCCATCTAGCCAGGGAATGTCGACGCAGGTTAGGACTATGCTTAGGCTGCGGATCCAGACAGCATGCAGTAAGAGACTGCCCTGAGCGTAGAGAAAGAGCACCAAGGGCGAACCAGCAAGCTCCACCAGCGCCTCAAGCAGCACCCTACCAGCCAGCCCAGCAGCAGCAGAGGAATCTACCTCAAGGACGCGGTCAAGCTTACGCGATGACAGTAGAGAACGCGCAAACTGTGGAGGACGCTTATGCGCGTAAGTGATTCGTAGTTATCCGTTTCTAGTCTTGTTGTAGTTCGTGCCTATTGGTTCGTGACCTCAGCCCCAACCTTGTAATTTGCAACTTGTTAATAATAACCTGGTTTTCATAAAAGTTGTAGTTCTTTTGCTTTAACTAGATTTTTCTCGGGAAAGTGTATAACTTTCATTTTTAGGGAAACGATATTTCCCTAAGTATCTTGTGATGTATTTTGAACGATACTTGCAACCGTGTCATCTCTGTTGACCGGTTATTCTTTGATTACGAGGACGCAATCCTCTTAAGGGGGATAGATTGTAAACCCCCTGATTTTTCAAGATTTTTAAAACTGGATTTTTCACAATTTTTTTGAATTTTCTGGGATTTTTCTGAAATTAAAAACAGGATTTTAAATTATTAAATGATTTTTAAATATTAATAAATAATATTAAAATATTATAAAATAATATTTTTTGGTGTAAAATGAAAAACTGGACTTAGGATAATTTTTCTGGAATTTATTGGGCCCCGGACCTATTTTAAAACACCTAAAAACTATTTATTTAATTATTTATTTATTTATTAAATTATTATTTGGTTATTATTATTATTATTATTATTATAATTCCTAGCCGGCCCGGCCCAATCCCTCACCCCAGCCCATTGGGCCGGCCCAGCCCACGCTGCTAGCGGGTCGGGTCGGGTCGGGTCGGCCAGACCCGGACCGCCCGCCCCCGACCCGGCCACCCGTCTCCCCCACGACCTTTCCCTCCCGCGTCTCCCGGCCCGGCACCCGACCGCACCCGACCCGGCCCGGCCCAATCCCTCACCCCAGCCCGTTGGGCTTGCATCATTGCGTAGATCATTTGAAATATCTGCTGCCCGTCTATAGGTTGCCCTTGTGGGAATACGGGCATCGGTGGAACGAACTGCGGAGGCGGCGGGATGTCATCACGCCGGAACCTTGAATTATGCTGGGCTGCTTGATCGCTTTGAGAAGATTGTCCTCGGTCTTCGGGTGTCACTCCTTCATCATAAGTAACCACAGCATCGTGTGGTGTACTCAAGGGATTCTCGTCTCCGCTTCTTGGATCCATTACTCTGCATCAAAAATAAACTATAAGAGGCGTACAGGAATCAAGGCAAGTTGCAAGTCAAAAATTAATTCGAATATGATACAGATATCAAGAATATTTCAAGCAGGTGGATGAGATCCTAAAAACTTATCCTATTTTATTGCAGGCCTGTTCGGTCTCTAAGTTGAAACCGAACAATTTAGTCGTTGACCTGCATGGGCCACCACAAAAACTATGTCACGCCCCAGTCCCAAAATACCAAGGGACTAGACACATGGATATGGCCAACAGCACGCACCGATGGACAAACCTAATTTAATGGATCCATCGGGGCATACTTAAGCTGTAATATAAGGTCTACAATAATAAGTCAAAACTAATCTCATCCACACAAAAGATAATAAGATCAACAGCAATAAGAAAAGTAAATCAAACATCTAGTCTTAACAAGTAATTCGGGGAACAACCCGATATAAAGTCTGTTACAATTGTTTAATTAAACAGGAAATAAAGAGTTTATTTGCCATAAAAACTGAGCATGGAAGAAACAGATGTTCAGGAGAAGTCCTCAGCGATCACCTCGTCCTCAAGTACTGGTACTATTCCGAGAAGTGCACATGTTCCGTATACCTCTGGATAAACCTCGTCTGCTAATCCTGGGGACATAATCCATTCCAGGTCCTCAGGGGACATAGCAAGGTACAGATAATATAAGCCAAAGATAATACAGTGCAGCAAGTAAATAAAACAATAGGGTAAACTATATAACCAACTATGTGAAATATAAGTTGAGAGCATCACTAGAACTTAGGCTGATACCACTACAAGCTCTGTGTCGGGGAAACGGTAGCAGTTATACTATGTGTTTTACTATGTGTTTACTATGGATTTTATATATATAAGAAATTAGCCTGTAGCCTGTGTGTCTCTCCCCACCCAATGTAATCACACGTCTCATGTCCATGACACGCAAGATCAAAACTAATGCAGCAAGTCATAATATGAACTAAAAATATAATGTCTATGTCAATCCTGCATCCTACACAGAATCACCATGAATATCTCAAGAAGATTCTGTATCATGATCTGTGTCAGGTGTCCTGGGTATAATATACTTGATATGGCAAGTACGAGAATGTAAATGTCACGATATCCATCTCTAGTTGACCTTACACAACCCCGCGTACGATGTTGGCACCCGACTATTAATCGAAAGCTAAGTAAGTCAAACGGCCCTAGGTTTAAGCATGTACAACAGTTATAATTAAGTCCAAGTAATATGTAACAAAACTGCAAGTTGGCAAGGTACACTTGCCTGGGTTTTCGGCTCCAATTGTAGCTCTGGCTTCAGCGGGGATTGCAGGCAGTACTCCGGTTGTTGAAATAGATATCACCATCAGATCCAAAAAATATTAATCAGCTAGAAACGCCTGTCCTTGAGTCCAATTTGGACACAGGGACAAAAATGACATTTTTAGGTCAAGGCGGGGTCCACATGTGGGCCGATTTGCACCGAAAAATGTGTCAGGGTCAAAGGTCTCCAAATTCATCCAACTTAGTGTCAACAGGTCAGGAACGATGATACGAACCCAACAGAACTTCCAAAACTGGATTCCGATGAGCCGATCACAAAATTGCTCGTCAAGTAGAGCCTGTGGGCCCACGACACGCGATTTTGTCAACGTTCTCAAAATCAAACCAAACTTGGCTCACAGGACCAGCGTATTGCTACGAGTCTGATGGCGCAAGTTTCGTCTCGATCCGACCTGTGTACACTAAGTTATAGAGAGAACCAGAAAGGACGGATACGGGGTGTTGTCGGCGGATACGCATTGATTCCGGTGTGCACGCACATCCAAATCAACTTCTGCGAAATCCCGCACGTCCGTATCAATGAAGCGCACGTATCGGTAAAGACCGCACGCGACCAAGTCGTCCCGTTTGGCGGGGCGTACTCAGTTCCGGGGTGAAACAAGGCGTTGGTTTTCCTGTTTTTGGATCGCGGTTCGCGATCACCACAGGACGCGATGCACCGAACGGGTTGTACGGGCACCGAGAGGGTCATGCAGGCTACGCGATGCAACTGACGAAATCAAAAATAGGGCAGCGAGGAGAGAGATACGGGTACCTGAACAGGGCTCCGAGAAATTGATTTTTCGTGTCTGAGTCGCGTCTACCGTATCCTGGATGCCGTGTCCAAGCCGTGTCTGAGCTAGGGCATCCGTGTCGGGCCGCTGTGTCACGCCCCAACCCCAAATACGTAGGACTAGAAACACGTAAGCATGCCAGCCGCATGGATATGGCAACTCCAATATATGAAAACCAAATCCATACGTACGCTGTAATATGAATACAAAATCCACAAGTGGTATAAACATATGTCATAAGTCACAGGGTAAAATCTAAATCTCATCCACCAAAATCATATAGAAATAAATAAACAGTATCTATGAAACTAGATCTCAATAAGAAGTATCTAAGGATGATAGTTGGATGGAAACAAATCCACTACCAACTCGAATATAAGAGCAAATACAATATGATTACAACACCACAACACAATATAAGAATACCAGCTATCCATCATAGCTCGAAGAGAAGACATCCTCGGATCACATGTAACCATCCAAATCTGCGCTCCTGCAAATACTCAAGAAAAGATAGACCTGGCAGCGGACCAGGTCCTCAGAGGGACATAACAAGATACTTAAACACATGCCAATAAAGTACTGAAATAAATATCCAATGGGTCGCCTAACCGTCTAAAGTGAATGCAGTTTAAGAACAACTTTCTAACAAGTGGGCTATCTGGCCATAAATAGGATTGGCATAGTTCTCTTGGAGAACCAGGGGCCTCAAAGGCATGTCGTCTTTTGAACGGCAGAGGCCCGCCAAGTAGTATAGGGGTCATCATGACCGCGCATCTCCGGCGGAGCGTACGGGTTACACAAGAAAAGTGCAACGGAGCTCAAATATGATACTTGTTGTTCTCCCCACCCCATGCTCTAAGCATGTCACATCCATGACATGATTTGGTCCATAGCTTATCCTTAGCACCCTAGCCCAATCCTGCAACCAAACAAGGACAAGGATGGGACCACCGTACTGCAATAGGCTATGTCCATAGACCCCTAATAACTGCTAAGTCTTCTAGCATGCAAAGTTTCTAACAGCAGTTATTCCTAACGCACGGCCCACACGTACAGGAGGCCAACCTGCACGCAAGTCCGTGATCTACATGAGACTCACAACTCGTGTAACAACTGTGTCACGGCCAATGAACCTAAATATGCTACATGATGATGGGGTAGTCTCATAAACAAGGTCAATGCAAATACATAAATAAAAATATACCGCGACGACACCGTCGCGCGCATTTTTATATAACAGTTAAAATATATGAAAAGACAAAATAAAGATGCATGCAACATATGGAATAAGAATAACAGTACAATGGCAAGGTATACTTGCCTGGCAAGGAAGCTGCAATGTACCAATAACCTGCTCCAGAAATCGTGCAGAATAATCCAATATCCTATGTACACATAAATATAATATAATAGAATCATTAGTCATTACACTAGCACATACTCAACCAAATTTACACTGGAATCAGGGGGTATACTAGGGGTAACACTAGTCATCTAACACGGTAAATTATGCATTGAATTACGCGGGTGTCGCGTCTTCAAGTACTGTACGAAATCAGTCAGTCAACTGACAGGTGTCTATGCCAGTACGTTAGTGTACGCAAGGCAGACAAATTCATAAGTTCTTAGGGTCAACATGGTCAAGGTAAGTATGGGATAGTCCACGATGTCCTAGGATCATACAGTCTGAATGTTTAGTCATAATTATCAATTAGCATTTACTTACATATATATTCATATAACTATATAATAATATAACCATTAATTTATTTAATTCTGGAAGAATTACTTTAAAATCCTATTTTAATCTTATTATTCTGATTTTTATGTTAATTCCAAAATTTTGTCCAAAGAAACTGAATTTTATCAACTCGAGACTCATGGCACGCAAATCGAGGCGATCTGTTGACCAAAAAGTCAACCGATACAAACTCGACTTTCATGCATGATTTTCTATAGATTTCAGCATCAAAAACATACTAGAATTTATGGCTCGTCTGAATTCAAATTCGTTTGGGAATTATGGCACATACAAATTTTGTATTGTGCACCGATGGTTAAATTCTAACCTAGAAGTTCTACAGAATTAACAGTATGTAAATACTTCGAAATAAATTCTGAGAAAAATATATGTCGATGATCTCGACATTAGCTTTCCGAAACTTTAAACGGTTCATGATTCTGATTCCTGGTTCTCCCGGAATCGCGAAAATATCAAAACACGTCTATTTTTGGACATATTGTGCTCTATAAATTTTCCAGAATTTAATACTAATAATTTAGAAAAACAATTTATATTATCAGAAATCTAACCTCATTATCGTTCTAACAAAAAAAACTGGAGCGTGTTTGGAGTCCGGAGCTAGGAGATATCGTCTTTTTAATTCGTCATAACTAGTAGAAAATGAGGCTGAATTTATGACAAATTTTGACTATTTTTTTGGACGAAAAATAGAGGAATTTGGGAAAGAAAAATATGAAGGATGAGTTATTTATAATGGTGGACACTACTTAATTAAATACGAATAGGATTGGTTAATTTGGATAGGATTATGATGAATTTAAATAAGGATAGGATATGCATGAAGTTGATTTCCTAGTAGGTTCAGGATTTGAATTAATTTAAAATAGAGTTTGAATTTATCTCAATAATTTATAATCTTAAATATAATTAAAGATAATACAAATAATTTATAAAATCTTATTAATATCTATTAACACTAAATTAGTATCTATCTAATATTAAGACTATATATATCCAAATAAATCCTAAATAATTTTAAAATCTAAATAAATTTCTTAAAATTCTAAATAAATTACAAAAAAATATAATTAAATATTTTAAACTAAAATAAATATTTGGTAGGAACGACATGCAAGTATGGTCGTATAGTAAATCATAGAAGTCCTAGAAATTTATGTTTTCTAAGTTTTAATTACCAAAAATTCTAGAAAAATCTCCAAAAATCTAAAATAACTTAAAATAATTCTAAATGAATATTTATATAAGTAAATATATCAAGAAATTTATTTTCTAATTAACTAAGAGCATATTCTAAATAAATTCATCATATATAATAAATATAATAATATAAAATATACACAAAATATCTATTTTGGGTGAGGGAGTTTACACGCTGGGAGCGGGGGTTCAGGTCGGCGGAGGTCGGCGAGGGCTCGGGGAGGTCCAGGGCGGCCGGGCGGCGAGGTTCGGAGGCGGAGATGTGCTCGGGTCGGCCGGAGTTCGAGCGGGTTCTGCTCCAGGGGAGGCGGCTGCGGGTTCTGGGCAGCGGCAAGGGGCTGAGGCGGGAGGCGGAGGGTTCACTGAGGGAGACGACTGCAGGGCGGAGGGAACAGCTGGAGGAGGGGGAGGTGAGCGTCGGGACGGCGCTGCGGCAAGGCGGAGAGGGTGCTAGGGTTCGGCTGGTGAGGGGAAGAAAGGAAGCAGAGGCTTTTATAGGCCGGAGAAGAGGGAGACGAGCGGTGGCCGTTTCGGGGAGAGGAGACGGAGGGTCGGGGACGCGAGCGGGCGGCGGCGGCGGACGTTCTGGCGGTGGGAGAGGTGAGGAGTCAGGCGGCGATTGGGGAAGATGAGTTTAGCGGGTCGGGTTCGACGGGCGGATGGGTCGGGTCCTAGCGGATCCGGCCCGATCCAATAAATTAGATTACGGGTCGGGTCGGGCTAGTGGGTCGGGTCTGGGTTAGACCCGGATCCGACCCGCTAAGGATTTTGGTTTAATTAAACCGGTTTGGTTCAAAAGTTGGTTTGGTTTGGTTTATTTAAAATAAACCCGGTTTATTGTGGTTTAATTAATTAGTTTTTAGGGCTTTTAAAAATGCTTCCGAGGTCCAATAAATTCCCGAAAAATTACCCTATGTCTAGTTTTTCATTTTACACCATAAAATATTATTTTCATAATATTTTAATATTATTTAAAATCATTTAAAAATCAATTAATAATTAAAATACCTTAGTTTAATTACAGAAAATTTCCAGAAATTTTCAGAAAATTATGAAAATCCAAATTTAAAAATTCTTGAAAATCAGGGGGTTTACATGTATGCTTCTTCTTTATACTGTGAAATGTACAAGCTATATCTTGAATGCATGAATCAAAAGTAGATGCAATGTAAAATGAATCATGCAATACTGCTTGTCTTGTACTCATGTAGCCTCAGGGCGAATAACGTAGCCTTCGGGCGAATGATTGTTAATGTAGCCTCCGGGCGAATGATTGTTCATGTTCGATCACGGACAACTTGTGCACAAGGCATAATTCCTGTGGGCGGCTGCTGGGGCACTGGCACCGTTCCGGTTCCGGATGGAACTCACGTTTAGTCTCACGTACTTGGACGGGATGGTATGCGGCATCTCACGTACTTGCACGTAGCAAACCATCTTCGTCATAGACTAGTGTCCATTATGGCAATCAAGCCAATGATCACCTTGTATATTTAAACATGTTGCAAACTAACTTGTGTCTTCGTGGCAGGGAAGGCATGGTAAGTATTGTGCAGGTGGTTTAGACGAGCAGGTAAAATCCACCGAACGGTAGCAAGTTCATTTCAGTATCATACATATATAATGTTGCTTGTAAATAAACTAAGGCAAGATAGAAACCCACAAAAATATGCATGCTTCATATAAACAATGTGTTGATTGGTATAGTTGGATTTAGCTCGCCTTCACCAGTATATTTTGACATACTGACCCTCATTGAAACAGGTTCTCCGCACCAAGGCGAACCGAGCGAGGAGCCAAAGTCGTCTTTCCCGATCCAGTCCAGCTGTAGGCGCATCCTGATCGCGCCGCATTTTGAAGTACTTGAAGAAAGGAGTTTGCAACTTTATATACAATACAGCTTCATGGCAAAGCCATCCTCCAGTCCGGAGGTCTTTATCATTTTGAAGTTTAGTAAAGGGATGTAATCTACAGGACTGCTATCTCATTTTAAGTCAACACTTTTGTAAGCCCGTACGACAAATTAGCTGACTCGTTCAAGAGTTTGTAATAGATGTTCATTATCAATAAAAAAAACTTTTCCATGTTTCAAATCTGTGTTTCAATTTATCTGCGTACTCTGAATATGTGCTCGTTATGAAAAACTATAAAGCCTTGTGCGGGTGCAACCCCAGGCCCGCACGGCGGTCATGCCTGGGGACGCCCCTATGATTCGACGAAATCGGGGCATGCCAATATATATCTGGAACGGTACAGGTCCTCAGAGGGACGTAACAAGATACATAGAAGCATGCCAATAAATACTAAAAAGTAAACATCCAATGGGGTCGCCTAACCGTCTAAGTAAATGCAGTTTAAGAACAACTTTCCACCAAGTGGGCTATCTGGCAAAAAATAGGTTTGACGTGACTCTCTCAGAGAATCAGGGGCCTAAAAAGTATGTCGTCTTTTGAACAGCAGAGGCCGCCTGATAATATATAATATATAAGGGTCATCACCGCCGGTATCTCCAGCGGAGCTTTCGGGTTACAGAAGGAAAAAGTGCAAAGGAGCCCAAATGCCTTACTTGTTGTTCTTTCCACCCCATGCTCTAAGCATGTCATGTCCATGATACGATAAAACCTCTAAATAAATGCCAGGTCTACTAGCATGCAAAGTTTCTATCGACAGTTATCCCTATCCGTCGCATGACCTATACGTACCAGTGGCCAGCCGAGTACGCAAGGCCGTGTCCTACATATGACTCACACTCGTGTAAGAATAGTGTCATGGCCAATGAAACATAAGGATGCCTCATGATAATGGGGTGGTCTCATAAAGTAGGTCCAATGCATATACATAAATAAAAACAGAATACGACGACATCGTCGTTGCACCCAAGTTTCCTTGGACGCGCAGTTTATATAGCTGTTAAAATAATAAACTAAAGTAAGAAGAAATAAAATATGCATGCATCATATAAAATGTAAATACAGTACAATGGCAATGTATACTTGCATGGCAAGCAATCTGAATGGTGTAAGTGTCCAGATGTCATGAACACGGGATCAGGAACTAAAGCCTCTGAACAAACGTCTCCGGATGCTTAAATAGATATCACCAACATTTCCGGAATCAGCAAGATAGCTAGAAATTACTACCCTTTCGTCCAATTTGGACACAGGGACAAAACGATAATTTTAGGTCAAAGTGGGATCCACGTGTGGCCCACTTTGCACCAAAAAGCATGCCAGGGGTAACAGTCTCTAAATGGGACAAATTATAGGTCAAATAAACTCTAAAAGTCAGTACAAACTCAACGGTATGTCCAAATATGAATTACGGTGAGCCGAACACAATTTCCCCTAAAAAATCAATTGTAGGGCCCGCCAATAGGCGACTTGGTCAACTATCTCAGAATTGCGAAAAAATTGGGTCACAAGACCAGCGCGATACCACGAGTCTAGTGGCACAAGTTTCGTCGTGTTCTGACGAGCGTGCACTAAATGGCGCAGAGTTTTACAAAAGTCATAACACGGAGAATTTCTACGAATACAGGCTAATTTTGACGTGCACACGCGTCCAAATCAGTTTCCGTGAAAGCCCACACGTCTGGGTATACTGTGCGCACCTTTGGTACACTTGGTACACGACGGGACGGTCCCGTTTAGCGGGGCACGCTCCGTAAATTTTGGAAGATGGAAAAAGTATATATTTGGAATTTTCTAACTGATTTAATTCTACACACAATAACTAATAAATTATTGTATTTAACAAAAAATAAATTAGGTTAGGTGGTCTTCACATACCAAAAAGAAAAACCGAATTTGGAAGAGGGATAGATCATGAACATGCCGGTGAAGACGGGGTCGAGTTTGTTGAGCGATGAGACAGAAAACAGGGCTTGAACACAGGTATGTCGCTGTTCAAACTGCTGTTTAACTCAGTCGCGTGCGCGACGTTGATCGCGGTCGGCCGTTCGGTCTTTGGCAGTCTGGGCGATGTCGGGGCTGGCGGTGGCGGTCATATTTGGTCGAGATGGGAGTAAAGATTTATGGTTAGGGTTAGGGTTTTCGGTTTTACGAGAGATATATAGAGAGAAGCGGATGGGGCTGGGCTCAGCGGGTCGCGCGGGTCAAAAAACCCTGCTGCTGCTGCTGATTGATATGTATTACTATAACGGGTGGGTTAGGGTGTTAACGGGTAGTGGGTTTGGGTTTAAACCTGTCACGTCCAGTCCCAAACTACGTAGGACTAGGAATACGTAACATGCCAGCCTTATGTATACGAACTCCAATATATGGAAACCATATACACATGTACACTATACATGAATATCCAATCCACCAGTGGTAATATACTGTCACAACAAGTCACACGCAATCTACATCTCATCCACAGCACAAATAATAAGTAGGAATAAAGAGCTGAATAATAACTGAATATCAAAGATGAGTATCAAGTCTGATAGTCGGATAGAAACAAATCTACTACAAAATGACGATACTGAAACTACGAAAGAGAGAAGAGAATTAACTCTAATATAAGATAAAAGTCTCTAAAAGAGTAGCAACAAGGATCTCTAAACAGCGGTAATAAAATCACAGATACTCCGAAGGTAAGACCTCCTCAGTCTGGTAAATAGCGTCAGGTCCAGGTCCGTACTCCTGCGGATACTCATGCTCGTCTATATCTGGAAAGGGACCAGGTCCTCAGAGGGACGTAACAAGATACATAATAACATGCCAATAAAGTACTGAAAAGTAAACATCCAATGGATTGCCTAACCGTCTAAGCAAATGCAATTTGAGAACAACTTTCCAACACGTGGGCTATCTGGCCAAAAATAGGATTGGCATGGTTCTCTTGGAGATCCAGGGGCCTACAAAGCATGTCGTTTTTAAAACGGCAGAGGCCGCCTGATAATATAATATATAGTGGTCATCACCACCCGTCTCTCCGACGGAGAATCCGGGCACACATGAAAAAAGTGCAAATAAGCCCAAACGCCTTACTTATTGTTCTCTCCACCCCATGCTCTAGGCATGTCACATCCATGACACGATAAAACCTCTAAATAACTGCCAGTTCTACTAGCATACAAAGTTTCTATCGACAGTTATCCCTATCCGTCGCACGACCTATACGTACCAGTGGCCAGCCGAATACGCAAGTCTGTGTCCTATATGTGACTCATACTCGTGTAAGAATAATGTCATGGCCAATGAAACATAAAATATCTCATAATAATGGGGTGGTCTCATAAAGTAAGTCTAATGCATATACATAAATAAAAATAGAACACGACGACACCGTCGTTGCACCCAAGTTTCCTTGGACGCACAATTTATATAGCAATAAATGAACTAAATAAACAAAAATAAAATATACATGCATCATATGGAATATAAATAATAGTACAATGGCAAGGTATACTTGCCTGGCAAGAAATCTGTATAGTACAAGTGTCCAAATATCAAGGATACGGGATCTGGAACTAAGGCCTCCGAACAAACGTCTCCGGATGCGGTGAAGACGGGGTCGAGTTTGGTCGAGCGAGAAGACGAAACGGAGCTGGAATACAGGTAAGTTGTTGTTTCAAAATGTTGCGACGCGCGATCGCATTTCTGTGGGCGTCGGCGGGCGACGCGGCGGATGGGCGCGGTGGCTGGCGGTCTCGAGTGGTGGAAGAATTGGGGTTAGGGTTTGGGAGAGTTTGGTAGTATATATAGAGATAAATAGGCGGTTGAGTGAGTCGGTTCCGCGGGAGGGTAATTTAGTGGTTTCAAAAACCACTGCTGCTGCTGTTTCTTTCTTTCTTTTGTTTTGGTTTTGGTTTTGGGTTTGGTAGAAAATGGGTTGCGGGTTGGATATGGGTTTGGGTAGATCCAATAGAAAATTATTTTTTCTTTTTCTTTTCTAAATAATTAAATATATATATGTATATATATATATACATATATATACATAGAAAATTCTAAAAATATATTTGTGCATACCATTAAGCTAGCAGCTGTCCAAAGAGTCTCGTACATGGAATAAATTAGTAAAAATTTATAATGGCTCCATAAATTTTCTAAATGCACAAATACCTCAAATAAAAAATAAATAAAATCTATTTTCTCTATTTAGCTCATAACTACTATAAATAAATTAAATAATTAATAAAAAATTTAATACGGTTTTCAGAATTAGGGATTTTACATTCTACCAAACTTATAAAAATTTCGTCCACGAAATTATAACTAAGCCACAGTAGAAAGTCAAGGATGGTATAAGTTATAAATTAACAAAGTAAATTCATACCTTGGTCTGCGAATAGGTTCAAAAAATGTTTGTGCATGTCGTCCTCGCGCTCCCAAGTAGATTCTCCTGGCGCGCCATGCTTCCATGCCACGTGGACCAAGGGAATAGACTGGTTCCTCAATACTTTCTCTCGACGATCAAGGATTCCCACGGGTTGCTCTTGATATGACAAGCTCGGCCTAATGGTGATCTCCGAATGGTCGAGAATATGACTGTGTCTGCCATATATCGCCTGAGCTGCGATACATGGAATACGTCATGTACTCCCTCAAGTGAAGGTGGTAGCGCAAGTCGATATGCCACTTCTCTCACTCTCTCTAGCACGTCAAATGGTCCAATATACCTTGGACTCAACTTACCGCGCCTTCCGAATCAAATGGTGCCTCTGGTAGGTGATATCCTCAAGAAGACATGATCGCCCTCTTTAAACTCCAAGGGACGACGATAAAGGTCTGCCCATTGTTTCTGCCTGTCTTACGCTGCTCGCAAGTGTCCTTGTATCTTCTTAATTGTCTCAACGGTGTTGACCACTAACTCTGGTCCCAGAATCTGACGTTCTCCCACGTCACTCCAACACACAGGAGACCTACACTTCCTTTCATACAATGCTTCAAACGGAGCCATCTGGATGCTCGCCTGATAGCTATTAATGTAAGAAAACTCTACAAGGTGTAGGTGGTCCTCCCATGATCCTCTAAAGTCTAACATACAAGCCCTCAACATATCCTCCAATGTCTGAATAGTACGCTCTGACTGCCCATCTGTCTACGGGTGATAAGATGTACTGAACTTCAGACGAGTTCCAAGATTCTCTTGCATGCTTCTCCAAAAGTGCGATATAAAGCACGAATCCCTGTCTGATACAATACTGACTGGTATGCCATGCAATCTCATGATCTGCCTCATATATAAGTCAGCCAAAGCTTCTGTAGATTGGCCAACTCTAAAAGGCAAGAAATGGGATGACTTGGTGAGTCGATCCACTATTAGCCATACTGCATCTCTTCCACTTGGACTCTTGGGAAAACCTGTGACGAAGTCCATAGTGATGCGATCCCACTTCCACTCTGGAATCGGGAGTGGTTGCAATAACCCTGCTGTTCTCTGGTGCTCCGCCTTTACTTGCTGACATACCAAACATTTAGCTACAAAGCGAGCTATCTCTTTTTTTATTCCATGCCACCAAAAGTGCTGTCGTAAATCACGATACATCTTGGTGCCTCTAGGATGAATAAAATATATCGAACTGTGAGCTTCTGTCATCAGCTCCTGTCGAATCTCTCTATTGGGAACATATAGACGATCATCACATCGTAATGTCCCGTTATCATGAATGCGCAGTCATGTTTGCTCTCCGGCCTTTGTCCTTTCCTTTAATCTTCAGAATCTGGCGTCTGTAGGCAAAGCTGTCTTGATCCTCTCTACTAGTGATGATTATACTCGCAAGTTGGCTAGTGTCCCATCTGTTCCGAGTAATATCACTTCAATTCCAAGACCTTATAAGTCCTTCAATAATTCTCTCTGTGTCGTCAAGAAATAAGCTGCTGGCTTCCGGCTTAACGCGTCTGCTACAACGTTAGCCTTGCTTGGGTGATAATATAGCTCTATCTCAAAATCTTTCATCAACTCGAGCCATCGACTTTGCCTCATATTTAACTCCTTCTGCGTGAAGACATACTTGAGGCTTTTGTGGTCTGTATAGATTTCCACTCGTTCCCTATATAAGTAATGTCTCCATAGCTTCAGAGCAAATACAACGGCTGCAAGTTCCAAGTCATGAGTTGGATAATTCTTCTCATGTACTCGTAACTGTCAAGATGCATAGAGTCACGCCCCAGTCCCAAAATACGTAGGACTAGGACACGTAAGCATGCCAGCCGCATGCATATGGCAACTCCAATATATGGAAACCATAATACGTACGTACGCTGTGTAATAAACAATAATTTACAAGTGGTAAAACTATCACAAGTCACAGGGTATAATCTAAATCTTATCCACAGAAATCAAATATAAATGAATAACCAATAACCATGTAACTAGATCTCAATATAACGTATCTAAAGAATGACAGCCAGATGAAAATAAATCCACTGTCAAAATAGAATATAAAATGAACAAGATAAACCCTATATAAACACAACATCTAACCATCACGAGGCTCGAAGAGAAGACCTCCTCGGAATATAAGTAGCCTGTCCGGATCTGCGCTCCTGCGAATACTCATGAACATCTACACCTGGAAAGGGACCAGGTCCTCAGAGGAACATAACAAGATATATAGAAGCATGCCATAAAGTAAATACTGAATAAATAAAGGGGGTGTGCTAACCATCTAAGTGAATATAATTTGAGGACAGCTTAGTGCGTAGGGAAAGTGTAGGCTAGACATATGCTGACGTAATTTGCCAATCGTCGTGACTGACTAGTATATGTCACATATGTCCCCAGACCATGGGCACTCTGATAACGTCCGTCTCCGAGGAGCATGGTATCTAAAATAGTATAACGTCCAACGTTCTTTAGAGTGTGGTATCTGCAAAAATAATAAGTGACGCCCAACACTCTAAGGAACGTGGTATCTGCAATATATATATATATATATATATATATATATATATATATATATATATATATATATATATATATATATATATATATATATATATATATATATATATATACGTCTGTATCACTCCGTCGAGTGTAGTATCTGTATAGAAGGAGTGGGTGTCCCATATGCCTACTAGTCGTCCTCCCCGTCCAATGTAGATATACAAGTCGTGAACACGACATGGACATCTCGTACTATGATGCAAGTCTCTATAGAAATAAATAACTAGCTAAATACCGTTACACGTGTTGCTCACACTGATGGCCAGTCGCGCATGAGGCACGTGTCCCTACATGAACTCACTCTGTGACGTATAATGATACGTGTCATGGCCTGGGGAGTCATACCAATAACTCCACAACTTTAGGTGGGTCTACTAGACTCCAGATCAAACACAAGTCCTAACGTCAACACCTTCATTGACTGCACCCGAGTCTCTCTCGGACACGTACAGTTTATATAATATAAAAATAAATAAACATATAACTAAAAATAACTGAATTTAAATAGTATAACAAGGCAAGGTATACTTGCCTGGCAAGAGAGCTGCAAAATATAACGTCTAGATGTCAAACGTCAAAAGTCAAAAACTATGGCCTCAGAATGAACATCTCCGGATGCTAAAATAAACATCATCAACATTCCCAGAATAAGCGAAATAGCTAAAAAATATTACCTTTTGTCCAATTTGGACACAGGGACAAAACGGTAATTTTGAGTCAAAACGGGTCCACATATGGGCTACCTTGCACCGAAAAGCGTGCCAAGGGTAAAGATCTCTAAAAGGGATAAATTATAGGTCAAACAAACTCTAAATGTCAGTACGAACTCAACGGTATGTCCAAATGTGAATTCCGGTGAGCCAATTAAATTTTGCCCAAAAAGTCAACTGTAGGGCCCGCCAATTGGCGACTTTGTCAATTGTCTCAAAATTGCATAAAAATTGGGTCACAGGACCGACACGATACCATGAGTCCAGTGGCACAAGTTTCATCGTATTTTGACGAGCGTGCACAAAATGCGCACTACTTTTGTAAAAGTCACGGCACAGGGATTTGCTGCGGATACGGGCTAATACCGACGCGCACACGCGACCAAATCAGTTTTCGCAAAATCTCACACGTCCGGGTATACTGCACGCACCTTTTGGTATACTTGGTACATAGCGGGGAGGTCCCGTTTGGCGGGACGCGCTCCGTTTCATAATTTTTAGAATTTGGAAAAAAGTAAGTTTTTGGATTTTTCTACCTAATTTATTTTAACATACAGCAACAAATAAATTATTATATTTGATAAAAAATAAACTAGATTAGGTGGTCTTCGCATACCAATAAGAAAAACTGAATTCGGATCTCTGTGGTAGAAGATACGAGCCCGGGAACATAGGTGGTTGTAACAGATTTTTCTGAGATTTAAATATCGTAGTTTTTCCTCGACTTGACATCGATTTTTACCTAGGTTTGCACGTGGTTCGAGATGAATTAACATACAAATATAGAAGGGGGATAGGTGAGGATCATACCGGCGAAGACGGGATCGAGTTTGGTCGAGCGAGGGCACAAAAAATGGAGCGAGAATACGGGTATGTTGCTAAAATTTTCTGCGCGGCGATCCTCGCGAGCGCGCGACGTACGACGACAGTCTCCGGCGGCCCTGGCTGGCATCGACGGTCGCGACATCGGCTGGAGGCTGGGCTCGAGGGTGGAGAGAAGAATTAGGGTTCAGGTTTTGGGTGGGTGAATTATATATATATAGAGAGAGAGGCGGGGGGGGGGGGGGGAAGAATACCGCGGGCGGGGGGGGGGGGGGGGGTTGGGAAAACAGCTGCTGTTGCTGCTGTTTCTTGTTTTTTTCCTTCTCTCTTTCTTTGTTTCTTTATTGGTTTGGTTTGGGATGGGTTATGGTTTTGGGTTTGGGTGTTTGCGGGTTTGGGTTTGGATCCATTAATGATCCAAACCCATTATCCTTTTTTTCTTTTTCTTTCTCTTATTCTAATTAAATAATATATACATATATATATAATTGTATATATACATATATATACTTGGAAAATTTTGGAAAATTATATTTGTGCATACCATTAAGCTATCAACTGTCCACCGGGTCCCCTACATGGAATAAATTAGGAAAATTTATAAAGGCTCCAAAAATCCCCTAGATGCACAAATACCTCAAATAAAAAATTAAAAAAAAATTATATTTCCTCTATTTAGCACATAATTACTATAAATAAAATAATTAATTAATTAAAATAACTAATACCGTTTATTAAAATTTTGGGATTTCACAATCTACCCAACTTAAAAAAATTTGTCCTCAAAATTAAAACTAAGCCACGGTAGAAAGTCAAGGGCGGCATAAGATATAAATTTAACAAAATAATCTCATACCTTGGTCAACTAATAGGTTCTAAAAATGCTTGCGCATGTTGTCCTCACGCTCTCAAGTAGATTTTCCTGGCGCGCCATGCTTCCATGCCACGCGAACCAAGGGAATAGACTGGTTCCTCAATACTTTCTCTTGACGATCAAGGATTCCCACGGGTTTCTCTTGGTACGACAAGATCGGCCCAATGGTGATCTCCGAATGGTTGAGAATATGACTGCTGTCTGTCATATTTTGTCTGAGTTACGACACATGAAATACATCATGTATTCCCTCAAGTGAAGGTGGTAGCACACGTCGATATGCCACTTCTCCCACTCTCTCTAGCACGTCAAATGGTTCAATACCTTGGACTCAACTTGTCGCGCCCTCCGAATCGAATGGTGCCTCTGGTAGGTGATATCCTAAAGAAGACATGATCGCCCTCTTTGAACTCCAAGGGACGATGATGACGATCTGTCCATTGCTTCTGTCTGTCTTGCGCTTCTTGCAAGTGTCCTTGTATCTTCTTAACAGTCTCTATGGTGTTGACCACCAATTCCGGTCCCAGAATCTAATGTTCTTCCATGTCACTTCAACACACAGGAGACCTACACTTTCTTCCATACAATGCTTCAAACGGAGTCATCTGAATACTCGCTTGATAGCTATTATTGTAAAAAAACTCCACAAGATGTGGGTGGTCCTCCCATGATCCTCCAAAGTCTAAATAGTACGTTCTGACTCCCCATATGTCTGCGGTTGATAAGATGTACTGATCTTCAGACGAGTTCCAAGACCTTCTTGCATGCTCCTTCAAAAGTGCGATATGAAACGCGAATCCCTGTATGATACAATGCTGACTGGTATACCGTGCAATCTTACGATCTGCCTCATACATAAGTCAGCTAAAGCTTTTGTAGACTGGCCAACTCTAAAAGGTAAGAAATGTGCTGACTTGGTGAGTCGGTCCATGATTATCCATACTGCATCTCTTCCACTTGGACTCTTGAAAAACCCGTGACGAAGTCCATAGTGATGTGCTCCCACTTCTACTTCTGAAATCGAAAGTGGTTACAATAATCCTGCTGTTCTCTGGTGCTCCGTCTTTATTTGCTGACATACCAGGCATTTAGCTTCTGTCAGCAACTCCTGTCGAATCTCTCCATTTGGAACATAAAGATGATTACTATATCGTAATGTCCCATCTGCTCCGGGTAAAATTACTTCAATGCCAAGCTCTTGCAAGTCCTCCAATAATTCTCTGTGTTGTCAAGAAATAAGCTGCTGGCTTCCGGCTTAACGCGTCTGCTACTACGTTAGCCTTGCCTGGGTGATAATGTAGCTCTATCTCGAAATCTTTCATCAATTCAAGCCATCGGTGTTGCCTCATATTTAATTCCTTCTACGTGAAAACGTACTTGAGGCTTTTGTGGTCTGTATAGATCTCCACTCGTTCTCCATATAAGTAATATCTTCATAGCTTCAGAGCAAATACAACGGCTGCAAGTTCCAAGTCATGAGTTGGATAATTCTTCTCATGCACTCGTAACTGTCTAGATGCATATGCAATCACCTTGCCATGCTGCATCAATACGCATCCTAAGCTTTTTCTTGATGCGTCACTGTAGATCACATAACCTCCTGATCATGATAGAATAGTCAATACTGGTGCTGTGGTCAGTCGCTTCTTCAATTCCTCGAAAGTGGCTTGACACTCATCGGTCCATATGAATTCTTGATCCTTACAAGTCAACCGAGTCATAGGTGCTGCTATCCATTCAAGAGTCAGTCAATTGTCCATTCAGGTGAAATCCATTTAGACCCCTGACAGCAAAATGATACATTCTTCATCGTAACACTTGAGTTTTGAACTTGACCAAAGTTATGAGGCAAAAATTTCATGCTGCTATAGTGATGCATGTATCAGGAAAGTAATAAAATAAAATATAGGTAGGTAGTGAAGGGTCATTCTAAAGGTAGCACAGTTTTAAACTGAAATCAAATCTAATAATAGAGTTTGGTAATTTTCCAAGAAACAACAGAAATGGCTACAGAAATAATACACTTTTCGTACTTATACTAAGCACGAGGTTTCATCTTTCTGAAATAAAGGAAGACGAAAAATAATAATCAAGAGTTCAAGGGGGAGGTAATAGATTAGAAGTGTCTGGATTAAGGCGTTTAAAGAATTCAATGGGAATTGTTAAGGCAGTTGTGGATTGAAATCCTATTTTGGTAATTCCTATTCACATGCTCGTATCAGTACAGTTATGTAACTGATACGATATGTTCAGACATATCTAGAGGGCAAGTACATTTATCTACTAATCACTATATATCTCAATCCACATAAAGTAGTTATGCGAAGGGCGAACCAAGCGCACTATGGTTGATCAGACCGTAATACACTGATTCTAAAATATATTAGTATAGTACTCCAATAATACATATATCATGAACAAGCTTGATAAAGAATAAGCTTACAAAACCAGGCTATAACAGCAGCATTAGTCAAGGTAGTACATCAAATATAAGTACGCTAGATTATGATGAGGGAAAATATAAAATAATTCAAATTCATAAAAAGATAAGACTCTACAATCTCTACAGTTGTTATTCTAACTCCTTGTCTACGTCACTAGTCGACCAAATAGGGGTATGGCCTTCTAAGTTCTACAGTCTTAATAAATACTATCGTCTTATGCTAGTATACAGTTAATGTCATTCAATTACACTTCAATAATGAGTCAAGAGGACTATGTGTTACTAGGTTGTGAGGCATACTACTCAACTTAAAATAATAAACTAATACTGTAACTGCCTTAAAGGAGAGATCCTACAAAATAACCTGGTCCTGGTAAATAAAGTAAAACTCTTATTAGGGTACACGAGAAAAAGATCTTGGTACTCATTAAGGTCTCCTATTGTATTATATAGGTAATGGCCATCTTAAGTCTTAATCATTGTGCCTATAGAATAAGTGTCTATAGTAAAAATGAAAAAGTTACTGGTCTCAAAGGAAAAGGGGATATGGCCTATATTGAGGTGTGGTACAAGTTACATGATTTAAACTAAGAATAATCAGATCATAATCTAAAGGAACAACTCAAACTATCAAGCTCTAGCTATCAAGCACATAATTTCAAAGTTCAAGATTACAACTATAATCCTAGCAAACTATATATCCTAACATAGAATAAAATTGTTTGGTCTTACAATCAGAAGCGTTAGGTGGCACGAATTGAAAGATGAAGAATAGAAGAACATAATTAGTCATCGCACAAAAGCGAGCGCTAAGGGTTCAGAGGAACAAGTCATAAATAGAGAGACTCTGGATAATGTCATGGTTTCTCTACGGGAAAAGTGGTATATTAATCTCTGTGTTCGAGGTATGACCAAGAAAATATTCTATCCATTCCTCGTGGCTTCCTAAGTCATTGTTCGACTATTATAAGATAAGGTGCTAAAGTTGTAGCTCTCTAGTACTATGTCACCATGAAAAGTTAAGTTCAGTCATAATGTTTAACTTGGATTTCTATTAGTTCCTCAATACTAGGGTCAAACACTATGGTCAAATTTCAAACTAATCCTAGTAGTGTTTATATTACTCTCAAGTCATACCTAAATACATCAAGGGATAATGGTAAATTAATCTATAGGTAAGTGATGCTAGGGTTCATTAGGTAATACGGAAGGCTAGGGTTCATTAAGTATCATAAACTTAGTGATGTGTCAATGCCCTAGTTGTATTCTTAATAGGAATGTTACCCTAAGTATCATCCCATCAACATGGATTCCAATATTCTAGCAGGGGTTATACTCAAGGAATTATTAGGGAAGCACATGAATCAAGCATGATGCAATTATTTAAATAGAACAGACTGGAAGGAAGATAAGTCATAGTCAATTGGATGAGATCCTATACTCTAATACTAGGTGCAGGCTTGCTCGGTACAGTAACGTAACCGAGACAATATGCTCTGACCTGCATGGGCCACCACTAAAAACATGTCAAGCCCCAGTCCCAAAATACGTAGGACTAGGACACGTAAGCATGCCAGCCGCATGTATATGGCAACTCCAATATATGAAAACCATAATACGTGCGTACGTTGTATAATAAAAAATAATTCACAAGTGGTAAAACTATCACAAGTCACAGGGTATAATATAAATCTCATCCACAGAAATCAAATATAAATGAATAACCAATAACCATGTAACTAGATCTCAATATAAAGTATCTAAAGAATGACAGTCGGATGGAAACAAATCCACTGTCGAAATAGAATATAAAATGAATAAGATAAACCCTATATAAATACAATATCTAACCATCACAAGGCTCGAAGAGAAGACCTCCTCAGAATATAAGTAGCACGTCCGGATCTGCGCTCCCGCGAATACTCATGAACATCTACACCTGGAAAGGGACCAGGTCCTCAGAGGGACATAACAAGATACATAGAAGCATGCCATAAAATAAATACTGAATAAATAAAGGGGGTGTGCTAACCATCTAAGTGAATGCAATTTGAGGACAGCTTAGTGTGTAGGGAAAGTGTAGGCTCGACATATGATGACGTAATTTGCCAATCGTCGTGACTGACTAGTATATGCCGCATATGCCCCCAGACCATGGGCACTCTGATAACGTCCATCTCCGAGGAGCATGGTATCTGAAATAGTATAACGTCCAACATTCTTTAGAGTGTGGTATCTGCAAAAATAATAAGTGACGCCCAACACTCTAAGGAACGTGGTATCTGCAATATATATATACGTCTGTATCACTCCGTCGAGTGCGATATCTGTATAGAAGGAGTGGGTGTACCATACGCCTACTAGTCGTCCTCCCCGCCCAATGTAGATATACAATTCATGAATACGACGTGGACATCTCGTACTATGATGCAAGTCTCTATAGAAATAAACAACTAGCTAAATACCGTTATATGTGTTGCTCACACTGATGGCCAGTCGCGCATAAGGCACGTGTCCCTACATGAACTCACTCTGTGACGTGTAATGATACGTGTCATGGCCTGGGGAGTCATACCAATAACTCCACAACTTTAGGTGGGTCTACTAGACTCTAGGTCAAACACAAGTCCTAACGTCAACGCCTTCGTTGACTGCACCTGAGTCTCTCTCGGACGCGCACAGTTTATATAATATAAAAATAAATAAACATATAACTAAAAATAACTGAATTTAAATAGTACAACAAGGCAAGGTATACTTGTCTAGCAAGAGAGCTGCAAAATGTAACGTCCAGATGTCAAACGTCAAAAGTCAAAAACTATGGCCTCAGAATGAACGTCTCCGGATGCTGAAATAAACATCACCAACGTTCCCAGAATAAGCAAAATAGCTAGAAAATACTACCCTTTCGTCCAATTTAAACACAGAGGCAAAACGGTAATTTTGAGTCATAGCGGGGTCCACATGTGGGCCACCTTGCACCGAAAAGCGTGCCAAAGGTAAAAGTGTAAAACTCCCTTCCTAGAAAATCGTATATACCCTTTTTATTTATTAATTATTAATTTAATTGTAGTAATTAGTGGCTAAATATGATAAATAGATTTTTAATAATTTTTATTTTAGGTGTTTGGGCACTTAGAGGATTTATGGGACCATTAGAAAATTTTCGGAATTTATTTCATGTAGGAGACCCCTTGAGCAGTTGCTAGCCTAACGGTGTGCATTATTCTAATCTATAAATTTCTTATGAGTATATATATATATATATATATATATATATATATATATATATATATACAAATATATATATATATATATATATGTATATATATATATTTAAGAAGAAGAAAAGAAAAAAAAAGAAAAGAAAAGAAAAGAAAGTATAAAAAAATTAATAATGTAATAATAACTATACTAATAATACAACTAATAACAAAAGCACAGCAACTTGCTAGCAAGCAACTTAAAGCAATTTAGCATCTTCAGCAACAAAACTTAGCAAACATCCCTATTCGACATTCCCACCCACTAAAACAAGCCAGCGCCCCCTTTAGAATACCACAGACCCGCGACCATTCTCTCTCTCTCTCCCCTTCAAATATATATATATATATATATATATATATATATATATATATATATATATATATATATTATTTCATAAAACCCTAACCTAAAAACTCTAGACCCTCCTCTTCTCATCTAGACCTAGAGAGAGCCGCCACCGCAGCCAGAGAACCCCGCCAGGCCGTCCAAACCAATTCCGACGACAGCGACCTCGCGCACTGCAGATTCCCACACGAGGTACCTTCGTTCCGGAGTTGCTTTCCGTCGACTCGCTCAACCAAACACCGTTCTGTCTTCACCGGTATGCTCACCCCTTAACCCTCTTCCATATATGTATGATAACAGACCTCGAACAACGTGTACCCATAGGCGAAATAGCGCCTAAGTTGGCGCAAGCAGACCGAATTCTGGAATCGCAGAAAACTGCGGTGACCACCCATGTTGCCGAGTTCTTATCTCCCACTACAGAGATCCGACTTCGATGATTCTTTTTGCTATGCGTAGAACACTTGACCTAGTTTATTTTATGTTAAATAATCCTAGATTATTAGCTGCTGTGGACAGAATTAAATTCGTCACAAAACCCCGCGAACCCACTTTTCCAGATTTCTAAAAGTTATGAAACGGAGCGCGCCCCGCCAAACGGGACCGCCCTACCGTGTACCAAGTATACCGAATGGTACACGCAGCATAACCGGACATATAAAAATTTGTGGAAACTGATTCGGACGCGTGTGCGTGCCGAAATCAGCTCGTATCCGCGGACACATCCCGTGTCGCACCTTTTGTGGAATTCGCGCATATTTTCTGCACGCACGTCAGATTGCGACAAAACTTGCACCACTGGACTCGTAGTAACGCTGGTTCTGTGACCCAATTTTTATGCAATTCTGAGACGGTTGACCAAATCACCAATTGGCGGGCCCCACAATTGACTTTTTGGACAAAATTGTGTTCGGCTCATCGGAATCCACATTTGGATATACCGTTGGGTTCGTATTGACATTTAGAGTTGTTTGACCTATAATTTGTCCTATTTAGAGACTATTACCCTTGGCACGCTTTTCGGTGCAAAGTGGGCCACACATGGACCCCACTTTTATCCGAAATTACCGTTTTGCCCCTGTATCCAAATTGGACGAAAGGGAAGTGCTTTTTAGCTATTTTGCTTATTCTGGGAACGTTGGTGATACTTATTTCAGCATCCGAAGACATTTGTTCTGCGGCCATAGCTTTTGATCATGTGTGTTTGACTTCTGGACAGTACACCTTGCAGCTTTCTTACCAGGCAAGATAACTTGCCAAATTGCTTACAGTATTTTGCATGCTTAGTATATTTCTGTATATTTATTTTATTTCTGTATATTTATTGCATGTGTAGTTCCTTTCTGTTATTACTATATATTAGATATATTGACACACACTTGACACTTAGTATCATGAGAGGACAATCATTAGGCGTATGGGCTTTTAACCACTCTGGTAAACCGTAGTATATAGCTCGCACTACGGGCGTGTGTCGCGCTGGTCGCTACCCCCGCAGTATATCGAATTCTGGAGTCTCGCTGGTCGCTACCCCCGCGGTATGTCAATTTCTGATGTCCATTGACGTGTGTATGAGTTGTGAGGTAGATCGAGTAGCCTACCCTTGCCCATACGTCGAAAAGTTGTCCTCATTTGCATTCATATAGATTATCTTGTACAACGTACTTATTTATTTTTAAATTATATGCATGTTTATTGTATTCAAATTGGCTCACTTTCTGTATCTTGTTACGTCCCTCTGAGGACCTGGTCCTCTGCCAGTTGTATCTGTTCTTGAATATTTTCTGGAGCGCAGATTGAATGGTTATATATGTTTCATGGATGTCCTCTCTTCGAGCCCGTGATTGTTAGCTGGTATTCCTATATGGTGTTGTTGTGATGTACTTATATCTTATTTGTTCTTATATTCGAGTTGGTAGTGGATTTGTTTCCATCCAACTATCATCCTTAGATACTTTTATGGAGATCTAGTTATATAGATGTTGGTTATTCATTTATATTGATTTTTTGTGGATGAAATTTAGATTGTACCCTGTGACTTGTGACATATGTTTATACCACTTGTGGATTAATTTTCATATTACAGCGTACGTATGGATTTTGGTTTCCATATGTTGGAGTTGCCATATCCATGCGGCTGGCATGCTTACGTGTTCCTAGTCCTACGTACTTTTGGGACTGGGGCATGACATGTTTTTGTGGTGGCCCATACAGGTCGAGAGCATATTGTCTCGGTTACGTTATTGTACCGAACAAGTCTGCACCTAGGAATAGAGTATAGGATCTCATCCACAATTGACTATGATTCGCTCTCCTTCCAATCCATTCTATCTGAATAATTGCATCATGCTTAATTCCTGTACTTCCCTAATAGTTCTTTGAGTATAGACTTCTGCTAGAATATAGGAACCCCTGTTATTAGGATGATAATTATGGTAGCACACCTATTAAGAATACAACAAGAATATCGACACACCACTAAGTTTAGAATATCTAGTGAACCCTAGAATTCCTTATATATATATTGGTTTACCATTACCCCTTGATGTATTATGAAGACTGGAGAGTAGTATAAACGCTACTAGAGTTAGTTAGAAGTTTTACCATAATGTTTGACCCTAGTATTGAAGAACCAATAGAAATCCAAGGTTAAATATTAGGGCTGGACCTAACTCTTATGGTGAGATAATATTAGAACTATAAACTTAGATCATTGTCTTATTAGTAGCAGACAGTACCTTAGGAAGCCAAGAGCAATGAATATAATATTTCTCTTGATCATATCTCGAACATAGCAACTAGCATACCACTCCTCCTTAGAAAACCATGATGCTCTCTAGAGCCCCTATTTCAATTTCATATATATTGTTCCTCTGCGACCTTAGCGTTCGCTAAATTGGGCGACGACTAAATTTTGTTCCTCTATTCTTTATCTTTCAACTCGTGTCATCTGACACTTCTGATTATAGGCCAGGTGATTTATTCTATGTTAGGATATATATAACTTGCTAGGATTTTGGTTGTTACTCTTGAAAATTTTGAATTGTGTGCTTAGTAGTTAGAACTTGATGGTTTAAGCTATTCTTGTAGATTGAGACCTGGTGCTTATTCCTTAGTTTTAAATTGCGTAATATGTACCCCACCTCAATACGAGTTATATTCCCTTCCCTTGAGACCAGTAACTGTTCCATTCTTACTATTGACACTTGTACTAAGACTAAGACTTAGTACGACCATGACCTATGTAATGTAAGAGGATACCCTAATAAGTACCAAGACCCCTTCCCGTAGACCTTAACAGGAGTTTCTACGGTATCCTTAAGACAATTACAGTATTAGTTAATTGTTATAAGTTGGGTAGTATACCTCACAACCTAGTATCACATAGTCTTTTGTCCTATTATTGAAGTGTAGCTGAATGACATTAACTGTGTGCTAGCATAAGAAGATAGCGTTTCATCAGACTGTAGAGATTAGAAGCCCATACCCCTATTTGGTCGACTATCGACTTAGACAAGGATTTAGTATGACCACTGTAGAGATTGTAAGAGTCTTATCTTCTTTGAGAACTAGGATTATTTTGTAACTTCTCTCATCATAATCTAGCGTACTTATATTTTCTGTACTACCTTGATTTATGTTGCTATTATAGCCTAGTTTTTCCAAGCTTATTCTTTTATCGAGCTTGCTCATGGCATATGTATTATTGGGTGCACACAATGATACAATTGCCTAATCAGAATAAGTGTATTAAGGTCTAGCTAACCTTAGTGCGCTTGGTTCGCTCTTCGCATGACTACTTTATGTGGATTGAGATATATGGTAGTAGACAGATATACTTGCCCCTAGACATGTCTGACACATCGTATCGGTTACATAATTGTACTGATACAAGCATGTAAATAGGAAATTACCAAAAAAATAGGATTTCAATCCACAACTGTCCTGACAACTCTTTTTTCGAATTCCTTAATCTCTTTGAACCTCGTACTCGTATTCTGTCACCTTCACCTTGAATTCTTTATTATTGCTCTCTGTCTTCCCCTATTTCGGAAAGACGAAATCTCGTGCTGGTATAAGTTGACAATGATAGTACTAGATATACCCCATAAGGCTAGTCACATGACTTAGTGACTCTCTTTTATAATTGATTAAGGACATATCATAGGTGATATGTTTGGTGTTAAAACTTTGAGGATTGAAAAACACGATTAAATAATTTGAGGAATAGTTTTCCTAAATGTATAGCCTTAGGTGATAGATGGATAAATTTTAAAGTTCGGTAGATTGTGAACCCCTCACCCAAAATTAGACCTACTTGGCTTAGATAGTGAGACTAAGACTAGAATGAATCCAGTTAGAAATAGAACACAGTATTTTTATTTAATTTTTGCAATAATTATATCACTTAGCGCACATTATCGTGCTCCGATAATTGGAACACTACACTAGCCAATGCCTTCCTACAAATTCTACACCCTTATCCTAGACGTGGCATCATCCAATTCTCATCTTTGTACAATTTTTTAATTGTTGGACGCTTTTATGCAAAAGAGCATTTAGGTGTCCATACCCTTGGACAAGACACATGAAGAAACCTATTTTTCGCTCATGTGGATTTTTTCATAATTTTTGGGATGTGCAACGCGCAACATCGTCCACTCCTTTAAACTTAGCCTTATATTTTAAACAATGCAAATCTTATACCACCCTTGACTTTCTACCATGGCTTAGTTTTAATTTCGAGGACAAAATTTTTATAAGTTGGGTAGAATGTAAAACCTCCTTCCTAGAAAATCGTATATATCCTTTTTATTTATTAATTATTAATTTAATTATAGTAATTAGTGGCTAAATAGGAGAAATAGATTTTTAATAATTTTTATTTTAGGTGTTCGGGCACTTAGAGGATTTATGGGACCATTAGGAATTTTTCGGAATTTATTTCACGTAGGAGACCCCTTGAGCAGTTGCTAGCCTAACGGTGTGCATTATTCTAATCTATAAATTTCTTATGAGTATATATATATATATATATATATATATATATATATATATATATATATATATATATATATATATATATATTTAAGAAGAAGAAAAAAAAAAAGAAAGAAAGTATAAAGAAATTAATAATATAATAATAACTATACTAATAACAAAAGCACAGCAACTTGCTAGCAAGCAACTTAAAGCAATTTAGAATCTTCAGCAACAAAACTTAGCAAACATCCCTATTCGACATTCCCACCCACTAAAACAAGCCAGCGCCCCCTTTAGAATACCACAGACCCGCGACCATTCTCTCTCTCTCTCCCCTTCAAATTTATATATATATATATATATATATATATATTATTTCATAAAACCCTAACCTAAAAACTCTAGACCCTCCTCTTCTCATCTAGACCTAGAGAGAGCCACCACCGCAGCCAGAGAACCCCGCCAGGCCGTCCAAACCAATCCCGACGACAGCGACCTCGCGCACTGCAGATTCCCACACGAGGTACCTTCGTTCCGGAGTTGCTTTCCGTCGACTCGCTCAACCAAACACCGTTCTGTCTTCACCGGTATGCTCACCCCTTAACCCCCTTCTATATATGTATGATAGCAGACCTCGAACAACGTGTACCCATAGGCGAATCAGCGTCCAAGTTGGCGCAAGCAGACCGAATTCTGGGATCGCAGAAAACTACGGTGACCACCCATGTTTTCGAGTTCTTATCTCCCACCATAGAATCTGAATTCGATGATTCTTTTTGCTATGCGTAGACCACTTGACCTAGTTTATTTTCTGTTAAATAATCCTAGATTATTAGCTGCTGTGGACAGAATTAAATTCGTCATAAAACCCCGCGAACCCACTTTTCTATATTTCCAAAAGTTGTGAAACGGAGCGCGCCGCGCCAAACGGGACCGCACCACCATGTACCAAGTGTACCGAATGGTACACGCAGCATAACCGGACATATAAAAATTTGTAAAAACTGATTCGGATGCGTGTGCGCGCCGAAATCAGCCCGTATCCGCGGACACATCCCGTATCATAACTTTTGTGGAAGTCGCGCGTATTTTCTGCACGCACGTCAGATTGTGACGAAACTTGCGCCACTGGACTCGTGGTAACGCGCTGGTCCTGTGACCCAATTTTCATGTAATTCTGAGATGGTTGACCAAATCGCCAATTGGCGAGCACCACAGTTGACTTTTTGGACGAAATTGTGTTCGGCTCATCGAAATCCACATTTGGATATACCGTTGGGTTCGTATTGACATTTAGAGTTGTTTGACCTATAATTTGTCCTATTTAGAGACTGTTACCCTTGGCACGCTTTTCGGTGTAAAGTGGGCCACACGTGGACCCCACTTTTATCCGAAATTACCGTTTTGCCCCTGTGTCCAAATTGGATGAAAGGGAAGTACTTTTTAGCTATTTTGCTTATTTTGGGAACGTTGGTGATATTTATTTCAGCATTCGGAGATATTTGTTCTGCGGCCATAGCTTTTGATCCTGTGCGTTTGACTTCTGGACAGTACACCTTGCAGCTTTCTTACCAGGCAAGATACCTTGCCAAATTGCTTACAGTATTTTACATGCTTAGTATATTTTTGTATATTTATTTTATTTCTATATATTTATTGCATGTGTAGTTCCTTTCTGTCATTACTATATATTAGATATGTTGACACACACTTGACACTTAGTATCATGAGAGGACAATCATTAGGCGTATGAGCTTTTAACCACTCTGGTAAACCGTAGTATATAGCTCGCACTACGGGCGTGTGTCGCGCTGGTCGCTACCCCCGCGGTATGTCGATTTCTGGAGTCTCGCTGGTCGCTACCCCCGCGGTATGTCAATTTCTGATGTCCATTGACGTGTGTGTGAGTTGTGAGGTAGATCGAGTAGCCTACCCTTGCCCATACGTCGAAAAGTTATCCTCATTTACATTCATATAGATTGTCTTGTACAACGTACTTATTTATTTTTAAATTATATGCATGTTTACTGTATTCAAATTGGCTCGTTTTCTGTATCATGTTACGTCCCTCTGAGGACCTGGTCCTCTGCCAGGTGTATCTGTTCTTGAATATTTGCAGGAGCGCATATTTGATGGTTATATATGTTTCGTGGATGTTCTCTCTTCGAGCCCGTGATTGTTAGCTGGTATTCCTATATGGTGTTGTTGTGATGTACTTATATCTTATTTGTTCTTATATTCGAGTTGGTAGTGGATTTGTTTCCATCCAACTATCATCCTTAGATACTTTTATGAAGATCTAGTTATATAGATGATGGTTATTCATTTATATTGATTTTCTGTGGATGAGATTTAGATTGTACCCTGTGACTTGTGACATATGTTTATACCACTTGTGGATTGATTTTCATATTACAGCGTACGTGTGGATTTTGGTTTCCATATGTTGGAGTTGCCATATCCATGCGGCTGGCATGCTTACGTGTTCCTAGTCCTACTTACTTTTGGGACCGGGGCGTGACAAAAAGTCTCTAAAAGAGACAAATTATAGGTCAAACAAACTCTAAATGTTAGTACGAACTCAACGGTATGTCCAAATGTGGATTTCGGTGAGCCAAACACAATTTTGCCCAAAAAAATCAACTATGGGGCCCGCCAATTGGTGACTTGGTCAACTGTCTCAGAATTGCGTAAAAATTAGGTCAGGGGACCGGTGCGATACCACTAGTCCAGTGGCGCAAGTCAAGGGCGGCATAAGATATAAATTTAACAAAATAATCTCATACCTTGGTCAACTAATAGGTTCAAAAAATGCTTGCGCATGTCGTCCTCGCGCTCTCAAGTAGATTTTCCTGGCGTGTCATGCTTCCATGCCACGCGAACCAAGGGAATAGACTGGTTCCTCAATACTTTCTCTCGACGATCAAGGATTCCCACGGGTTGCTCTTGGTACGATAAGCTCGGCCCAATGGTGATCTTCGAATGGTTGATAATATGACTGTTGTCTGCCATATTTCGCCTGAGTTACGACACATGAAATATATCATGTACTCCCTCAAGTGAAGGTGGTAGCACACGTCGATATGCCACTTCTCCCACTCTCTCTAGCACGTTAAATGGTCCAATATACCTTGGACTCAACTTGTCGCGCCCTCCGAATCGAATGGTGCCTCTGGTAGGTGATATCCTCAAGAAGATATGATCACCCTCTTTAAACTCCAAGGGACGACGATGACGGTCTGTCCATTGCTTCTATCTGTCTTGTGCTGCTTGCAAGCGTCCTTGTATCTTCTTAACAGTCTCTACGGTATTGACCACCAATTTTGGTCCCAGAATCTGACATTCTCCCACGTCACTTCAAGACACATGAGACCTACACTTTCTTCTATACAATGCTTCAAACGGAGTCATCTGAATACTCGTTTGATAGCTATTATTGTAAGAAAACTCCACAAGATGTGGGTGGTCCTCCCATGATCCTCCAAAGTCTAAATAGTATATTCTGACTGCCCATATGTCTGCGGTTGATAAGATGTACTGATCTTCAGACGAGTTCCAAGACCTTCTTGCATGCTCCTTCAAAAGTACGATGTGAAACGCGAATCCCTGTATGATACAATGCTGACTGGTATACCGTGCAATCTTACGATCTGCCTCATACATAAGTCAGCTAAAGCTTCTGTAGACTGGCCAACTCTAAAAGGTAAGAAATTTGCTCACTTGGTGAGTCGGTCCACGATTATCTATACTGCATCTCTTCTACTTGGACTCTTGAAAAACCCGTGACGAAGTCCATAGTGATGTGCTCCCACTTCTACTTCTAAAATCGAAAGTGGTTACAATAATCTTGCTGTTCTCTGGTGCTCCGTCTTTACTTGCTGACATACCAGGCATTTAGCTACAACACGAGTTATCTCTCTTTTTATTTCTATGCCACCAAAAGTGCTGCCGTAAGTCACGATACAACTTGGTACCTCCAGGAAGAGTAGAATATATCGAACTATGAGCTTCTGTCATCAGCTCCTGTCGAATCTCTCCATTTGGAACATAAAGACGATTACCATATCATAATGTCCCATCTGCTCCGGGTAAAATTATTTCAATGCCAAGCTCTTGCAAGTCCTCTAATAATTCTCTCTGTGCTGTCAAGAAATAAGCTGCTGGCTTTCGGCTTAACGCGTCTGCTACTACGTTAGCCTTGTCTGGGTGATAATGTAGCTCTATCTCGAAATCTTTCATCAATTCAAGCCATCGGTGTTGCCTCATATTTAATTCCTTCTGCGTGAAAACGTACTTGAGGCTTTTGTGGTCTGTATAGATCTCCACTCGTTCCCCATATAAGTAATGTCTACATAGCTTCAGAGCAAATACAACGGCTGTAAGTTCCAAGTCATGAGTTGGATAATTCTTCTCATGCACTCGTAACTGTCTAGATGCATATGCAATCACCTTGCCATGCTGCATCAATAAGCATCCCAAGCTTTTCCTTGATGTGTCACTGTAGATCACATAACCTCCTGATCCTGATAGAATAGTCAATACTGGTGCTGTGGTCAGTCTCTTCTTCAATTCCTCGAAAGTAGCTTGACACTAGTCGGTCCATATGAATTCTTGATCCTTACAAGTCAACCGAGTCATAGGTGCTGCTATCCATTCTGGAGTCAGTCAATTGTCCATTCAGGTAAAATATATTTAGACCCCTGACAGCAAAATAATACATTCTTCATCGTAACACTTGAGTTCTGAACTTGACCAAAGTTATGAGGCAAAAATTTTATGCTGCCATAGTGATGCATGTATCAGGAAAGTAATAAAATAAAATATAGGTAAGTAGTGAAGGGTCATTCTAAAGGTAGCACAATTTTAAACTGAAATCAAATCTAATAATAGAGTTTGGTAATTTCCCAAGAAACAACAAAAATGGCTACAGAAATAATATACTTTTCGCACTTATACTAAGCACGAGGTTTCGTCTTTCCGAAATAAGGGAAGACGAAAAACAATAATCAAGAGTTCAAGGGGGAGGTAATAGATTAGAAGTGTGGGGATCAAGGTATTTAAAGAATTCAATAGGAATTGTCAAGGCAGTTGTGGATTGAAATCCTATTTTGGTAATTCCTATTCACATGCTCATATCAGTACAGTTATGTAACTGATATGATATATTCAGACATATCTAGAGGGCAAGTACATTCGTCTACTAATCACTATATATCTTAATCCACATAAAATAGTTATGCGAAGGGCGAACCAAGCGCACTATGGTTGATCAGACCGTAATACACTGATTCTGAAATGTATTAGTGTAGTACTCCAATAATACATTTATCATGAACAAGCTTGATAAAGAATAAGCTTGCAAAACCAGGTTGCAGCATTAGTCAAGGTAACACAGCAAATATAAGTATGCTAGATTATGATGAGGGAAAATATAAAATAATTCAAATTCATAAAAAGATAAGACTCTACAATCTCTACAGTTGTTATTGTAACTCCTTGTCTACGTCGCTAGTCGACCAAATAGGGGTATGGCCTTCTAAGTTCTACAGTCTTAATAAACACTATCGTCTTATGCTAGTATACAGTTAATGTCATTCAGTTACACTTCAATAATGAGTCAAGAGGACTATGTGTTACTAGGTTGTGAGGCATACTACTCAACTTAAAATAATAAACTAATACTGTAACTGCCTTAAAGGAGATCCTACAAAATAACCTGGTCCTGGTAAATAATGTAGAACTCTTATTAGGGTACACGAGAAAAAGATCTTGGTACTCATTAAGGTCTCCTATTTCATTATATAGGTAATGACCATCTTAAGTCTTAATCATTGTGCCTATAGAATAAGTGTTTATAGTAAGAATGAAAAAGTTACTGGTCTCAAGGGAAAATGGGATATAGTCTATATCGAGGTGTGGTACAAGTTACATGATTTAAACTAAGAATAATTATATCACAATCTAAAGGAACAACTCAAACTATCAACCTCAAATAAAAAATTAAAAAAATTATATTTTCTCTATTTAGCACATAATTACTATAAATAAAATAAATAATTAATTAAAATAACTAATACTGTTTATTAAAATTTTGGGGTTTCACACATATGCAATCACCTTGCCATGCTGCATCAATACGCATCCCAAGACTTTTCCTGATGCGTCACTGTAGATCATATAGCCTCCTGATCCTGATGGAATAGTCAATACTGGTGCTGTAGTCAGTCGCTTCTTCAACTCCTCAAAAGTGGCTTGACACTCGTTGGTCCATATGAACTCTTGATCTTTGTAAGTCAACCGAGTCATAGGTGTTGCTATCCTTGAGAAGTTCTCCATGAACCGTCGATAATATCCCGCAAGTCCAAGAAAACTTCTCACCTCCG
This sequence comes from Iris macrosiphon, assembly GCA_036927795.1. Taxonomy (NCBI): domain Eukaryota; kingdom Viridiplantae; phylum Streptophyta; class Magnoliopsida; order Asparagales; family Iridaceae; genus Iris; species Iris macrosiphon. The sequence goes on along the minus strand of JAYESA010000007.1, from coordinate 204,262,034 downwards.
CTGCTGATTTAGGAACATGCCATATCTCGACTGCTGAGATCTTTTCTGGATCAACAGAAATACCATCTCCTGTAACAACATGTCCAAGAAATGAGACTCTGTCCAAGAAGAACTCATATTTACTGAGCTTTGCATATAACTGCTCTCTTCTCAAGGTCTCTAGAATAATCCGCAGGTGCTTCTCGTGCTCCTCGGGGCTCTTTGAATAGACAAGTATATCATCTATGAAGACAACCATAAACTGGTCCAAATATTGATGGAAGACTCGATTTATTAAGTCCATAAAGATAGCTGGAGCATTGGTCAATCCAAATGGCATGACCAGAAACTCGTAATGCCCATATCTTGTCCGGAATACGGTCTTCGGGATGTCCTCCTTCCGTACCTTCACCTGGTGATATCCTGATCTCAAATCTATCTTTGAGAATATCTTGGCTCCACTAAGCTGATCAAATAAGTCATCAATGCGTGGCAATGGATATTTATTCTTCACTGTCACTGTATTCAAGGCTCTATAGTCAATGCACATACGCACTGACCCATCCTTCTTTGGTACAAACAACACTGGTGCTCCCCAGGGTGATGCACTTGGTCGGATGAAACCTTTCTCTTCTAGTTCTTTTAACTGTGTCTTCAGTTCATCCATCTCCTTCTTCACCAGTCTATAAACATGTGATACTATGAGTGCTGCTCCCAATGTTAATTCAATTAAAAACTCTATGTCTCTGTCTGGGGGTAGGCCTGGCAATTCCTTTGGAAAGACATCTTGGAATTCTGAAATAATGGGATGATAGATAACATCGTCTATTACGAGCTGCATACCATCAAGGATTTCTGTGGATTCTCGTGCAAACTCAAGTTCAAGCTGGCTTGGTACTTTGAAAAGAATGCTTTCTCCAAAATAATCGAAGAAAGCGTGGTACTTGCTTAGCCAGTCCATTCCAAGCACAATATCAAAAGTCGGCATATGAAGGACTAAGAGTCGGGCGTTCATCTCTCTGCCACATATCACTATAGGACACGATCTACAAATTCTACTAACAGGTACAACTCCTCCTCCGATAAGAATTCTAACACAACTAGGTAAAGGTGTAGAGGCAATATTGTGTTTGGCAATAAAACTAGATGATATAAATGGGTGAGTGGCTCCCGTATCAAACAATATCACAGCAGAAAAAGTAAAAGTAAGAGTGATACCTGCTATGACATCAATCTCCTGATTCATGTCATCCACTTCCAATGCAAAAGCTTATCCGTTTCTCTGTGGTTGTCCATGTCTGGCCCTCGCGAATTGATCCTCCTGTGCAGGTAGCGGTGGTCCTCGCTGAAATCCCCCTGCTGCTGGAGGTCTAGGTGCTCCTGGTCTCATCATCTGCTGAGCTGGCTTCGGTGCTGGAAGCACTAGCCTTTGTGCTGGCGGTGGAAGTGTCAATACCTGTTGCATAGGACAGTCTCTCGCCAGGTGCTGTACGGAACCATATCTCATACACTGTCCCAAATAGGTCTGACAGTCTCTTGAGATGTGCCCGCGTCTCCCACAATAATTACATTGGGGCTTATCTGGAATCTGGTACGGTCCTGCTCTGTGCTGATACTGTTGTTGCTGAGCTAAAGGACGTCTGATAGGTCCTCCTTGTTTTGTTCTTGCTGGTCCTTGTTATATCCTTGCGGGTCCTTGTTGCGTCCTCACCTGACCTCATTTTCCTCTGCTGATGGTTTCTTGCAATCTGGCTTCAGTCAGTAATTCGGCATAAGAGATTCGAGACTGGGAGCTAGTGTAGTGTTGGAGCTCCTGAGTCAGTTCGCAGTGAAATCTCTTAGCCTTAGCCAAGTTATCTGGTATCAGGACAGCGCCATATTTACTGAGACGACTAAACTCGGCATCATACTCGTCCACTATTCTGTTCCCCTGTTCCAGATGGAGAAACTGATCGTACAATGCATCTCTGACGGTGTCCGGGAAGTACTTCCTCTCAAAGTACTCCAAGAATTGCTCCCAAGTCTGGTATGTACCCAACTGGCGCTCCATGGATTCCCACCAGTGATGAGCATTACCATCTATAAGCGTCCTTACACCTGTCATCCATAGGTCTGCAGGCAGCTGTGATGCCTCTAATAACTTCCGAGTATAAGTGATCCAGTTGGTAGTTTCCTCTCGGCTCTCAATACCTTTGCACGGCCTCAGAACCATCTGTATAAAGTCCTTTACTGAACCAACTCTAGCTCAAGGTACTGGAACTAGTGCTTGAGCTGGTACAGTAGTCTTTGCAGCCATACTCTCAAGTGCTGCTAGGAACTCTTGTCTCTGTTCTGCTGCTTGCTCAGCTAGTGTGGCAACATGTTGTCGCTGTTCCTGCATTATCATCTAGAAGAATTAGAATAGTTGTGCCTGGCCATCCTGTGGTGTCGATGAGATTGGAAGGTTCCCATTAGGTGAAATGGGAAGATCAGATGGAACTGGATTGTAAATCTGTCCATCTGGTCCCGAAAATCTAGGAATTATTGAGGTCCCTCCTTTAGTTTGACCATTGACTCCAGAAGTTGTGTCGCCATCGGCGACAGTACATCCATTCTGCATATCCATCTCTCTGCAGGTGATGTACTTAACGATTAGAAGAAGTACAAGAATCAAACAGGATGCAAGCATTAAATAAGATGTAGAAGCATGAAATATGCTGGGGAATTGTCTGCGTATTTTACAGTCAAAACCCCCAACATACATGAAGTCCCTTCCTGCGTAAAACAGAGCTTCAAAATTGTTTGGCGTAAAAGGTTGCTAAGTTGTCCGCGTATTCTACGGAATAGCGTAAAAGAGGGCTTCAGAGCTGTCCGCGTAAAGCAGAGATTCAAGGTAGTTTGGCGTAAAGTAGGGCTTCAGAGCTGTCCGCATAAAATAGAGATTCAAGGTAGTTTGGCGTAAAGTAGGACTTCAGAGCTGTCCGCGTAAAACAAAGATTCAAGGTGGTTTGGCATAAAGTAGGGCTTCAGAGCTGTCCGCGTAAAACAGAGATTTAAGGCTGTTCTGCGTAAAAGGTTGCTATACCTTCCTACGTAAAGTCTAAAATACGTTATTTTTAATGCAACGTAAAGTTGTACGAGAAACTCTTCATAAAATGGAGTCTTCTGAATATGCTGCCTATTCTACATTGACAAAAATGAGTTTTTACGCTCAAGACAAGACAAAATTCAGACGCCACGTCAAAAGCTATTTTTTTACAGAGATTGAGGCATATCTCTGCATTTAATGCACGAGATTTTGTTCTTTTTTTTAAATTGGTCATGACTGGGAAAGCTAAGACTGTGACTAATACGCTCACATCACCATCCTTGCATTTTACGCCAATCGGGCTATTTTTAATTATAGGAGTATGCCGTATGCTATCTCCTCGAAATATGCCAACTCGGCTATATTTGCAAAGGTATGTTGATAAGGCTACTTAGCCTGGAATAAGCTCAAGACCTGAGTCGTGAAGGATAATTGGCTATTTTATGCTGGTTATCTATTATTCATGAATTATCAAGTTTTACGTAGGGGCAGTTACCTACGTGGCTTGCATGCCATGATCTTCGAGAAACAGTTATACGCGTTATCTTATAAAGGGATACGTGTCATACGCAGATTTAGAAGTTTATTTAAATGTGGGTAGCAGTTGTCATAACCGCAGTATAAAGGAGGCAATCTTCTTCATAGTTTGGCCTTTTACGCCAACAAGATAGTCATTTGGCTTTTACGCCAACCAGACAGTTATTTGATTGATCTCTATAAATAGAGACCCCTGGTCACAGGGTAAAGGGTTTTCGGCGGACAACTTTGTTTATTCAAACATAAGATAGTTGAAAGAAAGAATGAGATTTTAGTCAAGCGTTGATGAGATCCTTATACTCTATTCCTATACGCAGGCTTGTTCGGTACAGTTACGTAACCGAGACAATATATTCTAGACCTGCATGGGCCACCACTAAAAATATGCCACGCCCCAGTCCCAAACTACGTAGGACTAGGAATACATAACACGCCAGCCGTATGTATACGAACTTCAATATATGGAAACCATATACACACGTACGCTGTACATGAATATCAAATCCACCAGTGGTAATATACTGTCACAACAAGTCACACGCAATCTATATCTTATCCACAGCACAAATAATAAGTAGGAATAAAGAGCTGAATAATAACTGAATATCAAAGATGAGTATCAAGTCTGATAGTCGGATGGAAATAAATTTACTACAAAATAACTATACTGAAACTACTAAAAAGAGAAGAGAATTAACTCTAATATAAGATAAAAGTCTCTAAAAGAGTAGCAACAAGGATCTCTAAACAGCTGTAATAAAATCACAGATACTCCGAAGGTAAGACCTCCTCAGTCTGGTAAGTAGCGTCAGGTCCAGGTCCGTACTCCTGCGGATACTCCTGCTCGTCTATATCTGGAAAGGGACCATGTCCTCAGAGGGATGTAACAAGATACATAATAACATGCCAATAAAGTACTGAAAAGTAAACATCCAATGGGTCGCCTAACCGTCTAAGTGAATGCAATTTGAGAACAACTTTCCAACACGTGGGCTATCTGACAAAAAATAGGATTGGCATGGTTCTCTTGGAGATCCAGGGGCCTACAAAGCATGTCGTCTTTTGAACGGCAGAGGCCGTCTGATAATATAATATATAGTGGTCATCACCACCCGTCTCTCCGGCGGAGAATCCGGACGCACAGGAGAAAAGTGCAAAGGAGCCCAAACGCCTTACTTATTGTTCTTCCCACCCCATGCTCTAGGCATATCACATCCATGCCACGATAAAACCTCTAAATAACTGCCAGGTCTACTAGCATACAAAGTTTCTATCGACAGTTATCCCTATCCGTCGCACGACCTATACGTACCAGTGGCCAGCCGAATACGCAAGTCCGTGTCCTACATATGACTCATACTCGTGTAAGAATATTGTCATGGCTAATAAAACATAAAATGCCTCATAATAATGGGGTGGTCTCATAAAGTAGGTCCAATGCATATACATAAATAAAAATAGAACACGACGACACCGTCGTTGCACCCAAGTTTTCTTGGACGCACAATTTATATAGCAATAAATGAACTAAATAAGCAAAAATAAAATATACATGCATCATATGGAATATAAATAATAGTACAACGGTAGGGTATACTTGCCTGACAAGAAATCTGTATAGTGCAAGCATCCAAATGTCAAGGACACGGGATCTGGAACTAAGGCCTCCGAACAAACATCTCCGGATACGGTGAAGACGGGGTCGAGTTTGGTCGAGCGAGAAGACGGAAAATGGAGCTGGAACACAGGAAAGTTGTTGTTTCAAAATGTTGCGGCGCCCGGTCGCATTTGTGTGGGCGTCGGCGGGCAATGCGACGGCTGGACGCGGTGGCTGGCGGTCTCGAGTGGTGGAAGAATTGGGGTTAGGGTTTTGGAGAGTTTGGTAGTATATATAGAGATAAAGAGGCGGTTGAGTGAGTCGGTTCCGCGGGGGGAGGGGGTAATTTAGTGGTTTCAAAAACCATTGCTGCTGCTGTTTCTTTCTTTCTTTTGTTTTGGTTTTGGGTTTGGTAGGAAATGGGTTGCGGGTTGGATATGGGCTTGGGTTTGGGTAGATCCAATAGGAAATTATATTTTCTTTTCTTTTTCTTTTTCTTTTCTAAATAATTATATATATATATATATATATATATATATATATATATATATATATATATATATATATATATATATATATATATATACATAGAAAATTCTAAAAATTATATTTGTGCATATCATTAAGCTAGCAACTGTCCAAAGAGTCTCCTACATGGAATAAATTAGGAAAAATTTATAATGGCTCCATAACTTTCCTCAATGCACAAACACCTCAAATAAAAAATAAATAAAATCTATTTCCTCTATTTAGCTCATAACTACTATAAATAAATTAAATAATTAATAATAAAAATTAATACGATTTTCATAATTAGGGGTTTTACAAAACCATTAAGGATTTCTTTTCTCTTTTTCTATATATATATATATATAGTTTATTCTCTTTTTATATATATATATATATATATATATATATATATATATATATATATATATATATATATATATATATATATAGTTTATTCTAAAAAGAATTGGAAAAGAAAAAAAAGAAAAAGAAAAAGAGAAAAGAAATAAGGAAAAGAGAAATAAAAATAAATCCTTAATGGTTTTGTAAAACCCCTAATTCTGAAAATCGTATTAATTTTTTTATTATTATTAATTATTTAATTTATATATATATATATATATATATATATATATATATATATATATATATATATATATATATATATATATATATATATATATATATATATATATACATAGAAAATTTTAGAAATTATAATAGTGCATACAATAAATCTACGCAGCTATCCAAATGGTCTCCTACATGGAATAAATTAGAAAAAATTTATAATTGCTCTATAAATTCCTCTAAATGCACTAACACCTAAAATAAAAATTAAATAAATTATATTTCCTCTAATTAGCTCATAATTACTATAATTTAATTAATAATTAATTAAAAAGATAAATATGGTTTTTAGAATTATGGGTTTTATATTCTACCCAACTTATAAAAATTTTGTCCTCGAAATTAAAACTAAGCCACGGTAGAAAGTCAAAGATGGTATAAGATATAAATTAACAAAGTAAATTCATACTTTGGTCTACGAATAAGTTCGAAAAATGCTTGCGTATGTCGTCCTCGCACTTCCAAGTAGATTCTCCTGGCGCGCCATGCTTCCATGCCATGCGAACCAAGGGAATAGACTGGTTCCTCAATACTTTTTCTTGACGATCAAGGATTTTCATGGGTTGCTCTTGGTATGACAAGCTCGGCCTAATGGTGATCTCCAAATGGTCGAGAACATGACAGTTGTCTGCCACATATCGCCTGAGCTGCGACACATGGAATACGTCATGTACTCCCTCAAGTGAAGGTGGTAGCGAAAGTCGATATGCCACTTCTTCCACTCTCTCTAGCACGTCAAATGGTCCAATATACCTTAGACTCAACTTGCTGCACCCTCCGAATCGAATGGTGCCTCTGGTAGGTGATGTCCTCAAGAAGACATGATCGCCCTCTTTAAACTCCAAGGGACGACGATGAAGGTCTGTCCACTGCTTCTGCCTGTCTTGCGTTGCTCGCAAGTGCCCTTGTGACCACTAACTCTGGTCCCAGAATCTGACGTTCTCCCACGTCATTCTAACACATAGAAGACCTATACTTTCTTCCATACAATGCTTCAAACGGAGCCATCTGAATACTCGCTTGATAGCTATTATTGTAAGAAAACTCTACAAGGTGTAGGTGGTCCTCCCATGATCCTCCGAAGTCTAACATACAAGTCCTCAACATATCCTCCAATGTCTGAATAGTACGCTCTGACTGCACATCTGTCTACGGGTGATAAGATGTACTAAACTTCAGACGAGTTCCAATACTCTCTTGCATGCTCCTCTAAAAGTGCGATATAAAATGCGAATCCCTGTCTGATATAATGCTGACTGGTATACCGTGCAATCTCATGATCTGCCTCATGTATAAGTCAGCCAAAGCTTCTGTAGACTGGCCAACTCTAAAAGGCAAAAAATGAGCTGACTTGGTGAATCGGTCCACTATTACCCATACTGCATCTGTCCCACTTGGACTCTTGGGAAAACCCGTGACGAAGTCCATAGTGATGTGCTCCCACTTCCACTCTGGAATCGGAAATGGTTGCAATAATCCTGCTGTTCTCTGGTGCTCCGCCTTTACTTGCTGATATACCAGACATTTAGCTACAAAGCGAGCTATCTCTCTTTTTATTCTATGCCACCAAAAGTGTTGTCATAAGTCATGATACATCTTGGTGCCTCCAGGATGAATAGAATATATCGAACTATGAGCTTCTATCATCAGCTCCTGTCGAATCTCTCCATTGGGAACATATAGACGATCACCACATCGTAATGTCCCGTCCTCATGAATGCGCAATCCTGTCTGCTCTCCGGCCTCTGTCCTTTCCTTCAGTCTCCTGAATCTGGCGTCTGTAGGCAAAGCTGCATTGATCCTCTCTACTAGTGATGATTATACTTGCAAGTTGGCTAGTATCCCATCTGCTCCGAGTAATATCATTTTAATGTCAAGCTCTTGCAAGTCCTCCAATAATTCCTTCTGTGTTGTCAAGAAATAAGCTGCTGGTTTCTGGCTTAACGCGTCTGCTATAACGTTAGCCTTGCCTGGGTGATAATGTAGCTCTATCTCAAAATCTTTCATCAACTCAAGCCATCGACCTTGCCTCATATGTAACTCCTTCTGCGTGAATATGTACTTGAGGCTTTTGTGGTCTGTATAGATCTCCAATCGTTCCCCATATAAGTAATGTCTTCAAAGCTTCAGAGCAAATACAACGGCTGCAAGTTCCAAGTCATGAGTTAGATAATTCTTCTCATGCACTCGTAACTGCCTAGATGCAATTCAATCACCTTGCCATGCTGCATCAATACGCATCTCAAGCCTTTCTCTGATGTGTCACTGTAGATCACATAGCCTCCTGATCCTGATGGAATAGTCAATACTGGTGCTGTAGTCAGTCGCTTGTTCAACTCTTCAAAAGCGGCTTGACACTCGTCGGTCCATATGAATTCTTGGTCCTTGCAAGTCAACCGAGTCATAGGTTCTACTATCCTTGAGAAGTTCTCCATGAACCGTCGGTAATATCCCGCAAGTCCAAGGAAACTTCTCACCTCCGCTGCTGATTTAGGAACAGGCTATGTCTCGACTGCCGAGATCTTCTCTAGATCAACAGAAATACCATCTCCCGTAATGACATGCCCAAGAAATGAAACTCTGTCCAAGAAGAACTCATATTTACTGAGCTTTGCATATAACTGCTCTCTCTTCAATGTCTCTAGAATAATTCGCAGGTGCTTCTCGTGCTCCTCATGGCTCTTCGAATAGACAGGTATATCTTCTATGAAGACGACAACGAACTGGTCCAAATACTGGTGGAAGACTCGATTCATTAAGTCCATAAAGATAGCTGGAGCATTGGTCAATCCAATGGCATGACCAAAAACTCATAGTGCCCATATCTTGTTCTGAATACGGTCTTCGAGATGTCCAGCTTTCGTACCTTCACCTGGTGATATCCCGATCTCAAATCTATCTTCGAGAACACCTTGTGTCATGCCCCAGTCCCAAAAATACGTAAGACTAGGACACGTAAGCATGCCAGCCGCATGGATATGGCAACTCCAATATATGGAAACCAAATCCACACGTACGCTGTAATATGAATATCAAATCCACAAGTGGTATAACTGTAATACAAGTCACAGGGTAAAATCTAAATCTCATCCACCAAAATTATATAGAAATAAATAAACAGTATCGATGAAACTAGATCTCAATAAGAAGTATCTAGGATGATAGTTGGATGGAAACAAATCCACTACCAACTCGAATAGGAAAGGTAAATACAATATAAGTAAAATACAATCAAACCCAATATAAGTATACCAGCTATCGATCACGGCTCGAAGAGAAGACATCCACTAAGCATATACAACCATCCAAATCTGCGCTCCTGCAAATACTCAAGAACAGATACACCTGGCAGCGGACCAGGTCCTCAGAGGGACGTAACAAGATACAGAAAATATGAGCCAACTTGAATACAGTAAACATACATATAATTTGAAAATAAATAAGTGTCACGCCCCAGTCCCAAAATACCGAGGGACCAGATGCGTGATAATGGCCAGCAGCACGCACCGATGGACAAACCCAATTTAATGGATCCACCGGGGCATACTTAAGCTGTAGTCTAACAGGTAAATAGTAGGTACAATGCTACAAGTCACAGTCTATACTAATCTCATCCACAACAGACAAACACAGATCAAAGCCAGAATAATGCAAATAAAATAAACTAGCATATCTCAATAAAAGTGTCTCGGAGAACAATCCGAGTACAAGTCTGGTACATCAATGAAATAGACTGGAAATAAAATAACTAGAAACAGAAATAAATGAGTATCTCAAGCCAATACTCAGGAGAAGTCCTCTGGTATAATCTCGTCCTCAGATCCAGGTTCTGCTCCAAGGTGTGCACCTGCTCCTGCTAATGCTAATGTTCCGGTCCCGTATACCACGGGATAGATCTCGTCAGCTAATCCTGGGGACATAATCCGGATCCATGTCCTCAGGGGACATAGCAAGGTACAAGAAAGCTCATGCCAAAATAAATGCAGTGCAGCAGATAATGAAATAAATGGGGTAAGTATGTAACAATCTATGTGAAAATGCAAGTGAGAGCATCACGAGTACTCAGGCTGAGATCACTACAAGCTCTGTGTCTGTGAGCCGGTAGCAGCAATAACTATGTATTTTACTATGTGTTTACTATGTTTTATATATATATAATCAGCCTGTAGCCTGTGTGTCTCTCCCCACCCAATGTAACCACGCATATCATGTCCATAACGTCTCATGTCCATGTCAAGCGCGATCATAGCTAAATGTAGCAAGTCATAAAGTATCTAAGAATATAGTATCTCTGTCAAGTCCTGTATCCTACACAGAATCACCACGAATATCTCGGAAAGATCCTGTCTCATGAATGGTGTCAAGTGTCCTGGGTCATAAGGTACTTGGTAAGACAAGTACGATGTAAAGTGTCACGTATAACCATCTCTAGATGACAGTACCCAACACCGCGTACAGTGTTGGCACCCGACTAATGATCGGACGCTAAGTACGTCAAATCGGCCCTATGTTGAGCATGCACAGCAATGTATATATAAATATAAGTCAAGGAAATAAATAGCAAGAACTGCAGGATTTGGCAAGGTACACTTGCCTGGGGTCCTGGCTCCAACTGTAGCTCTGGTCTCAGTGTGATCTGCAGGTACTACTCCGATTGCTGAAATAAACATCACCATTAGATTCAGAAAATATCAAATAGCTAGAAACGCATGTCCTTACGTCCAATTTAGACACAGGGGCAAAAAGGTCATTTCCGGGCCAAAGCGGGGTCCACATGTGGGCCACTTTGCACCGAAAAGCGTGTCAGGGTCAAAGGTCTCCAAATTCGTCAAACTCAGTGTCTACAAGTCAGGAACGATGATACGAACCCAACGAAACTTTCAGAATTGGATTCCGATGAGCCGATCACAAAATCACACGTCAAGTGGAGCCTGTGGGGCCCACGATACGTGATTTTGTCAACGTTCTCAGAATCGAACCAAACTTGGGTCATAGGACCAGCGTATCGCTACGAGTCCGATGGCGCAAGTTTCGTCTCGATCCGACGTGCGTACACAAAGTTACAGTGTATTCCAGAAAGGACGGATACGGGGTGTCGTCGGCGGATACGCGTTGATTCCGGGGTGCACGCACCTCCGAATCTACTTCCGCAAAATCCCACACGACCGTATCAACGATGCGCACGGTTCGGCAAAGACCGCGTGCGACCAAGTCATCCCGTTTGGCGGGGCGTACTCCGTTCCGGGGTAAAACGGGGTATTGGTTTTCCTGTTTTTGAATCGCGGTGTGCGATCACCACAGGACGCGATGCGCCAAGCGAGTTGTACGGGCACCGAGAGGGTTATACAGTCTACGCGTAGCAACTGACGGAAACTAAAACAGAGTTACGAGGTGAGAGAAATCGGCACCTGAACAAGGCTCCGAGAAGTCTGAATTCCGCGTGTCCGAGAGTCAAATCTGCCGTGTTCGTGTCCTGGTTCCACCGTGTCCGCTGTGTCCGGGTCACGGGTTCACTGCTGTGTCCGGGTCGTAGGTGTGTGGATCTGCTCAGCCCGGTCGGAGCGGGCCGGAGAGCTGCTGCACAGCCGGGCGGTGGAGAAACCCGGGCAGGCGGTCGAGGAGAAGGGTCAAGCCGGAGAGCTCTCAGCCGGACGGGTCGTGCACTGCGCCGTCGGTCGTGCACTGCGCCGTAGGGGACACAGTCGGGCGAGGGTCGGGAACCGCAGCCGGCGGCGCTGTGGAGGTAGAGAGATTGGGAGTCGAGGGTTTTCTGGTCGGAGGAGGCGCCGGCTTTGAGCGGAGTGGGTCAGACGAGGCCGGCGTGGGCTGGGCTAGGGCAGCGTCATGGCGGAGCAGCGCGGAGGGAGGCGGCTGAGCGGGGTCGGTGCAACGGCAGAGGGCGGCGTGAGGAGGAGAGAGATCTGGATGAAGGGGCGACGGCTGCTTAGGGTTAGGGTTAGGTTAGAATAAATTAGGAATTTGGGAATTTGGGGAATAAATTAGAATAAATTAGGAATTTGTGGAGAAAACTAGGGGAACCTGTATTTATACATGCAGAAATTAGAATAGGGTTTGACCTAGGATTCGGCTGGGCTAACGCTCCTTGGGCTGGGCTTCGGCTCTCATGGGGATGTCGGGCGTTGGCACGGGTTTAATTCGGTTTAAATGTACTTCGGGTTTCAGGGCTTTAAACGGGTTTCCAGAGTCCAATAAATCCGCAGAAAATTACCCTGTGTCCGGTTTTCCATTTTACACCATAAAATATTATTTCCATAATATTTTAATATAAATAAACCGCAATTAAAAATTATTGAATTGCCAAAGGCCTGGGTTTCAATTCCCGAATATTTCAGAAAGATCAGGAAAAAACCTAATTTAGAATTCTGAAAATCAGGGGGCTTACAATAAGTACGCTGTACAAGACAATCTATATGAATGCAAATGAAGACAACTTTTCGACGTATGGGCAAGGATAGTCTACTCGATCTAAGCCTCACAACTCACACACCCGTCTAGAACATCAGAAATTGACATACCTCTGGGGTAGCGACCAGCGCGACTCTACAGAAATCGACATACCTCTGGGGTAGCGACCAGCGCGACACACGCCCGTAGTGCGAACTATATACTATGGTTTACCAGAGTGGTTAAAAGCCCATACGCCTAATGATTGTCCTCCCATGATACTAGGTGCCATGTGTGTGTCAACATATCTAATACATAGTAATGATTGGAGAAAAACTACACATGCAAGAACTATACAGAAATAAAATAAATAAAAAGAAATATAAATAGCATGCAAAGTACTATAAACAATTTGGCAAGGTATCTTGCCTGGGGTCCTGCTGCTGGTATGAATCAAAGTCCAAGTCACAGTCCAAATAGCCTATGTATTACAAATTTATCACGTCAAAAGATAATTTATTTTAATTTATTTAATTCTGGAATAATTACTCTAAAATCCTATTTTAATCTTATTATTCTAATTTTTTATGTTAATTCCTAAATTTTGTCCAAAGAAACTAAATTTTATCATCTCGAGACTCATGGCACGCAAATCGAGACGATCTGTTGACCGAAAAGTCAATCGATACAAACTCAATTTTCATGCATGATTTCCTGTAGATTTCAGCGTCAAAAATATGTTGAAATTTACGGCTCGTCCGAATTCAAATTCGTTTGGGAATTATGGCACATACAAATTTTGTATTGTGCACCGATGGTTAAATTCTAACCTAGAAGTTCTACAGAATTAAAAGTATATAAATACTTCGAATTAAATTCTTAGAAAAATATATGTCGATGATTTCGACATTAGCTTTCCGAAACTTTAAACGGTTCATGATTCTGATTCCGGGTTCTCCCGAAATTGCGAAAACATTGAAATACGTCTATTTTCGGACATACTGTGCTCTACAAATTTTCCAGAATTTAATACTAATAATTTAGAAAAACAATTTATATAATCAGAAAGCTAACCTCATTATCATTCTAACAAAAAAAACTAGGCCTCGTTTGGAGTCCGGAGTTATGCGCAATGGCTTCTGGAAGATGAAGGAACCCTAGATGACAATTCTCCAAAAATCGGCTGAAGAAAAACCCTAGAAATTAATATCTAAACTATTATATATATATATAGGAGAGAGAAAGTGCAGCCGCGGCTCACAGCGCACCACGTGGCAGCCATCCGAGCAGCCCCGCCCAGATCGAACGGTCGCAGTTCGATGCGACTCGGCTCAGCTGAGTCCGAGTCGAACTCGGTCTCGGCTCGGCTCGAGGTCGGCTCGGCTCCGCTCGCACCCACTCAGCGGTCACTGACAGGCGGGCCCGGCACTGTTCACTGCTGGAGGCTGACAGGTGGGCCCCCTATTTGCTGACTGGACAGAATTAATTACTTTTTGGGTTTTTTTTTCAAAAATTAGTTTTTAATTCAGTTTTTCATAATTAACTCGAAATAAATGCTAAAAATAATCGAAAAATTTTCAAAAAATTCTAGAAAATATATTTTATTATTTAGAACCTAAAATAAAATTTTGGGATATTTTTAATTAATTTTGAACATAAAATAAATTCTTTAAAGTCCTCAAAAATTAGTGTTACTAGTTTTTAATTAACTAAAAATTATGGAAAAATCCCAATATTCTAAAATAGCCTAAAAATAATTCTAAATAAATATTTATATAAGTAAATATACTAAAAAAATTATTTTCTAATTAACTAAGATAATACTCTAAATAAATTCAACATCTATAATAAATATAATAATATAAAATATACACAAATACACAAATACCTATTTTGGGTGAGGGAGTTTACAATCTACCCAACTTAAAACAATTTCGTCCTCGAAATTAAAATAAGGCATAATTTGTTAAATCCTTCACATTCATACATAAGGTACGTCAATCGCAATCTCTTCCAAAAATTTAAATAACAAAATCTATTCAAATCTATCGCGATCACTTCAAAATTAAGATAACCACTGTTTAAATCAAAATTCAACCTGTCGTAATCTCTTCTCGATTTTTAAATAATCAACATCCAAATCTAACTCAAGTATAGATGACATCCCACATCAAAATTTATATCATAATTTTCAACTATCATAATCTCCTCTAGACTTTGAACAATAAACAATTCTAATCAAATCTTATTCCTATTCTTAACTTAAGAATTTTGTACTATTCAAATATTTAAACTCAATTTACATCCTCAATATTTCAAATAGGTGACCCAACAATCAAAATTGAACTTTTAATTCAAATCATCAAATTATAAAATTTAAATCTAATTAACCAATTGTTCAAGTCTAAAATTCTATATTTATCCTCAAAATTTAAATCGATGATTCATCCTTCAATATTCAAAATTTAAATCATGTGCTCAAAGTATAAATATTTGGTCCGCAATATCAAGATTTTAAAATTTGTTAAATCCTCATTATCTTAATCCTTCTTTTAAAATTTCTCAAAATTAAAATGACTTGAATCTCCCAATCTAATCTTACTTGATCACAATCTAAAAAAAATTCCTCTCAAGTTGACAATGCACTGCTACCCAACTTAGAATTTATCCATCTATCACAGAAGGCTATATACTTTAAGAAAAATATTCCTTAATTTATTTACTCGTGTCATTCAATTCTCAAAACTTCAACGCCGATTATATCATATATGATATGCCTTAATTACAAAAGAATAATCCTCAAGTATGTGATAGGCCAATGGGGTATATCTACTACTCTCTGTGTATCAAACTTATACCAATCATGAGGTTTCGTCTTTCCGAAATAAGGGAAGACGGAAAACAATGATAAAGAGTTCAAGGAAAAGGTACTAGAATAGAAGTATGGAGATCAAGGCGTTTAAACAATTCAAATGGGAATTGTGAAGGCAGTTGTGGATTGAAATCTTATTTGGTAATTTCTTATTCACATGCTCATATCAGTACAGTTATGTAACCGATACGATACGCCCAGACATGTCTAGAGGGCAAGTACAGGTGTCTACTAGTCAACTATATATCTCAATCCACGTAAAGTATTATTGCGAAGGGCGAATCAAGCGCACTATGGTTGATCAGACCGTAATACACTGATTTTGAATTGTATTATTGTGGGCCTCCCCAATAATACATATGTCATGAACAAGCTCGATAAAGAATAAGCTTGCAAAAACTAGGCTATAATAGCAGCATAAGTCAAGGTAGTACAGCAAATATAAGTACGCTAGATGATGATGAAAGGAGGTACAATTTAATTCAAGTTCACAAAAACAAAAACAACTAAACAACAATAATAAAAGACTCTACAATCCCTACAGTTATCATACAACCTCCTTGTCTAAGTCGCTAGTCGACCAAATAGGGGCAAGGACCTCTAAATTCTATCGTCTGAATAAACATTGTCGTCTTTTGCTAGAATGCAATTAATGTTGTTCAATCACACTCCATTAATAGGTCAAAAGACTATGTGATACTAGGTGTCAAACATTATGGTAAAACTTCTAACTAACTCTAGTAGTGTCTATACTACTCTCAAGTCTTCTTAATACATCAAGGGGTAATGGTATACCAATCTAAAGATAAGGAATTCTAGGGTTCACTAGATATTCTAAACTTAGTGGTGTGTCTATATTCTCGTTGTATTCTTAATAGGTGTGCTACTCTAATTATCATCTAACAACAGAAACTTCTATATTATAGGAGAAGGCTATACTTAAAGAACTATTAGGGAAGTACAGGAATCAAGCAAGATACAATTGTTCAAATAGAACAGATAGGAGGAAGATGAATCATAGTCAATTGTGGATGAGATCCTATACTCTAGTCCTAGGTGCAGGCTTGTTCGGTACAATAACGTAACCGAGACAATATGCTCTCGACCTGCATGGGCCACTACAAAAATATGTCACGCCCCAGTCCCAAAAATACGTAGGACTAGGACACGTAAGCATGCCAGCCGCATGGATATGGCAACTCCAATATATGGAAACCAAATCCACACGTACGCTGTAATATGAATATCAAATCCATAAGTGGTCTAACTGTAATACAAGTCACAGGATAAAATCTAAATCTCATCCACCAAAATTATATAGAAATAAATAAACAGTATCGATGAAACTAGATCTCAATAAGAAGTATCTAGGATGATAGTTGGATGGAAACAAATCCACTACCAACTCGAATAGGAAAGGTAAATACAATATAAGTACAACACAATCAAACCCAATATAAGTATACCAGCTATCGATCACGGCTCGAAGAGAAGACATCCACTAAGCATATACAACCATCCAAATCTGCGCTCCTACAAATACTCAAGAACAGATACACCTGGCAGCGGACCAGGTCCTCAGAGGAACGTAACAAGATACAGAAAATACGAGCCAACTTGAATACAGTAAACATGCATATAATTTGAAAATAAATAAGTACGATGTACAAGACAATCTATATGAATGCAAATGAGGACAACTTTTCGACGTATGGGCAAGGGTAGTCTACTCGATCTAAGCCTCACAACTCACACACCCGTCTAGAACATCAGAAATCGACATACCTCTGGGGTAGCGACCAGCGCGACTCTACAGAAATTGACATACCTCTGGGGTAGCGACCAGCGCGACACACGCCCGTAGTGCGAACTATATACTATGGTTTACCAGAGTGGTTAAAAGCCCATACGCCTAATGATTGTCCTCCCATGATACTAGGTGCCATGTGTGTGTCAACATATCTAATACATAGTAATGACTGGAGAAAAACTACACATGCAAGAACTATACAGAAATAAAATAAATAAAAAGAAATATAAATAGCATGCAAAGTACTATAAATAATTTGGCAAGGTATCTTACCTGGGGTCCTGCTGCTGGTATGAATCAAAGTCCAAGTCACAGTCCAAATAGCCTATGTATTACAAATTTATCACGTCAAAAGATAATTTATTTTAATTTATTTAATTCTGGAATAATTACTCTAAAATTCTATTTTAATCTTATTATTCTAATTTTTTATGTTAATTTCTAAATTTTGTCCAAAGAAACTAAATTTTATCATCTCGAGACTCATGGCACGCAAATCGAGGCGATCTGTTGACCGAAAAGTCAATCGACACAAACTCAATTTTCATGCATGATTTCCTGTAGATTTCAGCGTCAAAAATATGCTGGAATTTATGGCTCGTCCGAATTCAAATTCGTTTGAGAATTATGGCACATACAAATTTTGTATTGTGCACCGATGGTTAAATTCTAACCTAGAAGTTCTACAGAATTAACAGTATGTAAATACTTCGAATTAAATTCTGAGAAAAATATATGTCGATGATCTCGATATTAGCTTTCCGAAACTTTAAACGGTTCGTGATTCTGATTCCGGGTTCTCCCGAAATTGGGAAAACATCAAAATATATCTATTTTCGGACATGCTGTGCTCTACGAATTTTCCAGAATTTAATACTAATAATTTAGAAAAACAATTTATATAATCAGAAAGCTAACCTCATTATCGTTCTAACAAAAAAAACTAGGCCTCGTTTGGACCGGAGCTATGCGCAATGGCTTCTGGAAGATGAAGGAACCCTAGATGACAATTCTCCAAAAATCGGCTGAAGAAAAACCCTAGAAATTAATATCTAAACTATTATATATATATATAGGAGAGAGAAAGTGCAGCCGCGGCTCACAGCGCGCCACATGGCAGCCATCCGTGCAGCCCCGCCCAGATCGAACGGTCGCAGTTCGATGCGACTCGGCTCAGCTGAGTCCGAGTCGAACTCGGTCTCGGCTCGGCTCGAGGTCGGCTCTGCTCGGCTCGCACCCACTCAGCGGTCACTGACAGGCGGGCCCGGCACTGTTCACTGCTGGAGGCTGACAGGTGGGCCCCCTGTTTGCTGACTGGACAGAATTAATTACTTTTTGGGTTTTCTTTTTCAGAAATTAGTTTTTAATTCAATTTTTCATAATTAACTCGAAATAAATGCTAAAAAAATCAAAAAATTCCCAAAAAATTTTAGAAAATATATTTTATTATTTAGAACCTAAAATAAAATTTTGGGATATTTTTAATTAATTTTGAACATAAAATAAATTCTTTAAAGTCCTCAAAAATTAGTGTTACTAGTTTTTAATTAACTAAAAATTATGGAAAAATCCCAATAATCTAAAATAGCCTAAAAATAATTCTAAATAAATATTTATATAAGTAAATATACTAAAAAAATTATTTTCTAATTAACTAAGATAATACTCTAAATAAATTCAACATCTATAATAAATATAATAATATAAAATATACACAAATACCTATTTTGGGTGAGGGAGTTTACACCTTGGCTCCACTAAGCTGATCAAATAAGTCATCAATGCGTGGCAATGGGTATTTATTCCTCACAGTCACTGCATTCAAGGCTCTGTAGTCAATGCACATACGTACTGACCCATCCTTCTTTGGTACAAATAACACAGGTGCTCCCTAGGGTGATGCACTCGGTCGGATAAAACATTTCTCCTCTAGTTCTTTTAACTGTGCCTTCAGATCATCCATCTCCTTCTTTGCCAGTCTGTAAACATGCGATGCTATAGGTGCTGCTCCCGGTGTCAATTCAATTAAAAACTCTATGTCTCTGTCTGGGGTTAGTCCTGGCAATTCCTCTGGAAAGACGTCTTAAAATTCTGAAATAATGGGATGATAGACAACATCGTCCATTGCGAGCTGCATACCATCAAGGATTTCTGTAGATCCTCGTGCAAACTCAAGTTTAGGCTGGCCTGGTACCTTAAAAAGAATGCTTCCTCCAAAATAATCGAAGAAAGCATGGTACTTGCTTAGCCAGTCCATTCCAAGCACAATATCAAAAGTTGGCATAGGAAGGACTAAGAGTCGGGCGTTAATCTCTCTGCCACAAATTACTACAGGACACGATCTACAAATTCGACTAACAGGTACAACTCCTCCTCCGGTAAGAATTCTAACACGACTAGGTAAAGGTGTAATGGCAATATTATGTTTGGCAATAAAACTAGATGATTGTTTGATGATAAACAAATGAGAAGGTTTTGTACGAAAATCTTTTTTTTTTCTTACAAACAAGAAAAAGAGTACAATTAATCCTATACGAGGATGTTAAGTACAATTAAATAATTCTGGGGAAGTATTGCTATAGAAGTCTGATCTACGGCCGATCACTTTGTTCCTTGGACCACACGATGATGAAGAAGTGCTGTAGAAGAAGCTTCAAGAGTTTCAAGTATGATCGAATTCCTGTTGTCAAAGTTGTCAACCAAAACTCTCTGTCTGTGCTCTCTTTTCTCTCTGATCTGATTTTTGTGCCTCTGCATGTGCTTGTGTAATCCGAGTCGCTAAGTCCGGGGCTTAGCTCCTATAGAAATAATTCCAAGAGCATGACAAAAAGCATAAATACTTTCATGAGGAGTTAATCTTTTTTCCTCTTAGGAAAATACCCCCACATGGCACCCATGTGCCCACCACACCCCATGTGCACACCTCAACTCATACAAAGTATTATATTGAGATACCTACTTTGTGGTGTAGCCAATATGAGACTATCTTTACTAGTCCAAAAGCAAAAACACCAACAATAATTATCTTATATTTGGTTCTGTCTCCAATACTAATTTCTTGTATTGATATGCATGTTACATAGGCTTAGCCACATAGTAGTTGTAGTCGGTAGACGAACCCCAAGCAACGGAAATACATCCTCATTTCCCCCGCCAACTTGGACAGTCCATTTTTGTTCACACACCAATACCATGGTGTTTGTTCACCCCCACCCCCCCAATCGGGAGGAGCCATGTGGCAAATCTTGAGTGAAAACCATTTTGGGAGTGCACAAAACCACTTCCAAAATGGTTTTAGTTGCCACTTGGCTCCTCCCGATTGGGGGGGTGAACAAACACTATGGTATTGGTGTGTGAACAAAAATGGACTGTGAGAATGAAAATACCGAGTGCTATGTTTATAGTTTGAAAGATTATTTCAAAAGCAACAATTCTAACATTACAAGAACATTAACGAAGGAAATATCAACTGTCCTTTTTATCTTTATTCTTATATTTGATTCCAAGATCCTCATATAATTTTAACATACAAGACATGTACAACAAAGTACTGTAATAGGGAACTCTTAAAACTAAAGATCGTGCTTCTTTCCCTGGACATTTGCTACCCAATGCTTTTCTTTAACTTGAAGTAATCCACCAGGCATCTGCTGCCCAATTCTTTCTTAAAGAAGGTTCCCAGGAACTCCGACATTGTGAAATTTCTGAAGAGTGCAGGTTTTTCCGGAGACACCAACTCGGGTAGCGGCCCGTATAGATCCGTCTCTCCTCTCTTCCCGGGGTTAAAGAAGACGGCAATAGAAACCCTGGCTTCTTTGTGCGAATTAGCCACCACCCGATGCTCCACGCTCTTGTACTCATCATTGGAGATCATCTGATAATACATTACTTAACATGAGATAACTGAAAGTTGTTTATGAAAGATTTCCAACCTATGTTAAGTTATGAACAGATCATATACATGAATGATGCAAGCAATTGGTAGATTTATTTCTTGTGTATTGTATTTGGTATGCCATGGCTACACATCCATATTTATAAAATTTCTTAGCAAGAAAAGAGGCCGAGGAATTGTAGAGTTCGTAAATGTTTTGTAGAACACAAATATTCTGATTAAGGAATGAAAAGTTTTCTCGAACGGTACCCGGGACACCGGGTACTACTTCGACTTAGGAAAAATATTCAGAAGTGCTAATAGACACGAGATATTGCGGGACCTTCATTGATGCTTGCTACCTGCTTTGAAATGACGTACGGCAATACGAAGTAAAAGTTCTTCACGGTACACTAATCACCAATGACCGGCATATAAACAAGTTGCATGCTAATGAATTTCTTGTGCAGGGACAGTGAGTATTATCCTGTATTTTATGCAGGATTGGTGAATCGACTGTTGGTAAAAAATCACACAAAGTGATGATCATATGTTCTTCTGCTGCAGCTTTATTTCAATGAACATGAATTATTAATTGACCCTAGTCCCTAATAGAAAGAAATAAATATTTACTCACATGACTAGGAGTGTTGGTTTAGGTGCCTACCTCTAAAAATCAAAGAGGTTGTACTGCATTGTTTCGTATCTCATGTGTAGGTAGCTAAGGAACGAAAGCTAGAATTGAAACTTATCCAACAAAGTAGCTCACTGTATATAGACTTCCCTTGCTAGCAAATTTTGGTGTGCATAATATTGGCAATGATACATGGTAAAGGAATTTTGTCTACTATGCAATATAAAATACCGTAGGTATTATACTATCCCATGGATGGCATATAATCTTCTACATTTGTCTATCCTGTACACCATAAGAAGATGCTCAACAGCATATGGAGATTAATATGCATTTCAAAGCTGTATACTGTAAACATCTTCTGCAAACTTACTAATGAAAATTTGCTAAGTTTTTCAACCTTCTGTATGTGAAGGTCATATAACTAATAAAAACATGATTTGTATTTTTTTTTAAAATTCTATTTTATAAGATTCAAAGGAGGAGAAGGAACAAATTTGGTGGCAACTTGTGATATGCTAGATCTTTTGTGAATTTTTAGTATAGATCCAAACATCCAAATCTAGGTTATCTTAGAACCAAAAGGTTCGCCAGTATCGGTATCCAAATCATACCCTTCCTATGAGTATTAGGATCCGCGTTATCAACAATATTTGCAGTTTTAGATCGAAGTATCGGTTTTTTTTTTTTGTATCAGAAAGAAAATAATAATTAGTAAATTATATTTTATACACTTAGACATAATTTTAAGTATTTTATGTGTTATTTCTTAATAGTTTTGAAACTGGATGAAATAATAGTCACCCTTTGGTGATTGGTTTACCTGCGATAAATAAATTTTCTTATTTACATGTTTTCACAACATTTCTATGCTTTTACACTTGTTGAGTGGTCTTCTTTCGTTCAATTTTCTCTATTGAATTGACTCAAAACGAGACTCCCAACATCGATATTGGTAGCAATTTGTAGCAATCGGTTTCAAATTGAGACATTCCAAACCGTACCGATATTAGCCCCACGGTATCAATATCGGTCGATATTGCAAATTATGGAATCAACTTTGAACTGTGCTAAAACAATGGCTATGAAAACCCGACATTCAATATCTCAAAAAACTCAGAAGGAGATACCATTCATAATAGCATATGTTGAAAACCCTCAGTGTAAATGAATTAAACAAAGCTAATTTGTTTGTTACAGTTTCTATGTATGATGTGAATTTCTTTTAATAATCAAAGTAATAACTATTAGAAACTTACCCCAACAAAAAGAAAATTCCTATTAGCAGCAACTATAAAGTGAAAGACAAAATCAATGGATAAGCGTATCATAAATACTCTTACGATAAATATGATAAGGATATCTTTTACAAAAAAATACATCTATTCTATTGAAACCTTAAGGATAATTTTCTTATATATATATATATATATATATATATATATATATATATATATATATACACTATACTAAAAGTGAGAAGTTATCTCCTTTTGATCCATTGCCGTTTCTACCTAAAAGTCACACATGACATGACCTTCATTCATGTAAGGTCCTTTATCTGCAAACCCCACTTGGGCCACTGCTATAAGTTAAAATAAATAAATAAAAAAACTGTTCATGTAAGGCTCCACATAAACTATAAGTACAATAATACTAGTAGATATGCCTGAGTTACATGATCTACTTCAAGAAACTTCTGTTTGGCTCCAGTTATCTACAAGATTTAAGCTAAGATGATGTCACTCAGGCTTTAATTTACTTTTGTATTTCCCTTGCACTGTCGCACATGCCTTGGACTACAAAATGAAGGGCCGGGTTTTCCAGGATAAATTCCAAATTAAACATAAAATGGTGGCAAGGCATTGCTAGATAATCCAAAGAAATGCAGATTGGGTAGAGCATTGGGGCAATACATCTGTGGATAAATCCAAAACTTTATTCCATCATCCAGAAGAATAAGAGAGTATCACACTGTCAATTTAAGCTGTTGCAAAAACTGGTAGCAAGAATGTCATATCTGGATATTGTTCCTACAATAACTACACACTTTTGTAACTGGTAAGGAACGACTGTTTCCTATTTGGACGTTCTACAGAAATAATTGATCTGAATAATATTGTCAATCAGGAAGTGATTCTCTTTTTTGAAGTTCCATTGGACTAAAGGCGTTATTCTTTGTTCTTAATCTGAATTCCAGGTAGTCCATCTTGAAAATATATGGAAATTTCTCTCTTAAGGATTAATTAAGGTTACTGTTTGGTTACGATTATTAATAAAGTGTTGGCTTAAGAAGCTTATCCAACAGAAATGTAATGGATCTAGTAGATCATGTGAGAATGAGGATTTTTTTTTAAATCTTTTTGGGTACACCGGAAATCTGAGGATTGTTTCTTTGATGTGTGGGCTAAGAAATAACAGTTCTTCTCTACTACCATTTTCCTTTTCTCTTTGGGAACTGTGAGGATCACTGTAACAGCAATAGACACGATATCATTTCATAGGAACTGAAATGGTAAAAAGGACATTTGCTACAGTCCACAAATGTTGATGCTTCAGTCACTTCAGAAAGTGCTTCATCTACACCGAGGTTTACTCATGGATATTAATTTGTTGGCCTAGGGTAAGGAAAGTTAGAATCGTCCATACTTCTTCACAGATGGTAAAGAGATCATGAAGACGCAACAGATGGTAAAGAGATCATGAAGACGCGCTTTATGTGGTTTCATATTCATAATCTAAGGCTTCCACATTAGAATGGGTTAGCCGTGGAGCATAACAAAATCCCATAAAAGATCCAACCAACACTATTATTAACAAATATTATACACCATGGAACCTCCTGGATATGTCTAGTAATTTCATCCATAACAATCGCTGAAAGGTAAGGGCTCAATATCGATCCTTGATGAACGCCGATAGTAATAGGGAACAATTTACTATCTCGTCCAACAATTCGTATGGTTGTCATAACTCTATCATACATATAATTAATAGTCTCAATATAACTATTAAAAACTTGTTCTTCTTCAAAGCCCACACATTATCTCCTTAAGAATTCGATCATAAGTTCTCTAAGTCAAAAAACGTACATAAATCTTTCTTTTTTCTCTTTAATTTTTTTTCGTTAATCTTCTTACTACGTAAATGACTTCCACATTAGTTTTTGGCTCTTTCCTCAATTACTCTTTCTACAGTTTCATGGTATGGCTCAAACTTTATTTCGCGATACTTATTACAACTTTGTATCTCGCTTTTTCTTATATATTGGTATTATAATATTGCTCCTCCATTCATCCGATATCTTCTTAGTTCTAAAGATTATGTTGAATAAATAGGTAAGCCACATCAATTCTTTCTCCCTCAAACATTTTCAAAATTCAATAAAAAATATTATTATGTCCAACCGTTTTTCCACCTTTTCATTTTCAAACATCAATAGAAATACTTCATACTTCACATTCACATAGACGTAATTAAAGAATCTAAGAGCACGTTTGGTACACACACACAAAAAAAAAATTCTGGACAAATTTAGAGTGGAAAATATATTCCCATGTTTGTTTAGGTTATAAAAATTTATTCCCAAAATTACATTTCCATGTTTGTTTAGGTTATAAAAATTTATTCCCAACATATTCCCATGTTTGTTTAGGTTATAAAAATTTATTCCCAAAAATTGTGAATACCCACAAAACATGGGAATACTATCTCTCAATAATGGTTGGGTATTTTTTTTTGTCCGACAACAAATTTTTGTTTTTGTTTTTTCTAGTACTCTTTTAAATTTTCTCTCTATTTCGTTTTCAATCCTTTATCATTTTTTAAGTTTTTTTTTGTTGGTTTTTCCCCTCTTATTTTGTTCTTTTTTTCATTTGTTTTAGATTTTGGTTTTTATGGTTTTTTCAGCTTTTTTTATCTTTTTTTTTAGAATGATTTTTGGTTTTTTTCATTTTGTTTTTTGTTTTTTTTTGTTTAATCTCAGTTTTTGTTATAAGTGTACATTTGATCACTTATGTTTGTCCGATCAAAGTTTTAACGGAAAATTTCAGTCAGAGCACCAAACTTTACTATATTTCTAAAAAAAAGCATAAAAATTTCCGAATTTACAACCAAAGCATTAAAACGCCCTTTGTAAGGACGTTTTATACTTTATCCGTTAACTCCGTTAACGGTGGTAAAAAAAAAAATATTAAATTTATCTAAAACGCCCTTAGAAAGGGCGTTTTATACTTTTTATATTATTTTATTGCCTCTCCCGCTCTTTTCAGGGAAAAAAAATAATTTAAAGGAAAACGCCCTTAATTTAATTTAAGGGCGTTTTCCATTAAAATATAATTTCTTTTTTTTCTGAAGACTCTCCTCTCTCCCTATTCCTCTCCCGCTGTCTCTCTCCCCTCTCCCTCTCCCTCTCCCTCTCCCGCTGTCTCTCCTCTCTCTCCCTCTCCGCTCTCCCGCTGTCTCTCTCCTCTCTCCCTCTCTCTCTCCCTCTCGGAGTCCTCAAGAAGCACACCTCCCTGGACGGCTGCGGGGAGTTCATGGCCTCCCCCTCCTCCATCCCCTACGACCCCACCTCCCTGGTCTGCGCCGCCTGCGGCTGCCACCGCAACTTCCACCGCCGCCTCCACCACTCCCCCCCTCCTCCATCCCTTCCCCTCCCTCTCCCCCTCCCCAAACCTCAGCAATCTCATCATCATCAGGAAATAGATGACGAGGAAGACGACGACGTCAAGGACGAACGACAATTCGGGGACGAAGACGAAGCTGCCAATGGCGAGACGGACGAGAACAACAACAACAACTCGTCCGCGCCGCACATGCTCATGGCGCTCAGTGCGGGAGGCATCCCCGCTCCGCAGCCCGTCGCGGCGGCGGCGGTGCAGATCCAGATTCAGAGGAGAGAGACAGCGGGAGAGGGAGAGGGAGAGGGAGAGGGAGAGGAGAGAGACAGCGGGAGAGCGGAGAGGGAGAGGAGAGAGACAGCGGGAGAGGGAGAGGGAGAGGGAGAGAGACAGCGGGAGAGCGGAGAGGGAGAGGGAGAGGAGAGAGACAGCGGGAGAGGGAGAGGGAGAGGGAGAGAGGAGAGAGACAACTGGAGAGCGGAGAGGGAGAGAGAGGAGAGACAGCGGGAGAGAGAGAGAGAGAGAGAGAGAGAGAGAGAGAGAGCGGGAGAGGAAGGGAGAGAGGAGAGTCTTCAGAAAAAAAAATTATATTTTAATGGAAAACGCCCATAAGAAGGGCGTTTTCCCTAGGAAAAACGCCCTTCTTAAGGACGTTTTCCTTTAAAAAAAAAATTTCCTGAAAAGAGCCGAAGAGTAAATAAAATAATATAAAAAGTATAAAACGCCCTTTCTAAGGACGTTTTAGATAAATTTAATTTTTTTTTTCACCGCCGTTAACGAAGTTAACGGATAAAGTATAAAACGTCCTTACAAATGGCGTTTTAATGCTTTGGTTGTAAATTCGGAAATTTTTATGCTTTTTTTAGAAATATAGTAAAGTTTGGTGCTCTGACTGAAATTTTTCGAAGTTTTAATCACTCAAAGATATTTTCAAATATTTAGTCACTTAATGTTGTACCGACCAAAGTTTTTGTCACTCAAAAATATTTTTCAAAAGTTTAGTCACTTAATGTTTGTCCAACCAAAATTTTAGTCACTCAAATATATTTTTCAAAAAATTTATAGCATCATAATTTTTTTGGAATATTATGGATACTTTTTTGACAATTGTGGAGAAATTTTTGTATTTTTTATAATTTTTCTATGCATTTTTTGATAATTTTTAGAGTTTCTAAGTTTTTTTTATTTCAAATATCAAAACGACGTCGTTTCTAGGATTGAAAATTTTGAAAAAAATTCAAAAAATAGTCCACGTGGATGTGTCACGTCATACTTAATGGCTGACATGACACATTTAGAACAAATATCAGTTTAACAGAGTGACCAATTTTTTGGACGGTGTAACATTTAAGTGACTAAATTTGTCAAAAATATCTTTGAGTGCCTAAAACTTTGGTCGGTACAACATTAAATTCCTAAACTTTTGAAAAATATCTTTGACCGACTAAAAACTTAGGTTGAACAAACATTCAGTGACCAAAAATATAGTTTTTTATTTTTATTTTTTATTCTTTTTTCGAGAATATTTATATAGTCGTCAAACATGGAAAATATAACTTTTGAGAAAATTTAATTATCGAAAATTTGGTTTTCGAAAATTCTTATTTGGTTTACCAAACGTCCCCTAGATATCTAAAGAGTAGACTAATTAGATAACGATTCGACCGTGCAAGAATCAATAATAAAGGCTAATTCTAAAGGCACTCCACATTTTACTTAGGACAATCCAGGTTTTTGAAAGTTTTACTCAGGATAGCCCAAATTTTACTCAGAACAGTCCAACACCAATTCCAACCCTAAACGCCGGAGGAGAAGAAGGAGGCGGAGGCTGGTGGAGGAGAAGGAGGCGGCGGCGGTAGAAGAAGGAGGAGGAGGAGACTGAGGTTGGAGGAGGAGGAGTTTGGAGGAGGTGGAGGAGGAGGAGGGGGCCTCCGCTTCCTCCGATGCGCGCAGTCCCCCGCGCGCGCCTCCGCCACGCATAGTCCCCCGCGAGCCCGTGCCTCCATCACGTGCAGCCCCCGCGTGCCTCTATCCCGCTCGTCGCCGCCCCCGCTTCTTCTTCTTCTACACCTCCATCTTAGAACTGTAAACAAATTGACAATCCTTCCGACCGTCAATTTTGTTTACAGTCCTAATTATTTAGAACTGTAACAATATTTGACGGTACTAAAAAAATGTTAACGGCCAACATTGTGACAGTTCTGAAAAAAAAATTGTGCTAGCCTATAACAATTTTTTCGGTGGCAAATTTGTAAATAAAAAAAATAAAAATTAGACCAGCTTGAAACAATTTTTTCGGTGGCAAACTTGAAAATCAAAAAAATTGGGCTAATATAATATGATAAAGTCAAACTTGGGTGGGCAACAGTAAGCAATACCTGGAGCAGATCTCCGACGTTGACGAGCAGCGCCCCCTCCACCGGCTCCACGTCCACCCACCCTCCCTTTCCGCCCTCCCCCTCCCACTTCACCTGCAGCCCGCCGACCCCGTCCTGCGCCAGCACCGTCACCACCCCGGGATCGGTGTGCTCCGCGAGCCCCTTCGTCCGCTCCGGCTCCGGGCACCACGGGTAGTAGTGGCACACCATCTGCCTCCCCTCCAGGCACGTCATCCCCTCCAGCCGCCCGCTCTCCACCCCCAGCCCCTCCGCCAGCAGCTCCATGACCAACCTCCCCACTTTCCTCACCTCCTCCTCGAACTCGACCAGCTCGCGTCGGCAAATCTCGGGGATCTGGTCCGTGTCGGGGGGCGCCGGGGCCCAGCTGACCTGGAGGGTGTCGCGCCAGGTGGCGGCGGCGGAGCGGAAGAGGTCGAAATTGGAGGCGTAGGAGACCCCGCCGACGTACTGGCGGGAGTAGTGGCCCGATCGGACGGCGGGGGGGAGGTCGTTGAAGGATCGGAAGGCGGAGATCGTGCGGGAGAGGAGGGGGAGCGGGAGGGGGTGGTTGACTAGGTGGAAGAAGCCGAGGGAGGAGGCTGCGGCGCGGACGAGATCGACGGCGGTGGGGCGGGGGAGGGAGAGATCGACGGTGGGGATGGAGAGGGGGACGGTGGGGGAGGGGGAAGGGTTGGGGTGGTGGAAGAAGGAGGGGATGGTGGTGACGCCGGCGTCGACGAGGCCCTTGACGCCGGCTCTGGAGTCGTCGAACTGCTGGAGAGCGGCGAGCCGGTCAGACATGGTTAGAGTTTGGTAATAGAATTTAGTAGCTGTGGATGGAGGATGGATATATGCTACTACAGTACGTATATAAATAGTAGTTTAAGTATCGTATATAAATAGTAGTTTAATAAGTATATTTGGACTTTTCTCCGGCTACAAACTTTTGACTAAATGGAAGGTTGAGATTGACCGAAACACTTTGATCTCTGCAACACGTCATACGAGTGTATTCTTCAACCAACAAAAGAGAGAAAAGGAACGAGAGATTAAAAAAGTTGGATAACTTCACTATCAGAGAAAAATATTCATTTTTTAGTATCGATGAGCAAAAGTTGGCCATCATTCGTATTGACATTTCAAACAATGCTGCAACATGACCGTTTTTTAACACGTAAATACGATCGCACATATTATAAAAAATTGAAACGTTCCAAAAAAAAATTTAATCTTCGTATATACTACTAATATGAAATCTTTATTTTAAAATTTAGATTTTCCTATTTTCTTTAGAAAATAGAGTACATGTCCTTAGAATTAGAAAAAAAAAATTATAGTGGTTAAAAAAAATACCATTTTTGTAATTTTAACATGGCCCTTAGAATGTTAGAAACAATCATGGTTGCGACGAAGCTTACATAATGCATGGAGTAGTTCGTGGGATCGTGACATGTTAGTTACGATGGGAGGCTCCTGTGGAGATGTGGACGGTTTTAATTTTTTTTTTCTTGGGAACTTAGTTCCTAACCCGATGGAAAGTACATATAAAAAAAATAATTTTTAGGACTTAAATTAAGTCGCACTTCTGAGGGAATTGGTATCTCCTAATCTCACTATATAGAAAAGGTTCTAAAAAGATTTAACTATTTTGATTCTAAACCTATAAGCACTTCATATGATGCAAGTATCAGGTTGAAGAAGAATAAAGGAGACAGTGTGGCTCGGTTGAAGTATTCTCAGCAAATCGGATGCCTGAACTATATTGTTAATCGTATCAGACCTGATATTTCCTACGCAGTAGGAAAGCTTAGTTGGTACACTAGCAATCTGAATAGTTCATATTGGACTGCCTTAGAACGGGTAATGAGATACCTAAAGGGCACGATATCCCATGGATTATTCTATGGAGGATATACATCTGTATTAGAAGAGTATAGTGATGCAAACTGGATCTCCGATACAGATGAGACCAAAGCCACAAGTGGATATGTATTCACATTTGGTGGAGTTGTTGTTGCGTGAAACTCTACCAGGCAGACCTGCATTTCAAGATATACCGTGGAGGCAGAATTCATAGCTCTTGACCTCACCAGTGAGGAAGCAGACTGGCTTAGGAATCTGGTAACAGATATTCCTCTGTGGAGCAAACCAGTTCATGCTATCCCTGTACACTGTGACAGCCAAGCTACAATAGCAAAGGTTCTGAGGACAAGTTATAATGGAAAATCCAGACATATACGTCTGAGGTACAATCGGGTGAAAAAATTACGATCCAGTAGAGTAATTGCAATTGACTTCGTCAGATCAAAGAACAATATAGCAGATCCTCTAACTAAAGGGCTCTCAAGAAAACTAGTGTTGGAGATGGCAAGAGGAATAGGTTAAAGCCCATAGATTGAGTCACCTCAAAGGTAACCCGACCTTCGATTGGAAGCACCAAGAAAAGGTTCAATGGGTAACAACAAAATTGATGTGTGACTGAAAACACTATATGATAGTAATTGTAAAGAACTATTCCTCTACTGTATAATGTTGATCTGCAATATATAAAATGGTGATTGTAAAATCTTAATGAATATGTGGCTTGTAAAACAGGGTATATAAGTTGCAGAATACCTAGAAAGATTCACCTATTTAAGAGTTAAAGTTGGGTCATTTTCTATGGGAACTCGGGTTGTTCTCTAGAGCTCTTAAGAAATTGAGATAGCACATGGCCGAAAATGCACAATTATTGATACGACCAAATGCCTACAATGTGTTTGTGTGTATGTTGAGTCTGTACAAGTAAGATTATAAGTTCAAGACTTATGTCACTTTGGGTCTGTATAGATGAGAAGTATAACACTAAGGGGAGGTTGAAGTCCGAAAGACACCTTCCTCTGATACACAGTGTGATTGCTCATATCTTATTTTTCTTCCTATATGTCATATCGTGCTATACCTTTTTTTTATCTTATTGAATCATGTGGGGGATTGTTAGATTTGTTTTGGCTTTGCTTTGAAAGCAACCCATGTGATTCAATAAAGGTATCTCTTTTTTTAGTCCCACATGGGAAATGAGAAGTCATTCTCCTTTCCATATATTGCTTTACCTCTCTTAGTGGGTAAGTGGATTTTGTAGGGGATGGGCTAGATCTCATCCAACCGGCGAGCGGGTGCACAATTTAATGCGAATTTTTTACGCGTTTATTATTCGCGCACTTAGCACTTTGTACGCTTGCGCGCCGCGGAACGGACATGGGTACAAAGGTAATTTTATAACTTTTTTTATTTTTATTTTTTATTTCTGTTGGTTTGGTCTGGTGAGTTGCTGGTCTTCCGCGAAACCGTTCTCACGTAATCCCGTTAGGGAAAGAGTGGAAAAGGTTACGTGAGAGATATATCCAGGACACGATCCTGAGATCTGAGAACAGTAATCTGTTTTTCTCTTTTCTCTCTCTCGCTCTCTATTCGTAACGAAAAAAAATCGTACAGAGACGAAAAAGAAAAAAAACCCACTAGAACCTAAATTCCTCAAAAAACTCCTCCGTCCAATCTCTCTTCTTCGGACAAGGTTGTGATCGTTCGTGGGATTCGCCACTGGGTGCACGGTGTAGTGGATCGAAGGGATTCGTTATATCTCGAGGATAAATTGCCAGAAACTCGCTGCACTGTTCGTGGAGGCAAAATTATATTCTAAGGACAGCATGTAACGTGCCTCGAATCCTCTACATATTTTATGTCTTTAATTTTACATCTTCTAATTTGCATTCTTTAGGAATCTTTCCAACAATCTTATAATAGAATTTCGTAGCTTCTGTCTACTTTCTATTTTCTGTTTGTGAAAATTTCTATCTGCATGATGAACACCACCGTAGAAGAACTGTCCGCCAACATTCATAACTCCTCCAAACCGGAGAAGTTTGATGGCCTGAACTTTAAGAGATAGCAGCATATGATGGCCTACTGGCTGACTTACTTGAAACTGTTTAAGGTTCTCAATGAACTGAAAATCTTACCTGACTTACACGAACCTGCCAGGACCTATGAATTAGAGTCCTATAATAAGACAAATTTTATCTGTCACGGTAAAATTCTCAGTTGTCTTTCTAACACGCTCTATGATATATATTGCACTACCTCTACGTCCAGAGAGCTTGTGGTAGCTTTCGATAAAAAAATACTCCAATGAAGGAGCGGGTTCTGAGATTTATATTGTAGACAGATTTTTAGAGTTTAAAATGGTAGATGAGAAATCTGTTGTTGAACAGACTAATACCTTTCAGACTATCATACACGAGATGTCTTAGAAAGTTATGCCATTTGCTGATAAGTTTCTTATTGCTGCCTTCATTAATAAACTTTTTCCATTCTGGAAAGAATTTGGTTTAAAACTAAAACATAATAAGGAACCCATGTCCTTAGACGACTTGTTCGTATCCTTTCGCATTGAGGAAGAAGGTAGAACTAGAGATAAGGAATATTTGAGTGTTGAATTCGAGGCAAAGTTACACATTGTTGGAACCAAGGAAACGCCTAAGAGCCAACCCTATCAACAGAGGAACAACCCCCAGAACATGAACCCTGCAAAGAAACAGTTTTTTAAGCCAAAAGTTATGATTGGGAAAGACAACAGACCTAAGCAAAAAAATTACAATTGTGGTAAGCCTGGCCACTTTGCTAGGCAATGCCGCCACAGGAAGAAGGGTCAGGGATTTAAGAATCTTGATCGTCGAACTCCTGCAGACGCTCATGTTGTTCCACAGGCTCATGTTATCATAACCAGAACAGAATTCGCCGGTACCGATAATCAGAGGTTTGTAACCGTATGTTCTATTTTTGAGTCCTGATATCAACCTACTGACTGGTGGGTTGATACAGGGGCAAATGTCCATGTATGCCCTAACATTGATTCTTTTTTCTCCTACCGACAGGTTGAGTAAGGCGAATCAGTAGCTATGGGAAACTTGAGTGCTTCCAGAGTGCATTGAAAGGAAAGAGTGAACCTCAAGTTATCTTCGAGTAATATTCTCTCTTTGCATAATGTGCAGCACGTACCGGACGTCAACAAGAACTTAAATTCTGGTTATTTGCTAAATAACATGGTTACAAACTTGTATTTGAGTCTGATCAAGTTGTAATCTCCCTAAACGGTAACTTTATTGGAAAAGGCTATGTATGTGGGGGTCTGTTTAAACTTTCTGTGGACATGCCTTGCAGTACTTTAAATTTTTTTTAAATAAACCTCTACTTCAACTTCTGATTCGAATGCTTTCTTTTATAACACTGATATTTGTGATGTTTGGCATGGTCGTTTGGGACATGTTAATTTTAACTCTTTAAAGAGAATGTTAAATTGTAATTGATTCCTAAGATTGACATGAGCAAGAATGGAAAATATGAGATATGTATACAAGCCAAACAGCCCAGAAAATTCTTTCATTATGTTGAAAGGAGTTCTCATCTATTGAGCTCATTCACAGCGATATTTGTGAATTGAACGATATTCTTACTCGTAGTAGTAAACGGTATTTTATTACTTTTATATATGATTATTCAAAATGCTGCCATGTTTACTTGCTGTAAATCTCCTAGAATTTTAGTAAGGATATTTTGGTAATTTTATTTTAATTATAAATTATTAAAATAATTTCTTGAATTTAGAAAACCCTTTAGTATAGTCTTAATGCCAGGAATACAACACTAGCTTCTTCTTTTTCCAACCAACTTTGCATAATAGGCTTAGCCGAGCCAAATTAGGCTCATGACATGTATGTCACTCATACTTTTACAAACCTATACTTCATTTTGGTCGCACAACAACCACGACGCTTTTTGACTCAAAATATGACACTTGGATACTTTTTTGTTGCGATCAATTTAGACGAGCAACATGAACCCAAATTTTAACACTGACTTTTATAACTCCTAGCCTAACATGACCAACTATGCACATGACATTGGTGTCATATTTATTTGTCACGCCCCAGTCCCAAAATACCGAGGGACTGAGCACGTGATAATGGCCAGCAGCATGCATCGATGGACAAACCCAATTTAATGGATCCATCGAGCATACTTAAGCTGTATTACATCAGTCGGGGTCTACTATTCTCATCCACAGATATAAGATATCAACTTCAGCAAAAGAAATATTAAGTTACAACCAGACAAAGTAAATAAAATCGGAGAACAATCCGATATTAAGTCTGTTACATAAGTTCTCAAAGACAGGAAATAAAGAGTTCAAATAAACAGGAAATAGAGAGTTTTAATGAAACAGGAAAATAAAGACTAAATGACTGAGCATGGTGAAGCAGTTGTTCAGGAGAAGTCCTCAGCGGTCACCTCGTCCTCAGGTTCAGGTATTGCTCCGAGTAGTGCCCCTGTTCCGTACACCTCAGGGTAGATCCCGTCTGCTATAACTGGAGAACAAAACCAGGTCCTCAGCGGGACGTAACAAGGTACAGAAGAATACGAGCCATAATACAGTGAATGAGCATGCAAGTCAACCAAAATGTTAAACACAAGAGAAGTACAAGATATTAATAAGTTTAAGACAGTGGTATGCCGATGTTACTATCAAACAAATCCAGTTAAATAATTAAAACCAGCTAAGTGATCATGCAAGTGAGAGTTATTATTCATACTCAGGCTGAGACTACTACAGGATCAGTGACAAGAAACCATAGCAGTATTTTCTCGAAGGGCCAGTACAGGTGCCAAAGCTCAGTGTCAGAGACTAGGACACTTCCAGATAACAGTATATAATATATATATTCAGCCTTGATATGGTAATACTCTCCCCACCCAATGAAATCTCACGTCACAGATCTCAATGTTCTTGTTACTCAAGATTGAAACTAATGCAGTCAGTCATTTATTAAGTTCTAAAGCTTAAATCATAAAATCTATATCTTATACAAACCCCCCTTGAATAATCAGGAAGATTCTATATCATGCTTTGTGTCAAGTGTCCTGGGTATAAAGTACTGGATAGGGCAAGTACAACAGTCACAGAATTTAAGGCAAGAGAATCAAAATGAATCAATAAACTGCATTTTATGGCAAGGTACACTTGCCTGGATTTCCTGTATTAATTATAGCTCGAGCTTCAGCTGAATTTCCAAGCAGTACTCCGGTTGCTGAAATAGACATCACCATCAGGTCCAGAACACATCAATCAGCTAGGAACGCCTGTCCTTGAGTCCAATTTGGAGACAAGGGCAAAAACGTCATTTCCGGGTCAAGGCGGGGTCCAATTGTGGGCCGCTTTGCACCGAAAAACGCGCCAAGGTCAAAGGTCTCAAAAACAGTCCAACTTAGTGTCAACAGGTCAGGAACGATGATACGAACCCAACGGAACTTCCAGAATTGGATTCCGATGAGCCGTTCTCAAAATCGCCCGTCGAGTGGAGCCTGTGGGGCCCACGACACACGATTTTGTCAACGTTCTCAGAATCGAACCAAACTTGACCCACAGGACCAGCGTATTGCTACGAGTCCGATGGCGCAAGTTTCGTCTCGATCTGACTAGTGTACACTAAGTTACAGCGAGAATCAGAAGGGTCGGATACGGGGCGTTGTCCGCGGATACGCACTGATTCCTGTGTACACGCACATCCAAATCAGCTTCTGCGAAAATCCGCACGTCCGTATCAACGACGCTGACGTATCAGTGAAGATCGTACGTGACCAAGTCGTCCCGTTTGGCGGGGCGTACCCAGTTCCGGGGTGAAACAGGGTCTGGTTTTTCCTGTTTTTGGATCGCGGTGTGCGATCACCACAGGACGCGATGCCCCGAGCGGTTTGTCCGGGCACCGAGAGGGTCATACAGGCTTCGCAACGCAAAAGACGGAATCGAATTCCGAGCTACGAGTCAAAAGTTACGAATACCTGAAGTAGTTCTGAAAAACCAAGTCCTCGTGTCCTGTGCACTGTGTCCGACACTGTTCAAAATTAGGGTTAGGGTTTTCACGTGTCCGGGTCTTCCTGTGTCGAGTCCTGTTCTGTGTCCTGCCGAGTCTCTGATCACTGGTTGTCGCCGGAGTCGGCTGAGCACGGTGGAGGCGAGCTGCTCGGCGAGGGCTCCGGGCGGCGCTGGGCACGGCGAGGGGAGATCCGGCGGGGGGGTCGGTCGACTACTGGGGCGAGGCGGCTCGGGGTCGGCCTGCGGGAGTCGGGGTCTGGAGGAGACGGGTCCGGCGAGGCAGAGGGAGACGGTGGACGGGGAAGTAGGAGGAGTAGCGGGCGGGCGGAGGTCGCTGCTAGGCGGCACTGGCCGAAGGCGGGCAGCGGGGTGAGGGGGAAGGAAGTAGGGCAGTAGCAGCGAGGAGGCGGGGAGTCCGGGCGGAGCTGGAACGGAAGAGGGTGGCTGATGGACGGAGGAGAAAGGCGGCTAGGGTTCCGGTAGGGGAGGAGTTCCAGCGGCGGGGGTTTAGGGCTTTTATAGCCGGAGCGGGAGAGGGACGGCCGGCGGGTGAGGGGAGGTGAAGCGAAGGAGTTATCTGGCGAGGGGAAGAGGAAGAGGAAGCGGCTCGGCCAGCTACGGGCGGCGGGCGGCGGCCGTTTCCGGCGCGGGAAGGGAAACGTAAGGTCGGGGGAGAGGGAGAGTTGCTAACGGGTTCGGGTGGCCACGGGTCGGGTTCTGTTGGACCCGACCCGACCCGACAGCAGTGCGGGCTGGGCCAGGATGGGTTGGGCCGGTCTGATATTGGGCCGGTTGGAAAATAATTAACTTAATGATTAAATAAATAAGTAATTAATTAATAATAAATTTTAGGTGTTAAAAAATTTATCCGGGGTCCAGTAAATTCCCGGAAAATTACCATATTTCTAGTTTTTCATTTTACATCATAAAATATTATTTTTATAATATTTTAATACTATTTAATAACAATTAAAAATCCTTTAATAATTTAAAACACTGGTATTTAATTACAGAAAATTCAGAAAATCCAAATTTTAAATTTATGAAAATCAGGGGGATTACAATATACCCCCCTTGAGAGGATTGCGTCCTCGCAATCAAAGAATATCCGGTCAACAGAGATGACACGGTTGCAAAATTTATTCGAATCACAAAAATCAAGATTGAGAGTGACACCTAGAAAAAATTATTTTTCCCAAGCATTAACAGTTATGCAATTTCCCAAATGTGGGAAATCTAGAAAATTACAGTTTTAGAAAACTAGGTTATATTTCAAAACTTATCAGGTTAACATTATAAAACATTCTAAGTTATTATCAAGTTCAAAATTACTATGTTAACACTAAGTTAGCAATTGTTAGCAAGTTAAAATTATCAAGTTTTAAGGTTATCAGGTCAAGTCTGGGGTCACGAACCAGCAGGCACGAACTAAAGCAAAGCTAGAAACGGAACAACTATATAAGACTTACTCGCATTAGCAACTCCTTGGTTCTGCACGTCTCCCACAGTCATCGCAAAAACTTGGCCGCGTCCTTGAGGTGGTGCTCTCTGATGTTGCTGGACTTGCTGGTAGGGTGCTGCTTGATGTGCCATGGGTGGCCTTGGTTGTTGTCCTCCTGGTGCTGGTAGAGCTTGTTGGTTCGCCCTTGGTGCTTCCCTACGATCAGGGCAGTCCTTCACTGCATGCTGTCTGGATCCGCAACCTAAGCACAGTCCGTGCTTACGTCTACACTCCTTCTCAACATGGCCTATTTTGCCGCAGTAATAACAAGTAGGAAGAGTCAGGGCTTTGGATGCAGATCCCTGTGGTGCTTGATGCAGATGAGGTTTCTTGGCTGCTTCTCCATTGTTTGCTCTGGCTGGTACTGATGTGGAAGGCCTCTTCAAACTGGTTTCTCTCCTGGTGACTTGCTCCATGCGTCGAGCTGCAGCAAGGACGTCCGTGTACGAAGTTGGTGCGACAGATCCAATCAGTTTCTGTAGTTCGATGTTGAGTCCGTCGAAAAACTTCTCGGCCTTCTCTACTTCAGTCGGAATCAAGGTAGGAGCGAAGCGACTCAGACGAATGAACTCGGCATTGTACTCCTCTACCGTCATAGCATCCTGAGTGAGGCGATTGAACTTGTCCCTCAGTTCTGATCGAGCGATAGCAGGTATGTACATCTCCTGGAAGAGTCTGGAGAACTCTTCCCAAGTAACTCGGTCTGGTCCGAGCCTGGTCTCTTCGGATAGCCATCAGTGATGAGCATTGTCCGTCAATTGCATTCTGACGGCAGTCATCCAACGATCTTGGGGAAGCTCAGCTGCTTCTAATTGATGCCGAATGTTGTTGAGTCATTCATGCACTTCTGTTGGTCCCTCCTTGCCAGAGAAAGTACGGGGCTTTAGTTGGCGGAAGTCTGTGATAGAGCCCGTCGGATGTCGTCTAGCTGGTAGGTTGGCCTGCTCCAGTGCATTTACTAGACTGTTCCTCAAGTACTCAGCTTCGCGACGTTGGGCTTCAGTTTGGACTTGTTGCTGAGCTTGCATCATTGCGAAGAACATCTGGAACATCTGCTGTCCGTCCATTGCTTGGCCTGGTGGGAAGACAGGCATCTGAGGAGTGAACTGGGGCGGAGGTGGAATATCATCACGCCGAAATCTAGAAGATTGTGGATTTGCTTGACTGCTTCGGTGAGTAGAGGGATCTCCACTCAATAGCGTCACTTCATCTTCTCCGTAGGTGGCTGCATCTCCTATTGGTGTTCTTGCTGGAGTTCCGTCGTTTTCTTGGGAATCTATTTCTCTGCATCAAAAATAAACTATAAGAGGCGCACAGGAGTCAAGGCAAGATGCAAGTCAAAATTAGTTCGAATACGATACAGATATCAAGAACATTTTCAAGCAAGTGGATGAGATCCTAAAAAACTTATCTTATTCTTTATTGCAGGCCTGTTCGGTCCCTAAGTTGAAACCGAACAATTTTAGTCGTTGACCTGCATGGGTCACCACAAAAACCATGTCACGCCCCAGTCCCAAAATACCGAGGGACTGAGCACGTGATAATGGCCAGCAGCATGCATCGATGGACAAACCCAATTTAATGGATCCATCGAGCATACTTAAGCTGTATTACATCAGTCGGGGTCTACTATTCTCATCCACAGATATAAGATATCAACTTCAGCAAAAGAAATATTAAGTTACAACCAGACAAAGTAAATAAAATCGGAGAACAATCCGATATTAAGTCTGTTACATAAGTTCTCAAAGACAGGAAATAAAGAGTTCAAATAAACAGGAAATAGAGAGTTTTAATGAAACAGGAAAATAAAGACTAAATGACTGAGCATGGTGAAGCAGTTGTTCAGGAGAAGTCCTCAGCGGTCACCTCGTCCTCAGGTTCAGGTACTGCTCCGAGTAGTGCCCCTGTTCCGTACACCTCAGGGTAGATCCCGTCTGCTATAACTGGAGAACAAAACCAGGTCCTCAGCGGGACGTAACAAGGTACAGAAGAATACGAGCCATAATGCAGTGAATGAGCATGCAAGTCAACCAAAATGTTAAACACAAGAGAAGTACAAGATATTAATAAGTTTAAGACAGTGGTATGCCGATGTTACTATCAAACAAATCCAGTTAAATAATTAAAACCAGCTAAGTGATCATGCAAGTGAGAGTTATTATTCATACTCAGGCTGAGACTACTACAGGATCAGTGACAAGAAACCATAGCAGTGTTTTCTCGAAGGACCAGTACAGGTGCCAAAGCTCAGTGTCAGAGACTAGGACACTTCCAGATAACAGTATATAATATATATATTCAGCCTTGATATGGTAATACTCTCCCCACCCAATGAAATCTCACGTCACAGATCTTAATGTTCATGTTACTCAAGATTGAAACTAATGCAGTCAGTCATTTATTAAGTTCTAAAGCTTAAATCATAAAATCTATATCTTATACAAACCCCCCTTGAATAATCAGGAAGATTCTGTATCATGCTTTGTGTCAAGTGTCCTGGGTATAAAGTACTGGATAGGGCAAGTACAACAGTCACAGAATTTAAGGCAAGAGAATCAAAATGAATCAATAAACTGCATTTTATGGCAAGGTACACTTGCCTGGATTTCCTGTATTAATTATAGCTCGAGCTTCAGCTGGATTTCCAAGCAGTACTCCGGTTGCTGAAATAGACATCACCATCAGGTCCAAAACACATCAATCAGCTAGGAACGCCTGTCCTTGAGTCCAATTTGGAGACAAGGGCAAAAACGTCATTTTCGGGTCAAGGCGGGGTCCAATTGTGGGCCGCTTTGCACCGAAAAATGCGCCAGGGTCAAAGGTCTCAAAAACAGTCCAACTTAGTGTCAACAGGTCAGGAACGATGATACGAACCCAACGGAACTTCCAGAATTGGATTCCGATGAGCCGTTCTCAAAATCGCCCGTCGAGTGGAGCCTGTGGGGCCCACGACACACGATTTTGTCAACGTTCTCAGAATCGAACCAAACTTGACCCACAGGACCAGCGTATTGCTACGAGTCCGATGGCGCAAGTTTCGTCTCGATCTGACTAGTGTACACTAAGTTACAGCGAGAATCAGAAGGGTCGGATACGGGGCGTTGTCCGCGGATACGCACTGATTCCTGTGTGCACGCACATCCAAATCAGCTTCTGCGAAAACCCGCACGTCCGTATCAACGACGCTGACGTATCGGTGAAGACCGTACGTGACCAAGTCGTCCCGTTTGGCGGGGCGTACCCAGTTCCGGGGTGAAACAGGGTCTGGTTTTTCCTGTTTTTGGATCGCGGTGTGCGATCACCACAGGACGCGATGCCCCGAGCGGTTTGTCCGGGCACCGAGAGGGTCATACAGGCTTCGCAACGCAAAAGACGGAATCGAATTCCGAGCTACGAGTCAAAAGTTACGAATACCTGAAGTAGTTCTGAAAAACCAAGTCCTCGTGTCCTGTGCACTGTGTCCGACACTGTTCAAAATTAGGGTTAGGGTTTTCACGTGTCCGGGTCTTCCTGTGTCGAGTCCTGTTCTGTGTCCTGCCGAGTCTCTGATCACTGGTTGTCGCCGGAGTCGGCTGAGCACGGTGGAGGCGAGCTGCTCGGCGAGGGCTCCGGGCGGCGCTGGGCACGGCGAGGGGAGATCCGGCGGGGGGGTCGGTCGACTACTGGGGCGAGGCGGCTCGGGGTCGGCCTGCGGGAGTCGGGGTCTGGAGGAGACGGGTCCGGCGAGGCAGAGGGAGACGGTGGACGGGGAAGTAGGAGGAGTAGCGGGCGGGCGGAGGTCGCTGCTAGGCGGCACTGGCCGAAGGCGGGCAGCGGGGTGAGG
Organism: Iris macrosiphon; assembly: GCA_036927795.1. Taxonomy (NCBI): domain Eukaryota; kingdom Viridiplantae; phylum Streptophyta; class Magnoliopsida; order Asparagales; family Iridaceae; genus Iris; species Iris macrosiphon. Next base: position 204,219,883 of record JAYESA010000007.1, on the reverse strand, counting down.
GGGAAGGAAGTAGGGCAGTAGCAGCGAGGAGGCGGGGAGTCCGGGCGGAGCTGGAACGGAAGAGGGTGGCTGATGGACGGAGGAGAAAGGCGGCTAGGGTTCCGGTAGGGGAGGAGTTCCAGCGGCGGGGGTTTAGGGCTTTTATAGCCGGAGCGGGAGAGGGACGGCCGGCGGGTGAGGGGAGGTGAAGCGAAGGAGTTATCCGGCGAGGGGAAGAGGAAGAGGAAGAGGAAGCGGCTCGGCCAGCTACGGGCGGCGGGCGGCGGCCGTTTCCGGCGCGGGAAGGGAAACGTAAGGTCGGGGGAGAGGGAGAGTTGCTAACGGGTTCGGGTGGCCACGGGTCGGGTTCTGTTGGACCCGACCCGACCCGACAGCAGTGCGGGCTGGGCCAGGATGGGTTGGGCCGGTCTGATATTGGGCCGGTTGGAAAATAATTAACTTAATGATTAAATAAATAAGTAATTAATTAATAATAAATTTTAGGTGTTAAAAAATTCATCCGGGGTCCAGTAAATTCCCGAAAAATTACCATATTTCTAGTTTTTCATTTTACATCATAAAATATTATTTTCATAATATTTTAATACTATTTAATAACAATTAAAAATCCTTTAATAATTTAAAACACTGGTATTTAATTACAGAAAATCCCAGAAAATTCAGAAAATCCAAATTTTAAATTTATGAAAATCAGGGGGATTACATTATTTGAGATCCCGTAGGCTCCAAAAATAATATAAAAATACCATGCATTTTAATTAGTAAAAAATAACCCTTTTTGATTAACTGCACCTGACCGAGCCCAAATCCCCAACTTGAACCCTCAAACTAACTTAACTAACTTATACACAATACCACACACCCACCCCTTATCTTTCTACACACCAAACACAATTTTTTCCCACACCAAATTATATTTTTATCTCATTTAAATTTAAATTCAGCTTTTATCCAAAATAGCATGAACATTTGGACTATGTTAACTTATATTGAACCATGTGTACATTTATGGAGGGGGGAACTAACCCGCAGCCAACACCCTTGGGTGGATCTCAATGCATCTTCCTATTGACCTTTGGTTAAACATGAAACCCCCAACCTTTCACCTTTCACCTTTTACCTCCCATCAATTACTACATGTAGTTAACTCATAGGAAGTGTAACCCCCAACCATCCGGCCACACCCTTCCCCCAAACCGAATCTCCTGTCTCATCTCCCTCTTCTCTTCCTCTCTCCCTCACGGTTCTCTCATCTTCCACCTCCTTGGAGCAAGGCCGGCCTAGTGGTGATGCAATCCCTCCTTGAAGTCGAAAACATCGCCGGAGTTCAACCAACCATCACCAACATCAAGTTCTTGGTAACTTTTTCCATCCTCTCATTCTTTTATATTACTTGGATTGAAGATAAGCCATGAAACCATCATTGTACACTCCATGAATCACCCTTTCCTTGTGGTTAATCTTGCACAAACCTACATAACTATCATACTTGCTTATGTTTGTATTGAATATGTAATGAGTTGTTGCACTATAGTTGTTTTAAATTTCAGAATTTTATAGTTAATTATTTCATAATTTTAATTTAATTTCAGAATATATACATATTAAAATATGTATTTTGTGGGTTAAAAGTATAGAGTATGGATGAAAGTTGCAAGGATAGTAATAGTGTAATTGTAGGAATGTTGTATTGATATTATATTATTGAAAATAATTTTTTTTACCGTTATAAAATAATTTCCAGAATTATATGTGTATTAAATCAGAATATTATACATATTAAAATTTATATTTTTGTGTTTTAAAGTATGAATAATTGATAGGTAGGTTGTATGGATAATATTGGTAAACTAGTGTACATGTTATGTTATTGTACTATAAAAAAAATGTTGTTCATTATATTTAAATTAATTTTAGAATATTATTATTAAAAATTAGAATTATATATGTATTAAAATATATATTTGGAGACTTAGTTGATGAACTAAAAAAAGATAGAGTGCATGCATGGTAATGAAGACTACGTATAGTTTATTACATGCACATAAGCTTGAATATATATAAAAGTGTGCATGAATTTTTATTAATAAATAAAATAAATTTTAGAATATTAATCCTATTTATTTTTGTATTTTAAGATGTTAATTAGTGAAATAAAATAATTCCATGCATGCTTAAATATTAGCCGGTTAGCGTTGTATAGTGTTTTGCGACATTGAACACTACCTACGTACGTGTAGGAATACGTTGTTTAATCACACGTAAAGTGTCACGTCCCAATCTCCCGCAAGCTCAATAGTCCCCGCTGAACGTGAATCACCACGTTTATAGCTCTCCCGCAGGACAATCGTTCTCATCGGGACGTGATGTCGTACGAGCCTGGAGTTGCGCTCGTACAAGGCGATGTTGTGAAACACCAAAGTTATCATCGAAATAACACAGTTGCAGCGGAAGTCAAATATTGTGTACCAAGCACACATCAGAGTAATACGCAGCGAAGCTCACGATAGGGTCCAAATGAAATGCCACGAAGGCAATGCCACAAAGGCGATGCCCCGAAGGCGATGAAATACTCTTGCTCTTTCTCTAGCCCACAAAGGTACTTACAGTTCATACATCATGCCTCGTATAGCCAAGCAGCGCCACTACGCCTGCGTACCTGAAATAATGCCCACAAACGTGGGTCAGTACACAACCGTACTGGTGAGCGGGGTAACCCACTCGTCTAAGCCGACACTAAGTAAAATAGTGAATGCACACAGTTATATGGTGATCTTTCTAGTTGAATCCTAGATTCATTTCATGTCATAGGGATGACATGTTAAGGAAAGCTGTAAAGCAGTTTAAGCATGCAAGCATTCAACTCAAACCAATCGACAAGCAATATATAAGCAACCCGAAGGATTCTAGCATGCAACCATCATGCTCAAACCCAAGCAACGCGACTTTCGTATCGAACCATCAACCAAGCCTCAATATCCATCCTCAACCAAAATACTTACAATCCAATCCCAAAGTGCACACTCTTGCCGAGGCAAGGTGGCCGCGCCTACACGAAAGCCATACCAACAAAAGAAAAGCAAGCCAACACTAATCTATATGAAGTCACTGGCCAAGCCATAAAGGACTTTGATCGGACTGATCAAATGCGGTTATATTCGAAACAGTGCTAAGTAGCTAACCCACCTGGATCGCATCCAACCGCTGGCACCGCGCCCAAGACGCGTTACCCAATTGTCTCCTCCATGGCCGAACGGTCCCGGTGCCCCGGAGCCTTCCCGTTCGAGGAGACCAAACCCTGTACAATACAGGTTGTCTGTGACATGCAGACACCAAGTAGGTATGACGAGAGGATCGAATATTCTCGCCCCACCAAGCGATCCTAGACTCGTTCTATGAATTATCCAACCAAAACATCCATAACCATTCTTCCAACATATAGCCCAAGGCACCAAACCCCAAGTATTTCCATAGGCACAATGCCTCTTCTCAACACAGTGTTTCCAATGGTGCAACACCCTTGCTCAAAGCAAACCCATGGCACAATGCCGTTTCAGTGGCACAATGCCCCATTCGTGGCACGATGCCCCATCAAGCGGCACAACACCCTCGCCGATGCAGTTGTTCGGTTTCGAACCACAACTGCTCGCTTTGCAAGACAAAACGACCAAGTGATACTCATGCACGGATGCACGCTCGCTCGCCCGAATTCCCGATATTCCCAACGTATATTCGATGTATCATTCCAACTGTCCAAGCATAATCCCAAGTTATTCAACCAACTGCCTCAAGTGTAATATTCTAACTCTAGCTCCAACTATCCAATGCGTAAATCAATTCAAGTCACAATCCTATCCAAACCACGACGTACACTCTATGCACGCCTCAGTGTAGTGATTCCAAATATTTCAGCCCAAGTGTTCAAGCCTTTTACGTGTTTCCATATTATTAGGCATGAAGGAGTAGAGGAGAAGGGAAAGAGCCCACTCACAATGTTTGATCCCGTTAGGCATCATGTCCTGCCGATACGGCCAATCCCTTGAACATGTGGTCCGATGCAAGCGCGGTCTACTCAACTGGTATGACCGTGCGAGCAGCCCGTGCTCTCCAAATCATCCGACCGATCGGACTAAGGAAGACGGCATTATCGCTCCCATCCAGCTATTCAGTACTGTTCTAAACGAATACCTGATTTCCATCGAACCCGCTAGTCATCTGCATATTGAAACCAACTCGATTAATCCTTCTTCCCAAAATTCAACATTTCAAATGTAACCAGCATTTGATTTATTCAATCTGACTCAGCGTAACGCTCCGAGCGGTTGCGGGGCGTTACATAATATACCACTTAGAATCAGGTTCGTTCACGAACCGTGCTGGTACTCATTCCTATCACATGCCACAATCCAATTCCATGGATCTGCTTTATGCAACACACATATTCACGATTTCTGACTCAATATCTCGTTCTGTTGAATGCTCGTACAAATTTTACGAATTCCCACATCCTCCTTGCAGCTCAATACGAATTCTTCGTATCGCTTAGTTTTGGATCGTACACATATTTAAGGCGTCCCTAAAATACATGCATTTCAGCCAAACTTTGCGATAGCAAATTTAAACAAGTTACAAGGGTATCTTTATGTCCGAGACATCCATTTGCTTTACTCCCAATTGAACCAAATCACGATTTCCATTTCAACACATCCGCTTGAGCACTATTCTCAAATATGATAATTTCTACCGACTCAATCTGTTCGTGTTCCGACTCAATCCATCCAACTATTTTTGAAATCCGTACTAGCAATATCTCCAAATATTATCTCGTGCACCGAACGATCATCTCAACTGATCTACCCCAGCTATGCGACTTACCCAAATATCAACTTGCTTAGATCAGTTCAGTCCATTACCTCTTCCTGCCATCTCAATACCTCGCTGGGTGAACATCTATATTGAAGTTCGTGTGATCCACGAAGATCTCGCCGCCACGCCAAAGGGATAGTGTCGCCACGATTTTAACGTAGACACACTCGCCACAATTCTTAGGTTGCGCATGGAATAGTTCTTCGCGCTGCTTCCACTGCCTCGAAGCATAGAATATCACCTTTGCCTTCCGAACGAGCACGCTTCCCAGACTAAGTTCCGAGACATCTTGTAAATCTGAGGCAAATCTGTCCCTTCCAGTATTCGCAAGGATTTGATCTGAACGAGCCGCTGCTTTAACTTCACGAGCTAGTTTCACAGTCGTCAATTCATATGAATGCTATTCCCTTCCAGGGTACGATGAGTCAGAGGCGATGCCATCGATAAAAATTTGTGACTCTGAATCTCATCAGTTGACTTAGGCCAATCCCACCATCGCTTCGGTCTTCCGGCTGCTTCTTCAGCTGAAGACTATCCCAAGGGTCTCTCAAATCCAACACTCAGTCAATAAGCCAAATCTCATTGCTCACATCTGCCCTCAACGCATTCCCAAATACGCCACCTCAAGGGTCGTTCTATGGGTCTACCATATTCATATCCGATTCGACGGGCAGGTCGCTAGGGTCAGCTGTCCCGAAGCTACGCTCGATAATTATAATCATCACGATGGACAGTTACTATAAACCATGCTATATCTCATCTGCAAATCCGAATCAAAATTAAACCATTCCATCCGAGCAAACTTCTGAATCCGAGAACCGTGCCCGTTGAAACCGTCTTCCATCAACCCGTCGTTCTGCCCTGAATCCATCAATTTCCGAATTGCTATGTTCGCCTACTCGTACCATCGATTTCAATGATTCTCGAAACTCAAGACTTGCTCAAATTCATGTCATGTTTACCATCGTTGTACCATCTTGCCCAAAATTTCATTTTTGCTAAACCCGAGTCGACTTTCTCGAGCAGCAATATCCAAAATCTCCAAGTTTGTGTAAATCCATCGCTTTTGTCCCTCCAAACCAAAATCGTGTTTCATTACTCAACCAACAGCTCAAATGTGTTGCCCAAAATCGTAGTCCGTGCTCGCTATCATTCGATTTATCCATCGCTCGTTCAAGCGTATCCCAACTGTTCGTTTCGATCTCGTCCATCACTTAAGCCCAACGATGCTTCCATTTGCACAAGTCCGTTCTCGATATGCTCAACTCAATATTCGCTTGCTTCATTATCGTTCTTTCCAACTCAGCCGACGTGCACCAACCAACTTGTATTCCCATTATCCGAGTCCGTTCAGGCAATTCCCATTGATGTCCAACTTAAGTATTCCAATGCCTTGCTCACAATGTGGTATCCCATATACCACTCCGAATCGAGTCGCTACTCGCATTACGATTCCTTGCACTTATCCAAAATCCGTTCGAACCATCCCTTATGTGTGATCATGCCTTTCCCAATTCGAGTTTGACACAAAACTCAGGCAATGCTTGAATTATCCAACTGTTTCCATCAATCTTACTATGCAACTCGTGCCATATCATATTCTCAATACTTTTAGCTATTCTCAAACCGATTGCTACTTTCGCTACACGAGCAACTCGTACAACGATCTTTTCCAAGTATTCCAACCCAATACTCAATGGTTCCACACATTTGTTATACGAGCAACTCGTGCCAACTATTCTGATATTCCCGAGCCAAACTCAAACATGCCCAACCGATGCGCCACAGACGAAATTCTAACTTCTATCCAACACAATCGCTAGACGAGCAACTCGTGCAACGATTCTTCTCATCAAATATTTCTACTCAAAACATGCCGCATAACCAAATCTCGATAGCCAACCAACTGATCCATTGAGGCAATCAGAACTCCCCGAACGATAAGCCAAGCCAACCCAACAAAAGCCCATAACTTGTTGCACAAATGCAACAATGTCAACCAACTTGCTACACGAATGCAACAACGCCTAACGAGGCTAAGTGATCCTACGAAAACCAACCAAGGCAAGGCAACTAAGAATAAAATGCAGCCACAACCAGCAATATATAGACTTATTGCATGAAACATCCAATGCGGCACCGAGTAGAGTCAAGAGCTAGACGACACGCGGAAGCTATTTAGAGTTTGTGATGAAGCGAAGGACCAAGTCCGAAGAAATAAACCAGGCACTCTGATACCAATCTGTCATGCCCCAATCTTCCGCAAGCTCAATAGTCCCCGCTGAACGTGAATCACCACGTTTACAGCTCTCCCGCAGGATAATCGTTCTCATCGGAACGTGATGCCGTACTAGCCTGGAGTTGCACTCGTACAAGGCGATGTTGTGAAACACCAAAGTTATCATCGAAACAACACAGTTGCAGCGGAAGTCAAATATTGTGTACCAAGCACACATCAGAGTAATACGCAGCGAAGCTCACGATAGGGTCCAAATGAAATGCCACGAAGGCAATGCCACAAAGGCGATGCCCCGAAGGCGATGAAATACTCTTGCTCTTTCTCTAGCCCACAAAGGTACTTACAGTTCATACATCATGCCTCGTATAGCCAAGCAGCGCCACTACGCCTGCATACCTGAAATAATGTCCACAAACGTGGGTCAGTACACAACCGTACTAGTGAGCGGGGTAATCCACTCGTCTAAGCCGACACTAAGTAAAATAGTGAATGCACACAGTTATATGGTGATCTTTCTAGTTGAATCCTAGATTCATTTCATGGCATAGGGATGACATGTTAAGGAAAGATGTAAAGCAGTTTAAGCATGCAAGCATTCAACTCAAACCAATCGACAAGCAATATATAAGCAACCCGAAGGATTCTAGCATGCAACCATCATGCTCAAACCCAAGCAACGCGACTATCGTATCGAACCATCAACCAAGCCTCAATATCCATCCTCAACCAAAATACTTACAATCAAATCCTAAAGTGCACACTCTTGCCGAGGTAAGGTGGCCGCGCCTACACGAAAGCCAAACCAACAAAAGAAAAGCAAGCCAACACTAATCTATATGAAGTCACTGGCCAAGCCATAAAGGACTTTGATCGGACTGATCAAATGCGGTTCTATTTGAAACAGCGCTAAGTAGCTAACCCACCTGGATCGCATCCAACCGCTGGCACCGCGCCCAAGACGTGTTACCCAATTGTCTCCTCCATGGCCGAACGGTCCCGGTGCCCCGGAGCCTTCTCGTTCGAGGAGACCAAACCCTGTGCAATACAGGTTATCCGTGACATGCAGACACCAAATAGGTATGACGAGAGGATCGAACATTCTCGTCCCACCAAGCGATCCTAGACTCGTTCCATGAATTATCCAACAAAAACATCCATAACCATTCTTCCAACATATAGCCCAAGGCACCAAACCCTAAGTATTTCCATAGGCACAATGCCTCTTCTCAACACAGTGTTTCCAATGGTGTAACACCCTTACTCAAAGCAAACCCATGGCACAATGCCGTTTCAGTGGCACAATGCCCTATTCGTGGTACGATGCCCCATCAAGCGGCACAACACCCTCGCCGATACAGTTGTTCGATTTCGAACCACAACTGCTCGCTTTGCAAGACAAAGCGACCAAGTGATACTCGTGCACGGATGCACGCTCGCTCGCCCGAATTTCTGATATTCCTAACGTATATTCGATGTATCATTCCAACTGTCCAAGCATAATCCCAAGTTATTCAACCAACTGCCTCAAGTGTAATATTCTAACTCTAGCTCCAACTATCCAACGCGTAAATCAATTCAAGTCACAATCCTATCCAAACTACGACGTACACTCTATGCACGCCTCAGTGTAGTGATTCCAAATATTTCAGCCAAAGTGTTCAAGCCTTTTACGTGTTTCCATATTATTAGGCATGAAGGAGTAGAGGAGAAGGGAAAGAGCCCACTCACAATGTTTGATCCCGTTAGGCATCCTGTCCTGCCGATATGGCCAATTCCTTGAACCCTTGGTCCGATGCAAGCGCGATCTACTCAACTGGTATGACCGTGCGAGCAGCCCGTGCTCTCCAAATTATCCGACCGATTGGACTAAGGAAGACGGCATTATCGCTCCCATCCAGCTATTCAGTACTGTTCTGAACGAACACCTGATTTCCATCGAACCCGCTAGTCATCTGCACATTGAAACCAACTCGATTAATCCTTCTTCCCAAAATTCAATATTTTAAATGTAACCAGCATTTAATTTATTCAATCCGACTCAACGTAACGCTCCGAGCGATTGCGGAGGCGTTACATAAAGGCCTATAAGTACGCATGGTATATCAATGTACGAGATCCTTACAACATTTTAAATAATAGTATGGTACGTGGTTGTTGGCACGTTAACTAAAGATGTACGACTGTTGAAATTATTGGCACGAACGTTGCTACTATGTTAATGTGTGTATATCGACTCTATAATTTTACATAAAGTAGATAATGGTAGAATTAGAATTAATTTAAGTAATGGTGGCAGGGCACGTGGGTGTCGTGGCACCATCGAACGTGAACTTTGGATATGCTACAACGCAACATCAAGCAACAGACAAGTGTACCTTGCCTTGGTCTCAGTAAATTATACTTAATTTTAACTGTAGTTTATAGTTTATATTTTAATACATGTACTCAATTGCGACCTAGGACCATGACGATACTTTGCGTCTGAATCTGAATCATATTCGGTGCCAACTTTCATACGCGGAGTAGGGTATCGTTAGATTGCATTGTCATCGTACACCATATAAGTGCAACACTTGCACTAATTACCTTAGGACGCTATACACGACTCTCATGTACAGAAGCCTCACTTGAGATATTCGAGGATTCCGGCATCTATTTTAGGACAGGACTTGAGACATGTACTAGTTGACATGATGTTATTTACACCTGGACTTGAGACATAGATAGTGATTGTCTTGCATTTCGTGATATGAGACGTGAGATACATGTCACGCCCCAGTCCCAAAATACGTAGGACCAGGAATACGTGACATGCCAGCTACGCATTCGTCCAGACTCTGGTCTGACTCGAATACGTATAAGCTGTAATATAAAGGGCACTATCTAGAATTTTCTATAAATGTAAACATCTATGTCTCAATCCACAATGTACGTCAGTATACAAGAAAGAGCTAAATGTGCTAAGGTCAGCCGCCCAATAACACACTAACTCGAATAGACTCGAGAAGAAGTATGAGTCTACAAAACTAGGCTACAACAGCAGATGAATAATCAATATAAATAACCATAATGCCGGTAGATATAATGTGAGTACCTGGTACCATGCTCGCAAGATATGGCACTCCATCAGTATCTCCAAGTGCTCCGTAATCGTCTATGCTGCAAAACTGGCAGGGAACCAGATCCTCAGAGGAACGTAACAAGGTACAGAAATATAGCATGCCAAGTAAACAGAAAGTACAAGTGCACGACAGGGTACTCTATCATAACCAACTAGTGTGACACAGTTTAAAGACAATGTTCGATGCGTGGGCTATCCAAAATAAAACTGCAGCTCCGAACACAGAGACACACGGGTCGTACCGTAGCTCCGAGCACAGAGACACACGGGTGTTACCACTACACTATGAAACAGGATCACTATACTATGAAACATGATCACTACATATACATATATAAGCGCGTACAGAGTAGCCCAAACGTCTAGTAACTGTCTTCCCCTTCTCAAGCGGTCAACGATTGTGCGTTGAACCTGAACCTCTAACTACAGTCTCGACACAAGGAAAAATAACTCAACAGACGCGACCCTAAGGTCGTCCCAGTCTCTGGTCATGATGTCAGTATCAGGATACAGGAATCTGGCACGATCACAGTGTATGAGTGTGTCCTGGGGTGTCGATAAACTCAGGTACGCATATTGAGATACTACGAATCATCCGACAATCTTCCTAGGATGCTATGACGTACGTCTTTACCCGGTTGTGAACCGGACGCGAAGTACCGAACGTCAATATAACTATGTACACAATGTACATACGAAACAATAAATATCTGTAAACTGAAATACAGGGTGGCAAGGTACACTTGCCTACGTGCGGCTGCTGATGACGGGGATCGGGTACCGCGTCCAAGTCCTCAGGTCCCGCAATACCTAGTGAAGAGATACAAACCAGAATTAATAAACCACTTAGGACCGGCAAGTGTGCTACACACATCTACTTCTAGACTCAGTCTCAAATACGACTCACAGGGACAAGACACTAGGGGGTTGACCACAGTTGACTATCGGTACAATAGAGCAATTCAACTAGTCATCTGTACACTCTTCTCAATTTAATTCTCCATATTTAAATCTACAATTTCCATCATGTACCATAGACCCCGATTATTTATTTAAAGGTCAAACACTCACTTTTCCTCGAATCCATAACTTGATTAAATTGTAATACTTCATGTAGGAAGCATTCCTAATCCACAATGCACCTTAACACAAATACATTTCTCCGACATACTACAAGTCGAATCCCCAAGCCTTTGATCACCCTATTTAATCATCGTCACATGCCCAATATCGTATTTATTTTCTCACAAGTTGTATTCACCCTCATTTCCACCAATTTCAACATCCAAAACCAACTTTATAATACAAGATACATGCTCACTATACTACATAAATATTAAACCATGTCAACCTCATTAAACCCATCCTCAAGTCATTTAAATTTTCATATGCATTCATATTAACCTCATTTGAAATAACCAAAGTATATCTTAACACATAGTGCAACGTAAACCTACACTAACCATTTATATATATTCAAGAATCCTTCTTTCAAATTGTAATTAATCCACATGTAATTTATTTATCATTTCCTTCACCCATGCATATATCCATGACACTTATTCATGTTCAAAAAATACACTAAACTAATCCACACAATATACACTCTAACAATATATGAACATCTCCATAATTAACATCATTCTATTATATAAACTTCCTATTTAACACAATTAATATTCTGGAAATTAAAATAAGAGAGGGGGAGGAGTGAACCTCAATGAGGCTCGTCGGAGTTGATGGTGCTCGTGGTGGTCGTGGGGCTGGATGGTGGTGGTGGAGTGACTGGATGGGGGTGGTGAAGGGGCTGGTTGGTGGTGGTGAAGTTGGATGGTGGTGGTAATGAAGAATGAAGTGAAGGTGGTGATGTGGAATGAAGTGGTGAGGGGAGGAGACTGTGCACAGTGTCCACGGTGAGGGTGGGCTGTGCACGTGGCCGTGGGGGTGGTGAAGGGGCTGAGGTGGTGGTGGAATGGCTGGTATGGGTGTTGGTGAGGTGGTGAAGTGGGTGGTAAAGTAGGAGGGAAGAAGAAGAAGAAGAAGAAGAAGAAGAAGAAGAAGAAGAAAAGAGAAGGAAAAGGGAAGGGGAGTGGGGCTCGGCCGAATGAGAAGAGGGAGGAGAGAGAGTGAGGGAGGGGGGGTTTCCAATGCTTCTTGGAATTAGGGCCGGCCTAGGGATAGGTGTGTGAAGGGGGGAATTAAATAGGAGAGTGTGTTGAGTGTGTGGTTAGAAATGAGTGTAATTATTTGAATGGATGGTTGTGATTGCTCATGATGGATGAATGAATCCATGAGAGAGAGGGGGTGGGTAGTGACCGGTCCAAAGAGGGGGGAGGCTTTCTTCATTGGCCCTAACCAATGAGAAAGTGACAACTATTACTACTTTTGCACATTAGCCCCTTAAGTTCGGGAACTTGTACAAACACATGAAATGACGCAAAAATTGTGCCATAAATTACGTTTATTAAATTGTATGATGAGGGGGTAGTGTGGGTGAGGAACGGGTTTAATTAAATGGGCATTGGGATTAATTTAGGATTTAAATGGGATTTACCAAGTTGGTAATCCCGAATTAAATAGAAATAAGCGTCCCGCGAATTTAATTTAATTTGGGGCACTTGGGGTCAAAATCCGGAAATGGCGCAAAAGCCAAAAATGGTGGGGGCTTGGAGTCAGTCTTGGACCCTTTTGTTGGTCCGGCTCAACGGGTTAAGTTGGTATCCCAAAATTTAGAGTAACGACACAGGAGTCCGACACCGAATTAAATATGAATTTCGGATTCGAAAAATTGTGCAATTAATTTAGAGCACAACGGAATCTGACTTTTTGTGACGGAAAAGTCCAGTGCCTAATTTGGCGGGTCTAGTCAGAAGTACAATATTTGTATGGAATTTATGGGCTGAAAATGGGCTCCGAATAATAAGACAATGATAGTGCGCGCCAAGGGTTTTAAATAAATGGGATTAAAATTCCAGATAAAATATACTCTACTCTAAACCTCAATATCTTCTATAAAATTTTTCCAGGTCCACTCTAGCTATCCACGGAATAAATTGAGGGGGTTTACAATACATGGGGTTGGGGAGAACTTACCGTACCGCTGGGCTACCAAACTCTACTAGTATTATAGTACTGCAGGTACCTTGACGGGGCTTGTACATACTTACTACTATTATTACTACTATCATTAATGCCCCTAATATATGTATGAAACCCGGTGGTTTAGCGGACGAGTACATTTTTACTTGCATACACATAGATGGATTATGTTAGATACCCTGAGCACGCTTATTTTATTTACTGTACTTTGGCTTAAGTTATTCTTCTACCTTACTATGTCTCCTGAGGACCTGGATCCAGATTATGTCCCCAGGTATAGCAGAGGAGGATTACCCCGAGGTGTACGGGACATGAGCTAACGTTGGAGCGGTACTGGCACCAGATGATTTCTCCTGAGTACTCAGTTACTTATTTAGTTACTTATGCTTAGTGTTATTTCATATTTGGACTTGGACTTATGGACATATGTATTTGGTATTATTCTCTTTTCTTTATTGTGACGGGTTGTTCCCCGAGACATTACGTATTTGGACTTGATGATGGACAATATTCTTATTTATTTTCTTGACCGTTCTATCTCCTTGTATTATGATTACTGTCTGTGGATGAGATTAGTTTAGATTATATACTGTGGCAGGAGTAGTAGACTTTATTTATCTATATTACAGCTTAAGTGCACTCTAACGGGTCCATTCAATTAGGTTTGCTCATTGGAGTTGTGATGCTGGCCATTGCCACGTGGCTAGTTTCTTGGTATTTTGGGACTGGGTGTGACACTTGCTTAGAACTAAAGATGATGCTTTCAGTAAGTTTGTATCTTTTAAAGCTGAAGTTGAAAACCAGCTTGAAAAAAAAATTAAAATTCTTAGGTCTGATCATGGGGGTGAATACACCTCTGTCGAGTTTGACTCTTTTTGTGAATTGTATGGTATTATACATGAGGTAACTGCTCCTTATGCTCCTCAACAGAATGTGGTAGCAGAAAGAAAAATAGAACATTTTTTGATATGATTAATGCTATGTTAGGTAGCTCTAGTTTATCTGATAATTTGTGGGGGAAGCCCTTCTTTCTGCATGTCATATTTTAAATAAAGTTCCTTTCAAAAAGACAGATAAGACCCCTTATGAACTTTGAAAAGGTAGAAAGCCATCTTTGAAATATCTCAAAGTGTGGGGGTGCCTTGCTAAAGTTTCTGTCCCTCCTACTAGGAAAAGAAAATTGGGACCCAAGATTGTATATTGTGTATTTTTTGGATATGCCCAAAATAGTATTGCTTATAGATTTCTTGTAATTAAGAGTGGGGTAAATGGTATTGATGCTAACACAGTCATGGAATCTAGGGATGCTACATTTTTTGAAAATATTTTTTTATTAAAAAATAGAATTTCTAGATCTTCTATTTCTACACAAATTCCTGGTGTAACCTCTAGTTCACAACCAGAAGAGATTACCCTAGTAGAACCCAGGAGAAGTAAAAGAACAAGACGAGAACCAGACATAGGTGATTTTTTTTTACCTACCTTGTTGAAGAGGACCCTATATCTTATCAAGGGGCTATATCCTCAGTTGATTCCTTATTTTTGAAAGATGCCACAAATAGTGAAATAGATTCTATTATATCAAATAGAACTTGGAATTTGGTTAAGCTTCTTGTAGGTTGCAAACCAATAGGTTGCAAATGGATCTTCAGAAAGAAGTTCAAACCTGATGGGTCTATTGAGAAATTCAAAGCCAAATTAGTGGCTAAAGGATTCAAACAAAGAGAAAGGATAGACTTTTTTGACACTTACTCTCATGTTACTAGAATTGCTATAATTAGAAAGTTAATAGCTATTGTATCTGTTCATAAACTGTTTATTCATCAAATGGATGTAAAAATATCATTTTTGAATGAAGATTTACAGGAAAAATTTATATCGAACAAACTGAAGGGTTTGTTGTTCCAGGGCAAGAACGCAAGATATACAAATTAATTAAATCTCTTTACGGGTTGAAACAAGCGCCAAAGCAATGGCATGATAAATTTGATAAGGTAATTCTATCATATGGTTTTGCTATTAATGATTCTGATAAATGTGTATATAACAAAACTGTTGATATCTCTTGTGTAATATTATGCCTGTATGTTGATGACATTCTTATTTTTGGTACTGACATGGATATTATTTATGATATCAAATCATTCTTGTCTCAAAATTTTGATATGAAAGATTTAGGATCTGCTGATGTAATTTTAGGACTTAAATTAAGTCGCACTTCTGAGAAAATTGGTATCTCCCAATCTCACTATATAGAAAAGGTTCTAAAAAGATTTAACTATTTTGATTCTAAACATGTAAGCACTCAATATGATGCAAGTATCAGATTGAAGAAGAATAAATGAGACAATGTGGCTCAGTTGAAGTATTTTCAGCAAATCAGATGCTTGAACTATATTGCTAATCGTATCAGGCCTGATATTTTTTACGCAGTAGGAAAGCTTAGTCGGTACACTAGCAATCCGAATAGTTCATATTGGACTGCCTTAGAACAGGTAATAAGATACCTAAGGGCACGATATCCCATGGATTATTCTATGGAGGATACCCATCTGTATTAGAAGGGTATATTGATGCAAATTGGATCTTCGATATTGATGAGACCAAAGCCACAAGTGGATATGTATTCATATTGGGTGAAGCTGTTGTTGCGTAGAACTCTACCAGGCAGACCTGTATTTCAAGATCTACTATAGAGGCAGAATTCATAGCTCTTGACCTCACCAGTGAGGAAGCAGACTAGCTTAGGAATCTGGTAACAGATATTGTCATGCCCCAGTCCCAAAATACGTAGGACTAGGACACGTAAGCATGCCAGCCGCATGGATATGGCAACTCCAATATATGGAATCCAAACCCATACGTACGCTGTAATATGAATATAAAATCCACAAGTGGTATAAACATATGTCACAAGTCACAGGGTACAATCTAAATCTCATTCACAGAAAATCAATATAAATGAATAACCAGCATCTATATAACTGTATCTCTACATAAGTATATAAGGATGATAGTTGGATGGAAACAAATCCACTACCAACTCGAATGTAAGAGCAAATACAAAATAAGTACAACACAACAATACCATAAAAGAATACCAGCTAACAATCACGGGCTCAAAGAGAGGACATCCACGAAACATATATAACCATCCAAATTTGCGCTCCTACAAATACTCAAGAACAGATACACCTGACAGAGGACCAGGTCCTCAGAGGGACGTAACAAGATACAGAAAAGCGAGCCAATTTGAATACAGTAAACATGCATATAATTTAAAAATAAATAAGTATGCTGTACGAGATAATCTATATGAATGCAAATGAGGACAACTTTTTGACGTATGGGCAAGGGTAGGCTACTCGATCTAATCCTCATAACTCATATGCTCGTCAGTGGACATCACCAGCCGACATACCTCTGGGGTAGCGACCCTCGGACTCCATCAATCGACATACCTCTAGGGTAGCGACCATCGGAAACAACCACCATAGTGCGTGCTAGTGACTACGGTATTACCTGAGTGGTTAAAAGCCCATACGCCTAATGATTGTCCTCTATGATACTAAGTGTCAAGTGTGTGTCAACATATCTAATATATAGTAATGACAGAAAGGAACTACACATGCAATAAATATACAGAAATGAAATAAATATACAGAAATATACTAAGCATGCAAAATATTGTAAGCAATTTGGCAAGGTATCTTGCCTGGTAAGGAAGCTGCAAGGTGTAAAAAGCACTTCTCTTTCGTCCAATTTGGACACAGTGGCAAAACGATAATTTTGGGTCAAAGTGGGGTCCACGTGTGGCCCGCTTCGTACCGAAAAATATGTCAGAACTAATGGTCTCCAAATTCGTCCAACTTAGTGTCAACAAGTCCAGAACGATGATATAAACCCAACGGAACTTTCAGAATTGGATTTCGATGAGCCGATCACAAAATCGTCAGTCAAGTAGAGTTGTGGGACCCACGATACGCAATTTTATCAACGTTCTCAGAATCGAACAAAACTTGGGTCACAGGACTAGCGTATTGCTACGAGTCCGATGGCACAAGTTTCGTCTCGATCCGACGTGTGTACACAAAGTTACGACGTATTCCAGAACAGGTAGATACGGGGCGTTGTCGGCGGATACGCATTGATTTCGGTGTGCACGCACATCCAAATCAACTTCTGCGAAATCCCGTACATCCGTATCAACGATGCGCACGTTTTGGTGAAGACCACGTGCGACCAAGTCATCCCGTTTGGCGGGACGTACTCAGTTCCGGGGTAAAATATGACGTTATTTTTCCTGTTTTTGGATCGCGTTTTGCGATCAACACAAGATGCGACACACCAAGTGGGTTGCACGGGCATCGAGGGGGTTACACAGTCTACGTAACACAACTGACGGAACGGAAAACGGAACAATGAGGAGAGAGAACGGGTTACCTGAACAGGGCTCCATGGAACGGGGTTTTTCGTGTCCGTGGGTCGTCTTGACACACCGACACGGGGCCGTGCTGTGTCCGGGCTGTGTCCGGTCTAGGGTTTGATGTGGGAGATGGCCGGAGGAAGGCAACTGCTCGCCGGGGCTGGGTCGACAGGCGGAGGTGCTGTTGGCTCGTCGGACGGCTAGGGCATCGAGGCGGAGGGGTTGCCGAGGTCGGGGGCTGCTGGAGGGGGTTGTCGTCGAGGCTGCGGGTGGTCGAGGGGGTTGTGGCAGAGCGAGGCGATGGCTGAGGGAGGAGGAGGTGGAGTCGGGGAAGGAGGAAGAGGGGAGATGGGGGCTCGGGGTGGCTAGGGCTCGCTGAGGAGCTGCGGGGCGAGTCCGGGCGGAGGAGACGAAGGTGCGGGGGCTCAGGGCGGCGCTGGTGTAAACCCCCTGATTTTCAAGAATTTTTAAATTTGGATTTGTCACAATTTTCTAAAATTTTCTGGAATTTTTCTGTAATTAAATTCATGTATTTTAATTATTAAATGATTTTTAAATGATAATAAATCATATTAAAATATTATGAAAATAATATTTTATGGTGTAAAATCAAAAACTAGACATAGGGTAATTTTTTGGGAATTTATTGGACCCCGGAAGCAGTTTAAAAGTCCTAAAAAAACTAATTAATTAATTAAACCATAATAAACCGGGTTTATTTTAAATAAACCAAACCAATTTTTGAACCGGTTTAATTAAACCAAATCCTTAGCGGGTCGGATCCGGGTCTAACCCAGACCCGACCCACTAGCCCAGACCCGACCCGCAGTGTTATGGATCGGGCCGGATCCGCTAGGACCCGACCCGTCCGCCCGTCGAACCCGACCCGCAACTCTTTCTCTCACAAATGCTCAATGCCTCCGCCCGACTCCTCGCATCCCCGCCGCCGGCAGCCGCGCCACTCAGGCTTCCTGCAACCGCCGCCGCCGCCCACTCGCATCCCCGACCCTCCGCCTCCTCTCCCCGCAACGGCAACCGCCCGTCTCCCTCTTCTCCGGCCTATAAAAGCCTCTGCTTCCATTCCCCTCACCAGCCGAACCCTAGCCCCTCTCCGCCTTGCCGCAGCGCCGGCCGACAATTACCGCCTCCCTCCTCCGGCCGTCCTCTCCTCCAGCCCTCGACCTCGTCGGCGAATCTCCCGCCTCCCGCAGACCCCGAGCCCGCCTCAGAACCCGCAACCGCCTTCCCTGGAACAAAACCGCTCGAAATCCGGCCGACTCGAGCCTCCGGACCTCGCCGCCCGGCCACCCTTCCCTCCGCGAGCCCTCGCCCCGCCGTCCTCCCCGCCGTAGCCAGTCGACTCCGGCGACACCCAGCAATCAGATGCCCTAGGGAGGACACGGACACAGCCGCCTCTGACGGACACAACCCTAACCCTAGACACGTGTCGGACACGAAGAATATCAGTTTTTGAGCCATGTTCAGGTACTCATATCTCTCTGCTCGTAGCTGTTTTTGATTCTGTCAGTTGTGACGCGTAGGCTGTGTGACCCCCTCGGTGCCCGTGCAAACCGCTCGGCGCATCGCGTCCTGTGGTGATCGTGAACCGCGATCCAAAAACAGGAAAACCAACGCCCTGTTTCACCCCGGAACCGAGTACGCCCCGCCAAACGGGACGACTTGGTCACATGCGGTCTTCACCGATATGTGCGCGTCGTTGATACGGACGTGCAAAATTTCGCAGAAGCTGATTCGGATGTGCGTGCACACCGGAATCAATGCGTATCCGCGGACACCGTCCCGTATCCAACCATTCTGAATCTCGCTGTAACTTAGTGTACACACGTCGGATCGAGACAAAACTTGTGCCATCAGACTCGTAGCAATACGCTGGTCCTGTGAGCCAAGTTTGGTTCAATTCTGAGAACTTTGACAAAATTGCGTGTCGTGGGCCCCATAGGCTCCACTCGACGGACGATTTTGAGAACGGCTCATCGGAATCCAATTCTGTAAGTTTCGTTGGGTTCGTATCATCGTTTCTGACCTGTTGAAACTAAGTTGGACAGATTTGGAGACCTTTGACCTTGACACACTTTTCGGTGCAAAGCGGCCCACATCTGGACCCCGCCTTGACCCGAAAATATCATTTTTGCCCTTGTCTCCAAATTGGACTCAAGGACAGGCATTTCTAGATGATTAATATTTTCTGGATCTGATGGTGATGTCTATTTTAGCAACCGGAGTACTGCCTACAATCCCCGCTGAAGTCAGAGCTACAATTGGAGCCAGAAACCCAGGCAAGTGTACCTTGCCAATTTGCAGTCTTTGATACATATTACTTGGACTTAATTATAACTGTTGTACATGCTCAACCCTAGGGCCGTGTGACTTACTTAGCTTTCGATTAATAGTCGGGTGCCAACACCGTACGCGGGGTTGTGTAACGTCACTTAGAGATGGATATCGTGACATTTACATTCTCGTACTTGCCATATCAAGTACCTTATACCCAGGACACCTGACACAAATCATGAGACAAAATCTTCCTGAAATATTCAAGGTAATTCTGTATAGAATACAGGTTTATGACTTATACATTTTACATGCTTAGATTTTATTCTGACTTGCTGCATTAGTTTTGATCCTGCGTGTCATGGAAATGAGACGTAAGATTACATTGGGTAGGAAGAGTATTACCATATAAAGGCTAATTATATTATATATATTGTCATCTGGATGTATCTTAGTCTCTGACACAGAGCTTTGGCACCAGTTCTGGCCCATCGAGAAAATACTACTATGGTTTCTTTGACACTGATCCTGTAGTAGTCTCAGCCTGAGTATGACTAATAACTCTCACTTGCATAACACTTAGCTGGTTTAAATTATTTACCCTATTGTTTCCTTTATTTTTGTACTGCATTTATTTTGGCTTGAGCTTTCTTGTACCTTGCTATGTCCCCTGAGGACCTGGATCCGAATTATGTCCCCAGGATTAGCAGACGAGGTCTATCCAGAGATATACGGAACATGAGCACTTCTCGGAGCAGTACCAGAACCTGAGGATGAGGTGATCGCTGAGGACTTCTCCTGAACATCTGCTTCTTCCATGCTCAGTTGTTATGGCAAATAAACTCTATATTTCCTGTTTTAATGAACTTTTGTAAACAGACTTAATATCGGGTTGTTCTCTGATTTTTAATTACTTGTGACTGGATGTTGTTTATTTCTTTTGCTGATATTGCTATCTTTATTCTGTGGATGAGATTAGTAAACCCTGACTATTGTAATACAGCTTAAGTATGCTCTGATGGATCCATTAAATTGGGTTTGTCCGTCGGTGCGTGCTGCTGGCCATTGCCACGTGTCCAGTCCCCGATATTTTGGGACTGGGGCGTGACAGCTGGGGGTTCGAGGAGGTGGTCGGAGCGGGGCTCGGGGTGAGGCGAGGACAGCCGGGGCCAGGGCGGAGGAAGGAGAGGGGTTCTGGTCGTCGAGGAGGGGAGAGTGGGTCGTCGGGGACGATGGCGGGGCTCGGGGCTTAGGGCGGCGGAGCTAGGGTTTCGGCAGGCGGTCGAGGGTTAATATAGGGGTCGCCGGAATAGTGAATCCGGTTAAGTTTAGGATTAGGGTTTTCGTTAGGGTAACGGGTCCGGGTCCGGGTAGGGTTCATTATGAATCCGGCCCGATCCGCTAATGTTTAAGTGCGGGTTCGGGAAGGCGGGTTTCGGGTAGGCGGGTTTAGATCCGACCCGACCCGCTAAGGTTGGGTTCGGTTCAATTGAACCGGGTCTGGGTTGGTTTGGTTTATTTTGGAAATAAACCGGGTTTTATTCAGGATTTATTTTGGTTTATTACAAACTTAGTTTCTAGGTCTTTAAAAATGCTTCCGGGGTCCAATAAATTTCCGAAAAATTATCCTATGTCTAGTTTTTCATTTTACACCAGAAAATATTATTTTCATAATATTTTAATATTAATTAACATTATTTTAAAATCCTTTAATAATAAAATACCTTAGTTTTAATTCCAGAAAAATTA
Source organism: Iris macrosiphon (assembly GCA_036927795.1). Taxonomy (NCBI): domain Eukaryota; kingdom Viridiplantae; phylum Streptophyta; class Magnoliopsida; order Asparagales; family Iridaceae; genus Iris; species Iris macrosiphon. The sequence continues at coordinate 204,198,091 of JAYESA010000007.1, read as the reverse complement.
CAGAAAATTATGTAAAAATCTAAATTAAAAATTCCTGAAAATCAGGGGGTTTACAATCTACCAAACTTAAAATAATTTTGTCCTCAAAATTAAACTAGGGTGGGGTTTCTCTCTCTACCTAAGTTGATTACAGTCTAAAGAATTCTCCTTAAGTTAACATTGCAGTTTCTACCCAACTTAGAATTTTTTAATCTATCATCTAAGGCTATACATCTAAGAAAGCTATGCTCTAAATTATTTAATCATGTTATCTAATCCTCAAAGTTTTTAACACCAAACATGACATCTATGAAATGCCCTTAATTACAAAAGAATAATCCTCAAGTATGTGATCGGCCTATGGGGTATATCTAGTACTCTCTGTGTATCAAACTTTATACCCAGCACGAGGTTTCGTCTTTCCGAAATAAGGGAAGACAAAAAACTATAATAAAGAGTTCAAGGGGGAGGTAATCGATTAGTAGTATGGGGGTCAAGGCGTTTAAAGAATTCAATGGGAATTGTCAAGGCAGTTGTGGATTGAAATCTTATTTTGGGTAATGCCTATTCACATGCTCGCATCGGTACAGTTATGTAACGGATACGATATGCTCAGACATATCTAGAGGGCAAGTTCATTCATCTACTAATCACTAGATATCTCAATCCACGTAAAGTAGTTATACGAAAGGCGAACCACGCGCACTATGTGTAAACACCCTAAATTTCAGAAATAAGATTTATATAATTTTCCGTATTTTCGGTATTTTTCTGGAATTTATCACTGAGGTTTGTGGGTTAAATAATTTTAAGTGTGACTAATTGGAGTTAAAATATTCTGGAAATAGAAATTTATTGGGTAAAATGGAAAACCGGACGCATGGCATTTTTCGGTGAATTTATTGGACTCCGGAGCAACGAATCGAGGACTAAAAGCTAATTGGAATGATTAAACCAACCCTGAACCCAACCTGAACCAAAACCAATCCTGATCAGACCAAACCGGACCCCTGCCAAACCCAAACCACTTGGTGGGTCGGGTCGGGTCGGAACCAAGCCGAACCCTGACCCGAAACCCGATAGGAAAACCCTAATTCGCCTGAAACCCTGTAGCCGAGTATGAAACCACCGCCTCGGCTTCCGTGCCACGCCGACCGCCACCAGTTTTCCCTCCCATCTCGAGCAACCTCGTCGGCCCCCATCTCAGAGCAACCGCCGCCGCTCTCCGGCGTCGACTCCCCCAACCAAGACCCCGACTCCCCGCGTCTCCCTCCGCCGTGCTCCTCAGACCCCTTCGACCGCCCAGCCGACCACCCCTCGGTCGACGCTTCCCCCTCGACCCTTCGGCAACGCCGCCGCTCTCCGGCGTCGACATCCCCATCAACCTTCGACCCGCCCAGCCCGAGTCTGCCTCAGAAACCGACGACGGACCATCGACCCTTCGACCCTTCGACCCACGCCGGCCGCCGCACGAGACCCGGTCGCCTGAGCCCTAGCCGACCACGAGGCTGACCCCCGGTGAAGCCATCCGAGGACAGAGCCCAAGCTCTGACTCACCGCGGACACGAGGAAGCAGAAACTCTGAACCAGGACACGGAATTGACGCGTGGACACTTGGAATTCAGCATTCGCGGAGCCCTGTTCAGGTACTGATTTCTCCCTCCTCGCAACTCCAATTTCAATTCCGTCAGTTGCCATGCGTAGACTGTATAACCCTCTCGGTGCCCATGCAAATCGCTTGGTGCATCGCGTCCTGTAGTGATCGTACACCGCGATCCAAAACAGGAAGAAGCAACGCCCTGTTTTACCTCGGAACTGAGTCCGCCCCGCCAATCGGGACGACTTGGACGCACGTGGTCTTTACCAAACTGTGCGCGACGTTGATACGGTCGTGTAGGATTTCGCAGAAGTCGATTCGGAGGTGCGTGCACCCCGGAATCAACGCGTATCCGCCGACGACACCCCGTATCCGTCGATTCTGGAACACGCTGTAACTTCGTGTACACACGTCGGATCGAGACGAAACTTGCGCCATCGGATCCGTAGTAATACGCTGGTCCTGTGAGCCAAGTTTGGTTCGATTCTGAGGACGTTGACAAAATCACGTATCGTGGGCCCCACAGGCTCCACTTGACGGGTGATTTTGTGATCGGCTCATCGGAATCCAATTCTGGAAGTTCCGTTGGGTTCGTATCGTCATTCCTGACTTGTAGACACTGAGTTTGCGGAATTTGGAGACCCTTGACCCTGACACGCTTTTCGGTGTAAAGTGGCCCACATGTGGAACCCGCTTTGGCCCGAAAATGACCTTTTTGCCCCTGTGTCCAAATTGGACGTAAGGACAGGCATTTCCAGCTATTTGACATCTTCTGAGACTGCTGGTGATGTTTATTACAGCTTTTGGAGTAGTACCTACCGGACCCACAGATACCAGGACGACAGTTGACATTCAAACATCAGGCAAGTGTACCTTGCCAAACTCTGCAGTTTAGTTATCTATTTTCCTTGCTTTATATATATTGCTGTGCATGCTCAACCTAGGACCGTGTGACGTACTTAGCGTCCGATTATCAGTCGGGTGCCGACACTGTACGCAGTGTTGGGTACGGTCATTTAGAGATGGATATCCGTGACATTTTATATTCTCGTACTCGTCTTATCAAGTACCATATGACCCAGGACACTTGACACTATTCATGAGACAGGATTTTCTCGAGATATTCGTGGTGATTCTGTATAGGATACAGGACATGGACATTATACTATTAGATACTTTATGACTGGTTGCATTTAGCTATGATCGCGCTTGACATGGACATGAGACGTTGTGGTCATGATATGCGTGGTTACATTGGGTGGGGAGAGACACACAGGCTACAGGCTGTATTTATATATATCTTCTATTATTGAGAGGTCGTAGACTCTCGTAGCAGAGCTAGACCCACTACCGGTTATTACCGCTACCGGCTCCCCGACACAGAGCTTGTAGTGGCTCAGCCTGAGACTAGTGATGCTCTCACTTGCATTTACACTTAGATGGTTACATATTTACCCCTATGTTTTATTTAGTTATATATTGCTGCACTGCTTATCTGTATTTATTGGCATGAGCTTTCTTGTACCTTGCTATGTCCCCTGAGGACCTGGATCCGGATTTTTGTCCCCAGATTTTGCAGACGAGGTTTATCCCGAGGTTTACGGGACCGGAGCAGGAGCTGATCCAGGAGTTGTCCCACCATCCGAGGACGAGGTCTTAGCTGAAGACTTCTCTTGAGCATCCTTGTTTATGCTCAGCTTTTATTATTTATTTCAGTCTTTGATATTCTGGTCAGATGAACCATTGTACTAGATATTTATCGGGTTGTTCCCCGAAGTACTATGTGAGACTGGATGATGATTTACATTCCTTATTTATTCTGTGGATCATGTTTATGTCTTGTGTGGATGAGATTAGTTGTACCATGATTGTCGTAGACTTGTTTTACAGCTTAAGTATGCCCTGATGGATCCATTATATTGAGTTGGTCCATCGGTGCGTACTGCTGGCCGTTGACACGCGTCTGGTCCCTCGGTATTTTGGGACTGGAGCGTGACACTATGGTTGATCAGACCGTAGTACACTGATTTTAAAATATATTAATATATGCATCCACTAATACATATATAGTGAACAAGCTTGATGAAAGAATAAACTTACAAAACTAGGCTATAATAGCGGCATAAGTCAAGGTGGTACAACAATTATAAGTACGCTAGATGATGATGAAAGAAGGTACAAGTCAATTCAAGTTCACAAAAACAAAAACAAAATACAAAATAAGTAATAATAATAAAGACTCTACAAATCTCTATAGCTATCATACAACCTCCTTGTCTATGTCGCTAGTCGACCAAATGGGGGCAAGGACCTCTAAATTCTATTGTCTGAATAAACACTGTCGTCTTTGCTAGCATACAATTAATGTCATTCAGTTACACTTCATCAATGGATCACAAGGACTATATGATACTAGGTGGTGAGGTATACTACCCAACTTAAAATAATTTAACTACTTATTGTATTGTCTTAAGGATACCGTAAAAGCTCCTATTAAGGTCTATGAGAAGGGGTCTTGGTACTTTATTGGGGTATCCTCTTCTATTACATAGGTCATGGTCATCTTACATCTTAGTCATAGTGCTTATAGAACAAGTGTCAATAGTAAGGATAGAAGAGTTACTATCCGTTTAAGGGAAAAAAGGGTCTCGCTTGTATCGAGGTGAGGGTACAAATTACGTGATTTAAAAACTAAGGGTTAATCATCACAATCTAATTGAATAACTCAACTATCAGGTTCTAGCTACAAGGTACACAATTCAAAATTCAAGATTACAACTATGACTATAGCAAACTATATATCCTATCGTAGAGTATAATCACTTGGTCTATGATCAGAGGTGGCAAATGGCACGAGTTTAAAAGATGAAGAGAAGAAACGTAATCAGTCATCGCACTCTAGCGAGCGCTATGGTTGCAGAGGAGCAATATATGAAATTAGAATAGGGGCTCTAGATAGCATCATGGTTTTCTAAGGAAAAATGGTATACTAGTCTCTGTGTTTGAGGTATGATTAGAAAAATATTCTATGCATTGCTCTTGGCTTCCTAAGGTACTGTCTGCTTATCTCAAGACAAGAATCTAAATTTATAGTTCTCCAATACTTATCTAACTGCGAAGGTTAGGTTCAGTCCTAATATTAAATTTTGGTTTCCTATTGGTTCCTCAATACTAGGGTCAAACATTAGGGTCAAATCCCTAACTAACTCTAGTAGTGTCTATACTACTCTCAAGTCCTCATAATACATTAGAGATAAGGAATTCTAGGAATCACTAGATATTCTAAGCTTAGTGGTGTGTCTATATTCTCGTTGTATTCTTAATAGGTGTACTACCCTAATTATCATCCTAATAACAGGGGTTCCTATATCCTAGCAGAAGGCTATACTCAAAGAACTATTAGGGAAGTACATGAATCAAGCAGGATGCAATTATTCGAATAGAACAGATAGGAGGAAGATGAATCATAGTCAATTGTGGATGAGATCTATACTCTAGGCCTAGGTGCAAGCTTGTCCGGTATAGTAACGTAACCGAGACAATATGCTCTCGACCTGTAAACCCCCTCAATTTATTCTGTGGATAGTTAGAGTGGACCAGAAAAATTTTGATAGAAGATATTGAGGTTTAGAGTAGAGTATATTTATCTGGAATTTTAATCCAATTAATTAAAACCCTTGGCACACTCTATCTTTGTCTAATTATTCGGAGCCCATTATCAGCCCATAAATTCTGTACAAATAGTGTACACTCGACTCAACTCGCCAAATTAGGCACTGGACTTTTTTGACTGTTAAAACCAACTTTTGTGTGCTCTAAATTAATTGCGCAACATTCCAAAAGTCGTAACCCGTATTTAATTCTGTGTCGGACACCTGTGTCGTTACCCTCGATTTTGGAGTACCAACTTAACCCGTTGAGCCGGACCAACTAAAGGGTCCAAGACCGAATCCAAGCCCCCACCATTTTTGGTGTAAACTCCCTCGACCAAATTTCAGTAAATTAGAATTAATTTTGACTAATTAGAATTAGTGCAACTTTTTAAAATTTTATTTATTATTATATTGATTGTGCACTTGTTCATTACCCAATTGACTAGGGCATCACACTAGCTGTTAACCCTAAACAAATTTCACATTCCTGCTCTAGACTAGTCAGACTACTTTTTCTGTATTTTGTGCAACTTCCAGAAACCTCGTTTGATGCTTCGTTTTAGTCGCACAAATATCGTTACAAACGTATGTATTTATTTCCTATTTAAATTTTTGCTCTTTACCCATCTCTGTACCCTTAGAGATTTGAGGACCAGTAGGCACCTGATTGCCCAACCAAAAATACGATAATATTCTACACTAATTATACTTCAATTATCGTTTTGACACCGTAGAGAAATTATGACTCTAATAGCCTCTAAATAATTAGTGAACACCGTGTGCAGTATTTATTAAATAATAAATACGATGACTATATCACCTGCAATATCTGACCCTGCACCTGCCCAGAATCACCCCACACTGTCCAAACCATTTTTTTCCCCAGCTAATTCCCTCATTTTTGTACAATTTAGAATTTCAGGAAATCAGTATTTAAAATCAGGTAAATTGCGAAATTACGCAAAATATAATTTTTATGCATTTATGCAATTATTGAAAAGTTAGGGGTTTATATGCAAATTGCATGCTAGGTGGCCAAATCCTATTGGCTAGACCATAGGTGGGTAGGACCCACCATAACATCCAGAAATTTCTGCTGAAAAATATCCTAAAAATATCAAAATACCAAAATACCCCTGAACTTCTAAATATTTACAACATTGCCATTAGGCAAAATCCTATATAAACCCTAACCCTTCTATTCAAATCACCTACAACCCTTCCCTCCGGCCACCTCCGACCACCGCCTCCGGCCAAACTCGGCCCAGCCCTTCGCCACCCTCCCCTCTTCCCTCCGGCCAAGCACCACCGCCGGCGCCGCCCTGCTCCGGCTGCTACAGCCCCCGCAACTCCCTCCTCTCCTCACTGTCCACAGCACCACCTCCACCCGAACCACCTTCCCCCACCGCCTACGGCCGTCGCCGACCACCGCCACCCTACCCAAACCCTTCGCCCCGACCTCCCCTACCTACCACCACCACCTCAGCCCTCCACGTCACCGCCTCCGGCCGCCCTAGCCCCCGCAGCAGCCACCCTCCCCTAACCCTAGCTGCTGCTGCTGCTCTCCCCGACGCCTCTAGCCGCCACCAGCACCACCGTAGACCCCCGCCACCACCGCCAACCTCACCGCCGTCCTCCCCTCTACCGAACCCTCCGCCTGCCCGGCCACCTCCGCCGCTCCTCCGCCGGCCAGCGCCCCCGCAAGCTACAACTGCTGCTGCTGCTGCCAGTGGCCACTGCCACTGCTGCTGCTCCTCCGGCCAGCTCCGCCGCCGTCCTCCCGCCGGCAGCACCGCGTGGGACCCCCCTTGCCACCTGTAAAGGTATATATACCTATACTATACTAAAATACATAAATAATCTCTAATACATGAGTATATGTATATAATATATGTATATATATGTATATATATGTATATATATATATGTATATATATATGTATAAATACTATGTATATTTATATATATATCTATATATATATTATGTTATATATATATACTATTATTATACAGTATATATTATATAATATATATTATACTTTATATACTTATTTATATATATATTATATACTATACATATATAATTATATATGTATATATGAATATATATATATATATATGTATATATGAATATATTATAAATATATTTAATTCTGTTAAAATATATAAATATATGTGTATACATATATTTATATAATTGGTATATAACATATATATTATTCTACGCATTTTTCCATTTATTTATTTTCTGCACCTATATTATATTATATATATATATATATATATATATATATATATATATATATATATATATATATATATATATATTATCTATATATATATATTAAATATGCTGGATAATACAGCTTAATTATTTATATTATATTCTTGCAAATGTCATTTTAATTTATAGTAAATATATTGTACTGGATAATACAGTACCTATACTTATGTATTTAATTCCTGCATTTTCTTTTATTCATTATATATTTATATATAAATATCTATATACATATTTAAATTTCTGCACTGTCATATATATATATCTATCAGTGGATATACCCTGAGTATATATGTATTTTAATTCTGCCCTGTCATTTCAATTTATAATATTATATATCAGAGGATACACCCTGATAATATTATAATACTATATTATCGCAGTGGATATACACTGCTACTATATATATTATTGCCTGTATTTATCTATTATATATATATATATACTACTATATATATATTATATCTATGCCTACTAAATATATATATCTATACTATATATATGTATATATATATATATATATGTTTTATATTACAGCCTGGATATTCACGAAACCTATCTGTTTTAACAGAAACCAACTTCAGCACAGCTAGTGACCCCCTGTCACCAGCACCTTCACAACTGACTGTAAAATCAGGGTTTCAACACTATCAGGGAGTAGGCAAGTATACCTTGCCAAGTTAAATGTTTAAATTCTCAAATATTGTTATATGCTTCTTGTTTCTGAAATTCATATACCATGACCACCTGAGACTGCCTTGGGTACAGTCAACTGTTATGTTGACATGATATTATCGACTCACCAAACAGCTGAGAGAATATCCTAAAATTCTCCTAAACCCTATCACGGAAACACGCAACATGGTTGCATTTACATATATGGATGTGAGCTGCGTATTTGGTTAGCTACCAGTACGTGTGACCCGCATCACGGATTAGAATAACTTAGGAAATGTACGATTTGACATTTAGATTCATTGGGATGGGAAAGATAACTAGTTGACGTATGGGACACCCCCTCCAATAATGTTTTATACCTTCGTACCAATGATGGTCGATTGCAGAGTTCCCTGAGTCGGGGGCATACGACACATATACTAGCCAGTCGCCACGATTGGTGAATTACGTCAGCGTATGTCTAGCCACACATTCCCATACGTAATACTGGATCTTTACTTGCATTTTCACTTAGTATGGTTAGTACCATGTATTTATTTTATTTCTTTATTCAGTATTTTTACATTACATGGCATGTCATTTTTCTGTATCTTGTTACGTCCCACTGAGGACCTGGTTCCTTGCCAGATCTAGATGAGGCTTTCTACCCCACAGTGTACGGGCCTGATCAGGAGGCCAGATATGCTACTGAGGAGGAGCTCGAGGAGACACCCTCAGAGTAGGCTTGACCCTAGATGCTGCTACCTAGAGATGGAGATGTTTTGATCAGATAGACACTGCTTAGTCTATTTGATTTTTCTGCGCTATTATCAGTTTTTGTAGTAGGCTTGTAATCTCACCAGTTGTGTACTGTATCAGACTCAGTTATATATATATTTCAGCCTTTGTTTTCTGACATTTTGTTGTGGATGAGATAGCTTACCTGTTCTATACTTGTAGTATTTTAGGACAGCGTAGCACGTCCCTTTAGGTCCATCAAAGTGGATTAAGCCCTTAGTGACGTGTCAGCTGGCCAGTGACACGTGGCCTAGTTCCTGACATTTTGGGACTGGGGCGTGACATGGTTTTAGTGGTGGCCCATGCAGGTCCAGTTTTATTTGCTAGTAGGTATGATGACATGCCCAGCAAAGCCTGCAATAGGATAGAAATAATAGGTCTCATCCACACTGACACCATCCTTACAAATTCTATTATTGCATCTTGCTTGATTATCATTATTTATCTCTTTTGTGTTTTCTAATTATCCTATTTTCCTCAGAAATATGGACATACCCGGGAAACTTGCGAATAATGGGGCTGACCAAGCAACAGACCCTTCGCCAAGTGTCCAAGGAACTCCGTCCAATCACCAAAATTCTAGCCAGGAGACGACACCAACTCCACATGCAGAGACACCTTTGTCTCCACCTCCAGTCTTGCCTATCCAGATGCCACAACTTGAGGGTCAATCTCAAATGTTGCAGTTTCTCCAGACTATGTTGCAGAACCAATGGCAACAAACTGAGGCCCTGAGACAGTCTCAGTGGCAGCAAACTGAAGCTCTGCGACAGACGTTGATGACGGCTTTGGAGAGAACTACTACTCCGACACCCGTACCTGTCCTACCAGCGGGCACAGTTCGAGGCTTCCGTCAAATGAGCCCGAGGGATTTCAAAGGCAACGAGACTCCTGAAGAGATCTCCGATTGGATCTCCAACACCGAAATGCTGCTAGAAGGATCGCAACTCACTCCCGACCTATGGATGACCGCTGTGAGGGGCCAACTTCTTGGCAACGCCCATCACTGGTGGGAATCCATAGAGCGCAGCGTCGGCAAAGACCAAACTTGGCAACAATTCCTGGAGCATTTCAACGCCAAGTACTTTCCAGAGACAGTCCAGAATGCCCTATACTCCCAGTTCCTGCACCTGGAGCAAGGAAACATGACGGTAAATGCCTACGACGCGGAGTTTAGCAGACTAAGTCGTTTCGGTGCTGATCTGATCCCGAACGAGCTGAAGAAGGCTAAAAGATTCCACCATGGCCTTAACCACGAGCTTCAGAGGCACACAACAACGCAGTCGAGAATCTCCTACAACGAGGTTCTTACCGAAGCCAGGGAGCAAGAAGCCATTGGCCGAGGAGTCAGACGCTCAAATCCAACCTTCCCGGCCAAGAATCAGCACGGAGCAGGAGGACCTATACGTCGTCCCCAATATCAGACGCAACAGACGACGGGGCCTTACCAGAAGAGGGAGCTCCCGATTTGTCACTTTTGTGGCAAGAAGGGGCATTTTGCCAATGACTGTAGAAAGAAGCTGGGATTATGCCTGCTATGTGGAGCTAGAAATCATATGGCCAAAGACTGCCCACAACGTAGAGATGCAGCACCTCAGCAAGGGCAAAAGCCAGGAGCACAAGCTCAGAAGATGCTTCCCTCCACATCAGGAGGATATCAGCGAGGAGCACCCTTGCCTACTCAGGAGACCCAGTTCAAGGCCAGACAACAAGCCGGTGGACAAAGGCAGGGACAAGTCTTTGCGTTAGCTGCCGTTGCAGAAGAACCTGAAGGAGAAACTATAACAGGTACCATTCTAGTTGCATCATTACCCGCAACTGTATTATTCGATTCTGGGGCTACTTTGTCTTTCATATCCAGTAGATTCGTAGCCATGCACAAACTATCTACTTCGCCGCTACCCAAGTGTTGGAAAATACTTACTGGAGGAGGTATTGTTCCAGTTACCAATATTATCAAAACCTGCCCAGTAGTTGTTTGTAGTAAAGGACTAAGAGCGCGATTTTTGGTACTTCCAATGCCAAATTTTGATGTTGTCTTAGGCATGGACTGGCTAAGCCAGAATAATGCTGTCCTAGACTGCCGAAAGGGTAGTGTTATCTTTAGACCCCCAGATCACCCAGAGTTCGAATATGTCCGTGGAACCATCGAGCAAGGAGTAGGCCAGACTCCTAGAGCTTACATGGCGATGGAGACAGCACTTCCCTCAATTGTAGCAGAGTTCGAGGACGTATTTCCAGAAGAATTGCCAGGCCTACCGCCTGACAGAGAAGTGGAGTTCATTATTGAGCTGATACCCGGAGCTGCACCAGTATCCTCCAATGTATACCGACTGGCGAAGAAGGAGCTTGACGAGCTGAAGCTTCAACTGGAGGAACTACAGATCAAGGGATTTGTTCGTCCTAGTGCATCACCCTGGGGAGCACCAGTGTTGTTTGTACCAAAGAAGGACGGAACATATCGCATGTGCATTGATTACAGAGCCCTCAACGCTCTGACAATCAAAAACAAGTACCCCTTGCCGAGAATTGATGACCTGTTCGATCAACTAACAGGAGCCGTAGTATTCTCGAAGATAGACTTGAGATCAGGCTACCATCAAGTCAAGGTACGAAGAGAAGACATTCCAAAGACAGCATTCAGAACTCGTTATGGTCATTACGAATTTCTGGTGATGCCGTTTGGATTGACTAATGCACCTGCTGTATTCATGAACCTGATGAACCGAGTCTTCCACCAATATCTGGACCAGTTCGTGGTAGTCTTCATCGATGACATTTTGGTGTATTCAAAAAGCCACGAGGAGCATGAAGAGCACTTAAGGTTGGTATTAGAGACGCTGAGACGGGAGAGCCTTTATGCTAAGATGAGCAAGTGTGAATTCTTCCTGGACCGTGTCGCATTTCTTGGACACGTTATCACAGGAGAAGGCATCTCGGTAGACCCAGCAAAGATCTCATCTGTTGAGACGTGGCCAACCCCGACCAACGTCTCAGAGGTGAGAAGCTTTCTAGGACTTGCCGGATATTACCGGAGGTTCGTAGAAAACTTTGCAAGAATCGCGGAGCCGATTACCCGTCTTACTCGCAAGGAGCAGGAGTTCATATGGACTGAAGATTGCCAGACAGCTTTTGATGACTTGAAGAAGCGTCTGACTACAGCTCCCATTTTGACTATACCATCTGGATCCGGAGGTTTCGTCATATATAGCGATGCATCCGGAAAAGGATTTGGTTGTGTCTTAATGCAACATGGAAAAGTTGTAGCTTATGCCTCAAGACAGTTGAGGACTCATGAGAAGAATTACCCCACTCACGATCTGGAGCTTGCCGCAGTCATCTTCGCCCTGAAGCTATGGAGACACTATCTATATGGCGAAAGAGTGGAGATATTCACCGATCATAAAAGTTTGAAGTACGTCTACACCCAGAAGGACCTAAATCTGAGACAAAGACGATGGCTCGAAGTGATGGCGGATTTCGAAATTGATCTACAGTACCATCCAGGGAAAGCTAATATGGTAGCAGATGCTCTAAGCAGAAAACCCTCGGCATTCTTTATGATCACCCAACCAGATCTGCTGAGAGATCTAGCAAAGTTGGGAATAGAGATCATTGTGCCAGGAATTGATGGTCAATTATCAAACTACCAGCTGCAATCAACCTTGGTAGAAAGAATCAAAGCTGCTCTACCAGCAGATGCAAGATTTCAGAGGCTTCGACAGAGAACAGAAGCTGGACTCCAGACCGGTTGTCGCATACACGAAGATGGGACTCTAAGATGTGGAAATCGTCTTTATGTTCCAAATGGAGAACTTCGTAATGAGCTGATGTCAGAAGCTCATAGCTCAGTATACTCTATACATCCAGGAGGCACAAAGATGTACAGAGATCTGCGGCAATATTACTGGTGGCATGGAATGAAGCGGGAGATAGCACGCTTTGTGGCCAAATGTCTGGTGTGTCAGCAAGTCAAGGCTGAGCATCAGAGATCTGCCGGTCTACTTCAACCCCTCCCAATACCCGAGTGGAAATGGGAACACATTACGATGGACTTTGTTACGGGCTTCCCAAGAAGTCCTAGTGGTCGTAATGCAGTCTGGGTAATTGTAGACAGACTCACTAAGGCTGCTCATTTTCTACCTTTTAGAGTCGGGCAATCCACAGAAGTCTTGGCGGACATGTACATGAAGGAGATAGTACGTCTGCATGGAGTGCCAGTCAGCATAGTATCTGACAGAGATACGAGATTTACATCTTACTTTTGGCGAAGTATGCAAGAAAGTCTTGGTACCCGCCTCAAGTTCAGCACCTCGTATCACCCACAAACAGATGGCCAATCAGAACGCACCATCCAGACACTTGAAGATATGCTGAGAGCCTGCATGCTTGATTTTAGCGGATCATGGGAAGATCATCTACACCTGGTGGAATTTTCCTACAACAACAGCTATCAAGCGAGCATTCAAATGGCTCCCTTTGAAGCTTTGTATGGAAGGAAATATCGTTCCCCAGTATGCTGGAGCGATGTTGGCGAGAGACAGATCTTGGGACCAGAACTGATTATTCGTACGGTAGAGAAAGTAAAGAAGATCCAGGGACACCTACGAGCTGCACAAGACAGGCAGAAGCACTGGGCCAACATTCACCGACGACCTCTAGAGTTCCAAGTAGGGGAACATGTGTTCTTGAAGATCTCACCTACTCGAGGAACTATCAGATTTGGAGGAAGAGGGAAGCTAAGTCCAAGGTACATTGGACCCTTCGATGTGCTAGATCGCGTCGGAGAAGTTGCTTACAGACTAGCTCTACCTCAGACTTTGGAGGGAGTACATGACGTCTTCCACGTATCTCAGCTGAGGAGGTACATTCCAGACCCGAGTCATGTGCTAGACTACTCAGAGATCACTATCGGGCCAAGCTTATCTTATCAGGAGGAGCCTGTAGAGATTCTGGACCGTAGCGAGAAAGTGTTGCGAGGCCAGACTATTCCTCTCGTTCGTGTTGCATGGAGACATCATGCACCAGGTGAATCCACCTGGGAACGAGAAGAGGATATTCGTCAGCGTTATCCCCACCTATTTCCAAACCAGGGTATGTCCAATATTTCAAATCCAATCTTTCTTTATCATCATATGTCCTTTTTCATTCTCATTATATGGTTGTTTTTATTTCGAGGACGAAATATTCTAAGGAGGGTAGATTGTAAACTCCCTCGACCAAATTTCAGTAAATTAGGATTAATTTTGACTAATTAGAATTAGTGCAACTTTTTAAAATTTTATTTATTATTATATTGATTGTGCACTTGTTCATTACCCAATTGACTAGGGCATCACACTAGCTGTTAACCCTAAACAAATTTCACATTCCTGCTCTAGACTAGTCAGACTACTTTTTCTGTATTTTGTGCAACTTCCAGAAACCTCGTTTGATGCTTCGTTTTAGTCGCACAAATATCGTTACAAACGTATGTATTTATTTCCTATTTAAATTTCTGCTCTTTACCCATCTCTGTACCCTTAGAGATTTGAGGACCAGTAGGCACCTGATTGCCCAACCAAAAATACGATAATATTCTACACTAATTATACTTCAATTATCGTTTTGACACCGTAGAGAAATTATGACTCTAATAGCCTCTAAATAATTAGTGAACACCGTGCGCAGTATTTATTAAATAATAAATACGATGACTATATCACCTGCAATATCTGACCCTGCACCTGCCCAGAATCACCCCACACTGTCCAAACCATTTTTTTCCCCAGCTAATTCCCTCATTTTTGTACAATTTAGAATTTCAGGAAATCAGTATTTAAAATCAGGTAAATTGCGAAATTACGCAAAATACAATTTTTATGCATTTATGCAATTATTGAAAAGTTAGGGGTTTATATGCAAATTGCATGCTAGGTGGCCAAATCCTATTGGCTAGACCATAGGTGGGTAGGACCCACCATAACATCCAGAAATTTCTGCTGGAAAATATCCTAAAAATATCAAAATACCAAAATACCCCTGAACTTCTAAATATTTACAACATTGCCATTAGGCAAAATCCTATATAAACCCTAACCCTTATATTCAAATCACCTACAACCCTTCCCTCCGGCCACCTCCGACCACCGCCTCCGGCCAAACTCGGCCCAGCCCTTCGCCACCCTCCCCTCTTCCCTCCGGCCAAGCACCACCGCCGGCGCCGCCCTGCTCCGGCTGCTACAGCCCCCGCAACTCCCTCCTCTCCTCACTGTCCACAGCACCACCTCCACCCGAACCACCTTCCCCCGCCGCCTACGGCCGTCGCCGACCACCGCCACCCTACCCAAACCCTTCGCCCCGACCTCCCCTACCTACCACCACCACCTCAGCCCTCCACGTCACCGCCTCCGGCCGCCCTAGCCCCCGCAGCAGCCACCCTCCCCTAACCCTAGCTGCTGCTGCTGCTCTCCCCGACGCCTCTAGCCGCCACCAGCACCACCGTAGACCCCCGCCACCACCGCCAACCTCACCGCCGTCCTCCCCTCTACCGAACCCTCCGCCTGCCCGGCCACCTCCGTCGCTCCTCCGCCGGCCAGCGCCCCCGCAAGCTACAACTGCTGCTGCTGCTGCCAGTGGCCACTGCCACTGCTGCTGCTCCTCCGGCCGCCTCCGGCCAGCTCCGCCGCCGTCCTCCCGCCGGCAGCACCGCGTGGGACCCCCCTTGCCACCTGTAAAGGTATATATACCTATACTATACTAAAATACATAAATAATCTCTAATACATGAGTATATGTATATAATATATGTATATATATGTATATATATGTATATATATATGTATATATATATGTATAAATACTATGTATATTTATATATATATCTATATATATATTATGTTATATATATATACTATTATTATACAGTATATATTATATAATATATATTATACTTTATATACTTATGTATATATATATTATATACTATACATATATAATTATATATGTATATATGAATATATATATATATATATGTATATATGAATATATTATAAATATATTTAATTCTGTTAAAATATATAAATATATGTGTATACATATATTTATATAATTGGTATATAACATATATATTATTCTACGCATTTTTCCATTTATTTATTTTCTGCACCTATATTATATTATATATATATATATCTATATATATATATTATCTATATATATATATTAAATATGCTGGATAATACAGCTTAATTATTTATATTATATTCTTGCAAATGTCATTTCAATTTATAGTAAATATATTGTACTGGATAATACAGTACCTATACTTATGTATTTAATTCCTGCATTTTCTTTTATTCATTATATATTTATATATAAATATCTATATACATATTTAAATTTCTGCACTGTCATATATATATATCTATCAGTGGATATACCCTGAGTATATATGTATTTTAATTCTGCCCTGTCATTTCAATTTATAATATTATATATCAGAGGATACACCCTGATAATATTATAATACTATATTATCGCAGTGGATATACACTGCTACTATATATATTATTGCCTGCATTTATCTATTATATATATATATACTACTATATATATATTATATCTATGCCTACTAAATATATATATCTATACTATATATATGTATATATATATATATGTTTTATATTACAGCCTGGATATTCACGAAACCTATCTGTTTTAACAGAAACCAACTTCAGCACAGCTAGTGACCCCCTGTCACCAGCACCTTCACAACTGACTGTAAAATCAGGGTTTCAACACTATCAGGGAGTAGGCAAGTATACCTTGCCAAGTTAAATGTTTAAATTCTCAAATATTGTTATATGCTTCTTGTTTCTGAAATTCATATACCATGACCACCTGAGACTGCCTTGGGTACAGTCAACTGTTATGTTGACATGATATTATCGACTCACCAAACAGCTGAGAGAATATCCTAAAATTCTCCTAAACCCTATCACGGAAACACGCAACATGGTTGCATTTACATATATGGATGTGAGCTGCGTATTTGGTTAGCTACCAGTACGTGTGACCCGCATCACGGATTAGAATAACTTAGGAAATGTACGATTTGACATTTAGATTCATTGGGATGGGAAAGATAACTAGTTGACGTATGGGACACCCCCTCCAATAATGTTTTATACCTTCGTACCAATGATGGTCGATTGCAGAGTTCCCTGAGTCGGGGGCATACGACACATATACTAGCCAGTCGCCACGATTGGTGAATTACGTCAGCGTATGTCTAGCCACACATTCCCATACGTAATACTGGATCTTTACTTGCATTTTTACTTAGTATGGTTAGTACCCTGTATTTATTTTATTTCTTTATTCAGTATTTTTACATTACATGGCATGTCATTTTTCTGTATCTTGTTACGTCCCACTGAGGACCTGGTTCCTTGCCAGATCTAGATGAGGCTTTCTACCCCACAGTGTACGGGCCTGATCAGGAGGCCAGATGTGCTACTGAGGAGGAGCTCGAGGAGACACCCTCAGAGTAGGCTTGACCCTAGATGCTGCTACCTAGAGATGGAGATGTTTTGATCAGATAGACACTGCTTAGTCTATTTGATTTTTCTGCGCTATTATCAGTTTTTGTAGTAGGCTTGTAATCTCACCAGTTGTGTACTGTATCAGACTCAGTTATATATATATTTCAGCCTTTGTTTTCTGACATTTTGTTGTGGATGAGATAGCTTACCTGTTCTATACTTGTAGTATTTTAGGACAGCGTAGCACGTCCCTTTGGGTCCATCAAAGTGGATTAAGCCCTTAGTGACGTGTCAGCTGGCCAGTGACACGTGGCCTAGTTCCTGACATTTTGGGACTGGGGCGTGACATTTGGCCTTTGCGCCATTTCTGGATTTTGACCCCGCGGGCCCCAATTAAATTAAATTCGCGGGATGCGTTCTCTTTAATTAAATCGGAATTTACAAACTTTGTGAATTCTATTTTAATATTAAAATAATTCTAATGCCCTTTAAATTAGACCCGCGCCTAACGCGCAACACCCCCCTCACCATGACAATTTAAATATATTTTTCTCCCCAATTTTTGCGTTATTTCATGTGTTCATGCAAATTCTCGAATTTATGGGGGCTTATTTGCAATTAACAAATTATTGGCAAAACCTCATTGGTCATGATTATTTGTAGGGTCCCAAAATGGGGTCCCAATCCCAATTCCCTCATGAAAAAACCCACCCCCTATCCATATTACATCACAACCACCCATTTTTCATGAATTGATCTCAACCACTCGTGCCAACCCACACCCTTCCCTATAAAGTAATATTTCTTCCCCCACCCTCAACATATCACCGGCCATAATCCCTAGAGAAACCACTCTCTCTCTTCCTCCATTTATTACTCCCCATGCAAAGCTTCTCCTTCATTCTTCCTTCTTCATTCTCCTTCTCTTCTTCCCTCCATACTATTCTCACCTGAGCCCCACCCGACCGGGGACCCCGACCCCGACCTCCGGCCGCGTCGGCCGCCGACGCAGCCACCCCCGCTCCAGCCGGCCTTCCCCGCGGCTACTGTGCACCGGCGCTGTGCGTCCGGCCTTCCTCGCGGCTACTGTGCACCGGCGCTGTGCGTCCGGCCTTTCCCGCAGCTACCGTGCGCCGGCGCAGTGCGTCCGGCCTTCACCCCCGCGCTGCTGTGCGTCCCTCTCCGGCAGCTCGCTACAGCCGACCACACCCGCGCCTGTGCGACCAACTCCGGCGAGGCTCGGTTACTTCCGGCCACCTGCGCCCGTGCGTCTCCCCGCCGCCGCACTATACTGTCCCTCCTCCCCGACTGACCCCTCCGGCCACCAGTCTCTACACCACCACCTTCGGCCACCTTCGTCGGACGCACTCCGACGACACCGTCGAGGTCGACTCCTCTTTCTCTCTCATTTACACTCTAATCTAGAGCTACCACTGGGTCCTCAGTCCCGTTGAATGGGGTGTTGCAGACTATTTGTGGCGTCTCTACTTCAAGCACGGGCTGTTCCACCGGAGTCGTTGCTGTTACGGCGGAATGGTTGGCAGCCAAAGTCTGAACAATCTGTTGCAGGGCGTCCACCTGCTTTTGTTGGACTGAGAATCGGGTCTCTAGATTGCTCTCGAACTTGGCTTGGCGAGCATCATCTCTTTGTCGTTGCGATTCTAACATTTGCATTACCCGCTCAAGCGGGTCGACTTGAGATATGCCTCGCTGGCTCCGAGAGCTTCCCGAAGTGCCCGAACTGCTTTCTTGTGTTTCGTTCGGTGGTTGTGCTGCAGATTGCGCTGGATCCATTCCTTCAAAAGAAGGTAAATTACATTAGGATCATAATGTATTATGGACTTATTGCATGAACGTATCTTATTTTGGCCTAGCGAGTTCAAGAGTTCGCACAGGAATTTGATCGTTAAAGGAACTTTTCCAGCACGAAGTCTAAGGAACTTTGAATCTGTGCTCTGATACCACTATGTCACGACCCGATTCCGTAGAATCGTTTGAGGCGTCCCCCGAATCGTGATCGCCGTGCGGGCCTGGAGTTGCTCCCGCACAAGGCTTTAATGATTTGTATAGTAAGCACATATTCAGAGTACGCAGATAAATTGAAACACAGATTTAAAACATGGAAAAGTTCTCTTTATTGATAATGAACATCTATTACAAACTCTTGAACGAGTTAGCTAATATGCCGAACGGCTTACAAAGAGATAACTCAAAATGAGATAGCAGTCCTGTACATTACATCCCTTTATAAACTCAAAATGATAAAGACCTCCAGGCTGGAGGATAGCTTTGCCTCGGAGCTGCATTTGTGTATGAAGAGTTGCAAGCTCCGGTCTTCAAAATGCTTCAAGGGCGCGGTGAAGGTGCGCCAACAGCTGGACTGGATCGGGTAGACGACTTCGGCTCCTCGCTAGGTTCGCCTTGGTGCGGAGAACCTGTTTCAACGAGGGTCAGCATATCGAAACATGCTGGTGAAGGCGAGCTAGCCGAACTATACCAATCAACACGTTGTTTAGTAAAGCATGCATATTTTTGTGGGTTTCTATCTTGCCTTAGTTTATTTACAAGTAAGCAGCATATAGAATTTACTGAAATGAACGTGCCACCGTTAGGTGGATTTTACCTGCCCGTCTGAATTACCTGCACAATACTTACCATGCCTTCCCTGCCACGAAGACACAAGTTAGTATGCAACAGGTTTAAATATACACGATGATCACTGGCATGGTTGCCATAATGGACTAGTCCGAGACAAGGATAGCATGCAACGATAGTACACGAGACGTTGCAAGCCATCTTATCCCGTACACGATGACTATACACGAGTTCCGCCCGGATCGGATCGGTGCCAGTGCCCCAGCGACCGTCCGCAGAACTATACCTTGTGCACAAGTTGTCCATGATCGAACACGATTAACAAGTTAACAATTCATGCAGTTGAGGCAACACGATTGCAAGAACACGAGTACAAGAACACGAGTGCACGACAAGCAGTAATGCATGATTCATTTAACATAGCCTTCCTGAACAATTATGCACAATACAAGGTGTGTGTCATACTTAGCATAATTTATAGAACATTTGCACGAACAAGCATACGATAAGGCAACAGTTCACAGGTTTGATTGACAAGCATAATAACCAAGTATATTGTCTTTTATCTTGGTTTCTTTTATTATTATTTGGTATCGTTTGATCGGGGCGAAGGAGTGAAGCTTGAAAGCAGGGCTAGCTAATCGGGTTGGTAGCCACTCACTTAGATTTTGGAAAGAAGAAGGAAAGAGGCACTTCACAACTCCGCTCGCAAGCCACCTACTGCTCGTTCACCTGCACACGAACAGCTCGATTAATACTTATTCCTCTCTTTCCAATCTCGGAATAGAAATGCAGTTCAATGAACGAAAACAATGAAAACCATCGAAACCGTTCAAGGAAAACAAGCAAATCCCAAAACCAACTCAAAGCACGAAAGCAACAAGCGACATCGAAAACCGAGGCAATAAAAGATAGCAGCAGAGAGGTCCCTCCTGACTCTGCCACTAAGCCGATCCTTGAGACGTAGTCCACTGAATATGGGAATCGATTCCGAAGAAAAAAATCCATAACGAAGACGAGTTCTTAATTCAATCTATCCCGATCGAACGATACCGACTTGTGTTTCTTAGCCGCGCTCTCCGCATCGGAAGAACGGGACGCTACATTGCGGGACCTGAGGACTTGGACGCAGTACCCGATCCCCGTCATCAGCAGCCACACGCAGGCAAGTGTACCTTGCCACCCTGTATTTCAGTTTACAGATATTTATTATTTCGTATGTACATTGTGCACGTAGTTATATTGACGTTCGGTACTTCGCGTCCGGTTCATAACCGGGTGAAGACGTACGTCGTAGCATCCTAGGAAGATTGTCGGATGATTCGTAGTATCTCGATATGCGTACCTGAGTTTATC
The DNA here is from genome assembly GCA_036927795.1 of Iris macrosiphon. Lineage (NCBI taxonomy): Eukaryota > Viridiplantae > Streptophyta > Magnoliopsida > Asparagales > Iridaceae > Iris > Iris macrosiphon. The sequence goes on along the minus strand of JAYESA010000007.1, from coordinate 204,176,650 downwards.
GATACCCCAGGACACACTCATACACTGTGATCGTGCCAGATTCCTGTATCCTGATACTGACATCATGACCAGAGACTGGGACGACCTTAGGGTCGCGTCTGTTGAGTTATTTTTCCTTGTGTCGAGACTATAGTTAGAGGTTCAGGTTCAACGCACAATCGTTGACCGCTTGGGAAGGGGAAGACAGTTACTAGACGTTTGGACTACTCTGCACGCGCTTATATATATATATATAGTAATCCTGTTTCATAGTGTAGTGATCATGTTTCATAGTGTAGTGGTAACACCCGTGTCTCTGTGCTCGGAGCTACGGTACGACCCGTGTGTCTCTGTGTTCGGAGCTGCGGTTTTATTTTGGACAGCCCACGCGTCGAACATTGTCTTTAAACTGTGTCACACTAGTTGGTTATGATAGAGTACCCTGTCGTGCACTTGTACTTTCTGTTTACTTGGCATGCTATATTTCTGTACCTTGTTACGTCCCTCTGAGGACCTGGTTCCCTGCCAGTTTTGCAGCATAGACGATTACGGAGCATTTGGAGATACTGATGGAGTGGCATATCTTGCGAGCATGGTACCAGGTACTCACATTATATCTACCGGTATTATGGTTATTTTATATTGATTATTCATCTGCTATTTTAGTCTAGTTTTGTAGACTCATACTTCTTCTCGAGTCTATTCGAGTTAGTGTGTTATTGGACGGCCGACCTTAGCACATATAGCTCTTTCTTGTTGACTGATGTACATTGTGGATTGAGACATAGAGGTTTACATATATGGAAAATTCTAGATAGTGCCCTTTATATTACAGCTTATACGTATTCAAGTCAGACCAGAGTCTGGTCGAATGCGTAGCTGGCATGTCACGTAATCCTGGTCCTACGTATTTTGGGACTGGGACGTGACATATTTTTGTGGTGGCCCATGCAGGTCCGATTTAAATCGTCTTGGTCACCTGACTGTGCCAAGCGAGCCTGCAAATTAGGAAAAGATATTATGATTGTTGAATAGTATCTCAATCCATAATCGATTAAAAATTCTTTGTATGTGATTATCGCCCTTGGACTTCCACTTTGCATTCGTTCAATCTTCGTCAAATATCGCTATCCTTGTTTATCGTCCCCTATTGTTCGTGGAGACGAATGCTTGTGACTGATGACTTCCCTCAAGAAGAAGATCGAAGACCAGACGACAGAAGACAGAATTCGTATACCTTTCCTTGAGAAAATTATTACCTTGTCAGGATAGATTGATGGGTTCTTTGGATTCTAGAACTAGTGTGGAAGGTTGGCAAGAGAGTTGGACCCAGTGGTACCCTACCCGTGCTGGAGGTAACAGTGATCTTAGAAGTACTGAGAGCTAGAAGGATTGTTGAACATGACCTAGAATGATTTATGTGAATGCATAGCCTAATGATGGAAACTAGTGGTTGTATATGATAGCAATACCAGGAATGATATTATGGACTAGAGGAGATAAAATTTCAAGCTCTCACTTGGAAATAAAATGATGGAAATTTTAGTATGTGAATATTAGTATGATTGTTGACATCATTATTATAATTGTAATTATGACTTGGAGAGAGAAATAACGAAAAGAAGAAATTCGAGGAATAAAATTTTAGGGAAGACCTTGAGGAGAAGAGAAATTATACATTAGGCAAGAATTTTTTTTCTTTTAGAGGATTATTGTGGTAAACAGAACAGGAGAATTTATTTTGAGGATAAGTCTGGACGATGACACCGTCCTAGCATGAGTTGATTGAGCCAATACCACGCGACACTCGATTGTCGACGTAGTTGCAATTATATTTTTAGGCCACCAGGTTACCCTGAGTTGAGTTCAGGGAGCCTAGGAGTATGGTGTCCATCTACCTTAGGGGTATACAATTCAGGAGGTGAACCAGTGTACCACTATGTTATAGCAGAGTTGAGGATATTTTCTAGATAATCTTTTAGGCCTGCCACCTGACAGAAAGAGTTTGTTACAGAGTTGACTCCAAGAGCCGAGCCGATTATTTTTCCGTCTTCGGACTAGCACCGACAGAGTTTGGTTGAGTTGAAAGTCCATAATAGAGGACCTCTTAGACAAGGGTTTCGGTCGGACTAGTATTTTTCTATGAGAAGCAACCATCTTATAGTACCGAAGAAGGACGAGATGGTACGTCTACGTATTGATTTCAGGGACGGTATGTTTGTGTATCGAATTACAGGATTTAATGCAGTAACGGTAAAGAACAAGTACCCATTGCCGCAAATCAAAGATTTATTTGAATCAGCTAAGTGGCACATATGTATTTTGAAGATCGATCTCAGATCCAGCTATCATCAGATCTAGGTTCGGAGAGAGGCCATTCCTAAGGCGACATTCCGGATGTAGTATGGATACTATGAGTTTTTAGTCATGCTGTTTGGTTTAACCAACGCGCCAGCAGTATTCATGTGTTTGATGAACAATGTCTTCCACCACTACTTAGATAAGTTCGTGGTGGTATTTATAGATGATATCCTGATATATTCCAAGAGCCAGGAGGAGCATGAGAGACATCTCAGGATTGTGTTGGAGACACTGAGACATGAGAGGCTGTACGCCAAACTCAGCAAATGTGAGTTTTGCTTGGATAGAGTACCATTTCTGGGACACATAATCACCGGAGATGGACTATCAGTGGATCCGAAGAAGATAGCTGCAGTAGAGACCTGGCCTACCCCTGCATCAGTTACAGAGGTTAGGAGTTTCCTCGGACTTGCCGGATATTACCGGAGGTTCGTGGAAAACTTTTCGAGGATAGCTGCGCCTATGACGCGATTGACGCGTAAAGGCGAAGAGTTTATCTGGACCGACGAGTGTCAGGCGGCTTTCGATGAGCTGAAGAAGCGTCTGACATCGGCACCGATTTTGACACTACCTTCCGGATCAGGAGGATTTGTAGTGTACAGTGATGCGTCAGGGAGCGGATTGGGATGTGTACTGATGCAACACGGCAAGGTGATAGCCTACGCATCGAGACAGCTGAGAGTTTATAAGAAGAACTATCCGACGCACGACTTGGAGCTAGCTGCGGTGATATTTGCACTAAAGCTATGGAGATATTACCTTTATGGTGAGCGAGTTGAGATTTATACAGATCATAAAAGCCTGAAGTACGTCTACACGCAGAAGGAGCTCAATATGAGGCAGAGACGTTGGCTAGAGATGATGACAGATTATGACATTGAGCTACAGTACCACCCTGGCAAGGCGAACGTCGTAGCAGATGCCTTAAGCAGGAAGCCCATGGCATACTTTTTGACGACGCAGCGACAGTTGCTAGAGGATCTCCAGGAGCTTGGGATAGAGATAGTATTGCCAGGCATGGATGGACAGATGGCCAGTCTTGAGGTTCAGTCTACTTTGATTGAGAGGATCAAGGCAGCATTGCCTACAGATGCGAGATTTCGACGTCTGCGAGAGAGAACAGAAGCCGGCCTGCAGACGGGACTCAGGATTCATGAAGACGGAACGTTGAGGTACGGAGATCGCCTATATGTTCTGAGTGGCGAGCTACGCCAAGAGTTGATGACCGAGGCTCATAGCTCGATTTATTCCATTCATCCCGGGGGTACGAAGATGTACAGAGACTTGAGACAGCATTTCTGGTGGCATGGGATGAAGAGGGAAATTGCAAGATTTATGGCAAAGTGTTTAGTTTGTCAGCAAGTCAAGGCTGAACATCAGAGGACTGCAGGATTATTGCAGCCACTCCCCATTTCCCGAGTGGAAGTGGGAACACATTACCATGGACTTCGTCACAGGATTCCCGCGAAGCCCTAGCGGGAAGGATGCAGTTTGGGTTGTCGTAGACAGACTCACCAAGTCTGCATATTTCTTGCCCTTCAGAGTTGGACAATCCACAGAGATACTAGCTGACATGTATATGAGGCAGATAGTACGATTACATGGAGTGCCTGTCAGCATCGTATCGGATCGTGATTCCAGATTCACGTCATATTTTTGGCAGAGTATGCAGGAGAGCCTGGGAACTCGTCTCAAGTTCAGCACTGCGTACCGTCCATAGACGGACGGACAGTCAGAGCGCACGTTACAGATATTAGAGGATATGTTGAGAGCGTACATGATTGATTTTGGAGGATCTTGGGAGGACCATCTACACTTGGTGGAATTCTCCTACAATAACAGTTACCAGGCCAGCATACAGATGGTACCCTATGAGGCACTGTATGGCAGGAAATACAGGTCGCCAGTTTGTTGGAGTGACGTGGGAGAGCGTCAGATACTTGGTCCAGAATTGGTGACACAGACAGTAGAGAAGGTCAAGCAGATTCAGAGCCACCTGCGCGCAGCACAGGACAGACAGAAACACTGGACAGATGCGCACCTCAGACCATTGGAGTTCAAGGAGGGTGACCACGTATTTTTGAGGATATCGCCCACCCGCGGTACCATCAGATTCGGAGGCAGAGGCAAGCTGAGTCTGAGGTATATCGGACCTTTTGACATTCTGAAACGAGTTGGCGAAGTGACTTACCGTCTTGCATTACCTCCATCATTAGAGGGAGTACATGACGTATTTCACGTATCGCAGCTGAGGAGATATGTCGCAGACCCTAGCCACGTACTTGATCATTCAGAGATTACAGTCGGGCCTAGTCTGTCTTACGTAGAGCAACCAGTTGAGATCCTCGATCGCAGCGAGAAGACTTTGAGAGGACAGACGATTCGACTGGTCAGAGTAGCATGGAAGCACTATTCACCAGGCGAGTCTACTTGGGAGCGCGAGGTTTCTATTCGGCAGCGATTCCCGTACTTATTTGAGGAGCAAGGTACGAATTTACGTACGATAATTTAGTTACTAGTTGTTTTAAAATTCTGTTAGTTTATTATCGTGCCTTACTTTTAATTTCGGGGACAAAAATTTTCTAAGTTGGGAAGAATGTAAACCCCTCAATTTATTCTGTGGATAGTTAGAGTGGACCAGAAAAATTTTGATAGAAGATATTGAGGTTTAGAGTAAAGTATATTTATCTGGAATTTTAATCCAATTAATTAAAACCCTTGGCACACCCTATCTTTGTCTAATTATTCGGAGCCCATTATCAGCCCATAAATTCCGTACAAATATTATACACTCGACTCAACTCGCCAAATTAGGCACTGGACTTTTCTGACTGTTAAAACCAACTTTTGTGTGCTCTAAATTAATTGCGCAACATTCCAAAAGTCGTAACCCGTATTTAATTTCGTGTCGGACACCTGTGTCGTTACCCTCAATTTTGGAGTACCAACTTAACCCGTTGAGCCGGACCAACTAAAGGGTCCAAGACCGACTCCAAGCCTCTACCATTTTTGGCTTTTGTGCCATTTCCGGATTTTGACCCCGCGGGCCCCAATTAAATTAAATTCGCGGGACGCGTTCTCTTTAATTAAATCAGAATTTACAAACTTTGTGAATTCTATTTTAATACTAAAATAATCCCAATGCCCTTCAAATTAGACCCGCGCCTAACGCACAACACCCCCCTCACCATGACAATTTTAAATATATTTTTCTCCGCAATTTTTGCGTCATTTCATGTGTTCATGCAAATTCTCGAATTTATGGGGGCTTATTTATAATTAACAAATTGTTGGCAACACCTCATTGGTCATGATTATTTGTAGTGTCCCAAAATGGGGTCCCAATCCCAATTTCCTCATGAAGAAACCTACCCCCAATCCATATTACATCACAACCACCCATTTTTCATGAATTGATCTCAACCACTCATGCCAACCCACACCCTTCCCTATAAAGTAACATTTCTCCCCCCACCCTCAACACATCACCGGCCCTAATCCCTAGAGAAACCACTCTCTCTCCTCCTCCATTTATTACTCCCCATGCAAAGCTTCTCCTTCATTCTTTCTTCTTCATTCTCCTTCTCTTCTTCCCTCCATACTATTCTCACCTGAGCCCCACCCGACCGGGGACCCCGACCTCCGGCCGCGTCGGCCGCCGACGCAGCCACCCCCGCTCCAGTCGGCCTTCCCCGTGGCTACTGTGCACGGGCGATGTGCGTCCAGCCTTCCCCGCGGCTACTGTGCACCGGCGCTGTGCGTCCGGCTTTCCCCGCGGCTACCGTGCGCCGGCGCTGTGCGTCCGGCCTTCACCCCCGCGCTGCTGTGCGTCCCTCTCCGGCAGCTCGCTGCAGCCGACCACACCCGCGCCTGTGCGACCAACTCCGGCGAGGCTCGGTTACTTCTGGCCACCTGCGCCCGTGCGTCTCCCCGCCGCCGCACTATACTGTCCCTCCTCCCCGACTGACCCCTCCGGCCACCAGTCTCTACACCACCACCTTCGGCCACCTTCGTCGGACGCACTCCGACGACACCGTCGAGGTTGACTCCTCTTTCTCTCTCATTTACATTCCAGAATTTGTTTTGGTTATATATAATGGTGTTTATACATGTGATATACTGGCTAGGGTAGTGTGGTAATTAAAAATATATGGTTGAGGTATATATATGTGGGTTGAGGTTATTGATGGTTAAATATGAATAAGGATGAGGTAGTGTTTAAAGAGATTTAATATATTACTAGTATTTGTATAGTGATGATAAATGATAGTGTAGTGAAACAATTGAACTAAAGAAAATATGAGTTTGTTATATGCAAATATTATTGGAATGAGGATGTTTATATATACATATGGGCTTAAGTTATCTAGGGATAAGTATTGATGGTTATGGATGGTAATTGGTTCGAGGATTATATGTAGATAAGGTGCTTAGGGTTTGTATATATATTGATTGGCATATACAGGGTTGAAGATAAATAATTAAATCCAGCATTTACGGATCAAATAGAAATTGATAGAGGTTATAAAATACCTGCAAATGGAGAGCAGGTAAATTATTCCGGAATGAGTATTATATCGGATCATGAGACAATGAATTGAGGACGATAATAATATTAGGTAATTCCGGAGACTGAGTCTAGACGTAGCAGTGTGTAGCACACCTGTCTGTCTTAAGTAGAATATTGATTTTTGGTTTGTATCCCTTCTCTAGGTGTTGCGGGACCTGAGGACTTGGACGCAGTACCCGATCCCCGTCATCAGCAGCCGCACGCAGGCAAGTGTACCTTGCCACCCTGTATTTCAGTTTACAGATATTTATTATTTCGTATGTACATTGTGTACGTAGTTATATTGACGTTCGGTACTTCGCGTCCGGTTCATAACCGGGTGAAGACGTACGTCGTAGCATCCTAGGAAGATTGTCGGATGATTCGTAGTATCTCGATATGCGTACCTGAGTTTATCGATAACCCAGGACACACTCATACACTGTGATCGTGCCAGATTCCTGTATCCTGATACTGACATCATGACCAGAGACTGGGACGACCTTAAGGTCGCGTCTGTTGAGTTATTTTTCCTTGTGTCGAGACTGTAGTTAGAGGTTCAGGTTCAACGCACAATCGTTGACCGCTTGGGAAGGGGAAGACAGTTACTAGATGTTTTGGCTACTCTACACACGCTTATATATGTATATGTAGTGATCATATTTCATAGTGTAGTGATCATGTTTCATAGTGTAGTGGTAACACCCGTGTGTCTCTGTGCTCGGAGCTACGGTACGACCCGTGTGTCTCTGTGTTCAGAGCTGCGGTTTTATTTTGGACAGCCCACGCGTCGAACATTGTCTTTAAACTGTGTCATACTAGTTGGTTATGATAGAGTACCCTGTCGTGCACTTGTACTTTCTGTTTACTTAGCATGCTATATTTCTGTACCTTGTTACGTCCCTCTGAGGACCTGGTTCCCTGCCAGTTTTGCAGCATAGACGATTACGGAGCATTTGGAGATACTGATGGAGTGGCATATCTTGCGAGCATGGTACCAGGTACTCATATTATATCTACCGGCATTATGGTTATTTTACATTGATTATTCATCTGCTGTTTTAGCCTAGTTTTGTAGACTCATACTTCTTCTCGAATCTATTCGAGTTAGTGTGTTATTGGGCGGCCGACCTTAGCACATATAGCTCTTTCTTGTTGACTGATGTACATTGTGGATTGAGACATAGAGGTTTACATATATGAAAAATTCTAGATAGTGCCTTTTATATTACAGCTTATACGTATTCAAGTCAGACCAGAGTTTGGTCGAATGCGTAGCTGGCGTGTCACGTAATCCTGGTCCTACGTATTTTGGGACTGGGGCGTGACACGACCTGCATGGGCCACCACAAAAACATGTCATGCCCCAGTCCCAAAATACGTAGGACTAGGACACGTAAGCATGCCAGCCGCATGGATATGGCAACTCCAATATATGGAACCCAAACCCATACGTATGCTGTAATATGAATATAAAATCCACAAGTGATATAAACATATGTCACAAGTCACAGGGTACAATCTAAATCTCATTCACAGAAAATCAATATAAATGAATAACCAGCATCTATATAACTAGATCTCTACATAAGTATCTAAGGATGATAGTTGGATGAAAACAAATCCACTACCAACTCGAATATAAGAGCAAATACAAAATAAGTACAACACAACAACACCATAAAAGAATACCAGCTAGCAATCACGGGCTCGAAGAGAGGACATCCACGAAACATATATAACCATCCAAATCTGCGCTCCTGCAAATACTCAAGAACAGATACACCTGGCAGAGGACCAGGTCCTCAGAGGGACGTAACAAGATACAGAAAAGCGAGCAAATTTGAATACAGTAAACATGCATATAATTTGAAAATAAATAAGTACGCTATACGAGACAATCTATATGAATGCAAATGAGGACAACTTTTCGACGTATGGGCAATGGTAGGCTACTCGATCTAATCCTCATAACTCATGCGCTCGTCAGTGGACATCACCAGCCGACATACCTCTGGGGTAGCGACCCTCGGACTCCATCAATCGACATACCTCTGGGGTAGCGACCATCGGACACGACCACCATAGTGAGTGCTAGTGACTACGGTGTTACCCGAGTGGTTAAAAGCCCATACGCCTAATGATTGTCCTCTATGATACTAAGTGTCAAGTGTGTGTCAACATATCTAATATATAGTAATGACAGAAAGGAACTACACATGCAATAAATATACAGAAATGAAATAAATATACAGAAATATACTAAGCATGCAAAATACTGTAAGCAATTTGGCAAGGTATCTTGCCTGGTAAGGAAGCTGCAAGATGTACTGCCCAGAAGTCAAGCACACAGGATCAGAAGCTATGATTTCCGAACAAATGTCTCCGGATGCTGAAATAGATATCACCAACGTTCCCAGAATAAGCAAAATAGCTAAAAAGCACTTCTCTTTCGTCCAATTTGGACACAGGGACAAAACGGTAATTTTGGGTCAAAGTGGGGTCCACGTGTGGCCCGTTTCGTACCGAAAAACGTGTCAGAACCAATGGTCTCCAAATTCATCCAACTTAGTGTCAACAAGTCCAGAACGATGATACGAACCCAACGGAACTTCCAGAATTGGATTCCGATAAGCCGATCACAAAATTGCCCATCAAGTGGAGTCGTGGGGCCCACAATACGCGATTTTGTCAACGTTCTCGGAATCGAACCAAACTTGGGTCACAGGACCAGCGTATTTATACGAGTCCGATGGCGCAAGTTTCGTCTCGATCCGACGTGTGTACACAAAGTTACGATGTATTCCAGAACAGGGGGATACGGGGCATTGTCGGCGGATATGCGTTGATTCCGGTGTGCACGCACATCCAAATCAACTTTTGCGAAATCTCGCACGTCCGTATCAACGATGCGCACATTTCAGTGAAGACCGCGTGCTACCAAGTCGTCCCGTTTGGCGGGGCGTACTCAGTTCCGGGGTAAAACATGGTATTGTTTTTCCTGTTTTTGGATCGCGGTTTGCGATCACCACAGGACGCGATGCACTGAGCGGGTTGCACGGGCATCGAGGGGGTTACACAGTCTACGCGACACAACTGACGAAACGGAAAATGGAACAACGAGGAGAGAGAACGGGTTACCTGAGCAGGGCTCCGTGGAACGGGGTTCTTCGTGTCCGTGGGTCGTCTTGACACACCGACACTGGGCCGTGCTGTGTCCGGGCTGTGTCCAATCTAGGGTTTGATGTGGGAGATGGACGGAGGAAGGCAACTGCTCGCCGGGGCTGGGTCGACAGGCGGAGGTGCTGCTGGCTCGTCGGGCGGCTAGGGCATCGAGGCGGAGGGGTTGCCGAGGTCGGGGGCTGCTGGAGGGGGTTGTCGTCGAGGCTGCGGGTGGTCGAGGGGGTTGTGGCAGAGCGGGGCTATGGCTGAGGGAGGAGGAGGTGGAGTCAGGGAAGGAGGAAGAGGGGAGATGGGGGCTCGGGGTGGCTAGGGCTCGCTGAGGCGCTGCGGGGGCTCAGGGCGGCGCTGAGGGTTCAAGGAGGTGGTCGGAGCGGGGCTCGGGGTGAGGCGAGGACAGCCGGGGCTAGGGCGGAGGAAGGAGAGGGGTTCTGGTCGTCGAGGAGGGGAGAGCGGGTCGTCGGGGACGATGGCGGGGCTCGGGGCTTAGGGCGACGGAGCTAGGGTTTCGGCAGGCGGTCGAGGGTTAATATAGGGGTCACCAGAACAGTGAATCCGGCTAGGTTTAGGATTAGGGTTTTCGTTTGGGTAACGGGTCCGGGTCCGGGTCGGGTTCATTATGAATCTGGCCCGATCCGCTAATATTTAAGTGCGGGTTCGGGTAGGCGGGTTTCGGGTAGGCGGGTTTAGATCCGACCCGACCCGCTAAGGTTGGGTTCGGTTAAGTTGAACCGGGTCTGGGTTGGTTTGGTTTATTTTGAAAATAAATCGGATTTTATTCAGGGTTTATTTTGGTTTATTACAAACTTAGTTTCTAGGTCTTTAAAAATGCTTTCGGGGTCCAATAAATTCCCAAAAAATTACCATATGTTCAGTTTTTCATTTTACACCAGAAAATATTATTTTCATAATATTTTAATATTAATTAATATTATTTAAAAATCTTTTAATCATAAAATACCTTAGTTTTAATTCCAGAAAAATTACAGAAAATTGTATAAAAATATAAATTAAAAATTCCTGAAAATCGGGGGGTTTACAAATATTCCTCTGTGGAGCAAACCAGTTCATGTTATCCTTGTACATTGTGACAGCCAAGTTGCAATAGTAAAGGCTCAGAGGACAAGTTATAATGGAAAATTCAGACTTATACGTCTGAGGTACAATCGGGTGAAGCAATTGCGATCAAGTGGAGTAATTGTAATTGACTTTGGCAGACCAAAGAACAATCTAGTAGATCCTCTAACTAAAGGGCTCTCAAGGAAACTAGTGTTGGAGACGGCAAGAGGAATGGGGTTAAAGCCCATAGATTGAGTCACCTCAAAGGCAATCCGACCTTCGATTGGAAGCACCAAGAAAAGGTTCAATAGGTAACAAAAAAAATAATGTGTGACTGGAAACACTATATGATAGTAATTGTAAAGAATCATTCCTCTACTGTATAATGTTGATCTGCAATATATAAAATGGTGATTGTAAAATCTTAATGAATCTGTGGCTTGTAAAACAGGGTATATAAATTACAAAATACCTAGAAAGATTCACCTATTTAAGAGTTAAAGTGGGACCACTTTCTATGGGAACTCGGGGTGTTCTCTATTGCTCTTAAAAAATTGAGATAACACATAGCCGAAAAGTGCACAACTGTTGATACGATCAAATGCCTACAATGTGTTTGTGTGTATGTTGAGTCCGTACAAGCAAGATCATAAGTTCAAGACTTATGTCACTTTGGGTCTGTATAGATGAGAAGTATAACACTAAGGGGAGGTTCAAGTTCGGAAGACACATTCCTTTGATACACAGTGTGATTGCCCATATCTTGTTTTTCTTCCTATATGTCCTATCGTGCTATACCTTTTTTGTTCTCTTATTGAATCATGTGGGGGATTGTTAGATTTGTTTTGGCTTTGCTTTGAAAGCAATCCATGTGATTCAATAAAGGCATCTCTTTTTTTAGTCCCACATGGGAAAGGAGAAGTCATTCTCCTTTCCATATATTGATTTACCTCTCTTAGTGGGTAAGTAGGTTTTGTAGGGGATGGTTTAGATCTCATCCAACCCGCGAGCGGGTGCACGATTTAATGTGCATTTTTTACGCGTTTATTAGTCGCGCACGCCGTGGAACGGACATGGGTACAAAGGTAATTTCACAACTTTTTTTTATTTTTATTTTCGTTGGTTTGGTGTGGTGAGTTGCTGGTCTTCCGCGGAACCGTTCTCACGTAATCCCGTTACGGAAAAAAAAGGTTATGTGAGAGATATATCCAAGACACGATCTGAGAATAGAAATATGTTTTTCTCTTTTCTCTCTCTCGCTCTCTGTTAGGAACGAAAAAAATTGTACAGAGACGAAAAAGAAAAGAAAACCACAAGAACCTAAATTCCTCTAAAAACTCCTCTGTCCAATCTCTCTTCTTCGGGCAAGGCTGTGATCGCTCGTGGGATTTGCCACCGGGTGCACGGTGTAGTGGATCGAAGGGATTCGTTCTATCTCGGGGATAGATCGTCAGGAACCCGCTGCACTGTTCGTGGGGACGAAATTCTATTCTAAGGATATCGTGTAACGTGCCTCGATTTCTCTACATATTTCTTATTTTTAATTTTACATCCTTCAATTTGCATTCTTTAGGAATTTTTCCAACACATAATGCATGGAGTACTCATTTAGAGACCGATACAAAGGATATGGAGATGTGCATAGGGACACCATAAAGCAAAACTCATTATGAATTTGTAACTTAAAAAAAAACATCTTTTCACAACTTTAAAGCTTACATCAATTATAATCTAATAAGGATAAAACCTTCAAAACTACCAAAATTATAATACAACAACAATAAAATCTTACCTATTCTTATAATAGGAATTAATAGTTTTCCTAACAGAAAAATTCGTATAAAGGGATGAAATTATTCATGTTTGCACGAAAGAGAAGAAGATTGAAAATGTTGGAAAACACAATTAGAAAAAATATAACATTTCTTTAATATCAACGAGCATAGGTTGGGCATCATCGTGTTGACATTTTCAAACTATACTGTAACATGATCGTTTTTGAACACGTATAGGTAATCTTAAAGATCGAAAGCTTAAAAATTTTTTAACCTCCGTATATATTACTAATATAAATCTTAATTTTTATGTTTTCATATTTTTTTGAAAATACAATAACAGTGTCTTTAGAATGTCAGAAAAAAAATAAAATTTTTATAGTGGTTAAAAAAACATTTCTAGTACTTATACATGGGCCTTAGAATGTCACAAAAACGTATTTGGTTGTGACAGAAGTGAATTTTGCCAATCTTACATAATGCATGGAGTATTCATTCACAAACGGGCACAAAGGGTATAGAGATGTGCATAGGGACAAGATAGGCCAAAATTTACTCAGTTTTCAACTTGGGTGAAAATGAATTTTAACAATAACCTTAAAAATAGCAAATTTTTTGACAACTTTAAAGCTTACATCAATCATAAACTAACAACGATACAATTGAGTTTGGACCGAACTTAATCTTGTCTGGACAGATTCTCAGATCCCTCTGATGTGTTCTGAATTCTGCTCCGACACCTCGAACTTCTCCGACACACGAACAACGTTCGTCACACTCTTCAAACTTCTCCGACAGACAAATAATATTCGTCGCTCTTCGAAATATTTTCTATATAGATTAAAAATTCCAACCGCATTAACAACATGATGTGGTAGAATTAGCTCAATTTGTGGCTGTCAGATCTTGCTTGTACGTTTGCAAGCTGCCTAGACTATCCATCGAAATATGGTTTGTTTTGTTAGGTCGCAATTGTCGGTGGGATGCAAGTCCCTTGAGAAATAATTAACGACTGTGAAGTAATGCTTGAAGGAATTCAAGAACTTCAAATATTATTGATGAAAAATTTACTGTAAGTTCGTAACGTTGAAAGATTGTGAACGGATTTTCAAAACTTCTGTAAGTAGTTATAGATGGAAGCTTTTTTTGTTTGCTTTCCATGTTCATGTGTTGCCAGTTCTCTTCGTCCTCCATGGACCTGATTTTCATGATACGTGCTAACTACGACCACCTTACAAACCTGTAGCCTTTGCTCTTACCATTGATCTTATCATTGATCACAAGTGTCTCACACATACTACTGAAATGTTAGAATAACTCTTGTAGAGACTCTCCAATACAATTTGAGATCAAAAAAAATAAAAATAAATATAGAATTTTTTTGGTTTTGTATGAGAATAGTAGAAAATGATAAAGTGCACTTCGGTCCCAAAGATTGTGTGGTCAAAAATTGATGTGAGAAAAAAATAATGTAAAATCTAGAAATCTAGAAAATTGGACTCCAAATTAGAACTTACTATTCTATAAAATGGATTCCTACAATCTAGAGTATATAAATTGTAAGGTCCAACATATAGCTCTCATGGGTGGGATCAGGCCCGGCCCTAGCCCAGGCGGACAGGGCGACCGTCCAGGACCCCATGGGCCAGGAGGGCTAAATTTTTTTTTTTTAAATATATAAATAATTTTGTACCGAAAATAGATCTAGTATTTACCATTGGCCCTTCATGTCACAAAACAATTGTAGTGTAGTGGTTATTACATTAGACTTGCACACGAGCTTCCTAATTCAAATCTTGATAGAGACATGTTTTTTATTTTACTTTTATTTTATTTTTTTACATTATGTTATGGGATCTCATTTTGAAAGTTTGTCCCGTACCTCCATGAGCTCAGGGCTGGCCCTGGATGGGATGTGATTCAAAATCTAGAAATTGAAATTAGTAATGGTACTTACTATGCTACAAAATAAACTCCTACATTTAAAATCTATAATATAGAATGTGGGATGAGTCTTACTAATGATGCTCTAAGAGCATCTTTAATAGTTAAGAGCATCATTAGTAGTTGGGACCGCAAAATGCAACTTGAGGCCCAACTGAAAAGTAAAAAGTTAATTGTAGAATCGTTTGGGACCGGACAAGAATAGTAATCATCTTATTCTCCAGGCCCAACTCAAAGTATATACATATATGTGTTGACCTAACATGTAAAAAAAAGTTTCGTTAAAAAATATTATTAAATCTAGAAATAAATTTTTTTCCCTCAAAATTAGGACTTACTAATAAAAAAAAATGGTTCATACAATCTAGAATCTAAATTTTGGGAGGCCTAACCTATGGCTACCGTGAGTGGTATGTATTTTTTTTTCTAAAAATTTGAACTAGGGATGAGACTTACTGTTCTACAAAATAAGGTCCTACATTTTAAATCTAGAATTTAGAATGTGAGACGTGCCTTACTAATGATGCTCTAATATAATGTGGGATGAGCCTTAGGCCTATTCCACATTATAGATTCTATATTTAAAATGTAGGAGCTTATTTTGTAGAATAGTAGATTTTCGGTCCCATCTCACCTATAGGTGCTAAGGGTTGGGCCTCCCAATTTCTAATTTCCATATTGTAGAAACTTATTTTGTAGAATAGTAAGTCCCAATTTGAAATCTAACTTTTTAGATTTTATATTATTTTTTTTTACATTAAATTTTGATCAAATTTTTTTTTGAAACCGGAGCTCACTTTATCATTTTCTAGTATTATTATACAAATCTAACAGTTTTATATTTATCTTTTTTTTAAAAATTTGGATATGGAGAATTTCGACTACTAATGATTCTCTTACAGTTAAGAAAAGAAAATCAACAATTTTGCTTCATCAATCTCTTTCACGGACTAGTCGGAGTACCCATCGAAATTAAGAGCTGATGGACCACAAGGATAGTCCGCCATTAATGCATGTCTCTAGGGTCGAGGTCTGTAAGACATTAACACATAAGAACTAGCATAACTATAGTTAAAGGAGGTTCCACAATAACAACATTGGGTGATGTCGGTTGGAACCAGAAAAATGTAACAAAAATGATCGGTGGCTCGTACGGTATTCGCGAGCCACCGTCCGCCGTCGCATTCGTTTTTCAGTACTCTTTCTCCTGTTCCATGTCCAACAAGCCAGCCGTTACGTCCACCCGCGTGTCGGTTCTGTCTGTTCCCTCCGCCCCTTCCTCCTCCTGCTCCGCGTCCGACCGTCTCGTCGTCGGACGAACAACCGTATGCGAGCACTGCGTGTGCAACAACACGAGCAGTACAACACGATTGAAGATGTAAATAAGAGTTTTTTTCTTCTTCTACTTCTTCTTTTGATTTGGTGTGAGGAGGTTTATTAATTCTCACTTGTAAAGAACAGCTAAATTCAAACTTTTTTTTTTCTTTTATAAAGAATATTTGGATATTTTTATTATTATTTTAGCCTCATTGTCTGTGAGTACGTTAAAAAACAAATTTGGGAACTAAATACTTGTCATTAGGAGCGCAAATGAGCCAAGTCAAGCCAAGTTTTTATAAACTTGAACTTTATTTGATTAGAATTAATCGAGCTCGAGTTTGAAAAGTTTTTTATTTTATAGCTCAAGCTTGGTTCGAGCTCGTTTATATTAAGCCTGAGCTTGGCTTGATAAGTAAGCTTGATTAAAACTTGACAAACAAGCTCGATAAGCTCAAACTCAAGCTCATTAAGCTTGATCTCAAGCTTGTTCAGCTTTATTTTAAGCTCGTTAAGCTTGATTTTTAGTTTAACGAACTCAATTTCAAACTAGTTATGTTTGAATTCAAGTACCTATAATATTAACAATTTATTTATAAAATAAAAAATAAAAAATGTTCCTAAATATCAATTATTAAAGACATATAATTATATATAATGCACACGACAATATTGTTATAAAAACATACATAAAATTCTAATTGAACAAAGAAAATTTTAAATAAGAAAATAAATTGGTAGATTGCTAGCAACGAGCTCCTAAACGAGCCAGTTTATGAGTCAGCTCGCAAGCTTCTAAATGAGTCAGCTCGCGAGCTAAAATGAGCCGAGTACTTCTAAGCTTGAGCTAGACTCGTTTATTAAACGAGCTCGAAAATGAAGCTTGAGCTCGGCTTGTTCACTAAACGAGCCAAGCTCAAACAAGCTTTTATCGAGCCGAACTTCGAGCAACTCGCGAACGACTTGACTCATTTGCAAGTCTTGTCATAGGGAGTAAGAGTGGAAAGAAATTAAAACTCGAGGAAGAGGGTGTAACATAGCGCCTAAAAGTGTTGGGCCGTACCAAATTTCATGCTTTTGAGAAAATAATACATTCTTTTTATTTTGTAAAGTGGAAGATATTGGGCTGGCGTGAAAGTCCAACACCATGAACTGGAGTATGCCTCTTGCTCAATGGGCCGTCATCCCCGGTCGCCATCCCTCTTTTCCTCCCTCCATCTCTTCTACGAAATAAATAGCTCGTCACCACTTCATCTGCACTTCTTCCAAAGCCACTTCTCATCAACAAACCCAGAAATTCGATCGGAAAAAGGGATTTTCTTCTTCTTCTGAAACTAGGGTTTCTTCCTCCATCCCCTTCTTCATAAAAATACTCGCAGAATTATAGGTCATGCTCGACCTCTACGGAACTTAGGGTTCTGCCAATTTTCGGCATAAACCCTTATTTTCTTCCTCCTTGATTCCAAGGTGCTCATTTTCACCTTCTTATTATTACTTTTTTAATTTCAAATTCTCTTTCCTTTTATGTAAGTTGGATGCTTGTTCGTGGAACTGATCATTTAGTTCTAATATAAAGTTTCACATATTCAGTTCTCATTTTGAGAAAAAAAAAAAACCACTCTCTACGTTGGCACATGGACCATGAATGTGCAGTGTCCGTCCAGCCGTGACCTTATTGTATCATTTCGTATACATGTCATTGCAGCACAATTCCGTGTATTGGCAGCGTGGAAGCACGGACACTGCAAAAATCCATGCCAGGTTACTGTTGTAACGTGTCTGACACGTATCTGGCATGTCATGGACACTCTAAAGTAAACTAGCACACAATAAAATAGGTGTCGTATCTGTGTCCGAACCATGTTGTGTTGCATTTGTGCTTGTGCGGCATACACAGTCAGTTTTGTTCATGATAATCTTGATCCTGCGATTCCAGCTTAGTCCAAGTATTCTTGTAGAGTGGAAACAGGGACAGAGCTACATTCCCCCACGTTCCGAAAACAAAAAAATTATAGTATGAAATTTCATAATTCTGATATATAGTGTATACTGTATACCCCCCTAAACTTCTACAATAACATGTGTTTATCTTCTTGGCCCCACTCACCACTCAATCCTGGTTCTGTCCCCTGAGTGGAGAAATGGGATATATATGTTGTGCATGTGTGTACTCAAAGTAGGGATGGTATGGGTACTTCTTTGGCCACACCCAAAATTTAATTTATTTTAATTTAGACTTTAACTTTTATTTTTGGGTATGGGTACTTCTTTGGTATTTTGTAGGTACTTTCTTGTCCTTGAATATGGCATTATCTTTTAAAATATAACTATGCTACTTTTGTTTCAGAAATCAAGCTTTTGCTACTTTTGTTTCAGAAATCAAGCTTTTTTATTTAAAACTTAAACTACATAGATTTCAAACTAAAATTCATTAGATGACAATAATGAAAGAATTTTTGACTATTTTACCATGAAGGTGGAATATATATATATATATATATATATATATATATATATATATATATAGGATCAGGATCAGGTGACACACAATTTAACATCTAAAAAAATACGCAATCTCAGCCGCACGTCATTTGAAACGAATGGTTCAGATTTAAATGCATACCAAATTACATGCATGGATGTCAAATTTGACATGCATGCTGATTAATAGTATGCTGAATTAATTAGTAGGATATTCAATTTGACATGCATGCTAATTAATACAAATTACTCTATCAAATCTGAACTATTCATTTCAAATGATGTGCGACTGAAATTGTGTATTTTTTTAGATGTTAAATTATATTTGTCACCTGATATATATGTATATATATGAAATGGTAATTAGTGTTACACTTATTAGCTATCGAATGGCCTTCAACTCAACTCCACATGGCTTACAACTCCTTCATCCCGCCCCTAGGCTTTAAACTCAGCCTTTAGGCCCACAACTCGTCTCGAAGGGTCCGCTCCTTGGCTCGCTTCTGTCCCAATGACCTGCTTCATCGGTGGTTGTTCCATGGCCCACACTGGCCCGCAACCCAACACCAATTTAATTTCGAGAGGAAGTAAATTGCTTTCAGTTAGAACACAACCTCTTGGGAGTATGCCTCCCACCTCAACCACTTTAGCTAGAGGTGATTATATATATATATTCCATCAAGTTATATTAAGGGTCATGACTAAAAAAAACTATATCCTTCTTTAGAACCTCAACCTATGTTCGTTTAGGCATACTCTAGTCCTAGCAGCTCCTTTAACTACTATCTTATCAATTCTCAATCCTCCTTACTGCAGCATCTATTAGTTTACGTTGCATGTCTAGAAAACCTAAGACGATTTGCTCTCATCTTGTTATCAATTGGTGCCACCTTTAACTTCCATCGAATATGTCCTTTTCTTATTTTTATCTCTAAATGTATTGTCACTCATCATTATCATTTCTACTACACTGATTTTGTGGACATGTTTCTCAATTGTCCAACACTTTGATCCACAAAGCATAGTTGATTTTGTATGTCTTGTAGAATTCTTCTTTCAACTTGAAAAAATATTTTTCAATCACAAAGTACATCAGAAGCACAACATTTCAACCATAACGTTTTAATTTTATGCATGACATCTTTCTCAATCTTTCCCTCGTGATGAATGATTGATCCTAAATACCGAAGACTATCATTCCTAGGTATCTCTCGTCAATCTATATGTACGTCTCCTCATTTCTCTTCGCCTTTTGGTTAAAGTTACATTTGATACTCCGGATTTGTCCTACTAATTTTGAACCCCTTAAATTCTAATGTTTCTTTGAACCTCTATTTTATCATCTATCCTTCTCTACTCTCATTGACTGACACAATATCTCGTATTGAGATTTTTAAAAATTGCCGTATCGACATACCCGATACGTACTGTACTGAGTACTCATACACCTATGATACATTGATTCAAACACTGAAAGTTAGATATTCAGAAATACTTTACAATTAAATTTGATTAACTGATATAGTACCAATAATGCAAATTTATTTGTATGGTCCGACTTTTGCAGGCTACATATCTTGTGGTTCCAGTTTCTTTATGATATGGCTTCTTCTCAGCATGTTGAATTGGAGGCCGCAAAACTTCTGCAGAAACTTATTCAAGATTCAAAGGACGAACCTGTTAAGTTAGCAACAAAGCTCTACGTGGTATGCACAATTTGTCATCTTAAATTAACAAATTGTGAAAAAGCTTCGAGTAAAATCTGATGTTCATTTTATTTTCTGCTCTGGTCCAGATTTGCCAGCACATGAGATTAAGTGGGAAGGAGCAGACATTGCCATATCAAGTTATATCAAGGTGACATGTTTGCCAACCATGAGTTACGCTCTCAGTTTTGTATATGATTTTGTATGGCTAAAGTTTGCAAGTTATGTTCTGATGAATTATGATCAATTTAGTTGTCAGCCAGTAAGATACTACTTACGGCCTATTAGTCAATATCACATGACTATTGTTCGTTTATGCTTTAGTAATAGTACGAGTGCTAAATCAGTGTCATGAGTGTTAAATCACAGCCTTAAGGGTGTGTTTGGTAACTGGTATTTTAGCTTGGAAGTGCAAATCCAAATGATTTGGGCCAAAGGATTTGAAGTTCCGGTGTTTGGTGGAGAAGTAAGTCGGTTGGATTTGGGGAGATAAAAGAGATGTGCAGTTCCTGTCCCCTCTCTCTTTCACCTTTCCACTTCCTCTCTACAATCTTGGATGTAGACTGTTTTCTACTTTTTTTTAATCAATTAATTATATAACTAATAACTAATTATACTAAACTAATTACTTATGAGAACAAACCTTTGGCCAAACATTGATTAAACTAACAAATAACTAATAAAAAAATAATTGGGATCGGAAATAAATAAATAGGGGCATTGGCTTTAGTAGCTGGAGCTGGAGAAAGCAAGTCAGCTGGTAACAAACCAACAAAGGGGCTTGCGATTCGCTCTAACGCTCGTTTAGTAGACAACGAGTGGAGGGCGTAGCAACAGCGCCTTGCGAAGTTCGACTCACTAGGCTCGCCAGTGAGTGAAAGCGAACGCTAAGGCAAATCTTAGGTTTAAAGATAACCTGTTGCTGGTAGGTGTAGCGAGCCCCAGAAAGATGGCTTGGATTTAGAGATAGGGGCTTTCTCGATCCGGCACACCGAGAACTGATCTACATCTTCCAAAGTATGGAACGTTCAACTATATTCAGGGTCTCTGGACCCGAAGAGGGACTTCGCTTTTTCCTGTCTTTCATTTTTAATATTTTAAATATAAATTTTTAGTCTTAATTAGTGTTAGCTGTTAGTAAATAAAATGTATTTATATTAATTTTTTTACTTAGTTTTTGACGTATGTAGCATGACCACGAATACGACATGACACGATAAACAAGGACACGATCTAGATTTGGACTGAATATATTTGGATGATCTAATTATTAATAAATAGGATAGTTAATTATTATTTGATATAATTTACTTATTTTATTATATAATTAGGATTATCTTAATTTATTAAACTAATTATTTAATTTTTAAATTGTTATGTGAGTTAATTATAATTTACTATTATTATTGTATACTCTTCCACTTTCCACTTTTTACTTTCTTATCTCAACCAAACACATTTGTCCCCTACCAGGGACAAGAAAGTGGATGTATTCCCATATGAATTCCATCATTGAGAGTGCAAATCCAAATCTTCCCAGACTAGCGGTTTACCAAATAAAGAAAAATGGGGTTTCTTATTAGAATTTTGGGGGTTTTGAGGCTTCTCTTTGTGAGCAACCTGAGTCACCTGAACAAAGCAATTCAGATTGGTATGCTTTGCTTACTGCCCTTAGTTTCTCCGGCATGCATTCCTTGTTTCAGAGAGAATTCCAGCAAAAGAAGGTTGTGTAAGAGAAGGGGTGAATTCGTTTCATTTTCTGTTCTTTTTTTTTTTTTTTTTTTGATTATTTCTGCAAATAGATATCTTTTGTTGTTGGTCTTAGATTCTTTTTACTTGGATAATCTCGTGCTTGCATTCTGGTTAGGGTCATGGACAGCCTCTGTAAAATGGGGGTAAGGCTGAATGTATATAGATCCTTCCTAAAACGTGTATTAATAAGAATTTTGTTCCTTTTGAAAGTCTATTTTCTCGCATGATGGTGAATAATTGGATACTTTTTTCCTTTTTCAAAGTACCCTGTGATCTACCATATTAATTTCTGTATCTTTGTCTTTAGCTAGTGTCCCAAGAACATTAAGTGTCCGTCTTTACCAAGTATCCCAAGATCATTATAAATATATAATGCTCTTGAAACACTTGGTAATAACAAAAATGCGCTTAATATAAACAAAAACATATTGGAATTAGTAATTGCATAGATTTTGCTTGTTTACCTCAGAAAATACTTCATGCTTGAGATATAAATGTTCAAACCACAAATCCTTCCATTATAGATGCTTTAAAACATGTATATCACTTTGAATGGTGTGATATTTATGCGTTTATGGGCCGTTATTGTATATATATATATATATATATATATATATATATATATATATATATATATAAGTTGTCCTCAAGATGTCTTATTTAAAATCTTAAGCTCAAAACTTTCATTGTCATCAATTTCAATAAATTATGCCTAATCTCATCAAAAGTTAATTCACAACAGCAATAAACCAACAAAAAGATCCAAAAATAGTGTAGAATTTTAAGTCTTTCTTAGGATTAATTCTATTCTACGATCTTTACGTTATCCGAGGGAATGGAAAGGTAATGACTAAGAGGAGCATATTTGGGTTTTAGAAGTGAAAAGTAAGGCACTCTGATGTTGAGATATAAGGTAGAACACATCTCCTGCAAGAATGAGCCTTCAGCTTCTATTTTGATTCTTTCTTCAAATTTTATTAATCTTCTCCCTTTGACTTTCCCCATATTTAAATACATCTAAAAGCTATCTTGCATGGGCACAAACATGGTGACATGATATGGACACATACTGATTCTGTGCGTGATTGTGTGCATCTTTGCATGGCTGTGTTACTTATGCGAGGTGTCATGACATTGAATGGTATCAATTTAGGTGTGTCTGTGCTCACTATTAGCTTGAAAACTTCTAAAAGAAACAAAATACTTGCCAAATAAGTTACTGTCTAGTTACTATAGTACTGAACAAACTTTAGATTAACCTAAACATGCTAGTTTGTTTATTAGATCACTCAAACTATTGATTAATTTCCGTTCTAGAGTCCTAGACTAATTTAGTGTCAGGCACGATAGAGACCAAACTATACTAGTTTTTAACATAACCACATGGTACTCGAGGCGACATTTGAAATGAACACCAGAACACCTAAAACGAACGGCGGTAATCAAGTTATGAGTCTTATGACCCATTACAAGCTATTGCCTTTTTAATTCTGAATCTTGAAAGTTAATCCTAAACTTCCGATTCCAAGTATGAAAGTTTTGGTCTTATTGTCTCCATAGGTAAACTGTATCACAACTTACAGACTTCTAGGATCGTCTTCTGGTTGAATACCAACCAAGTCAAGTTTAGAGTGAAATCTTGTGATCATCTCCCATAATAGGCTCCAAATAAGCTCGAATGCATCTAATTAATTAAAACTGATGGAAAATTGTTTTAAGTCAACTTACAAATGACTGGGAATCAAATCTACATCTGATGCGATGGAATATTACTACGTTTCTAACAAATTGATGATCTGCATGTTAATAATACAAATGGTTCATAACTTTATGCTGAACCTTTCGAGCTGCTCAATTCTATCAATGTAGATCTCTTAAAGTTATTGGCATCTAGGAAGTATGGACACTCAACAAATCTGGGCCGTGTCGTGTCGAACACGTATTGGACACGTAACAGACTCCAAAATACACTAGGACACCTAAATAGGTGCCGTGTTTGTGTCAACGTGTCCTTGCCATGTCGTGTCCTATCCGTGTCCGTTGAAACATAGATTGCATGTTACTTTTTCCCTTTCACGTAAAATATATCCTATGGTAATACCTTTCTTTTTCTATCAAACTCTATTTCCTTATTACGTGGCAAGCTTTGGCTGCCAAAACGGGATTTATTCTGTATACAAGTTACTTCTCTATGAAACTATGTAAATTTGTATTATGCACTATTAGTGGGCTTCGTGTGGAATCTGCTATTAGCTTAGCTTCAAATGGTAGATACTAACGAGGTAGGCGGTTAATTGTAGAGAAATGATGTATATCATGTGGACTATATTTGGGCTTTGATGGAGAAGAAATGCTATTTTCTGTATTCGTGTTTGAATTTATTTTTTCAGTATATTTCGAATCTTCAATATAGATACTAAAATTGATGTTCGTATTTGATTAGTTTGGATTGACTGGCAATATGCACTGGATATCACTCTATACGAAGACTCAGAAATTAGTAATGAAACTAAATTGAACCTATTAGTAAATAGTCTTTTATGCATATAAAAAATTATTCACATTATTTTAGATCTAAAAGTTATACTTGTATTTGTGTCCCTATATTAAACAAATAGGTAATGGATATCCTTTTTTCTAAAATAAGGATATGAAGTCAGATTCAGGTGGGATTCTGGTAGTTCTTACACCCCTAGGATGATTTATCTCTATCTTTTTTGCTTTACAGACAGGAAGTTGTAGATGTGCTTGCTCTGATTGCTATAAATTAAATGGGCATGACTCTAAATCTGTGTGCTTAAATCCTATTCTGTAGGTAGCTGTATGTTTATGCAGAATATTTGGTTAATTTGGTTTAATGTGTGAACCCTCCAAACATTTGCATCTACTTGTTGTTTTGATGTTCCTAACGTTCATCAGGGCAATGGAAACTGTTATAAATCAACATGGCATTGATATCAATGTTCTAAAGTCATCTCGTTTTCCATCAACTGGTGTACCTCAGATGGGAGGCAAGGAGCTAACTGATAATTCTATGTTTGTGAGTGATATGCCTTATGGTAGTGTACCTTCTGGCTCATGGCAAGCTGCATCAAGTAGTCAGATGAAGGAAGAAGCTTATCCTGATTCCTTTCAGACCTATGGTCTGTTGAAAGATTCTAAAACAGTTACAACTGCAGCAGATATGGCCAGGCTTAACATGCATATTCCCAGTAGGCAACCTGTTGGACATAGTAGGATGGACGGTATGGGACTTGATGTTCATGAAGGGTCTGTCTCTCAGAGAAGCAGCAAGTCATCAGAGCATGAAAATCCAGTAAGTGTGCCAGTGGAGGACACTAGATTGGTAGGCTCACAAGATAGACTTGATTGTGTAAAGTCAGATAATCAAACAAACAAGAAAGGTAAAAAAAAGACTAATGTGAAGCAGAAAAAGGCTGATTCTAAGGTAGCAGTAGACGTGCAGTCTCTGCAATCAGATGCCCAAAGCACAGGAAATAAGTCAAGGAAAAGGAAACAGATGAATAAAGGTGGTGCACAAGGTCAGTTTGTTGTTAAAGATGGTGATCGTTCAATAATAAATATTGCTCAACATACTGGTCCTTCAGAGCACACGTCATCTTTATCTAGTGGTGCTAGCCAATCATATAGAGCGAAGCAAGAAGGCAACCCAAATTTGTTTTCATTCACTTCAAATTCAAAGCTTCCAGAAGAAGGAGAGGTTTCTTCTGGGCATAGAATTCTTAAATTACAGAAAAGAGCCAACATTCCGGGTCCTTGTGTATGGAATCAGAATAAGTACACTGTTCCATTAGGAATTTCTCAAGGTTCTGTTTCTGGTCTTCTGGAGCCATCTCCAGCTATGAATAGTGGAGCTACATTTCACGAGAACGTATCAGAAGGCATCAAATATAGGGCTGCAAATGATACTTCAAATTCCATAGCTTTACCTGCAAACAACCCACATACTACTGCTAGAATCAACATAGGAACACCAGGAGCCTTCAGTTCGTTTCAAGTGGCAAAGATGGGATATCCTGCCCCAACATATTACAATAGTTCTTTGCCTGATAGTCATGATTTAGTGAAGATGGAGAATAATTTTGGAACTTCTTCTGGTAATCACTTATTTGGAAAAGGAAAGAATGTGATTGCTGTCAATACTGGCATGGGATTTCCCTCCCATGCATCAGGTAATGGTTCATTGGATTCTCAACACTTGAAGTCTGGCGTCATGAGAGATGGAGCGTCACAATTTTCTGAAAAGGTTTCAGTCGCCCAGGTTGTCTCATTATCCCACATGAGAGAAACATCAACTGCGTATTTATCTTCTGGAAAGTTCATAGTTCCTTTCTTAAAAGTAATATTGAAGATGTGTTCTGTTACCAACTCAAATCTCGTCAATGGAAATCTGAAGAATAAACAAAAAACATTTTACTATCATTGGTTCTTATTACCTGCAAATCTCTGAAATGATTAGGCTTAAAGTATAGGCATTCATATGTTTAGTATTTGGTTTGTGCTATGTTGTTGCTATATCTGTTCTTTCATGTCCATTTATTTTGTTGTTGTTGTCTTCTCATACATTTACTCCATGTTGGATATTTCTTTAATACTGTGTGAAGTCCCAATATCTAGTCCCACATCTGATCGACAATGAGAGTCTGATCGGTTTATATCAGAGTGGTTGGGTCAAATTTGTACATACGGGTTAGCCATTTCAACTAATTTGGGCAAAGTGATGTGTACATGTGGCCATGCACGGGTTTATGTCCTGGCAAGCCTGTGGGTCGGGACGTGACAAATGGTATCTGAGCTACCCAGTGGATCATATTCAACCACTAGGACTAGGCTGAGCCGTTTGCACTGGATGCAACGAGGACGTCACATCTTTGAGTACGGACATTTAGTTCCACATCATATAGACGAAGAGAGTTTGATTGTTTCATATTAGAGTGTTTAGGTTAAATTTGTATATTTGGGTTAACCATTTTGGTAAGTAAGGTCAAGTGATCTGCACGTGGTCTATGTACAAGTTGTCCTGGCAAACCCGTGGGCTGGGGCATGACCTACTGAATATAGACCATGCTTCATTCCTTCTTCTTATTGTTATTATTATCTGAGTGAGTAATAGAGTGATTTTTGAGAAATAAAATGAGGTGAAACAGTAGAGATAAACTAGATGATAATATACACAAAAAACATTAACAATCTACATGCAATTATGACACGATTTGTTCATCTGTTTTATATAACTAGTGTTCACCCCTGTCCACAGAGAAGAGGGGTTGATTGATGCATTTTGATTATGAAGTGAAGAATGATGTCCAGGATATTGGATTTTGGGTACTATAGGCAAGCTTGTTGTATATGATATTTTGTAATATACTAGATGTCAGTTGGAAATGATAATTGACATTGTTGTTTGCATTAGATCATATATCAACATTTTGGTCTTAGTGGTTGATGAGGAAGTAAAATGATTTTTAGTGACAAACTGTTTAGGATTTGGGATTTACGATATTTTTGGAATGTATTTGTTTGTAGAAGTAATGTGGCTAAAGAGGATCGAACTTGAGAACTCTTGGCTAAAACAATAACTAGGCCACCATCCACTTGTGAATTAAGTATATAATTACACAATCATATATACATAGGGAACCGAAAACTCTGGGGTGGTGTTGGTGTTGGGGGGCCTGGTCCTAGTGTGGGTCCGCCCCTAACAACACTCCTATGACAACATTATTACACCATTTACATCATTTTCTCTCATTCTATTTTCTTTCTTGTCACAAGCAAACGATAGATTTGTACTTATGACACCAAGTGTTGCAACCAAGCATCATAATTACATCATTTCAAACGGTGGATTTGTAAATATTGCAACATTAATTACATGCAATCATACAATGCATTTGCAACACCACTTAGAGCAACAAATGCTAGATGTAACATAAGTTGTATAGGATTTTTGTTTACGGTTAACCAAACAGCCCTTAAGTGTTTACCTCTCACAAAACGTAATGGATACACGTGTGGGAACTTTGATTATGTTAGTTTTCCACTTACTGTGGATTCATCATTGTGGACTTGTTGCTAGTTGGAGTTGTTTGACAAAACTCACCATACCCAAACTTGTTTCAACTTATTAACTCAAATCTGTAGGTGGTCAAACTTGAGAGTTGATATATGTTAGCTGTTCATAGTATGGCCTACCTGTGTCATTAGAAAGAGAGGACAATTGAACCAACTAGCACCTCCTCATTCTACTTCCTTGATTTTGCACATAGATCAAACCATATTTAAGCAAATGCATCTAGCAGTAAAAGGGTAATGGCCCTTTATGTTCCTAAGTGCAAGTCGATCAATATTTAATAGGGGGCTGGATAAAATGATTCATATCTTTTGCAAGTTGTGAGAAGAGCGAATCAATATTTTGTAGGCTAATGCGAATCAATATTTGTAAATTGTAGTCCTAGCTGGACTCTGTCCAAAATCCTTTTGGATATCCATGAAGTAGTTCAACCAGAACCAGACTGTTAAGAATATAGAACCCCTTGTTTATTGAGATCCCTTTGCAACCTGAGAGAAGTGCACATTGGATGATTATACCTTTTAAACCTTAATCATCCCTTTTAAACCTTGTTACTGTTCTTTCAGATCTAGCAAACTTGAACCCACATCAAATGTTGGAATAAATATACACGAACGATCTTGTAACCATCTGTTACAATCATCAAGTCAATAAGACCCCATCAAGGACAGAAAGAAGTAGGCCAGAAAATGCCCAAGGACAGTTATAAAACGTCCTTCTTGCATCTATTGTTCAACTGATATCAGCAATTTTCTTATACGCATCGACTAGATTCGAAATATACAGAAAAGAGAGATTGTGACAAAAATGTGATTCAAAAGTTTTTCAAAGTTTGTCCAAGAATTCAAAGGAACTTGAGAAAAATATGTGGACTACTGAATACCGGATTATGATTATAACAATTAGAAGGCAAATCACAATAGAAACCTTCATATTGATTCTACTTCTCAAAGGCGAACAATGTACATGTAAGTAGCAGGTGAACAGCTTAACTAGTTCATGTGAAATTTAACTGTGTAATATATGAAAAAGGAACTGTATGAATCTAAAAATGAGAAATGACTACAGAAGCTTTGTCATTTTCATCCCCATGTCAAAATTGATGTCAGAATATGAAAGGCTCATCAAAATGGCAATGTCGATGGTTGATGTTATTGCCCCTATTAGCAAGTTAGATGCTAGAATCATTGTGAGAAAGGAAAAAGAAGAAGGTATTTTTGCAGTCAAATATTTGATGGAACGACGTTGGAAAGAAGTAAATTGGCGTATCAAAACCTAGGATTGCTCGCAGATAAACATTTGATTGAGGGCACCCTACTGTTTATCTGAAATATTCAGAAGTTGGGGAATGAAGTAGGAGGATCAGTTTGTCACGTCCCGATTCCGTGGAATCGATAGTCGTCCCCCGGGCGTGACGCCATGCGGGCCTAGGTTGCGCACCGCACAAGGCTAAGGTAATTTGCATAACGAGCACATATTCAGAGTACGCAGATAAATTGAAACACAGATTTGAAACATGGAAAAGTTCTCTTTATTGATATATGAACATCTATTACAAACTCTTGAACGAGTCAGCTAATTGCCGCACGGACTTACAAACTGTTGACACAAAATGAGATAGTTGTCCTGTACATTACATCCCTTTACTAAAATTTCAAAATGTAAAGACCTCCTGGTGGAATGACGGCCTTTCCACGGAGCTGCATTTGAGTAGCTAGCTCCTTGCTTCAAAATTTGCTTCAAAAGATGGCACGCTTAGGACGCGCCTATAGCTGGACTGGATCGGGGATTGACTTCTGCTCCTCGTTCGGCTCTCCTTAGTGCGGGGAACCTGTTTCAACGAGGGTCAGTACATCGAAACGTACTGGTGAAGGCAAGCTAACCCAACTTTACCAATCAACACGTTGTTTATATGAAGCATGCATATTATTTGTGGTCTTTCTATTTTGCCTTAGTTCATTTTAGAGCAAGCAGTAGATATAATATTCAATGAAATACTTGCCACCGTTCGGTGACATTTACCTGTCCGTCTGAACCACCTGCACAATACTTACCATGTCCTTCCCTGCCATGAAGACACAAGTTAGCTTGCACAGGTTTAAATATACAAGGTGGATCACTGTCGTATGCTATAAAGGACACTAGTCACTGGCGAGAATGGTATGCAGCGAAAGTACAATGGGCGCTACAAGCCATCTCGTCCAGTACAATAGACTATGCAATAGAGTTCCGCCCGGATCGGATCAGTGTCAGTGCCCCAACGACCGTCCGCATGAACTAAGACCTTGTGCACAAGTTGTCCGTGATCGAACGATATCTAGGCTAAGTTATCCTTTATACAGTTGAGGCAACAAGAGTACAAGACAAGCAACATTGCATGATTCATTTTGCATAGTCTACCTGAACAGTTTGTTGCATGGCAGGATGAGTTCTATACATAGCACATTTTAAACAAGAAGTATACATTCTAACTTGTATTTATGCATATGATGAACTTTCCAATCGAACAAGCATGCAGTATAAGTAATCGTTCCCAAGTTGAATGACAAGCATAATAATCCAAGTCTATTCCCTTTTTATCTTGACATCTTTTAGTTATTACTTGGTATCGTTTGATCGGGGCAAACAAGAATGCAAGATTTTTAGGTGTGAAGGCTTGGAAGAAAGGCCAACTGAATCGAATATAAGCCACTCACTTTGTTGGTTGGAAGGAAGAAGGAAAGACGTGCTTCAGGACTCCCGCTCGCGCGTCGCCTACTATTCGTTCACCTGCATTGCCACGAACAGCTGATCAATACCTCTTCCACTCTTTCCAATATCGGAATTGAAGTGCAGTTCAACGAACGAAAACAATGAAATCCATCAAAACCGTTCAAGAGAACGCAAGCAAATCCGAAAACCAACTCAAGGTACGAAAGCAACAAGCGACAGCGAAAACTGAGGCAACAAAAGATGCAGCGGAGAGGTCCCTCCTGACTCTGCCGCTAAGTCGATCCTGGGGGCACGGTCCACTGAATATGGGAATCGATTCCGAAGAAGCAAATCCATAATGAGGATAAGATCTTGTTTCAATCTATCCCGATCGAACGATACTGTCTTGTATTTCTTAGCCGCGCTCCTCGAATAGGGGGAACGGGGCACCACACAGTTGAAAGCAAATGTCATCTAAACAGCAACTTTCTGAAATATTCAGAACTTGGAGAGGAAAGTAACTACAAGGGTTTAGAAGATGATTACCCAAGGAAACTATCCTATCCGCAAACTCCACCAGCAATAGTTACCTTCATACAACAATAACAATGCCTTTACCCCAAAAATTTGGCTTTAGCTGTTTGAATTGTCACAATCCGTACACGGATGATCGGGGCACGAGTACGTGGCAACGTCCAGCCTACGCCGTACCAACGACGTAGAGTGCTGTCCAGGTCAACAATGCTAACTATCAATCTCACACAATAACATATCATAGCCTGTTAATGATATCTCAACTCCAAAATGAGGACAATACGACAATATAATGATAATATCAATATTCAATCACAATAATCTATAAGGAAGATGATAAAGGCCCGATAAAGATATGATATCCAAATCACAAGTCTAGGAATAGAAGTCTCAACACAAACATCAAGTCTAAGAGTCTAACAAATCTCCAACATAAGTCTAGATAGCAAATAATAACAACTCCAAGTCCAAGTCGGTGGAAACAAATCCAGTACAATAGAAATACTAAGCTAAACTAGGCAACTACTGGCTGTGCCTCCTCCTCGGGAGCCTGCTCCTCCTGGGACTCCTGAATATATCCATCATCTACGCCAGATCCATAGAAAGTAGGACAAAAGTCCTCCAAGTCGTCTGAAAAATGTTATCCAGTCAGGATTGGAGCGAAGCACATAGACTAACAGTAGTTCCATTAAGTTGACAAAGACTATAAAACAGTAAGTAATGAGAATACAAGATGGAAAGTAATGTTAGAACAATAAGGAAACATGCAAAGCAGTTAATCATCTCTCAGGTAGTAATGAACTGTAAAGAAAACAGGTGAAAGATAGCATCATCAGGTATAAACTGGAGTAAGGAATGAAATAACTAGTTAAGTGCCTTGAAATATAGTTTATTATGTGATCGACTTGGGACAAGATCAGGCTCGACCATATATGATTGGCTATGCACAAGTACATGTAAAATGATCAGGCCAACCACATATGGGGAGCTATGCACAAGCAAGCAATAATGTCAGGCTACACCCTACGTGTAATGTGGGTGAGCTATGCACAAGTATTTGGAGGTATGATCACATAATTAACTAATATTTTTTCATCCCCCGACTAATACAATGGATCCAACCACGACTTCTCATGACTAGAATCCATATATACTAGCCCGTGTACCATCGTGTCAGGAATCAAGTATAACACTACAATATTGATATCATAGTAATCATCAAAGTAAGAAAAACTGTCAGAGAATGTACTCGCCTGTGGTCTTGAGCAATGAATACCCAACAATGCTCAAACTGGAGTCCAAGAGTCCTAAATATAGAATATCAATGTTAATGAGTGTCTTGGAACAATAATATGTGTATTTGATTCTAGGTTGGTATTTGGGTTATTTCTAAGTCTCTTGGTATCATACTAGGTCGATGCTATGGTTAGAGTCTATATTTATCCACATAGTGGATTTTTTAGAGATGCTAGGTCTATACTAGGCCTAACTAGCCACTACTAAGTTATACTAGCTACATAGGCTATACTTGCTAATATATTATACCATGTATCATAATACCTATCCATAACTTTATACCTAGGTAATACCTTAATATATAAATCCATACCTTAACTACTATAGAATTGACCTTAAATGACACTCTAATCCATTACCTCACTAAACATTTGATACCAACTGAAAACTTACCCTCATAACCCCATATCATATCTTATCTTAATATCCTATCCAATATCTTACCCTACACATCCACACCAAGTACTCACTGCTATGCCAAGCACCCTGGACACTCAAATCCAAGCTCTTACCTTGCCACAGTTCAAATCTGAACTGAAATTGCAGACTGAGCAAGTAGCTCACTGCACAAAGTGCAACTTTACACTGTTGCTGCTGATACCTTGTTCCCTTTCCCAACAACTGTAACCTCTCTTTGACTGCACCCTCGCAACCCGTGCTACACAACTCTAGCTATCCACCCAGGCCTGCAAACTCCCCTCTCTTCTACCTAGCAGTGCACAATAGCTCATTGCAGGTCCTTCTCAAGCCTGGCACTCGAGTATCAGTGCTAACACTGCATTGTGCCAATGCTTGCAGTGCCTCCACACATGCCCAGGTAGCTTAACCCGAGCCTAGGTGCTCACTGCTATCATTCCCCACTGATGCAATTGCATCAGTGTTCACCCCTCCCCGACTGCACAGAGCACTGCCTCATATGGATACACCATCAACCAACTGCACACAGCAGTGCCTAAACCTGAGATAAAACTCACATATACACTTACACTTGACACAGTGCACCACTCCAACTGATATCAGTTACTTGACTGATACCAAGGTATCAGTCCTTACTCGAGCTCCAAGGTCTGAACCTACAACACAATTTGAGCACTGCCATGCTCACCCAAGTTGCACACAATACTTCACTCACTGATTTCAGTTCTCCCCCCACCACTCCTTGATACATGAAGTGTCCAGCACCAAGAACATACTGCATTAGCCTCCTGCAGTTGTTATACTGAAGCCACTGTCACCCCTTACACTCAACACAAAACACAGCAACAACTATGACTAAAACAACTATACTTAATAACAACACTAATATAGGCATGACACCAACACTATAATTCACGAGTCACCCTTTTATCAAACACATAATGTGCAAAGAACTATGATAAATCCTGAATACACCTCACCACCATGATACAGCAATGATATTAACTATAACTCATCTCATTAATTAAATTATGCTAGAAGAGCAATAAATATACTAAGTATGATGCAAATATCAAGGAATTCATAGTGATTGGGCACAAACCCCCAAAATACCAATCCGTGTCATGACGTATCACGATACGGCCTACTCGTATCCATTTGTGGACACGTGTCTACCCTCATACAATCAATTGAAGTTCAAATCAACACAAATGACCAAATGACAAACACTTGGTGATCCAAATTCGAATTTTTTTCAATTTGGTCACAAAACTCAATGTAACTATCACAATAGAGCCTATTAGGACCTAATTTTCTTTCTATAGGTAGTCCTTAGCCATGAGAGGGTTCCTATAGGTCTATTATGACAATTAGAACATAAATTGATGGAAAAATATGGATTATATCTATTGGGAGATGGATTCCCAATGAATTCCTCCAAGTGGACACGAAGAAGAGAATTGGACACGATCTCCTTGCGATCTCCTCTTGAATGGATCTCCTTGTGTCCTTCAAGCTCCCAGGCCTCCTTGATGGTGAGAATGGGTGGAATTGAGTGTGGATTGGGTGAAAATTGGTGGAGAATGGGTTGCTTGGGAAAGAAGAAGCTCAAACTAAATGAAATGAATTGAAATGAGGGAATGATGATTCTCTCTCCTCACTAGAGGAGTCCGGCCACATTAGGAGAGTGGTTGGTCCTACTAGCCCCTTCTACAAGTTTCTATCAAGTTCTAGTTGGTTCATGTGCATTCTCATAGCACCACTAATTAATTAAGGAGGAAAACAATCTAATAAAGAGGGAATATTCTATTATCTAATTAGACTTAATTATTATACTACTAACTATGTCATGACTAACCAATTGGGTCATGAGCCTACATGCTAGGTGCTAACTAGGTCCAACACACTAGTCCATACTAACTAGTTAACACAAAGGCCCAATAATATGTATACAAATAATAATAATAATAATAATAATAATAATAATATAATTACCAAACATTTATTAAATGACAAAAATATTCCTCTCTTGGTCATAGGTGGTTACATGAATCCTTTTATTCCATTATCTCTCTTAACGGCCGTGTCCTTTGTAACACTATGAAAACTATATCCTTGTAAAACTTCAATTCGTGTTCTTTTAGGTCTACATCTAGTCCTAGCAGTTCCTTTAACTACTATCTTTTTGCTCCTCCTTAATGGAGCATCTATTGGTCTTGTGGCACGTGTCCAAATCACCGAAGAATTTCTCTCATCTTGTACTCAATTGGTTCACCTCAAATTTCCCACAAAATACATCCATTTTTTATCCTATCTTTTAATGTTTTGCCACTCATCCGTCCTAGCTTTTCATTTTGGCTACACTAATTTTCTGAACATGTTGTTTCTTAATTGCCCAACACTCTGCCCATAAAGACTGGTTGGTTTTATAGTAGTCTCATATAACTTTCAACTTCAAAGGTATCCTGCGCTACCTTCACATTGATGTAAAACGTTGCGGTTATGCAGAATCTTTTACCTCTATATACTAATGGGTGATTTTCTGTATATTCTTAACCTATGTCACATGTTTTATTAGTGCTTGCCTTTTTAAGACAATAGACTCAGATTTCTTGTGGTATTAACTGTATACAGTGCTACCTTTGTGTAGATTGAAATGCAAGATTTTTGCCTCTTCCTTGTTTTTTTCCCACTACTTATATTTGCTTATACTTTTATACAGGGAAGTGAAAGTCATAAGAGACGGAACATTTGTGATATTGCTGGGAAAGCTGAGGCAATTCAGCAAATAAATCTTGGTTTCTTCGCTAAGCCAAAGTCAGAAGCAAGCTTAGGCATTGAGCAGAAAAGTATTACAGAAACAAGTACTATGAGGAGCATGACTTCTAAAGAATTTGGAGCAGAACTTCTATCTCAGAGATCTGCTTCGGACATGCCCTTTAAGGAACAACATCTGAGGCAGCTTAGGGCACAGTGCCTTGTGTTCATAGCATTCAGGCATGACGAGTTTCTTTGTTCTTTGGATGTACTTGTGTGTTTTCATAATATTTAACCGTTATTTAGGCAATATAAAAGTGCTAAACTAGTGTATCTTATGCTACATGCAGAAATAATTTGATGCCTCGGCAATCACATCTTGAAATTGCGTTAGGAGGTCGCACTACACAAGAAGGTGAGGAAGGGGTTTAAAATGACTATGGATGCAAGTGATTGTGAGTGTGTGGCTTGAAAGCATGCTTAAACTGACCTGTTTAAACTTTAGGTGGCAATGCAGATGGTGCAAGCAGAGGACTGAACGATAGGGGAGGAACATATGCTTCTTTGAAAGAGCTTTGCCGTGAGAGCTCTGGCATATTAGGTACGCCAAGTGAGACTACCCGATTACCATCAATTCTATCTTCTGGAAGCTTAATGGAAACAGACTCCTCAATGAAGGATACGGAAAATGCCAAGAAGAAAAGTAAAACAGGTCATAAGATTCCAGACAGAACTGGACAACTTCCAGCATTGAAGAATAGAAGTAATTCTAAGACGCAGCCTTATGAAATCATAGAATCGAACTCAGCATCAAGAATGTATGAGGTGTCTGACTCAGCAGTACCTGCCGTACAGCACGCGTCTGACAATCACTGTGAAAGGGAAGGTTCTGATGCTGCAAATCAGCATAGCGCACAGACTAGTCAGCTCTCTTCTGTGAAGGTCGAGGGAACTATTTCAACAGGAACCAGAAATAATGATGACCTTGTGAAAGAATCACCAGTAACTACCATGATTCACCAAGAATCACCATCAGAAAGTGTGGATACTCATCTTAACCAGTCTCGTATCATCAGTGGCAACTGTGCTGCAGGTATGCCACTGAAGCCAGACTCGTCGATGTCAGAAGCCAGCAAAGTTTCTGACACTTGCTATTCTTTGCTAGCAGAAGATCCGAGCCCCAAGATGATAAGAAAAGAAGGTGACCGTCTCAAGCATGTGGTGCACCCTTCAAAGAATGCCAACATTTTCTCAACTCATGTCTGTGCAAAGGAGAAGCATTTAGCAGCTTCAGATGTGGCAATCTCGAATAACATTGCTGATAACTATGCTGGAAGTATTCCAGCAAATGATTTGAGGGCTTCCAAACTTCAAAAATATGATGTTCAGAAGCATGTTAGTTCTGAAGATTTCAGGATGACTGTTAGCGGATCACTAAATCAAGGAAATCTAAGTACAAGGCTGGAGAAATCTGTTGAACAAAAAGACACAAACAAATCAGTCTCAAGGGGTGTGCCCGCCTCGCCTCCAAAATACACAACCTCAGAAAAATGGATAATGGATCAGCAGAAAAGGAAACTAGCTGAAGAGCAGAAGTGGGCCATGAAACAGAGGAAAGCGGAGGAGAGAATTACAGCATCTTTCAACAAGTTAAAGGTATATTGCTCAAAATAAATTAAGAATCATACTACTGAAGTGTTAGCTACTTAAATCAAACCTGTGTGCATATTACTTGCGGTATTATGATATGTATGTTAAGTATATATATATTTTTTCCTTCAAAATTTATGAGCCTTGAAGGTATTTTTTGGTGAGAGGGGATCAATCCCTTGTCTCATTCACTGTCCTAGTGAGCACCAACTTTGTTGTGGTTGCCCTATTCTTTTATTTATTGTTGAGATCTGGTCATTCTTAATGTAGAAGTCGCAAGCATTATTAGTTCATCTAACTGCAACCATGCCTTATCCTGTCAAGATGTCTTTTGTGAGGAGTTCAACCTATGCGAGAGGACGGACAAATTCCAAGGATTTAGTCATTAATTGTATGTCAATCATCTATGTTCAATTTTTTTTCTGTGCTCGTTCTCAATTCGCACAACATCAAGCATCCTCCATTAGCTGTATTCCTGAAATTTCCATTTGTATTTCTGTGCAACATCGACGTAAAGATTCTCAGAACTTTTACATTCATCTTTTGGATGTACATTTATCAAAAGCGCAATTCTGATCTGCTCTCAGCATAACTGGTTTATCTATCTTCTTATGGTCCACAATAGAACCAACAGTACGAAAATAGTAACTTTGGTTACCTCTTGTTCTCTTACTGAATTAGTAGTTCATTACTGTTTAGTGTCCTGAGTAGATAGAGGTTGAATGCTATCTGTGATCTCAGTTTCAGGTTATTTCGGACCATTTCTCATGCAGTACTTTCCATCATCGACTCTAAAGTAACATGAAGTCGAACTTTTATCTGATCAGGTGAATCTTTCCTGTGTGCAATTAAACTAAACCGCTTAATTCCCTCAGAAAGCGTGCTGCTTGGCGCGATAGTGAGGCCTGGCGCTTGCATCCTTGAGGATGCGAACCTGTCATGAATATGGCCCCTCTCATTACTGGGGGCAAAGCTTCGTAGATCTTGACCTTCCCCATAGCCTGCATCAATTGGGGTCTTGTGGCATTGGGATGCCCTCTTTTTACTTGATTCCAATATGAATTATTATTCTGTCAGTGTCAAATGCTAAAATAATGAGCTGAACCATGTAGGTCATTAGGTATATAGATTCATTACTGATGTGATGATTTTCCAAATCAGTCAAATTTTCCCAATGGGAAATATGCTTTTGTAATTTGTCCTCTTGAATTGAACCACATTGCATAACTGACTGGTAAGTTGTATCTGTCTTGATCTTTGCACACTTACCTTTCCCATAATTTGTAGGTGGTCTCCAAGGTAGTCTGTTGTAACTAATCATATACAGTTGTCTTCCAATCACTGCATATTCTCTCCACTTAATTAAATAACTGATGTAACTCATCTTTTACAATTTCTTAGTCATGTTATTACCAGGTTCTGATGCCTCAATACTCCGTACTCTTTTTGAAGCCTAACTCTCATGCCCAAACAAAGTTAAACAGCTATATGCCTATGTTAGGAGAGGTCATGTCCAGTCCGACTGAGTTATTCTTTTTTTATCTGATTCTATTGAATCTGATAATCTGAATTGTCTAATTTATGCAGGCTGGGAGTATATTCTTGCACCATGCAAGTCTAACTTCTGCTTGCATCAACTGAAGTGAAAATGGTGCCTTTGGAAGTTCCAAACTATAAGGACACAATTTTTATATCATAATTATTTTCAAGTCACTGTATTTTGAACCTTACATTTATAAGTTGATCGTATTCTAATAGAAAAGACAAAAAAAGGAGTGGAGCTTTTTATACAACGAAGTGTTGTTTCCACATTCGGCTGATCCATCACTTATCTGTCAGTGATGATAGTTAATATCCTGATATTGAACTAGGGAAGACATGAGTAGCCCACCACAACCTGTTTACATTTGGCACCATCTTTTGTTTGTAATATTTATGCATTTCACAAACACTCATGTTGCATTATGGTGGTTTCTATTTTATCATTCTATCTTAAACTGATATCATGTTTCACTTTCACCCACAAGAGAATTATATATCCTTTTAATCACTTGAACAGTCATTTGATATGCCTAAGCAAAATGCCTTTTTGTGCAACTGATGAATTCCTACAACACATCTTCTAAGACTGATATTGTCAAAACTTTTACTTTCTTTTGTGTGGTTACGGATTTATTTGATTCGACCTTTTCTATTAGGGAAATGTAAGTTCATCAGAAGATATATCTTCCAAGACAAAAAGTGTCATTCAATTGAAGAAGCTCCAACTCCTGCAACTCCAGCGCCGTCTACGCAGGTGAATATTGGCTTTTTATTTGTTACTGAGTCACCTATCAATTTACATTAATTATATAAAATATCCTCGTCTCAATACAGCTGTTTTTTTTTGCGGTAGTGACTTGCTCAATGACTTCTTCAAACCTATCACACCTGACATGGAACGTCTGAAATCACTCAAGAAACATAGACATGGAAGGCGAGGGAAGCAAGTTGAAAAGTTTGAGCAAAAAATGAAGGAAGAAAGGCAAAAGCGAATCCGAGAGAGACAAAAGGAATTCTTTGGTGCAATGGAAGTACACAAGTATGTGCGGTTATACATTTGTCATCTAGTGCACTGTTTCATCCCTTTTGATAAAAGTGCTTGTATGATCTTGTTTATAGTGTTCTTCGTCATGATTCGGTTTGTTTGACAAAACCAAGTTTACATATTGAATCTACAGAGAAAAATTGGAGGACTGCTTCAAGGCTAAGAGGGAGCAGTGGAAGGGTTTCAACAGATTTGTTAAGGACTTCCATAAGAGGAAAGAGCGTATACATCGTGAAAAGATTGAAAGGATCCAGCGTGAGAAGATTAACCTTTTAAAAGCCAATGACGTGGAGGGATACCTGAGGATAGTTCAGGTCTTGGCTAGGTTCCTAACTACATTTTCTGTTCATTTATAGTTCTACTTTGTTTGTTGATGCTTTCACAATTATATAGGATGCAAAATCAGACCGTGTTAAGCAGCTCCTCAGGGAGACTGAAAAGTATCTTCAGAAGCTGGGGTCAAAGTTGCAAGACGAGAAGACCATGTCAATGAAGTTCGAAGTGGAGATGGAGGATGGCCGTGCAGTTAATTCTGTTGAGAAAAATGAGTTTGCAAATGAAATTGATGATGAAAGTGGCCAGGCTGAGGTAAATATTGAATCATAATGTATTCAGTAATTATTTGACTCAATGTGGATTTCTCCTTTGTGTTGCAGCACTATCTGGAGAGCAATGAAAAGTACTATACGATGGCACATAGGTAATGTTGACATGTTCTTGAAGGTTTTGGCGAGTCTCATTCTTTAAATTTTAACTATTAATCCCTTTGTTTATTTCAACACTCATAACAGATTTAGCTAGTTAAGTTTAATTATCTAGTGCTGGTTGTTTATGCATTTTTTGAAACAGCTGTTTCTGAATCTATGTTTAATGTTTTCTATGTTCTTTTAGTTTCAAAGAAAACATTAATGAGCAGCCAACTTCTCTCGAGGGTGGAAAATTGCGGGAGTGAGTTGTACTTATATATTCGATTTCTTACTTTATTATCATTTACTTTGATCAATATATCCTATATTCATGTAATTGCTCTAATTTGGTTGTAGGTACCAAATGAATGGTTTGCGTTGGTTGGTTTCATTATACAATAATCACTTGAATGGAATTCTTGCAGATGAGATGGGTCTTGGTAAAACTGTTCAAGTATGTCTCTTAAAAACTATTATTATTATTGTTGTTGTTGTTGTTGTTGTTTATTATTGCCGTTATTGTTGGCGGTGTTGTGTCAAATGTTGTATTCATTTCTCTGCCTTATCTCACCACCTTTGTTTTTTGCAGGTTATTTCTTTAATTTGTTACCTTATGGAAGGAAAAAATGATAGGGGCCCTTTTCTTGTGGTAGTACCATCCTCTGTTCTTCCCGGTTGGGTATCTGAAATTACCTTTTGGGCACCTAGTATAAACAAAATCGTTTATGCTGGTCCACCCGAG
The DNA here is from genome assembly GCA_036927795.1 of Iris macrosiphon. Taxonomy (NCBI): domain Eukaryota; kingdom Viridiplantae; phylum Streptophyta; class Magnoliopsida; order Asparagales; family Iridaceae; genus Iris; species Iris macrosiphon. The sequence goes on along the minus strand of JAYESA010000007.1, from coordinate 204,135,093 downwards.
GAGAGGCGCAGATTGTTCAAGTGACCATCTATCATTGCAAAATATAATTCCCATTTCTCATTTCTGCTGCTGAAATTTGATAATCTACTACTTTTACAGGGAAAGGATTACTCATAAAAAATTTAATGTTCTCCTGACAACATATGAGTACTTGATGAACAAGCATGATAGACCGAAACTAAGCAAAGTCCAGTGGCATTATATAATAATTGACGAAGGTCATCGCATAAAGAATGCATCCTGTAAGCTCAATGCAGACTTGAAGCATTATCAGAGCTCTCACCGCTTGCTGTTAACAGGAACACCTTTACAGGTGCTCTTCTGTTCATAATTAGCTCCTATGTTGCGTGATTAGTGGCAATTGGCATGCCATGACATATGAATACACTGACATATATATGCCTCGGGTTTCTGTGTTTTGGTGCATTTCTGTCATGCGTTTATAGTCTATACATGCTTGTCATGTGCCCGATATTAATTTTCGAAGCACCTGTGCTACCTATGTTAACTTATACTCCGGTATTTGTATTTGTGATAATCTTCGGTTGGCATTTTAATTGTCCGCGGTTGATATTATATCCTTTCTTCACCTCTCCATTTATTTAAACTACTGATATGCAGTATTTTATTTTTTAACATCTCTACTGTCTTCTGCCCCTTTATAGCTCCTTCAGCTTGTTTTTTTTAAGGTCATCAACGTCATGCACTGGTCTTGTAATTTTCCTGTTGATGATATATACCTGTTACATTGTGTGCAGAATAACCTTGAGGAGCTGTGGGCACTGCTTAACTTTTTATTACCAAATATATTTAACTCATCAGAAGACTTTTCTCAGTGGTTCAATAAACCATTTGAGAGTAATGTAGATAATTCACTGGACCAAGTAAGTCTTATCCATCTTTGTTATGTACAGCTCCAGAGTTCCTTGCTTTGCAGTTTCATGGGGTTGGAATTTCATGATTGTTGTTGTTGTTGTTACTTCATGTGCATTCTTTTATAGGCTCTACTATCTGAGGAAGAGAATCTTTTGATCATCAATCGTCTTCACCAAGTGCTTCGACCTTTTGTACTTCGGAGGCTAAAACACAAGGTCTGCAGGTGGTTTAGAAATTTCTGAGATCTGAAATTGTGGAGGATAAAACCAACTACTTGTACTTTGCTTAAACTAAAATTTAATGTACACTGTACAGTAATCATGATTATCTGCTACACTCATTTGTTATGGTGGTATCATATTCATCTTCTTGGTTAAACATGAGACTTCAGTTAAACAATTCACTTAAATGTGCTAATAAGTATCATGTTTCTTTGTTTATGCGATTCATCTGACATTTCAGTATGATGTATAACTCAACTTGATTACTGTTTTCAGGGCCTAATTGAATCCAGTCTTTTGCCTTCTACTTAACAATATATGCTTACTCCTGCCATCTGTCCGTATAACTTGTGCGCTAGTCACACCTCCATCTTTCACTTATTTCTTTTCCATCTCTGCATTTTTCCAACACTTCCAACACTGTTTCTCAATTAGCTGAGCAGCTTGAGTGATTTTAAGACGTTTTATTAGCATCGTTTCTTTCCCACATTTATTGATGTCTGTGCACGACGATTGCATATTTTGAGTAAGATTCCTTGATGTGTCTTGAGACAATTGCCTATGTTAATTCAACTATGTGCCAAACACCTTTTTACTAATTTCAATGTACTAAAAGTTTGCATTCAGGTATTTGAAGTTTCTTCTGAACTTCCACATACATGTAACCATGTGAATACTAGGAAATGATTGTAGCGAAACTTTCACTATGTCTAGGTTTGTCATTGTTGCCGCTTTCAAAATGCAGAAGCAGCCTCTCCCTGCTTTCAGAAGCTGCCCAAACAATAAACTGGCTTACTAGAAGAATAGGCAAAATCTGGTGTTACCTAACAGCTTTTGCTGATACTAATCAGAAAAAAAAGGAAAAAAGAAGAAGATGACGATGAAGAAAGGAAAGCAGAAGCAGCCTAAATAAGCACCACCAAACCCAACTTAAGTTTGAGGAGGAAACTTAAAACCAAATATTCAGCCATGTATTGGGCATTTTGTACATTCTCTTGCTTTTCATACATAAAATATTAATATTGTAAATGAGGGTTTGTTATCTATAAAGAGCAACCTCTTGAACTTTATGATACTTTCTTGAGCATTGATGTGTAGACATGATTGTGATTTAGATTGTAGTTTTCCATGATGAAACTTTCCTCTGCATGACATTTGCCTTCTACGGTGTAAAATATCCATTGATGCAAACAGCAATGGTTCTATTGTCTATTCATACTGTCCATAGCTGAAGTACTACTGGTAAAGAGGAGTAGAAGTTTATTTGCACATATCTTTTGTAGGTAGTGGTGTTCTTGGCATGCTTGCTTCTACTTTGTTTTTTCTTTCTTACACGTATTCATGTGAAGAAGCCTTTAGTAATTACAATTTTATTACCAAACACATCACTAGGATTTTACACTTGGCCAAATTTAAGTTAATAAGTTGACTTGTTATCTGCTTTGCCTTATTATAACCTGATATGTTACTATTATCCGTTTATACTGGAAATGTTTGCAATTTTGATATGCACATATCTTTGGTAGGTTGAAAATGAGTTACCTGAGAAAATTGAGAGGCTTGTCAGATGTGAGGCTTCTGCTTATCAAAAACTACTAATGAGAAGAGTGGAGGACAATCTTGGCTCAATAGGAAATACAAAGGTGCCTTGTGTGATTTTTCGTACATGATTTTACAAACTATTGGGTACTCTGTCTGACATGCTATCATATCAGTGCCGATCTATTCACAATACTGTTATGGAGTTGCGGAATATATGCAATCACCCGTACCTCAGCCAACTTCATGCTGAAGAGGTCTGCCTATATTTGCCTTTGACTTAATTCACAGTAAATTCTAATATTATCCTATGTTTTCCTGTTGGAATTTGTTTGTCTTGTCCCCCCCTCAGGTTGATGGATTGCTGCCTGTGCATTATCTACCTCCACTTGTGAGACTTTGTGGAAAGCTAGAGATGCTAGATCGTCTACTACCTAAGCTCAAGGCTTCTGATCATAGGGTATGTGATTAATTTTATATCCTTCTCTCATCTATGCTAAAGGCATCTTGATCAATCCAATGGTTTCACTGGACACATATTGATGATGTGTCTAACTTTAGATATGGAATTTCAGAAATTTGGTTTTGATGGTTTCCTTCGTTGAAGCTTTAATGTACCCATGTTCAAGGAATATGATAACCCGGTTGGAATTTCAGAAAGATAAATAGTTCGTCGTCTATATGATACTTGGCTTTTTAGATATTATTTATCGTTGGAAGTGAATGATTGACATCAGTACCATGATCTTTGACATACATAAGGAAGACCAAGAAAATTCATGATGACCATGTAAGTTACAAAAATGATTATTTCAGTGTTGCCTAATTCGCCACCCCCCCCTACGTCTCACAAATTGGGACGAATGACTCCGAACGGGGTGCGTTCGCGATCCAGGTTGTCGTGGGGATGGTTGTTGATGCTTGCTTGCTTTGCTGCTGTTGCTTCTTCTTCTTACACTCTTTTCTTTTTTTCTTTCTTTCTTCCATTCTTCATTCTCTCTTGTTTTTCTTCTCATTCTTGAAGAGCAGCACTGCTGCCTAGTTTTTATTTTTTACTTTTTGAAGAATGTGCTGCTGCAGTCAACGAGGTCTGGAACATGGTGCTGCACAGTAAAATGGGAGCACGTGAGCAGTCTGGAACATTAAGTGCAGTTGCACTTTTTTTTTTTTTAAGAATGTGCTGCTGTATAGTAGATTTTTGTCTTCACCCAAAAAATTGGGTCCCGAACCCCTTTTGAAATTTTGAATTCCTGATTTTTCAGTGCTGCTGCACAGTATATATATATATATATATATATATATATATATATATATATATATATATCTTAAAAAAAATAAAAATCGTCACCTAGGCGGCCTAGGCGCTAGACGGACCTCGGGCGCACCGAGTCCGCCTAGCAATTTCTAGAACAATGACCCCAAATAGCGTTTGGATTTTGATGGATCGTCTTTTTTGAGAATATTGTCGATGCTTTCCTTCACTTAGATTTCGATGGCTTTTGTTATGAACTTATGATAATTGGTTTAGTTATAAGAAATATGTTTTGAAATTTTATTTTTTGTGGGTGGTATTAATACAAAATGTTGACTTTTGTGGAGTTGTTGTCGTATATTTTCAATATTTGTTGGTTAATTAATCATTTTTATTTTATTTTTATATAGTGTATACTTCTATATAATTGCATATGGTACAAAAGACGACCCAGATAAAAACGAACATCGACCCCAAATAGCGCACCGAATAAGCCTACCCCCACCGCACCGCGTACCGGCTGGGTACCGTACCGCGTACCCGTATCACGTACCAAAGCGACCCACGATCCTAGTAACACTGGGTTATTTGGCTATAGTAAGTTAGTAACATCATAATGTTGTAGCTAACATGGTTAACTTTATACCAACTTCATAATGATGTTGTAGAGATGGTTATCTGGAATCTAGTAACTTCATAATCATAATGATATTAAGCTTGATAGAGATGTTTAATGCCCTATATTTTGTTTTTTGGTGATAGCAGATCGAAGTATAGTGTTGTCTGCATTTACTGTTACATCCTTAGTGGCATAGCTTGTGTAGATGTGCTAAGATAGTTCATTGGTTATGAGCCCAAGTTACTATGTACAAGATGGTTTAAAAGTCACATAGAGATGTAGATACTTTGTGAAGAGGGTTGGCAATTGTTGCGTTTTGTCATCAAATATAAAAACTTTCCAGTAGACTAGCATATATGCTTAACTGTTCATTGGATGTCTAGGAATGTGAATTAATAGGCAGTCATCTGAGGATATATTTTAATGGGCCGAGCCTTACGAGACAAATATATCATTTTCACAAGAGGAACGACGAACGCCACTTTAAACTGGACTAGAAGAATATGACATTGTAGTTTTCAGGATTCAACAAAAAATAAAGATTTCAAGATTCTTGATGAGGTTTTAGAGAAGGGGTTCCTCCAAATGAAGAGAAAGGATGAACAGTGCTCTTATTGTCAGGAGTTCCAACATATATCTTAACTGAAAGGTAAATTGAATTTTGCTCTGATGTCAATTTTATGGGTCAGAATACTATATATAAAGATTGTTTTTCCAATTTGTATTTCTCCATTTTCCTAATGATGTTATGATGGTATTTTATCTACTTGTTTAACTTCATCGATTTGTACTTGGACATGAATTAGACTATGGAAGCATGTATATTTGGTTCTGGACAAATTCTGCACGAACATCCCACAGCTCGAGTATGAGGGTCTGTTTGGGTAGAAAGAAGTCCACGGGAAGTGGGACTAAAATTGGGATTTAGCAGGCTACTTTCCACTTCCATTGTTTGGCTAACAAGATGAAGTGGAGTGGGAGATGGAACTGTGTGCAGTACTTTTTCTCATAAAGGTGGGTTTAGACTTCCATTCAAAACCACACAGAAGCGACTTGGGTTTGGTCTTTGGTGTTTTTTAAATCAGTTTTTTTTTTGTTTTCTTGAAGTACTTCTAACTAATTATTATTAATTAATATTAAGTAATTAAGATAATCAATATCTACCTCCAAAATATTCTTAAGTCATTAGTAATTATTACTAATTAATATTAAAAATAACACATAATTAGTATTAAGTAATCGGTAATGCTTAACTAATGTGTATGAAATAACAAAATTAATTAATATTCAGAATAAATTAATAATTAGTAGTTTACTAATATTAATTAGTACTCACTAATAATATTTAGATTTCTAGTTAATATTTTTAAACTAATAAGCTTAATTTTTATATTATCCTTTTACTTAGTTAGTTGGTTATAACAAATAATTTATTAAGACAACTAAATATTATTTAGAATTAATAATGCTTAATTATTATGATTTAGTAATTTTGTTAAAGTATGGGAAATTATTATATTATCCTATTACTTAGTTAAGAACAAATAAGTTATTAAGATAACTAAATGTTATTTAGAATTTAGAATTCTTAATTATTATGATGTAGTAATTTTGTTAAAATATGGGAATACCATTCCTTCTACTCTCTGGCTTGACGTGTCATAGAGATGAATGCAATTTCCTATAACAAGTGTATCATTTTACCTCTTCATTTAGACTTTTATAGTCTAGGGGAACTCGGTGGATGTTCCTTGATTGCATGAGCTTAAATTGCATAACCAAAAGGAAGATCTACCTATCCAACAACTGGCCTTCTAAATTTTATGGCATGACCCTTTCATGCTCATAGCTACCTTGGCTAAGATATTACCTCCAATATATAGATGGTAGACGTCATGTCAACAGTCGGTCCTAGAAACTTTTTCAATTCTTTTATTTAGTTTATCGTGCTCCATTGTTGACCCCATTCTAATGGAAGAATGATTAGACGATGACGATGACGAGTAATTTTGTTAAAGTATTAACAATTATTATTTTGTTATTTATCTTACGAGGGTATAATAATAATTGTGTGTGTACTGCATATCAATATAAATAAACATGAGATATAACCTAGTATTTCATGTCCTTGCAATCTCATTTCTCGTATTCTCTCTTCTCCTACTTTTCTCTTTCTCTCCTCTCCATCTCCATCTCCAAACTTTACTTGGTATCGAACCATCTTTTGAAGGTACTGGAAATCTAATCCACGACTGGGCCGATCGAACATTATTTATCTTATGAAGGTTAATTTTTGGTTGTTTTTGGTTTACTTTTCATGATTCGTCGTTCGTTGTTTGTGGTCGTTCGTTGTTCGTTTATGATATCTAGGGTTTTTACAAATCTTCGTTGGTTGTTCGTTTTGTCGGTTGTGATTCGTTGTGAGATCTAGGGTTCCAGAGATCTTGTCTTTCTGTTGCATCTGCAAATATGGTGGGGACAAAATTTTTTGATGAGGTTAATAGTGATGGTGGTGGTAGCGAATGTGGTTCTCCTTTTACTGTTATTTATAATGATGAATTGGAAAAATCAATTACTGCGGTGAAACTCAATAGTGCAAACTATCTTGTCTGGTCCAAGTCTATCAAAGTGGTGTTGAGGACGAAGAGGTTGAAATTTTTGACAGAAGAACCCCCGTCTAAAACGTTCGTTGAGTATGAGGATTGGGTAAGTGTCGATGCATACGTTATGTCGTAGTTGTGACATAGTATGGAGCAACACGTTGTTGCTAATGTTTAGTGGTGTGAATCCTCCAAACGGATTTGGACATCTCTGGAAGAATCATATTCGCAGAAGCGGAACGTGGCTCGTATCTATAAGTTGTACGAGTTATTGTTTAATAGAAAGCAAAATAGGAGGCCTGTGAATGAATATCTGGCTTCAAAGAAGGCTTTGTGGGAGGAACTGCTACAATATCATCATGTTACTACACTATCATGTTTCACTGATTTGAACTGCTATAATATCATCATATTACTACTGATTTGAAGGAAGTTCAGCGACAAAAGGAAGAGTTTCAGGTTTCACTTATCCTATTTGGCTTGGATCCTGCACTAGAATCTTATAAAGCTCAGATCCTTACTGGAGAGCAGTTACCTATGATGGCAGATACTTTCTTCCGTCTCAATTGTTTCTTTCTAGGACAGAGTTCTGTGGTTCCGAGTACTGACTCTTCTGCCATAATTACTAGTGCTGCTAGTAGTTGTGGTGGACGTGGCGGTAGAGATGTTGGTCGTCGTTTTTGTCAAGGAGGAGGTCTTGGTGGTAGAGACAATGGTCGTCGTGGCGGCCGCGGTGGCGGCCGCGGTAGCGGTGGCTGTGGTTAACTACGGAAGTGTAAACTATTGTGGAATGCTCGGTCACATTAAAGACTATTGCTGGGACAAGTGGGATAAACCAGCACATCAAGTACATGATAAAAATAGCAGTCCAAGTCACCACTTCTGCTCCCAGAGATGATACTTCTGGTTTCAGTCAGACTTCAACGTCCAATACCTCATCTCCATTTGAAAAGATCATCCAGAAGTTGAACGCGCTTGCTAGTACCACCTCCCAACCTACTGCAACCATGGCACATATAGGTAATCCTGCTTTTGTGGCAATCCAGTCACCATCCACCTCTTGGTTCATCGACTCAGGAGCAAGTTCTCACATGTCTGGTATAACTTCTGGGTCATCGACTCAGGAGCAAGTTCTCACATGTCTGATATAACTTCTCTTTCATAATTGTAGCCCTACGAAACATAATATTATCTTGGATGATGGGTCTACTCGTCATGTGCTTCGAAAATGTGTCATTCATCCTACTCAATCACTGTCATTATTTGATTCATTATATGTGCCTAATTTTTCATCCAATTTGTTATCTGTGAGCAGTTAACCAAATCTTTTCAATATTCTGATCTTGTTTTCCAATTCTTGTGTTTTTCAGGATCTCAGAACGGGGCATGAAAGATGGACTGTATTACTTGGATCTACCTAGAAAGATTTTCACTTTTGTTTCTACATCTCTGTTGCAGTGACATTATCCTTTCGAACATCCGTCTTTAGCTAAGTTGCGTCAAGTTGTTCCTAGTTTGAGTTATGTTTCTAGTCTTGAATATAAGACTTGTCACTTAGGCAAGCATCACCGTAGTTCCTTTCCTCGTCGTATTGAGAATCATCAGTTGCAGTCTTTTGATCTTGTTCATTCTGATATTTGGGATCCGTCTAGAGTCGAAAGTCCAAAAGCATTTCAGTATTTTGTTTTTTTGTTTTTTTATGATTATTCAAGAATGACTTATTATTTAAGGAAAGAAAGATATGAGTTTTCAAATGTGTTATCTGCCTTTTATAATGAAATCTATGTTCGGTTTGGTAAACGCATCAAAATTATAAGTTCTGATAAATATGTTCAGTTTGGTAAACGTATCAAAATTATGCTTTGGAGTATACTCAAATCTTTTGTAAACAATTTCTGTGTTGATCGTAGCACGATTCATCAAACCAATTGTGTACACACCTCTCAACAAAATGGTATAGCCGAATGCAAACATCAACACATTTTAGATGTGGATCGAACTCTCATGTTCAATATGCATGTTCCTAAACAATATTTGGCAGATGTCATTCTTACTGTTTGTTATCTAATTAATCGCATGCCATCATCTGTATTAAATAACAAAGTTTTATTTTTCATGTTACATACAGATGTCACTCCTTTCTTCTTACCTTCTCGAGTGTTTGGGTGTGTCGTTTTTGTTCATAACTTGGAACCTAATCAAGACAAGTTGATTCCTAGATATCTGAAGTGTCTTTCTTGGTTATCCTCGTACTAAAAAATGTTATCGTTGTTACAGTCCACAATCACGCAAGTATTATGTCAGTGCAGATGTTACCTTCTTTGAGTCTACCCATTAATTTTTTTCAGGAGACCATCTTATTCCTTCTACATCAAATTGATATCTTCCATACAACTTTCGGTCATTTCTGAATCAGTTTCTGGCTTCATTTTTGTCATGACCCACACCCGCTTGATCGGAGCACGAGTACGTGGGTACGTCCAGTCTACGCCGTATCATCGACGGTAGAACATTGTCTAGGTTATCATTATCTATCTATCTATCATACTAGTACAACCAGTACTACCATGTACTCAATCACAATAAACTAAAAGAACGAACAAGGATAATCGATAACATGCTGCAAGAAGGGAACTAGACACGATATGGAAAAGGAACACTAACTAAATCTCTACAGTAGTCATCTCAAGTCCATAGGGTAGGAGCAATCCAGTCTATAGCACCATTCTGAGATCCTGGAATGGACAACACAATAATTACTGAAAAAATGTTATCCAGTCAGGATTGAGCGAAGTACAACCCAATAGCAGTTCTAATTAATTGACAAAAATTATGAAACTGTAAATAGTGATGAAATACTAGATAAATAGGTAATAAGGAAACAAAGTATAAACTAAAATGAACAGGTAACTAAAGAACAGAGGAAAAACATAATGAAAGCAAGAAAGTATGTAAAAACCGACAGAGATATATGAAACTAGAAACCTGTCAATGTAAATATGAAACCAGCAGGTATAGTCCAAAAAAGACTATCTATACTAGTGTTTTGAAATACCCAGTTGACATGTGAACAACTAAGGGTAATATCTGGCAAACCACACGTGTCATGTGTGGCTGCTATTATTCCAGTAAGACCATGGGATGGAAAGGGTGTTCACATGTCGCCTAGGTATTTTTTCGTCCGACCAGTACTCATGGATCTAGTCCCGACACGAAGAATCACAATAGTCCAGAAATGTCAATAGGCCATAAATATATTAGTCTAGTAGTTCATTAGTCCATAAAAGTCGATAGGTCTGAAACCACGTATCCCAAGACAGTGAATCCATACAATACTAATCCGTGTATCCAACGTGTCACGAAGCAGAAAGAGCAATACTATAAAAACAAGAATCATAAAAGATATCAAATAATAGAAACTATTAGAGAATGTACTCGCTTGAAATCCGGTGAGAAGGATCAAATGTGTCTGAAATGGTGCTTCGAAGACCTAAATATGGAATATAACATCAATACAAGGTTTGGAAATGATAATTAAGCAAACTAGTCAATTTCTAGGTCGTTAGGCCAATTCTAAGTCAAAATAGTCAAACTAGGTCAAACTAGTCAAAGTTGATCAAACTAGCTATTTATAGGTTGTATGAGTCCATCTCTAGGTTATTGGGTCCATACACTACTTATCTAGGCCATACTAGCTATATTATGATACTAGAGTATTATAGCTATATGAATGAATCTCTCTCTTCAGGAAGGGGCTGGTCTTATTCCGGGAAGGGAAGTGGAGAAAGAAGAGTCCGAAGTCCAATTTAAGCAAGATATTCGAAGATCGTCTGCATCATGAAAGAAGCAACGGAAGGCTGAACTATAGCTTTTCTCGACTTAATCAACTCGGCACTAGCCCGGTTTTTCTATTGAATGAGATCTTGGAGACAGGGCTGGAAGGTATGAGTCGATCGGATGCAGGAAAGAGTGAATACGAGAACAAGCAGTAATAACAACGGCCAATTGCACTACCTAGCTGCCCATTTGGTATTCAATACCAATACCCCGTGATACTCCAACTCCCATTACCTTGGTACTACTCAAGGTAAACTAGAATCAATATTACCCATTACTAATATCTATACTAACTAGTATATATATATATATATATATATATAAATATATATATATATATATATATATACTAACTCTTAACCAACATGTATATCATTATACTACTAACGTTAACAACAACTACACGTAGATATCAACTAACTAATTGTCATCTACATTTATAAACACTAATACAACTAATATCAATCTAATAATGAATCACTAACATCTTATATTACACTCACTGATAACAACCATCAACAACTAACACAACTAATTACTAACTCACTATACTTTTAAGTAACTGTACACATCATACTAACATAACTTAACCAACAGCCCCCAACTCTTACAACTGCTGCTGCTTAGCTCTACATCTCACTGAACACTCCGCCACAGACCCCCATCTCCTGGTTGCTCCCCCCTCTTCGAGTTGCTGGCAGTTGCTGCCAATACACAGACCCGACCCCATTGGCTGCTGCCAATACACTACAAACCCGACTGTGCTTCTGCACATCCATCACAACCTCCATCTCCCCATCTCCTCTTAACACCTGCTGTATATATAGCAACTGATACACAGTAGACCCCTACCTGCTGCTGTTGCATCTATATTGCTGTGCACAAGAGTGCACAGCCCTCCATCTCACCAACAACTCCCCAAATCAGTCATTAACTGTCACACAATAACCCCAAACAGTCCAACATCAGATGGGTAAATCCCCAACAGTGCAAACAACTCCAAAACAGTGTACACACTGTGTACAAACCTCAAATCAGTCCACATCTACCCCCATCTATAATTACATAGTATAGATATTAACCTAGTAGAAACATAACCAAATGGATACAAACTCATATCATATATATATAGATATGAATACATCTCATATGAACACTCAAATAGCTATACACATCACTAAATAGAGTAGAACACATTCATCGAACACGTGGAGTGCATCGCATCCGTATCACACTCATTCTATGATACGCTTGCCATACGGCCCCAACACATCACCAAATGCCTCACCAATGATATTAGCATGTCTAGAATAACATTTATAAGCAATTTGTCCGAACCTCCGTGTCGAAGAGAAAATTTCCAAAACAAGCCGTATCACTAAATTGTCATGATACGGCCTACACGTATCCATTTGTAGACACGACACTAACCAAACACATGTCAATTTGGTCCAATTGACCTATTGTCAAAAATATGGTGCACCAATCTCGGATTTCTCCCAATTTGAACACAAAACACATCATAACATTCACAATAGGGGTCCCTAGAGGTCAATTCTTCTTCCTATAGGTAGCCCTAGTCCATATGTAGGTTCTTAATGATTAAACTACAGATTTAAAGTCTAATTAGAAGGAAAAAAACTGAATTGTACCTATTGGGAGATGGATTCCAAATGAAAGTCTCCAATGAACACAAGGAAGCCTCAACTTGTGCAATTTTCTCCAAATTGTAGATCATTGCCTCATCATTGCTTCTAGAGTTTCCAATGGTGAAGTAGGGATGAATTTGGAAGGGATTTGGTGTAGGTTTGGTGGAGGGAAGATGGAATTTGGGAAGAACTATTCTAGATCTAAAATTGGAATGAAAAGAGGAAGGAGAGAGTGAAACTCTCCCTATATGGCCGGCCACCTTGTGCTTGGTCTCCAAGTAATATAGAATGTCTAATATGCCCCTTGGGGCTTGTCATGAAGGAATGAGATTAAGGAGTAAGCTTCTACTCCTGATGGTTGGTTAATTAAATCACTTAACTTAATAAGGGTGTCTTATGAGGGTATAATAGAAATAGTGGGTGTACTGCATATCAATATAAATAGACATTAAATGCAACATAGGATTTCATGTCCTTGCAATTTCCTTTCTCATATTCTCTCTTCTCCTTTTCCCCTCTTCTTCTCTCCATCTCCAAACTTTACTATAATTATGTTATTTTATTAGTTCATTTAGCTATTAATTATTCTTTTATTAATGTTATAATGTACTTCTCCGCTTTCCTGCTTCCTTCCATATTAGCTATCAAAACACATTTTGGAAGAATGGGGGACGAGTGCAAGAAAATCCGTCGACTTGCTCTCTAGAACTCCCACTTTCCCACCTCCCTCACTTCCTCCATTAGAACATGGGGTAATATTTGGTTCATTTGTCATGTTAATAAAACAAATTATGCTTTTTTCAATAAGGCTTTCTTATGTTCAACAAACTTTGTGAATTGAATGGGCACTTGATTGATTTTTCATGAATGTTTTACTGACAATGGTAAACTACATTTGATCTGACATACAACTCTCCCTTAACTGCTGCAGGTTCTGTTCTTCTCCACAATGACCAGATTGCTTGATGTCATGGAAGAGTATCTTTCATGGAAAGGTTATAGATATCTACGTTTGGATGGACAGACTTCTGGAAATGAACGTGGTGCGCTCATCGAGAAATTTAATAGCCCAGGCTCACAAGCTTTTATATTTCTGCTGAGGTACTTATATGTTTTATTTAAGACATGGAATGAGATTTTCACATCTCACCCTAGCTTATTTCTAATTACTTTTTCCTTGCTACAATTGGAATAGCTAGTTACTTAGAATCAAATTAGCTGTTTCTCACGTTGGTAAAACTATTTCTGGCAGTATTCGAGCTGGTGGTGTTGGCGTGAATCTTCAAGCTGCTGATACTGTTATCATATTTGATACCGATTGGAATCCACAGGCAAAATTTTAAATTCATATACCTTTTCTTCTTGCAAGAACTGTTGTTATCTTTATCGAGGTTGTGGTTGTTCTCATAGATTCTTTTTACTCTAATTAAGGTTGACCTTCAAGCACAAGCGAGGGCCCACAGAATTGGCCAGAAGAAGGACGTGCTTGTTCTGCGACTAGAGACAGTTAGTCTTATACCCTTTGTTGAGCAGTACTATCTTGCATACATTTTGTTCATATATTCACAAGTTCTATGCATCATTTTAAAGATGCCTTTGCATTTTGTCATAATCGACTGTAAAGTTGGTTAATGTTCTATACTCTGTTATTTTCACTTTCTTCTAGGAGATAATGTGAGCAGGCTCATAGGCTGGCCCTTCCCCTTCTTTGCTGTAGAATTTTGGTTTCCCATGGATCTGTTGTCGTGATTGAGACCTGCAGTAGTCATGACATCACTGCATGTTAGAACTTTTATCTGCTCACGGTTCAACTGAATAGAACACTCGAGATATATTTAGCTCCGAAAACATAAATAGTGAAGTTGGATGTTAGCAATGCTAAGAAGATAGCCAAATGCCACTATAACCTTTTTTATGTTGCCTGGGTTAACTTTGAATGCAACTTTAGCAAAAGCTTGTTTAGGAGATCTGGAAATTCCATTGACAGATTAAGATGGTCGTCCTTTACCAGACTGCAGACACTATTTGTTTCTGTACATTCTAGTTGAGATTTACATTCCATGTTTGGCTTGAATTGGAAAACTTTCAGGGCAACAAGAATACCTTAATTCTTCAAATAATGATCATTTTCTTTAGAAGGATAAAACAGCCTAAATGTTACACTTCTAGTATGTTCCTGATGACTAAAATTAATGAGAGCTTCCGAAAATTATGGTCGATGTTCTTTTTTATGCTATCTAATTTACTCCTTTTCGTTATATGCATCTAAATTCCTCTTGAGATACCATAGTATATTTACTAAACTCTATTCATTTAAAAGCTATCACTGTCTCCCAGATCTCAACAGTTCTCAATACAGTAATAGAAAAGCATAATGTCTCTGTAAAATCACTTACTCATTTGGTATCTATGTGAGAACAAAGCTGACTGCTCTCTCCAGTAAGGCCATTTGAACAACTATTGTATCTCTCACTAGCTAATTCCTATCATTTTTTGGTGGTGGTTTTGTCTTGCTAGAATTATGCTCATTTTGTAATATTTTCCTTATTTCATTTTTATGTCATCCCAGTACTCCGTTATTAGCCAAAGCTAACTTTTGTGTGTGTGTGTGTGTGTGTGTGTGTATATATATATATATATATATATATATATATATATATACACACACACTGAACTATACATCTCTTGGCTAAAGAAGTGTTGGTTTAGGTGTATGTCCCAATAAGACATAATTTCCTTGTTCCTACCAGCTATATATATAAGAATATAGAGGAAAATGCCTTCAGAACCTGGAGAAGCGGGTGACTCTATGGCGGCTCGGGTTGCGCTCACCGTGTCTAATAACGATAGGCGACAGAGTGTTCGGGAGTAAGGCAATAAGGAAGGGTCTTCTGTTATCGATAAGGAGGTGGCCCCTCCTGATCTATCGATGGGAACGGTGGCTTCTGTACTCGATAGACTTGTTGGGGGCTGGATCACTGTGACATATTGCGCCCGTCTAATGCCGGGAGGGAGTGATGATGCGACTGCAGGGATACCTGGTGTTAGGCAGCAGACGGGGGGTGGTGCTAAAAGGGACGGGTCGGGTCAGACCAGGGAAGAGATGAAGCTCGTCAACCTTCTACAAGCAGGCGTGATTTGGGGCCGAGAGCAAGACATCTTTCCGAGGCAGCACTACTTACCATGGTGATGTGCGTAGTAGGGTCCCATCCCACCTATCCTAATGGCGTCGTGTTTGCTCGTCGGGCTTGGAGGCCGGTGGAACAATATTTGTGTTCTCTCGTGAAACGGATTTTCTTCGTCAAATTCTCTCTGGTTACTGATCTGGAGGTGGTCTTGAATTGTGACCCCTGGATGTTCGATGGGCGGCTTGTCATTCTAAAGCGTTGGGATCCGATTCTCCTTCGAGTGAGACCTTGTTGTCGTCCCCACTTGGGTTCAATTTTCGAATATGCCTTTGCAGCTTTAGAACGAGGTGTTTGTCCGCAAGATCACCCCAGTGTCATTGGCAATCCACTGCTTCCAAACAATGGTTTGCTTTTGCATGAGTTCTGGTGGAGATCTATGTTATCTGGACTCGGGTACATGTGTCGGGTACGGATACATATCCAAGATTTATGCTCTTCCAACTTATAATTGAAGTATACATGGACTCGGCTAAAAATGATCCAAAATATGATATGTATGCGGATACGGCTATTAAAATAAATATATTTGCTAAACGAAGAAAAGCCAGATATTAAATTAAGAATTTGGGAATGAAATCCCATTAAAAATGCTAAACGAATTACGAAGAGACTACACCTGCCAACATCTCAAAGCATCCAAACATGTCCCAATATTAATAGCTTCTATGCTCAACTAAATTGGAATTTATAAAGCCTTCATTGTAGCTTTTTGTATGCTAACTTTGATCTATTAGTTCATTGAATGAACATGGACTAACACAACCAGATTTGAATGAAATGAATGTATACATGCATGCATGCTACAACTTTGACCACTTTTACAATTAATATAAAGTTGAGTAAGAGTTCCTTCAGGTTCAATGTTTTTTTCTTTCAAATATTATTTTATAAATGAGTCTACTACTCCCAAGACAATTGCCTAGGTGGAGTTCTACTGAAATTAATAATAATAGTAAGTATATAACAAAGCATGGACAAACACAACCAGATTTGAATGAAATGAATAAATGCATGCATACAACCACTTTGACTACTTTTACAATTATTATAAAGTTAAGGGTCCTTCTTCCATGTTTTTTTTCAAATATTTTTTTCTTCCATAAATGGGCCTACTATTCCCAAGATACAATTTCCTAGGTGGAGCCTCTATTACTCCCAAGATAAAATTAATAATAATAGTAACTATATACTTACCTTCTTCTTCTTCTAATTTGTGCAACAATAAATTAAATAAAAAAAAAGGTAAGCATAAAGCTTCCCTAATTTTTTTCTTCATCTGCCGTGTCCAATTGTCACCATGGAGTATCTGATCCGGATTCCGTACCTTTACCTGTGTCATGTCGGGTCGACATAGGTGCTGTCTTAGACTCTTAAAGTGGCGAGTCCAAATAACAGAGGTGGGGATTAAGGTTGTGCATGAACAGCCTAAAGCTGTGCCGATGCGCTTACATGATAGACAACACATTCAACAACCTGTAGTCTATGAGTGGGTCCCTCCAATACATGCGGCATGTCTTTGCATCGGCCACGTGGTGTCGCAATGCCCAGACCCGACTGTGAAGGTTATCCGAGACGAACTGTTGGAAGTTCTCCACGAAGAAACTGCGATGTTGCTTCCAAAGTCGGTGGTTGTGGAGGGACTAGATCCGGAAGTGCATGCGATGTCGACACAAGTGTCCTGGGGTCTTGCTTGGGACGAGATGCCACTATACTAGGATCCTCCCCTGTTATTCTTCCAAGTGACTTGCCTAACAAGGCCAAAGTCACTTTTGAGGAGGGCATGGCTGTGGTGGAGTTGCCTGAAACTCCAAGAGAGGCGGGCGGGGTGAGTCTTGTATGGAGCTAGACTCTTCCATCGTGCCCCATCTTGAGGGTATTGGATATGTAGACTTGCTTGGGGATGGACGTTGTCTTGAATTGGCGCGGCCAGCACAAGGAGCTTCATTTCAGGGCCGGTTTCTAATCTGTGCCTCTAACCAGAATGCTGATATTTTGATGTCAACTGCAGACGAGGAAGATGATAAAGATGGCTGTGAGGTTCAGACAGATGATCAATAACTGACCATGCTAAATGACAAATGGTTAGCAAAACTTCATGCATTAGAGCATGGACCGCTGCTGCAAAGGACAAGGAAACGGAAGACGGTTTGTTCGTGTTAGCTTCCGCATCACTAAAAGGGTGAATAAAAGACCTCCTTAGTAAGTCTATTGGGTTTGAGTTAGTTGAGTAGTCTGTGTGTAGGATAAGGAGAAAATTGTTTGAGTTTGATTGAGTAGTGGGTTTTGTATGATCTACCATTCCTTCTGTACCTTTTGCCATACTCTATAAAATTACCTTCTATATATATATATATATATATATATCATGCCTGTTTTATAGTTTCTTATGAGCAAGGATGTTGGAAATAGATGTGGGTGATGTAGCTATCCTCTATGACAAATAATTAGAAACATCACATTTAAGAGGTTCTGTTATCAAAACATTTATCAAGGTAAATGCATGAAAATTATTAACAGGTTTCAATACTTCATGCCTGTAATACAATTTCTTTTGAGTAAGAATGTTTGGAAGTGGCTGTGGGTTATGTAGCTCGCCTCTACTACAAATAATTAGAAACGTCAAATTTAAGAGGTTTTGTTAGCAGGTCAATTTGTGGGGTAAAAAGGGAAACTTTAAGCAAAATGATTCATCTTTGTACTAATGTAAATTTCCTGAATATGCCAGTATTGCAAGCATTTTCCATATGTCCATTATAAGAGCAAGGTTTTCCTTCTTTAACAGCTATGTGACCTATGTCAAATTGTGAATATAATTATAATAGGCTCCCGCTTTGAGTTAAATACTTCCAATATGTGCCTTGCTTTTGATATAATTATGCCGTTTCTATCACAAAACTCTCCCTTCATAGAAATGAGAGCACGGTCTTCCATCTTTAACATCTATTTTAAATTTTGAGGATTTCAATTGGCTTTCTGTTATGAGTTAAAGATTTCTAATGCATGACGAAACATGTACTAAAAACTTGCCTTGTTTCTGACATAAAAAAGGTCCATACCATAGAAGAACAAGTTCGAGCTTCAGCTGAGCATAAACTTGGTGTTGCTAATCAAAGCATAACTGCAGGCTTTTTTGACAATAATACAAGGTATGCTTTCTTTAATCTGTATAAAATCATCTGGGGATCTTTACCTGTTCACAATATATATTTTTCTGATACATCGTATTGTTGTGATAGTGCTGATGATCGAAGGGAATATTTGGAATCTCTCCTGAGGGAGTCTAAGAAAGAAGAAGAAACACATGTTTTAGATGACGAGTCTCTTAATGACCTCCTTGCCCGCAGGTATATATTTCACAAACTATTGATTTTTTTTTCTTCTCTAAGTTGATGTTTCCAGGTTTTTATTCAACATCTTGTATCAACTAGTTTAAACTACTTTTTTACTTGTATTACAGTGAATCTGAAATTGACGTATTTGAATCAGTTGACAAGCAAAGGCGTGAAGAAGAGATGGTGCCTCTTTTCATTGCTTTTAATTTACAGAGTACATTTTTCTAGTGCTCTATATTTTTAAGAAGCAACTGGTAATTTGCTTGATCTGCAGGCAGCATGGCAAAGGGTGATTCAAGTAGAAACAAAGGATGGATGGGATTCCTTACCTATTCCTTCTCGTCTTGTGACAGAAGAGGATTTGAAACCTTTGTACAAAGCTATGACGATATACGAAGCATCAAATGAAGGAGTGAAAAGAAAAGGTGAAGTTAGGAGTCTTGATACACAACATTATGGAAGGGGCAAACGTACTCGTGAGGTTGGTTTTGGCATTAATCTTGCATTTCAGAGATATAAGATCTGCTTAGTGGTTTGCATTAGATAGTTTCTCTACTTGCAGATTCGTTCTTATAACGAACAGTGGACGGAAGACGAGTTTGAAAAGATGTGTGAGACTGATTCCCCAGAATCACCAGTGTCTTCCGAAGCACCAAAACGTATATGCTTGACGACAGATCGGAGTGATGCTAAATTAAGTGACGCAGTGACTCCATCAAAAGAGCTACTGAAGTTACCCAGCGATCTACTGGCTCCATCAAGTGAGCCATCTCTGCCACTTACACTGCTGGCTCCAGCAAAACGAGGGAGGGGTAGACCAAAGAAAGCGGCAGTTAATGTCTCTCCACCTTTAGTTGCCCGTCCTTCCCTATCTAATCTTGCTAACAAATGGGAACCGGTACCTAATAAAGAAGTTTTTGCTACTGTAGTTCCTGCTACTTCAGCAGGTCAGCCTAATCCTTCTCCAGGAAAGGAATCTATTGGGAACTCTCAGCATACAACTGTAATAGGACCTGCTTCGCAAACACTAACAGGTCCATCTGTGCAACCGAGTGCCGGGAGCCGGAAATCTAAACTTGGAGAAAAACCTCGAGGGCGAGCAAGGAAGCAAAAAACTGGATTGTCTACTACTGATGCTGAAGTAAATAGTGGTGAGCTGAAATCATCCGAAAGAAAAAATGCTATTTCTCGAGCCAACCAGAAAGCTGTGCCTAGTATTCCAACTAAATTGAATGAGAAGCAAAAGTTGACTAACGAACAAGATGGAACCTATCTTCAAATCCTTCAAACAATGATGCTGGGTTCTGAGTTAAATTGTGATGTGAAATCTCCCGAGGGATCAGATGGACTATCTGTGCAAACTACCAAGGAATTAGCACCTGTTAGTGTTCAATCCCACAAGGAGGAGAAATCAACTGCTAGTCTACGTAACTCAACCTTTGCGGCAGTCCCTAGAAGTGATGTGTCATTGACTGCTCCTACAAATAGCACTGTTTGCGATAAGGCCATACATGCTGAGCTTCACATTGGCATGTCTCATGGAACTATCAAACTTCAGGAAAATATTAAAATCCAGAAACCACAAGATGTGAGGTCTGAGAAAACAAATTTTGAAAGCCTACCAATTGCAGTTCTCACTGGTCAAGTACAAAACTCTCCTATTCCTGTTGCAACACAAAGGACGCCTAGTACTAGAGATTCAGTTACAAGAGAAAAGGCTGCTGCTCGTGAACAAAGGAACCGGAGCATTTCTACAGCAGCGTGTGAACGCCGTGCCAGACTTGCTGGATTGAAGCAGGCAGAAGCTTCAAGGAAGAGGGGCCGTAAAGGAAGAACTGTGAAGGCACTTGCCATAAAAGAGAAAGAGGGAAGAGGAGACACGAAAGTAGGGTTTGTTACGTCTGAGATGAGTAGTAGTGCAGAAGATACAAGACCAAAGGTTCTACCCCCTGGTTCAGTGCCTGTCCAGATGGAAGTTTTAACTGATAACAGGCAGCTTGATTTATCGGCAGTTGGCGAAAAGGTTTATGATGATCGGGCAGGAAGATCGTTGCAGCACTTCAAGGGTTCTCCATCTAGTGTTGTTGGTTTATCTCCAACCAAAATGGTGGCAGGAAATAATATGGGCCAGAACCCTTTGACAGAGTCGGTGACAATGAAACTGAATCCAACTAGAGACAACTGTAAATATTTACCTGATATACCTGAAACAGTGCTTGAAACTGGGATACATCCTAAGCCAGGACAGTCAAAGCCTACAGTTTCACCTTCAGAGGCAGTGTCTGGGGTTGCTGTTTTAAGTGTTGGAAAAATGCCAAAATTATCTGAAAACATCGTGTTTTCAAGCAGTATGCTTGCTTCTCCGGAAACCAAGACTTCCCAAACAATTACAATGGTCGAAAAAACAAAAGATTTATCTGAGGGTAATACCACGGGGTGGTCACGCACAAAACATACAGGTGAAGATTGCCGAACTGGAGAGAATTCAACAGAAGTTTTCGCTGTTAAAGGTGATGTATGTCTAACTACTGGGGAAGCGTATACTGCCAGTACAGTTAGTTCTTTCCACCCAGAGCAACTTGAAGTTAAGGAGAGCGTAATGAAGACTTTTGATGATTCATTTCGCTCTGAAACTATTACTGATTCAAGGAAAGCTAGAGAAGAGGATAGAAAGGAGGCTGGTTCCTCTGTAACTCAAGATGTAGGTATTCATGAAAAGACAAAGACACATTGTGTAAACGAGGATGACAATGCACCGAGTCTTTCATGTTCGGAAATTTATAACACACAATATGATGCTGCCCCCTTGTTATTTGCCAAAACTAAAGAGCCAGCTCCAGTAGGAACTGAAATAACCTTTCGAGGCAATTCGGCAAGTGTCCCAAAAGAATTGTATAGTGAGACTGCCACAACTGGTGCCTGTCAAGATTCAAATTTTACTTTGGTTAACCTAAAGCAAGATGTTGATGTTGTTGATTCAACTATTGCAAAATCTTCTCTTTCTAATGCTCACAATCTTGAATCGACTGGCCAAGTCATTGAAAAATCTGAAGAAACCTTCAAGGTTCTTGCTGAAGATTCAGTTAGCAAACCAACTGAAGGTAATTCTTCTCCAGTGACTCTAGCCCACCACTCTATTGCTGAAGCTGATGCAGATGTCCTGACCGATAAATATGGATTAGCATCAGCTGCTCCTCAATCAGACTCCGGCGACTGTGAAGCAACTGAAGATGCAACAGAGGAACGACAGATCAAAATTGTCATTCATGGAATGAATGAGGAAGGTTCTTTTGCTAGTTCCCAAAATCTTGACTCGACCGACCAAGTCATTGAAAAATCTAAAGAAATTTTCAAGATTCCATTTGAAGTTTCAGTTAGCGAACCAACTGATGGTAATTCTTCTCGAGTGACTCTAGCTCAGCAATCTGTGGCTGAAGCAAACCAAGATGTATTGGCCAAGGAACCTGAATTACTGTCAGCTCCTTCTCAATCAAACTTGAGTGCCTGTGAAGCAACTGAAAATATGAGACAGGAAAAGAAGAACAATTTTGCCCATCATGGAATGTGCGAGGAAGGTTCTACACCTGTCTTTCCAGTTTTTTATCGTCTTCAGAAAAATAATGAAGCTGAGGAATGTGATAAAGCTAAATCATCAGATATTCTATTGAATGACAGGAATGTTGATAATGTTTGTGAAGCATCGACAGCTTCAGAAATGTTAGAATTTAAGA
This sequence comes from Iris macrosiphon, assembly GCA_036927795.1. NCBI lineage: Eukaryota > Viridiplantae > Streptophyta > Magnoliopsida > Asparagales > Iridaceae > Iris > Iris macrosiphon. The sequence continues at coordinate 204,112,249 of JAYESA010000007.1, read as the reverse complement.
GTCTTCAGAAAGTTAATGCTACTAAGAAATGTGATGTAGCTATATCATCAGATATTCTATTGGTTGAGAGCAATGCTGATAGTGTTCGTGGAACATCTACAGCTACAGAGATGGTAGACAGCTGCTCTAATCCAATCAAAGTTTCAGATGTTCTGGCTAGAATCAGTGTTTTGGATGATTCTTGTGAGACTTCTCAAACTGCACATCTTATAGGTAGCTGCTCTGATACAACTAAATCCTCAGAAATTATGTCCGGCAGTGTGGGAAACGATGTTATACTGAAGCAAGGTGTTGACTCTTGCTGCGAACAGCCAGACCCTGTTATTTTGAGCAAGGAGATATCTGACATGGCAACTACCGGTGTGGATGCAAGTGCAAGTAATACCTCAGCTTATGTCGATAGACCAACCAATTTTGCAGGAGTAGGCCACGATGATAGTAATGTTTCACTTTCAGACACTGCTAAGCCTTTGTTTGCAGAATTTGACTGTTCAAATCCTGATGCTATTACTTCTGGAGAAGCTCAAGTGGTGGAAACGGCAGCAGTAGAAGAGAACATACATGATAGCAACATAGGAGAACTAAAAATTCAAAGTCTCACTCGCCCTCTGAGGATGCAATTATTCAGTAACAAGGTCAAGCAGTAGAGGAGTTGGCACTTGTGTTGAAAGGATAATTGTGAGTCTTTTGAAGATGAGAGATCCGGATTATAGCCCGTCTCTAGTGTACGTATATATGTTACTATGTAATCTAGTACGAGCAAGGAATGTAATATGTAAGTATCCTGATCTTCCTTCTGATCAAGAAACAAGAATGCAATGTAGATATGAATGTCTGGATACTATTATCTCTGAGAAATCTGGGAACCTTGTGATTTTTGTTTGGATTGGGACTGTGAATTGAGTATTAGCAAATGGAGACGGATCTGATTACTGAAGCCTCCATGTGAGTATTAGCAAACAGAGGCGGACCGATCGTATTTGGCTTCGTATCAAAATCAGAATTCTTCTCAGGACTTAAAAGAGTTATTGTCCTTTCGAGTAAATGTGTTATGTTGGTGTAGAAGCATGAAAAATCTTTTCATGTGTTCCAGTTTACGGTCAACAAATAAGAAAGAAACGCATAACATGGGTGGATGTATAATACCTTCAGATACATGACGTCCCGAGATGCATGTCGTCTTTTGACGCATCATTCCTACAGTAACATCAGAGCATTTATGACTGACAAAACAGACAGTCATCTTAACCGTCTTGAATTCTGCACCAAGGATTGTAATACGGGCTGACGATTTCGACATAATTACTTTTGGAAGTATACAGCTGTTCAAACGCCACGAATGCTGAAGAAGACAAAAATTTATGCGCCTCTGGCCCAATGTGTCTCAGACTCCATGTGTTCCATGCGTCTGCGTCCCAGACTTCATGCGGTGGCCCAATGCGTTCCAACTAACAAGATCATTCTGTTACAACTAAAGATATCTTCGTGCAGTTGATGCGGGCTACGCGTCCAAACGACCAAGTCACGTATAAAATAGGCTGAAACGATCCTGAGATCTCATCAACAGTAAATCCTAACTAAGCTCACATGGCAGCTTCACCGTGATATGTGGCCACAGTTGCAACCACATTATGTTGAAAGAGCGTCATCAAATAGGGGCGCATGTGGCATCCATAGCATGCGGCCACAGAACAACTATAAATAACAGGGTACCACACCCGAACAAAATGCTGGCTGGCTATCTACGAATAAACATTCAAGGGAGAGAAGAGAGCTGTTGCATCGGATCGTCCAAGGAGTAAAGCGAGTTGCTACACTCCTAACCCTCCATTGTCACCCTCCAGAAAACAAATTTGTACTTAGATTGTCTTCTAGGACTTTTCTTTGTACTCTCTTAGTTTGTTAATCAAATCCGGTTCTCCCAGTTCTCGTTTTGATTTAAATGGCAAATACGGTGGAGACACTGCTGGGGACATCATTCTCCTCTGCTGAGAAGTCGGTGACACAGACCGATGCGGCAAAGCTCGGCTCGACACAAAAGATGTTGGTGGTCCGCTTCAATCAGCAAAGTGTTCGAGGACATGCTCTCCGGGGACAACGTGAATCCTTCTCCGAGGCAAGCAAAACCCAAGAAGACTCGCAAGACGTTGGTAGCAAAGGCCTCTGCGCCTCACCCAACTTCGGAGCATGTGTTCCCCGTCTCTCTCCCAGCCGGAGGGACCGCACATCATGCGGCCACTTTCTATGCGGCAACCTCTTCCAATCAAAAGGGTGCTCACCACTCGAAGACCCGCATAACGTGGGTGGCCAAGTCCGCTGTGCCCTACCCAGCTGCGGAGCAGACGCTTCCAACCTCTCACTCTGTTGCCAATGACGGTCGTCGGACGAACACCTAGAACGTCCACGTCTATGCGGCATACAGGGCTAACGCAGAAACTGTTCAGTACTCAGACTCTAGCAGAGAAAAACACTACGATGCCAGACCTTCTGGGGCTGAGCCAGCGTCTAGGAGGCCAAGGAGGAGGCCGCATAAGATTGTCCATGCGACATCAACTCACAGCCGCAGACAGCAAGCCGCATGCGGCCCCAATAGCAACAGAACCTCCATTTTCGATCGTATCTCATGCCGAGCAGATCCTATGCGACCCACTGAGAATGGTGAAAACCCAGGACTCTTCTTACTACGCGCCGACGGTAACTAATCTGAAGAAGTCCAGGGCAGTGCGAGCCCGTCAAGCTCAAGCAACTGCCCATACGACCGACCACCAACAGTCATCGCTAATTATTACGCGAGCCTCTGATGGACAGTTGTACAAGACTGACCTATGCGTCCAGCCCACATGGACCAATGGACAGGGCCAATCTTAAAAGTCTTACACCGGCACCTCGGGCCAAGTTCGTGTACGAACCCCGAGCCAGGGAGCAAGTACAGTACCTACGCATCCGTGTGCTCAAGATACCCGGACTCACAAAGAGAACGCAAAGGTAAAACACTCTTCGCATGATTTGTGTGACGTGATTACTCACAAGCGCAAAACAAGGGAAACAACTACGACGTGCGACGTGCCCTCTCCGAGGCACAGCTGCGCCAACATCATTATCAATTGCTGCTGCAATAAAGTGACAATATTCACAGACAGACAGTCGGCTTTCCAACGACTGCACCGGAAGCACCTACCCGGCAGCAATCCGGAGATTAGGTGCAAGTATCAGAGGAGGAGGAGGAGTTGCCCTTCGCCTCATGCTACTCAATTGGAAAGCTTTCTGCCACCAAGGGAAGAAAGAAGTCAAATACCTCCAGTCCGGCCCTCTCTACCACAGCATTGCGAAGGCGATTACCCGGAGGTTTGACGACGGCACCTGCGGAAGGCGTCTTCCAAGGCACCCGCTCAAGGAAGAAGTTGTCATCCTCTGGGGGTAGTTCTTCCTTAGAACCCCTGGGGTGGCCCAAGCTAGGGGTAGTGTCCCCCTGGACGTACACGACAACGCGTCGTTTCGAGGAGAGAAAGATTCTCAATGAACGGACTCCGAGATCCCGGAGGGTAGCTACTCATACCAATACGACACAATCTTCTACGCTGGGGGTAGTATCCCCTTTGAATTCGAGTAAGACACAACGACTTCCATCCTCCTTGAAAACTACTCACTATAAGGGTATAAGACAGGGAGCACGACATCCACTGCCCCCTCCATTTTTTCCCGTGTTAGGACGGTATACATGGACATAGACGACCATGAAAGCCCCAGTGATCGGCAGCATCTCGAGATGTTCGAAGCCATGATGCATACAATGAGTGCATCAATGCAAGCTTTGACCCAGACAATGTTGAAGATCAAGACAAACATGGCCTCCCAGCCAGCAAGGGCCTCTGGGCAAGCAAACGTAGACCCCGGGACCAACGGGGATTCATATACGACCGCTCCACCCGCGAGCGGTGATCCTTTCCTACCTGGCTGGTCGGCGCCTTCGGCAGGAGATGAAGCTAAGGAAGCAAGGAGGGAGGTCCGAGAACTTCGGACTCGTCTAGACTCCATGAGCAATCGGGACTCACTCGTGATCTAGGGGGGCGACAACCATACCCGATATAGTTGAGGGATGTACCGTATCCGCCCAAGTACAAGCCCTTCAACATTAACATGTTTGGCGGAAAGTCGTCCCCTCGCCGCTTCATAAGCTACTTCGAGATCACCACGGGACACTTACTCCGCAACGACGCTATACTTACCAGGCTCTTCGTCGGGTTATTGGCAGGGGTAGCTTTCGATTGGTTCTGCAGTCTCGAAGATAACTGCATCTCATCATTCGATGACCTCAAGCATCTGTTCCTTAACAGATTCTACAAGGCAGGAAATGATATGACGATGTATTCTCTAATGGACGTCACCCAGGGTGAGAAAAAACTAACGCAGAACTACATCGAGCGGTTCCGACAGGCCGCGCTAAGGTTGCCTCATGGCAATCCTGAGACCACACTAATAGAGATGTGCCGAAAGAACATGCTCCCGGCAGTCAGCCTCTGGATGGGCGAGAGCCAGTTCAAAGACTGGACAACATTAATTGTAAGAGTTGTCAACGTTGAGAAGAAGCTCAAGGACGCTCGGCACTTGGGGATCCATATCCCTACTGCTGAAAAAAAGGGCAAGCCTTCCAGCAACGACCACAACAACAACAACAACAACAACAATAATGGCGGCAATAGCAGTCGCGACGGAAAGGAAAAACTTGCAATGGTCGCTACCTTGACCAAGAAGCCTGAGCAAAAGCCGTCAGAGCCTCCAAAACCAAAGAAGACTTACTCTTTCGAAGATGCTGATGTCAAACTCATCTTCGACATGCTGATGCAGGGAGGCAAAATCAGACGTCCGCCTGAGGCGGCGGAGATTTCCAACCCAAAGTATTGTCACTTCCACCGCTACATCCATCACCCGACGTAGCAGTGCTACATGTAGTGCCTCAAATCCCGATCCGACCGGGACGAGCACTACGTAATTGGGCTTGTGGCTAGTCCGTCTGAGTCGTAACTTAGATCTCGGCATCTTCTTGCCACGGACAAAATGCGATGATCCTTTCCAACTCATGGAAATGACTCTATTGAAACGAGTCCAATAGTTTTCGTATTTTGGTAGCTTGGTTTTGCTTGGATTTTTGCTTGCTTGTTGCTTTGAGGTTTTGGATTTGTGTTGCTTTCGATTTGCTTGGTTTTCGCTGTTGGTTTTATCGTTTGGAGCTTGAGGTTTTGGGGAGTTCGGCAAGGAAGATTAGGCAAGATTTCTAACTCGGTGCTCGTGCTGTTTCAGGTCCGCGTAGCTGACGTTTGATCGTCGCTAGCGAGATTCCTAATTTCAGCATCTTTCCCTTAACCAGTGAGTGGTTTGGTCCCTTCTTTCCTACTTCTTCATGCCAACATCTCTAAGTTTCAATCGTTCACTCGATGATGCCCGGTTGGACGCCTAGGAAATCCTTAGCCACAGGCATGCCACCCACTAAGAAAGGAACATGGGAATTGTAGACTATTTTCATTATATGCTTGCACATATTATAAACTGAGGTTTTGAGAAAGGAAAGTTGGTTGTTGGTGGCGGCCTGGTGCCTCGGATGGAGTTTGGACTTATGGGATAACTGAATCGGAACACCGCCTGGAAAATATAAACTGTTGCATGAGATATATATATATGTTGCTGCTTACTTCATCTGTTTTTTTCAATGCATTGTATGTAATATGAATTATTCATGCATTTGCATGGTCTGGGACAACTTGTGCACAGGGTTTGGCATTTCCTCGAAACGGCTTTCCGGGGCACTGGAACCGTATCAATCCGGAGGGAAATATTTGATTCGTGCTCGTCACGATGCATAGCGGGACCTCCAGCAGGGCTTGCTACCCGGGCTGATAGGGCGCGCCGCTAAGCTTGAAATATGTCCCTAAGGTGTCGATCACACCAATGACCGCATAGAATAGAACGCATGCTAACTTATTGTCTTGTGCAGATGGTAAGTATACTTGTGTTTTTGTTTCAGGGAAGGCGTGCATCGATTGAGTAAGCAGTCGGTGTACTGGTTGGATTCAATGCTATTTTCATTCCTATCAAAACATGCAACTGATATGAATTGATTTAACTTGCTTCCTTATAGAAGCTATCTTAATGCATGCTCGCCCCTAACAAGCTAGTGTCGATTTAGTCGAGTAGGATTCATCCCGCTCACCAGTACAAGTTGAGTACTGACCTACGTTGTGGGCAACTATTTCAGGCAATCAGACGGTGCAACGCTAGTGCGTTAGCGAGAAGGCGTTAGGAGCACCTCTATTTTGAAGTATAGTTGGAGTCATTTCATTTTGGAGGCAGAGACTTCAATCTATACAAGGGCGTAATGTGCAAACGACGTGGACTATCTGACGGAGCACGCCCTGCATTTTGAGTTATCTTTTGTAATGTAATTCAATAGCCGAGAAGGCGCATCAATGTAAACTCTATGTAAATTACTCTGAATATTCAATGAAAAAGCAAGTTTCTTCCGCATTTGTGTTCAAATCTCTGTGAATGTGTTTTATCAATTGTGTTTCAAAATGGGTTCCTAAAACTGCAAGTTCTTGCCTTGTGCGAGTGCAACTCCAGGCTCGCACGGCATCATGCCCCTAGCGAGGACGAATCGATTCCGTAATGGATCCGGCGAGGACGAATGACCCTTTCGGGATCGGGGCGTGACATATTGGTATCAAAGCTCGGCTGTACTTTCTTGGGATTTCAAAAGAATATAAAGGAGTTTGATGCGCCTCTCTATTGAGTTGCGTTCGGCGTCCGCTGCATCAGATGAGTCGCCTATACAATGAGCCCGTAGATATAAAATCTATCGATTTTGGGGTGTTAACGAGCTACTCTCTTTTGTAGCAATGGCTAAGAAAAATACTGCCACTGCAAGCAGTGCTCAGCCTATCCAGAGCGATCCGACAAGTTCTGGAGAATCCGGAGGAGCGGGTTCAAACGGGATGTCAGAACGGCTTATGCACCTCATGGAGGCGCAGCAACAACATGCCGTTACCCAGCAGGCAAATATTCAGACCCAATTTGCTGCTCAGCAAAAGCAGCTGGATACTATGATGCAACTGATTGCATCATTGGTACCCACCAACGGAGGAACGACAGCGACGCCGCCGGCCGTGGCGGTAGAGGATGAGTCCGAAGAAACTCAGCCTTCAGCTAGGAACACCTGCCGAGCAGCAGAGTTCACAAAAATGCATCCCCCTACGTTCAACGGACGAGCGGAACCGGACGTAGTTCTGGGATGGATTGCTAAGCTGGAGGGACTCTTCAACCTGGTTGGCATCCGGGGATCCAAGCGAGTTGCCTGTGCATCGGTTCAGCTGGAACTGCGTGCGCATGATTGGTGGGAGGCAACGAAGCAAGGGATTTACGATGCCAATCCCAACTGCAAAATTACTTGGAAAATGTTCAAATCAGCTTTCATTGAACAGTATATTCCCCGAGCCGTGCGTCAACAAAAGGAAGACGACTTCAGCAATCTGGTGCAAGGGAGTTTGTCTGTTGACGATTACGACTCAGTGTTCGCTAAGCTGGCAAAGTTTGCTGGGCACTTCCTGCCTAACCAGCAGGCGTGGTGCTATCGCTTTCAAAAAGGTTTGAACGATGAGTTGCGTAGTGACGTCATCAATCAGAAGTGTCAAACCTATAGAGAATGCTACGAAGCAGCTCTGGGCAGCGAGCGGATCTTTGGACGCCATCCCCCAAAGGTAGAGGCGCAAACCCCCCGTACCAACAACAACAAACGACCTCAGGAAACGGGAGGGTCTGGAGCGCAAAAGCGTCCGCACACGTCTGATAATAGGGGTCAATCTCAGGCACCGAACTGTACCAGGTGCGACAAATCAGGGCATCGAGTAAACGAATATCGGGTTACTGGATGTTTCAAATGTGGTCGTCTGGGCCATAAATAATTTAACTGCCGGGAGGGTAAGCCTAATCAGAACAACGGGAATAATCAGAACAAGGGGCCTCCAGCAAGTGATGCCAATGCTGTGCCAGTAAATCCACAACGCCAAGGTGCTCAAGGCCGAGTCTATGCCTTGACTCGGGACGAGGCATCTGTCTCTGAAACGGTCGTGGCAGGTACATTACTTTTCAGAGAATTGCCCGCTAGAGTCTTATTCGATTCAGGTGCTACGCATAGTTTCATATCTACTGATTTTACTGTTGAGCATAAATTAGCTTCTACTCCCTTAACTATGAACCTTTGCGTAAGCACATCTTCGGGAGTCGATATGCCCGCCCATGCGATCTGTAGGGATGGTTATATTTGCATCGGAGGGAGGAAGCTTTCCTTAGATGCCATTGTACTAGACATTAAGGATTACGATATTATTCTCGGGATGGATTGGTTGGGTGCTTGCCATGCAACAATCGAGTGCGCGGAGAAGCGAGTCGTATTCCGTCTACCCGGCGAGGCAGACTTCTACTATTCGTGCAGCGCTGCACCGAAGACGGCAATGGTGATATCAGCAATTTCGGCAAGGCGTATGCTGCATTCGGGTTGTGAAGGGTACTTAGCTTCAGTTCGAGACACCCGGCAGGAAAGTGCAAATGCAGCTCAGGATGATGTTATAGCAGATTTCCTCGACGTGTTCTCGGACGAGCTGCCTGGAATGCCTCCTGATCGTGAGATCGAATTCAACATCGATACATTTTCGGACGCGTGACCGATATCAAAGGCATCTTATCGAATGGCCCCAGCAGAGCTAAAAGAACTTAAGGTTCAGCTACAAGATCTGTTGGACCGATGATACATACGTCCAAGCATTTCTCCGTGGGGTGCTCCGGTACTGTTCATGAAAAAAAAATGATGGATCCATGCGGCTGTGTATTGACTACCGAGAATTAAATAAGGCGACCGTCAGAAATCAGTACCCTTTGCCAAGGATAGATGACTTGTTTGATCAGCTGCAAGGTGCAACCGTTTTCTCTAAAGTTGATCTCAGGTCAGGGTATCACCAGTTGAAAATTAGACCAGAAGACATTCAAAAATCTGCGTTCAGGACTCGTTACGGACACTATGAGTTTCTCGTGATGTCGTTCGGCTTAACGAACGCGCCTGCAGCTTTCATGGATCTGATGAACCGCGTGTTTCGGTCGTACGTTGACAAGTTTGTCGTCGTATTCATCGACGACATTCTAATATATTCCAAGAACGAGGCGGAACACTAGGAACACCTGAAGATCGTGTTGCAGACATTACGAGAACATAAGTTGTTCGCAAAGCTCAGTAAGTGCGAGTTCTGGTTGAACAGCGTGGCGTTCCTTGGTCATGTCGTCTCGGCAGAAGGCGTCGTCGTAGACCCGAAGAAAATAGAGGCGGTGGTGGACTGGAAACAACCTACGTCAGCCAGCAAAATTCGAAGCTTTCTCGGCCTAGCAGGATATTACCGTAGGTTCGTGAAAGATTTCTCTAAACTGGCCTCGCCTTTGACTCGCCTTACTCAGAAAGGGATTGCATACAAATGGAGTGAAGAATGCGAAGCTAGCTTTCGGGAACTTAAGCGGCGTCTTGTTTCAGCTCCGATTTTAGCACTTCCAGATGGGGTAGAAGAGTTTCAGATATACAGTGACGCTTCAGGACTCGGCTTGGGATGTGTACTCATGTAACGGGACAAGGTAATATCGTACGCCTCCAGGCGACTGAAGCCGCACGAGAAAAACTACCCGACGCACAACTTAGAATTGGCGGCGATTGTATTTGCATTGAAGTTGTGGAGGCATTATCTTTACGGTGTTGCTTGCAAAATCTTCACGGATCACAAGAGCCTCAAGTATCTATTCACCCAACGGGAACTGAACCTCCGGCAGCGGCGTTGGCTAGAACTTATTAAGGACTATGATCTAACGATCACGTATACTCCGGGCAAGGGAAACATCGTTGCTGATGCTCTGAGTCGAAAGCACGTGGGCTCGTTGTCTATAAACAACCGTTTACTTCGAGATCTAGAGGCGATGGGCATCGAATTTCGAGTTTGGCAGCAAGGAGTGCAGCTGGCACCACTCCGTCTTGAACCGAGTTTACGGGATAGAATCAAGTCAGCTCAGGAGGGCGATCAGTTCCTAGCGAAAGTACGTGGATTGATCTCGGCGGGGAAGACGTCTGACTTTGTGGCAGGCGAGGATGGGGCCTTACAAATGAAAGGAAGGCTATGCGTCCCAAGCGACCCTGAACTCCGAAGGGAAATTATGGCGGAAGCGCACTACGCGAAGTATTCTTTACATCCGGGGAGCACTAAGATGTACAAGGACTTACGCAGTACCTTCTGGTGGCAAGGTATGAAGCGGGATGTGGCGACCTTTGTGTCACAGTGTATGGCCTGCCAACAGGTGAAAGCTGAACATCAGAGGCCCGACGGGGAGATGCAAAACCTCGCTATTCTCGAGTGGAAATGGGACAACATCACTATGGATTTCATTGTGGGATTTCCGAAGACGCCACGGGGGCATGATGCGATTTGGGTCATAGTTGATCGTTTGACCAAATCAGCCCACTTTCTACCCATAAAAGTTGCGTGGAGCGTCGATCGGTTCGCACAGATCTACATAGATGAGATTGTTCGATTACACGGAGTGCCCGCTTTTATCGTCTCTGACCGTGACGGACGTTTCTTATCTCGTTTCTGGACTAGCCTACAGTCTGCTTTGGGAACCAAGCTACAGTTCAGTACTGCATACCACCCCCAGACTGATGGCCAAACAGAGAGGACAAATCAGATACTTGAAGATATGTTACGGCTGTGTGCGATCGATTTAAAGACTAGTTGGGACACGCACCTTCCGTTGGCGGAGTTTGCGTACAACAACAGCTACCAATCGATCATCCAGATGGCACCGTACGAAGCACTTTATGGGCGCAAGTGTCGATCTCCAATCTGTTGGGACGAAGTCGGCGAGCGGCAGGTACTTGGGCCAGAACTGGTGGAGCAGGCAGTCGAGAAAGTTCGCTTGATTCGGGAAAGACTCCGCACTGCGCAAAGCCGACAGAAAAGCTATGCCGATACTCATCGTAGGCCTTTGGAGTTCATGGTCGGGGATCATGTCTTCTTGAAAGTGACGCCGATGCGTGGAGTGATGCATTTCGACGTGAAGGGCAAACTGAGTCCCAGGTTTGTCGGCCCCTTTGAAATACTAGAACGGGTGGCAGCTGTGGCATACCGAATTGCATACCTCCCGCCTTGGCTGGAGTGCACGACGTATTCCATGTTTCCCAACTACGAAAGTATGTGCATGACTCGAGTCATGTAGTTAGCTTCGAACAGCTAGAATTGAGCACGGATTTGTCATACTCGGAGGAGCCGGTGCAGATTCTGGATCGTAAGGAAAAAGTACTTCGCAACCGTACGATGTCCTTGGTTCGCGTGCTGTGGCGGAACCATACAGTTGGGGAATCAACCTGAGAAGTGGAATCGGAGATGAAGGAGAAGTATCCTTCGTTGTTCTTTGAGTCGGAGGTAGGGCCTTGTTCTTAAGTTTCGGGTCGAAACTTTTTCTTAGTGGTATATTATGTAGTGCCTCAAATCCCGATCCGACCGGGACGAGCACTACGTAATTGGGCTTGTGGCTAGTCCGTCTGAGTCGTAACTTAGATCTCGGCATCTTCTTGCCACGGACAAAATACGATGATCCTTTCCAACTCATGGAAAGGACTCTATTGAAATGAGTCCAATAGTTTTCGTATTTTGGTAGCTTGGTTTTGCTTGGATTTTTGCTTGCTTGTCGCTTTGAGGTTTTGGATTTGTGTTGCTTTCGATTTGCTTGGTTTTCGCTGTTGGTTTTATCATTTGGAGCTTGAGGTTTTGGGGAGTTCGGCAAGGAAGATTAGGCAAGATTTCTAACTCGGTGCTCGTGTTGTTTCAGGTCCGCGTAACTGACGTTTGATCGTCGCTAGCGGGATTCCTAGTTTCAGCCTCTTTCCCTTAACCAGTGAGTGGTTTGGTCCCTTCTTTCCTACTTCTTCATGCCAACATCTCTAAGTTTCAATCGTTCACTCGATGATGTCCGGTTGGACGCCTAGGAAATCCTTAGCCACAGGCATGCCAGCTACTAAGAAAGGAACATGGGAATTGTAGACTATTTTCATTATATGCTTGCACATATTATAAACTGAGATTTTGAGAAAGGGAAGTTGGTTGTTGGTGGCGGCCTGGTGCCTCGGATGGAGTTTGGACTTATGGGATAACTGAATCGGAACACCGCCTGGGAAATATAAACTGTTGCATGAGATATATATATGTTGCTGCTTACTTCATCTGTTTCTTTCAATGTATTGTATGTAATATGAATTATTCATGCATTTGCATGGTCTGGGACAACTTGTGCACAGGGTTTGGCATTTCCTCGAAACGGCTTTCCGGGGCACTGGAACCGTATCGATCCGGAGGGAAATATTTGATTCGTGCTCGTCACGATGCATAGCGGGACCTCCAGCAGGGCTTGCTACCCGGGCTGATAGGGCGCGCCGCTAAGCTTGAAATATGTCCCTAAGGTGTCGATCACACCAATGACCACATAGAATAGAACGCATGCTAACTTATTGTCTTGTGCAGATGGTAAGTATACTTGTATTTTCGTTTCAGGGAAGGCGTGCATCGATTGAGTAAGCAGTCGGTGTACTGGTTGGATTCAATATTATTTTTATTCCTATCAAAACATGCAACTGATATGAATTGATTTCACTTGCTTCCTTATAGAAGCTATCTTAATGCATGCTCGCCCCTAACAAGCTAGTGTCGATTTAGTCGAGTGGGATTCATCCCGCTCACCAGTACAAGTTGAGTACTGACCCACGTTGTGGGCAACTATTTCAGGCAATCAGACGGTGCAACGCTAGTGCGTTAGCGAGGAGGCGTTATGAGCACCTCTATTTTGAAGTATAGCTGGAGTCAGTTCATTTAGGAGACAGAGACTTCAATCTATACAAGGGCGTAATGTGCAAACGACGTGGACTATCTGACGGAGCGCGCCCTGCATTTTGAGTTATCTTTTGTAATGTAATTCAATAGCCGAGAAGGCGCATCAATGTAAACTCTATGTAAATTACTCTGAATATTCAATGAAAAAGCAAATTTCTTCCGCATTTGTGTTCAAATCTCTGTGAATGTGTTTTATCAATTGTGTTTCAAAATGGGTTCCTAAAACTGCAAGTTCTTGCCTTGTGCGAGCGAAACTCCATGCTCGCACGGCATCACCCCCCTAGCGAGGACGAATCGGTTCCGTAAAGGATCCAGCGAGGACGAATGACCCTTTCGGGATCGGGGCGTGACACTATACCCTGAAACGGTACATCCAACGTCTAATAGATACCAAGGCTCTTTCCCTGGACTTCGATGACGTGACGGTCGCCGCCAACATGGTATCTCTCCAATTTGGCAACTTCCCACCGATGGAAGCCCAATACGGAGTAGTCCATGTCCCTAAGGCGACTATGAAAGTTGTCAACCTTCCACCGGCTCGAGACCAGAAGGCCAGGCTAATACCTCTTATTACACCACGAGGGGAGGTCATGTGGGTCCATCCCGACTGGTACTCCTCTATTAAAAACTACATCGTATGTTCCTGGGCGCCGGTTCATGTCCACCTTACCTCTGGACTATCGCTCTAATACACTACTCCAGCGGAGTCTGCCATGCCCATATTACCTCTGAGCAAATTTTTCAGCCTTGACCATCGATCATCACATCCATATTACCTCTGATATCGATTGTCTTCCAACTTATCACCCGTACCCAATCCAGAGTATGTCCGCGGTGTTAAGTCCACAAAAAGTGCCACGTCCATATTACCTCTGGCAGGGCTTAACATGCGCAAAAAGTAGTGGGTCCACAAAATCTATTGCGCCCATATTACCTATGATAGAGTTTATTTTCGGATCTATTACTCGTACCACAAATGCGTACAAGGGTAATAGGTCCACCAAAATCCCCCAGCGGAATATCCTTAAAATCCACAAAACCTATCACGTACATATTACCTCTGATAGGGTTTATTTTTGAATTTATTACTCGCACCACAAATGCGCAGATGAGTAATAGGTCCACAAAAATCTCCCAGCGGGATATCCTTACTATCCACAAAACCTATCACGTCCATATTACCTCTGATAGGGTTTGTTTTGAATCTATTACCCGCACTCCAAAGTGCGTAAAAGGATAATAGGTCCATCAAAATCTTCCAGCGGAATATCCTTAAAATCCCCAAAACCTATCACATCCATATTACCTCTGATAGGGTTTGTTTTCGAATCTATTACTCGCACCCCAAGTGCGCAAAAGGGTAGTAGGTCCACCAGAATCCTCCAGTGGGATGTCCACACTTGCTTCAAATGATGTACTACGACCATTTCACCTCTAGTACTAGCACCGCAAATGTCACAACAGCAATGAAGGTAATTTCTCCTTCCATTAAAAAGAAGAAGAGAATGCAAACATCAAACAGAAAAGGAGTCAGAGTCCTCCAAATTATTGATGTACGTTGCTAGAAAATAAAAGAAACAAGCATCTGAGGACGCAAACAATGGACGAAAAGCCTCTACAAAATCATGCTTCTCCGAGTTGGCAGGGGGCTCAAGGAGTTCTTGGATGATATCCGTCTTCTGCACTCGAGTGACAGACGTTTCTCCGGCCGGTAGCGGCTCAGGCTCGCCGGAGTAGGAGTCAGAGGCCACCAGGGTCGTGGAAAGAGACATGTTGGTTTCCTTCGGAGTATTTCCAGAAGCCATCACGTCCAAAAACACGAATTGATGCAATCAACCTACATATTGTTCGCTATTTATAAGCAAAGAATCGGCGGCTCTTCTGGTGAATCGTAACTATCTCCTCAGTTAGACGCGGCGATTCATCCCTACGCAACCTAAACTACAATTTTTGAGAATTGGCATGATCCTCTCGGAGACCCGGACTGACACAGCGCTGTGAACACGTCAGGCGCACAACAGCACATGAAGCGCAAGAAGTGATCATTTCTCTTTCAAGGTACGAATCAAGTCAGCCAAACAATCGTGACAGAAAAAAAACATAGAAGTAAAAAAAGAAAACTACACTTAAAGGATCATCCAGCTCCCAACCGCAGAATAAACTGCAAAACAAGAACAAAAGACTGTTTCATAAAGCGAAACACAAACTATTGCTACTCCTCATTGGTGCACAGCTCCTCTATGCGCTCCTAGAGCCGAGCAATGGAAGCGTCAATATTCATTCTGACTCTGCACTCGGCATCCCGAGCCAAAGCCGCAGGATCATCAAAGTTAGCGTAATCCTAATGCTTATCCTCCAATCTCTTCAAAGTGTCCTCCAAGGCCGCGAAAGACTGGGCCACCTTGCTAGTCTCTCGGCAGATGGCCTCCCTCTCTCGACGACCTCCTGAAGATCGCCCTCCGCGATCGCAGCCTGGCTTGAAGTTGCACAATCTGTTCATTGATCTCAACCATGGCACAGGTTGTGGAGTCTTCCCGAGCAAGACAGATCTCCCCTCGACCATTCAACTGGTTATGCTTAAGGGCCAGCTTCCTGAGGTCTTGTTCCATGGCCTCCTTGTTCCACGCATAAGCGATCTTCACCTGTTCCATGGACGTCAGAAGGAAATCACGCTCCTCTTCCACTGCAACGACCAGATAAATCTGCCGCGCCTGATGCAATTTATTCAGGCGCTGCTCCACCTCCACCAGCTTTTGGCTCAAAAGGTCAGCCATCTGCTCAGGACTGGGGAGGGTCCTCAAAAGCTCAACTTGGTTCTGGGCGTAGTGCTTGGACCAAGTAAAGGTATTGCCTCGTCCCAGGACGGTTTATACCCCCCGCTTCAGGTGTATGTAGAAGCTCTGAATGGTATCCTTCGAGGCTTCTTCCACGTCAGCCAAAGTAGGAGTTGAAGAAGTCATGGCGGTAGGGACTACAGTTGGCCGCGGAGGAGGCACAACAACAACAGACGGCCCCGGTAACATGACTGCAGCCATGGAACGTCGAGAGGCTTTAACCTTTGCAAGTTGCCTCCCAGTTGAAAGAAGCATCTGAGCACTCGGCAGTCGAAAAATCTCGACCTTTGTAGGGTTGACGTCCGAGGATGTTCCAGCATCAACCGGTTCGACAACAACAATGAGGGAAGCAACCACCGCACCATATGAACCTGTAGCCATAGGAACCTCCGCCGTCACGTCCCCCGTAGGGGGTGCCGCCGGATGTCCATCGCCATCCCTAGAGCCAAGGGGAGGTTCAGGCCTCTTCCTCACGAGCTCACCGTCCCCTACTTCCTCTATACCTACATCGGCAGCTAGGTCCATCGTTCGCAAAGGAAAGACGCTGCTTGCAGGATCACAGTTACCCAGGGGCAGCGTTACCCGAAGAATTAAAAACTCAAGCCAGAAAATCTCATCTCTGGTAAAACGGCGAAATAACGTACCCGAAAAAGATATCAAGATTGAAGGCCCACCCGTCACAGTTGGAGTCACCTCCAAAGTACTTATCTTCCAAGACTCGGAGAGCAGCGGGTTCCGTTGACGGTCCTTCAGGGACATGATCACCCGGATCCTCGGGGACGAGCTCTTCAATGGCAGCCTTAAACTCGTAAGAGGTCGTTCCCTCCTCCAACTCCGTTTAAGAAATCCTGGAGCCGTCGACCGCCGAGGGCTGCCCCTCCTCCCTTGCGTCTGCAAATCATAAAAAGTACCAAAAGTAATGTATTTATACAAAGGACCGGGAGGAATTAAATTAAGAGAATTTACGGATACCGCCATAGCATCCAAAGTGGAGTCTGGATCAAGTGCCACCAATGCAAGGGGTCCTACCTCCTCCCTCACAGAGCCCTCCCCGCCAGGGTCTGACTCTCCGATATGTCCCACACCCGAGGCCACTTTGACTCGCGCCTTCTTGGGATGACCTGGGTGGTGAGCCACCATGGCCTTACACTTAGGAGCAGGAGGGTCGTTAGGAGAAGTCCCCTCTGCAGACGTCGGATCCGAATCAACTAGCAAAGGTCGAGCTACACTTTTGCCCTTCTTAGGTGTTCGTCGGCCTTTCATCGACGGAGGCGCAAAGACGGTACCGGCTAAGTAGCTCGTGTCTGGGACATAATTTGTTGGCGGAGTATTGACTGTGCAATAAAAAAGTTTCGCCGCATACAGTATGTTCGGCGCCTCATTAGCCGCAGGCAACCCGAACTTCACCTTGTACCAATGGCAGTATAATAACGCCATGCTCGAGCACCATCGAGAAGACCACCATAATTCCCAAGTGAGGTGTTGGGAGTCTCCAGCAAGAGTTGGTTATACCCGAATTGACGGACAAACCGGTGGGAAGATATGACTCCAGGAAGACCTCAAGCCAGTTTTTAACTACTAAGTAATAAGGACGAATGGCAAGGAGCCATCGGTAGAGGGTCACTGACAATCGACAGCATCGCTATCCGGGTGGACGACATTCTTCTCCTCCTCAGTGAAGTTTGAAATCGTCGTAAAAAATGTCCAGCCATTCATGTGGGCAAGCTTCCTCCTACAGGAGGGTATGTCTTCATACTGCCACTTCATCCCCCAATAACGGCGGATAATAGCGTCTCTCTCTTACATTCCTTGCTGGGTACCAGGACGCATTAGGGACCGATGGTGCAATAAAAGCCAACCCATCAGGTAATGATAGGGTAACTCTATCCTGTTGAATTCTCCAACCCCTTGTGGCATTTGACATTTTTGACAAATCGTCGAAGACCTCGATGGATACAACAAACCATCGCAGACAGTAACGCAAGTGGGTGGCCAAAAGCTAGCCGCACAACCGGTAGGATGAGATTGCGACTGATTCTTTCAATCGAGTCGGACCCTCCGGCAAACACGCAGTTGCGCAGCCAGATCATCAAGTACCCCGCCAGCAACGCTTTGTCGGACAGCTCATGGGTGTCCATGAGAAAATAACTTAATTCTTCGCCTTCAACCGACTTCTCGCGATATTGTTGGATCGAAGCCGCGACGTCCTTCTGGGACCGCGATGCCCGAATATAAACCTCATCCAATCCGGACGCCTCCGGGAAGAGATAATGCGTCCAGAGGGTGATGTGCGGGAGAGGTCCCTCAGAAGCTTTATCTTTCTTATACTCTCTCTGGAAGAAGCTATGATGGCACAACAACTCTTGATACACAGCCAAGAATCCCGAATTCTCCTTCTGAAATTCTCCTAGCTTGTCGTTACTCGGGACATATTCTTCATAGGGCACCTCACCCCAGGGAAGCCTCGAGACTGAATGCATCTCGTGTAGGGCCAACCCCATTTCCCCGCCAGGAGTAAAAAAAGTCCTCGTGTGGCAGTTGTACATCTCCATCAGCACGAGAAAGAGGTAACGGTTCGTAGACAGGCCGTAACAAGTGCCCCTCACGACGAATAAAATGTCAACAGCTCAGAGTTCTGACTCGTAGCGCTTCAACATACATTTGGTCAAACGATACCAAGGAGCGTAATGAGTCCAGCCAAGGGTTCACAGCTATCCAGGTGGGTATACACCCTTCTTGGCGACCACGTGAAGGAAGGTATACGCGACATACACATCAAGGTTCGGCCCTAAGTCACTCCTAACGACGTCGGGTGCTAACCCAGTAGAAGAATAAGAGGGCGACTCCTTGTGACACGAGAAATCCCCTTTGCTTTGATATCTCCCGGCCCGGATCTTGCCGGTAAAAGTCCCTCGCAACTCAGGCGTCAAATTCCAAGCCATCGCCCTCCGGCCCATCACTATGTGGAAATCTGATAAAGGCATATGACGTTCGAAAGGAGGTACGGACATCTTCGTCCCACGGTGAGTAAAGCTCCAATCCTCCCTGAACTTTCCCAATTCGGGGTCAAACGAGGTCAGAGCATCGCCAAACAGAAAGTAGGGCTTCTTGGAGGTATGTCCCTTCCCAGTGGTAGCCGTCCCTGAAGTCATTTGACTTAGAAGAAAAAACTCGCCCTGCTCAGCAATCTGCTTCTGCCTGTAGGGGTTGTGGGTGCAAAATTCGTACTCAATGGAACTCATCCAGGGTTGAGCACCAACTCCCATGAAGGGGTAGTGGGGGCAACTTCACTACACAGCATAGAAAAGACATGCGTATTAGCAAAAGAAATATTGCATAAATTAAACATGCGAAGAAGAATGATAGGCGCATGACATGACCGCGCATGACGGAGTCAGTAAAAGACACTGGCCCATGCGATGAATCACAGCTTGCGCATTTACAAGGTTGCACGAGACATACCTCCAGTTATGCGCTAGTGTAAAGGTCGCGCATGTCTCTACATCCATATGACGAACCGTGCAAATGGTGTCTCTGTGTATCTCCACCCACAAGAGAGTCCTTACCTAGGACGGGCCTCTAAATGTCTGAAGAAAACTTTAGGGGGCCAACCTCGTCGGTAGTAGCCTTCCCCTTTCCCTTTTCCTTCTTTATGGGCGCGATGCCCTCAATCATGGGGCCCTTACCCTTGGCAGCGGTGGAAGACGAAGGAGCACGGTAAGCCATGACAATCGACGGGGGAGGAGAGAACCAACGACAACGGAGATGGAAGAGTAAAAGTAAAGGCGATGGGCTTTCTCTCTCCAAAACCCTCCTCATTTTATAGACGAGGGTGCTTCAAAGTACGAGATGCCTTTGTCCACGTGGCAACCTAGGATGAGAGAGACGATTGAGTTTTGGATCCGCCATCATCCTCAAATGAACCGACGCTTAGGGCTCCGTGTTATCAGATGGTTCAGAATCCCAACAGATCGGCTCAAAGGTAGAACCAAATCTTGTCATTCAATGCTGACAGCATGGCAGAGCCCTGCATGCGACAACTTCTACATGCGTCAACCTGACGAACTTAGCAGAAGGTGACAGATAGTGAATGCATGCTGATCTCATGCTTCTTATTCAAAGTATTCCAGACTTAGACAAGTCTGAAATCTTTGAAGGGGGTCTTGTAGAAGTATGAAAAATCTCTCCATGTGCTCCAGTTTGCGATCAACAAATAAGCAAGAGACGCATAACATGGGTGGACGTATAACATGCGCCCTCGGATACATGACGTCCCGAGATGCATGCCGTTCTTTGATGCATCGTCCCTACAGTCACATCAGAGCATTTATGACTCTAACAAAACAGACAGTCATCCTGACCGCCTCAAATCCTGCACTATGGATTGGAATCCGGGCTGACGGCTTCGTCATAATTACTTTTGGCAGTATACAGTTGTTCAAATATCACGAATGTAGAAGACGACAAAAATCCATGCATCTCTGGCCTAATGCGTGCCAGACTCCATGCGTCTCTGGCCCAATGCACTCCAGACTCCAAGCATTCCATGCGTCTCTAGCCCAATGCGTTCCAACTAACAAGATCCTTCTGTTACAACTAAAGAGATCTTCGTGCAGTTGATGCGGGCTACGCGTCCAAATGACCAAGTCACGCATACAATGGGCTGAAATGACCCTGAGATCTCATCAACAGTAAATTCTAACCAAGCTCACATGGCAGCTTCACCGTGACATGCAGCCATAGTTACAACCGTATTCTGTTGAGAGAGCCCTATGCGGTCATCAAACAGGGGCGCATGCGGCATCCATAGCATGCGGCCATAGAACAACTATAAATAACAGGGTGCCACACCCGAATAAGAGGTTGGCTAGCTATCTGCGAATCAATACTCAAGGGAGAGATAAGAGTTGCTGCATCGGATGGTCCACGGAGTAAAGAGAGTTTCTACACTCCTAACCCTCCATCGTCACCCTCCCAGATGTGGTGCCCCGTTCCCCCTATTCGGGAAGCGCGGCAAAAAAATACAAGTCGGTATCGTTCGATCGGGATAGATTGAATCAAGATCTTATCCTCGTTATAGATTTTCTTCTTCGGAATCGATTTTCATATTCAGTGGACCGTGCCCCGAGGATGGACTTAGCGGCAGAGTCAAGAGGGACATCTCCGCTGCAAGTTTTTTGCCTAGTTTTTGATGTCGCCTTGTTGCTTTCGTGCTTTTGAGTTAGTTTTTGGATTTGTGTTTTCTTGAACAATTTCGATGGATTTTATTGCTTTCGTTCTTTGAATTATATTCCATTCTGAGCTTAAAATGAGTAGAAGAGGTATTAATCAGTTGTTCGTGGCAATACAGGTGATCGTGCAGTAGACGTTGTGCGAGCGGAGTCTTGAAGCACCTCTTTACTTTTCTTTCTCCAACCAACTTGTGAGTGGCTTACATTCGATTCAGTTGACCCTTCTTCCAAGTCTTCACATCTAAAATCTTGCATTCTTGCTTGTTCCAATCAAACGATACCAAAATAACTAAAAGATGTCAAGATAAAAATGAATAGACTTGGACTACTTTATGCTTGTCAATCAACTTGTGAACGGTTATCGTATTTCATGCTAGTTCATTTAGAATGTTCTACATATGCTTTAATAACAGTGTGAATGTATAATTCTTCTAAAATTGTGCTATGTATGGAACACATCTTGCTATACAATAAACTGTTCAGGGAGACTATGTAAAATAAATCATGCCATGCTACTTGTCTTGTACTCGTGTTGCCTTAAACTGCATTAATTGATAACTTAGCATGGACGCTCTTTGATCACGGACAACTTGTGCACAAGGTCATAGTTCCTGCGGACGGTCGCTGGGGCACTGGCACCGATCCGATCCGGACGGAACTTCTAGTTTAGCCTCTTGTTCTGGACGGGATAGCTTATAGTGCACCATGTTCTTTCGTCGCATACCATCACTGTCAAAGACTATTGTCCTTTATGGCATCATGCCAGTGATCCCCTTATATATTTAAACCTGTGCAAGCTAACTTGTGTCTTCGTGACAGGGAAGGACATGGTAAGTATTGTACAGGTAGTTCAGACGGGAAGATAAAGTCACCGAACGGTGGCATATTTATTTCTATAAAGTTGCATATCCAATACTTGCTTGTAAAATGAACTAAGTCAAGATAGAAAGATCACATAAATAACTTGCATGCTTTACATAAATAACTTGTTATTTGGTATAGTTGGATTATCTTGCCTTCACCAGTGCATTTCGATGTACTGACCCTCGTTGAAACAGGTTTCCCACACCAAGGATGTGGTGCCCCGTTCTCCCTATTCATGGAGCGCGGCTAGGAAATACAAGATGGTATCGTTCGATCAGGATATATTGAAACAAGAACCCATCCTCTTTATGGATTTGCTTCTTCGGAATCGATTCCCATAATCGATAGTTGTCCCCTCGGGCGTGACCGTCGTGCGGGCCTAGGTTGCGTACCGCACAAGGCTAAGTATTAAATTTCGCATAGCGAGCACATATTCAGAGTACGCAGATATATTGAAACACAGATTGAGGCATGGAAAAGTTCTTTTTTATTGATAATATGAACATCTGTTACAAACTCCTTGAACTGAGTCATAATGTTGCCTCTATGGGCTTACAAAAGTGTTAACACAAAATGAGATAGCAGTCATGTACATTACATCCTTTACTAAAACTCAAAATATAGGACCTCCGGTTGGAATGACGGCCTTTCCATGAAGCTGCATATTTGCTTGGGTTGCTAGCTTCTATCTTCAAAATACTTCAAAAGGTGGCACGGATCAAGGCGTGCCTACAGCTGGACTGGATTGGGGGAATGACTTCTGCTCCTCGCTTGGTTCTCCTTAGCGCGGGGAACCTATTTCAACGAGGGTCAGTACATCGAAACGTACTGGTGAAGGCAAGCTAACCCAACTATACCAATCAACACGTTATTTTAATGAAGTATGCATAATTTTTGTGCTCTTTCTATCTTGCCTTAGTTCATTTTACAGCAAGCAATAGATATAGAAATCAATAAAATAACCCGCCACCGTTCGGTGACATTTATCTGCCCGTCTGAACCACCTGCACAATACTTACCATGCATTCCCTGTCAAGAAGATACAAGTTAGCTTTGCAACAGGTTTAAATATACGAGGGGATCACTGGCACGTTGCCATAATGGACGGGCTAGTCTCAGTACGGAATGTCGTGCGACGCATAATTCAGGACGTCCCAGGACATTCTGTCCTATAGCAGGCGACTATCATGAGTTCCGTCCGGATCGGATCGGTGTCGGTGCCCCAGCGACCGTCCGCAGGAACTAAGACCTTGTGCACAAGTTGTCCGTGATCAACGCAGTACACTAAGTTAGCAATCGAGGCAAATCAGGGCAATATCAGGCGCAGGGCAATAACAGGGCAAGATCTACTTTTGCATAGTCTTCCTGTTCAGTTTATTGCATTCAAGATGAGTTCTATACATAGCATAATTTAAGAAAAAATATGAATTCTAACTTGTATTTATGTATTTGATGAACATTCCAACGAGCAAGCATGTAAGTAAGTAACCGTTCACAAGTTTGATTGACAAGCAATATTTCCCCGAGTCTATTCCCTTATTATCTTGAAGTCTTTTAGTTATTACTTGGTATCATTTGATCGGGGCAAGCACGAATACAAGATTTAGATGTGAAGACGGGAATAAGGGCCAGCTAATCGGGGTGGTAGCCACTCACTTAGTAGTTGGAAGGAAGAAGGAAAGAGATGCTTCAGGAGTCCGTTCGAGCGGTGCCTACTGCTGGTTCACCTACATTACCACGAACAGCTGATCAATACCTCTTCCACCCTTTCCAATATCGGAATTGAAGTGCAGTTCAACAAACAAAAGCAATGAAATCCATCGAAACCGTTCAAGAAAACTTAAGCAAATCCGAAAATCAACTCAAGGCACGAAAGCAACAAGCGACATCGAAAACTAGGCAACAAAAGATGCAGCGGAGAGATCCCTCATGGCTCTACCGCTAAGTCGATCCTGGGGGCACGGTCCACTGAATATGGGAATCGATTCCGAAGAAGCAAATCCATAAAGAGGATGGGTTCTTGTTTCAATCTACCCCGATCGAACGATACCGTCTTGTATTTCTTAGCCGCGCTCCCGAATAGGGGAAACGGGGCACTAGATCCTACCCAAGTAATTGGAAATTTTGTCCCGAAACTTAAGGAATAGAACCTACCACTAGGAAATAATGAGGGGAACCTTTCCCTCATCTCGGATTCAAGTTCCCAAGTAGATTCTTCGACAGAGTGATTTCTCCAAAGCACGCGCACGAGAGGAACCGAACGACTCCGGAGCAACTTTTCTTTCCGATCTAAAATTTGCACAGGTTGTTCTACATACGTCAAGTCGGCCTGAAGATTCAGTTGTTCAATGTCTACCACGTGGCTCGGGTCGTACACATACTTCCTAAGTTGAAAAATATGGAAAATATCGTGTACATCGGATAGGGATGGTGGTAGGGCAATCTGATACGCAACTGAGGCAACTCGCTTTAGTATTTTGAACGGACCGACAAATCTCGGGCTTAGCTTCCCTTTTGCTCCGAATCTGCTGACTCCTCGCATGGGCGAAACTTTGAGAAATACTCGGTCGCCTTCTTGAAACTCAAGTTGTCGTCGATGTATATCCGCATAGCTCTTTTGACGGCTGTGAGCTACCTTTAGTCTTTCTCGAATCAAACGAACCTTTTGGACAGTCTGTTCCACAAGCTCAGGGCCAAGAATCTGTCGTTCACCAACTTCGTCCCAACAGATCGGGGATCTACACTTTCGCCCATATAACGCCTCATACGGCGCCATCTGAATGCTTGATTGATAACTATTGTTGTAAGCGAATTCGGCTAACGGTAGATGCAGGTCCCAACTAGTCTTCAAATCCAAGGCGCATAGTCGTAGCATGTCTTCGAGGATCTGGTTGACACGTTCTGTTTGGCCGTCGGTCTGTGGATGGTAAGCGGAGCTGAACTTCAACTTCGTCCCCATTGCTGACTGCAGGCTTTCCCAGAAACGCGATATAAATCGGCCATCTCTATCGGAAACTATGGATACGGGCACGCCGTGGAGCCGAACGATCTCGTTGAGGTAGATTTGAGCCAAGCGATCGGCACTCCAAGTAGATTTGATAGGCAAAAGGTGAGCAGTCTTGGTGAGGCGATCGACAATAACCCAAACAGCATCATGTTCCCGTTGCGTCCTTGGCAAGCCAACAATAAAATCCATTGTTATATGTTCCCATTTCCACTATGGAATATCGAGATTTTGCAGCTCTCCGCCTGGTTTCTGGTGTTCGGCTTTTACCCTCTGACAAGCCATGCAATGCGACACGAACAGCGCCACATCTCGTTTCAAGCCGTGCCACCAGAATGTCGTACGGAGATCCCGATACATCTTTGTGCTACCCGGATGAGAAGTATAACTAGCATAATGAGCTTCAGTAAGGATCTCTTTTCGGAGGGCCGCATCGTTCGGAACGCACAGTCTTCCCTTCACTCGGAGCATCCCATTCGTGCCTACCGCAAAGTCGGACGCCTTTCCTGCTGAGTTAAGAGCATGAATCTTTTGCAGGAACGGGTCATCCTTCTGAGCGGCCTTAACCTTTTGTAACAAGTCGGGTTCGAGGCGCAGTTGTGCCACTTGCTCCAACTTTTTGTATCTGATTTTTAGAGTATTTCCCAAGGATTCAAGATCTCGGCGCAGCCTATCATCAATAGCCAAACTCCCTACAAACAATCGACTCAGTGCGTCAGCTACTATGTTTCCCTTACCAGGCGTGTATCTGATCATGAGATCGAAGTCGCTAAGGAGTTCAAGCCAACGCCGCTGCCGAAGATTCAAATCCTTTTGTGTATACAGGTATTTCAAACTTTTATGGTCCGTATAGATTTTACACGGTACACCATAAAGGTAGTGGCGCCACAGCTTCAGCGCAAACACCACCGCAGCCAGTTCTAAGTCGTGCGTCGGATAGTTCTTCTCGTGAGGTTTTAGCTGTCTCGACGCATAGGCTATCACTTTATCCCTTTGCATTAGGACACATCACAGTCCTTTACCTGATGCATCACTGTCACGTCCCAGTCCCAAAATATCGAGGGACCGGACGCGTGGCAATGGCCAGCAGCACACACCGATGGACAAACCCAATTTAATGGATCCATCGGGGCATGCTTAAGCTGTAATATAACAATAAGTAGGTCCAACGAGATAAGTCACAGTCTATACTAATCTCATCCATAACAGATAATCACAGAACAAATGCCAGAATAAATGCAAATAGAAATAAACTAGCATATCTCAATAAAGGTATCTCGGAGAACAATTCGAGAATAAGTCTGATACATCAAATGAAATAGACTGGAAAATAAAGGAACTGGAAATAGAAATAAATGAGTATCTCACGCCAATACTCAAAAGAAGTCCTCTGGTACGATCTCGTCCTCAGATCCTGGTTCTGCTCCAATGTAGGCACCTGCTCCTGCTAATGCCAATGCTCCGGTCCCGTAAACCTCAGGATAGATATCGTCTGCAATATCTGGGGACATAATCCGGATCCAGGTCCTCAGGGGACAGCAAGGTACAGAAAATACAAGCCAAAATAAATGCAGTGCAGCAGAAGATGCAATAAATAGGGTAAGCTATATAACCATCTATGTGAAAATGCAAGTGAGAGCATCACTAGTGCTCAGGCCGAAGCCACTACAAGCTCTGTGTCGGGGAGCCGGTAGCGGTAATAAACACGTAATGTGCCTAGCTCTGCTACGAGAGTCTGAGGCCTCACAATAGTAGTAGATAGATATATGAAACAGCCTGTAGCCTATGTGTCTCTCCCCACCCAATGTAACCACGCCTCTCATGACTATAACGTCTCATGTCCATGTCAAGCGGGATCATATCTAATGCAACAAGTCATACTATATCTAAGAATATAATGTCCATGTCCTGTATCCTATACAGAATCACCACGAATATCTCGGAAAGATCCTGTCTCATGAGTAGTGTCAAGTGTCCTGGGTCGAAGTGTACTTGGTAAGGCAAGTACGAGAAGGTAAAGGGGTCACGAATGTCCATCTCTAGATGACAATACCCAACACCGCGTACGGTGTTGGCACCCGACTGATAATCGGATGCTAAGTACGTCACACGGTCCTAGGTTAAGCATGCACAGCAATATAATAAAGCAAGGAAAATATGTATCAATACTGCAGAGTTTGGCAAGGTACACTTGCCTGGGGTCCTGGTTCCAACTGTAGCTCTGGTCTCAGTGTGATCTGCTGCTACTACTCCGGTTGCTGAAATAAACATCACCATTAGATTCAGAAAATATCAAATAGCTAAAAATGCCTGTCCTTGAGTCCAATTTGGACACAAGGGCAAAAATGATATTTTTGGGCCAAAGCGGGGTCCACATGTGGGCCACTTTGCACCGAAAAGTGCGTCAGGGTCAAAGGTCTCCAAATTCGCCAAACTTAGTGTCAACAAGTCAGGAACGATGATACGAACCCAACGGAACTTCCAGAATTGGATTCCGATGAGCCGATCACAAAATTGCCCGTCAAGTGGAGCTTGTGGGGCCCACGATACGCGATTTTGCCAACGTTCTCAGAGAACCAAACTTGGCTCACAGGACCAGCATATTGCTACGAGTCCGATGGCGCAAGTTTCGTCTCGATCCGACGAGTGTACACAAAGTTACAGCGTGTTCCAGAATCGACGGATACGGGACGGTGTCGGCGGATACGCGTTGATTCCGGTGTGTACGCACATCCGAATCGACTTCTGCGAAATCCCACACGTCCGTATCAACGTCACGCACGATTCGGTAAAGACCGCGTGCGACCAAGTCGTCCCGTTTGGCGAGGCGTACCCAGTTCCGGGGTGAATCGGGTCATCATTTTTTCTGTTTTTGGATCGCGGTGTGCGATCACCACAGGACGTGATGCCCCGAGCGGGTTGCACGGGCACCGAGAGGGTCATACAGGCTTCGCAACACAATTTACGGAATTGAAAACAGAATTACGAGAAGAAAAATACAAGTACCTGAACTGGGCTGAAAAACCGAGGATAAAACCGTGTCCGACACGACACAGGACACTGTGTCCTGTGTCCGAATTAGGAATTAGGGTTAGGGTTAGGGATTGGTGGCCGGCGTAGCTGCGGCAGAGGGCGGCCGGGCCGAGGCGGAGGGGGCCGGGGGCAGTGGGGGCACGCGGCGGCCGGGGCTCGTCGTCGTCGTAGGAGGCGCTGCGGGCACGGCGGCCGGAGGGCTGCTCGAGGTCGACTGCGGCTGGGAAGAGGGGGAGGAGAAAGGGGAGTCGGGCGGCGGCGCTGGGCGGCCTCGCGGGGGTGGCGGTGGCGCTGGGGGACAGTGGCGGACCGGAGGGGGACGGCCGGAGAGGGTTCTGGACTCGACGGCTGTGCGGTGAGGCGGGTGTTCAGTCGGGTTGGGGAGAGGGCGGAGGAAGGGGGAGACTCAGGCGTCGTCACGGCGGCGGAGGCGGCGGCTGCGTCGATCAGGTGATCGGCGACGAGGAGAATTAGGGTTTGCGGCGGCGGCACAGAAGTCGAGACGACTTTATAGGCTGCGCCGCCGCGGAGTCGAGGCGGATAGGATTAGGGTTACTGTTCACTAGGGTTAACGGGTTTCGGGTCTCACGCGGGTCGGGTTTGGACAGACCCGACCCGACCCGATAGGATGAGCGGGCTGGGCCGGAGGTGGGTTATCGGGCTGGGCTGCTGAGGGATTGGGCCGGGCCGATTTATTTATTAAAATAAATAATTAAATAAATAACAATTAAATAAATAAATAAGTAAATAATTAAATAAATAGTTTTTAGGGCTTTATAAATGCTTCCGGAGTCCAATAAATTCACAGAAAATTACCCTATGTCCGATTTTCCATTTTACACCATAAAATATTATTTTTATAATATAATAATATTAATTATTATCAATTAAAAATCATTTAGTCAACAAAGGCCTAGGTTTAATTTACAGAAAATTCTCGGAAAAATCCAAATTAAAAATTCTGAAAATCAGGGGGATTACAATCTACCCAACTTATAAAAATTTTGTCCTCGAAATCAAAATAGGGTGGGGTCTCCCTATCAAATCTTACTTGATTACAGTCCCATGAATTTCTCTCAAGTGAGCATTGCGGTCTCTACCCAACTTAGAATTTATCCATCTGTCATCTAAGGCTATACATCTACTAAAGCTATGCCCTAAATTATAAAATTATGCTATTGAATCCTCAAGTCTTTAACATCAACATATCACCTGTGATATTCCCTTAATCATATATAAAAGGGTCACCAACAATGCGACCAGCCTGTGGGGTATATCTAGTACTGTCTACATATCATCTTATACCAAGCATGAGGGTTCGTCTTTCCGAAATAAGAAAGACGGAGATCAATAATAAAGAGTTCAAGTGTGATGTAATATAATAGAAGTATCAGGATCGAGGCGTTTAACGAATTCAAATGGGATTTGTCAAGACAATTGTGGATTGAAATCCTATTCTGGTAATCCTTTGTTCGCATGCTCGCATTAGTACAGTTATGGAACTGATACGATATGCTCAGACATATCTAGAGGGCAAGTATACTAGTCAACTATGTATCTCAATCCACGTAAAGTAGTCGTGCGAAGAGCGAACCAAAATGCATTAAGGTTGATCAGACCGTAATACACTGATTCTGAATAGACAATTGTATTAGTGTACATGTCCACCAATACATATGTCATGAACAAGCTCGATAAAGAATAAGCTTGCAAATCTAGGCTATATTAGCAGCATAAGTCAAGGTAGTACAAATATAAGTACGCTAGATGATGATGAAAGGAGGTACAACTAAATCAAGTTCACAAAATAATCACAAGATAAGCACAATAGCAAAAGACTCTATAATCTCTACTGTTATCAATTATAAGTAAGTTCAAAATTACATAGGTTAAGTCTGAGGTCACGAACCAATAGGCACGAGATAAAACAAATCTATCAACAGATAACTACGAAGAATTACGCGCATTAGCTACTCCATGGGTCTGCGCGTCTTCCAAAGTCATCGCTGAAGCTTGTCCGCGTCTTCGTAGTCGATTCCTCTGCTGCTGTTGAGCCTGCTGGAAAAGTGCTGCTTGTGGTATCAAAGGTGGCCTCGGATGATACCCTCCTGGAGCTGGTGATCTGGTTCCTTCAAATCTCGTTTGCGGTGCTTCCAATGCTGGAGAGGCTGGCCTTGGTGCTGGTAGTGCTTGTTGGTTATTCATTGGTGCTTTGTCTCGACGTTCGGGGCATTCCTTCTTTAAATGCTGACTGGATCCGCAAGCTAAGCATAAATTCCTCTTGCGTCTACACTCGTTCTCTATATGGCCTCGCCTGCGACAATATGGACAGACAGGTAGTACTTGTGGAGATGCTTCCAGTGGCTGGTGCATATGAGAACTCTTTCCAATTTCTTCCTGGGGTGCTAGGGCTGGTGCTGATGTGGCGGGTTGATAAATCATCACTGCTTTCTCTCGACGCTGAGAACAGTCTTTAGCAAAATATTGACTGGTTCCGCAAATCGAGCATAATCCTAACTTGCGTCTGTATTCTTTTTTAATATGGCCTATCTTGCCACAATAGTAATAAGTAGGAAGGAATGAGGCTCTGGGTGCTGCTCTTGGTGGTAGATTAATCTGTGGTCGCTTTGCAGCTCTTTCCTGTTGTGCTTGGTCTGGTGCTGATGCATACGGCCGCTTCTGGCTGGACGCAATCCTGGTGTCGCACACCATGGGTCTTGCTGTAGTAAGAACATCCTCGTCTAAGGTAGTTGCAGCGGGGCTGATTAACTTCCGTAACTCTGAGCTGAATCTATCGATGAACTTCTCCGCTTGGATCTGCTGAGCTTCTTCCTGAACCTTCTGATGGGCTTGCATCATCGCGTAGAACATTCGAAACATTTGTTGTTCGTCCATAGACTGCCCTTGTGGAACGGTAGGCGTCGGTGGAGCCAACTGCGTCGATGGTGGAACGTCATCTTCCTGAATTCTCGGGGCATGCTGACTTGCTTGCTGTGATGATGGTCCTTCACTAACTGGTGTTACTTCATCTTCGTGGGTAACCACAACACCTTGTGGGGTTCCTGGATGAGTCTCTTTGCCGACTTGGGGATTCATTTCTCTGCAACCAAAATAAACTATAAGGGCGCTCAGGAATCAAGGCAGGATACGAGTCAAGAGATTAATTTGAATCAGATATAGATATCAAGGACGTTTCAAGCAAGTGGATGAGATCCTAGAAACTTATCCTATTCTTATTGCAGGCTTGCTCGGTCCCTAAGTTAAAACCGAACAATTTAGTCCTTGACCTGCATGGGCCACCACAAAAACCATGTCACGCCCCAGTCCCAAAATATCGAGGGACCGGACGCGTGGCAATGGCCAGCAGCACACATCGATGGACAAATCCAATTTAATGGATCCATCGGGGCATGCTTAAGCTGTAATATAACAATAAGTAGGTCCAACGAGATAAGTCACAGTCTATACTAATCTCATCCATAACAGATAATCACAGAACAAATGCCAGAATAAATGCAAATAGAAATGAACTAGCATATCTCAATAAAGGTGTCTCGGAGAACAATCCGAGAATAAGTCTGATACATCAAATGAAATAGACTGGAAAATAAAGGAACTGGAAATAGAAATAAATGAGTATCTCACGCCAATACTCAAGAGAAGTCCTCTGGTACGATCTCGTCCTCAGATCCTGGTTCTGCTCCAATGTAGGCACCTGCTCCTGCTAATGCCAATGCTCCGGTCCCGTAAACCTCAGGATAGATCTCGTCTGCAATATCTGGGGACATAATCCGGATCCAGGTCCTCAGGGGACAGCAAGGTACAGAAAATATAAGCCAAAATAAATGCAGTGCAGCAGAAGATGCAATAAATAGGGTAAGCTATATAACCATCTATGTGAAAATGCAAGTGAGAGCATCACTAGTGCTCAGGCCGAAGCCACTACAAGCTCTGTGTCGGGGAGCCGGTAGCGGTAATAAACACGTAATGTGCCTAGCTCTGCTACGAGAGTCTGAGGCCTCACAATAGTAGTAGATAGATATATGAAACAGCCTGTAGCCTGTGTGTCTCTCCCCACCCAATGTAACCACGCCTCTCATGACCATAACGTCTCATGTCCATGTCAAGCGGGATCATATCTAATGCAACAAGTCATACTATATCTAAGAATATAATGTCCATGTCCTGTATCCTATACAGAATCACCACGAATATCTCGGAAAGATCCTGTCTCATGAGTAGTGTCAAGTGTCCTGGGTCGAAGTGTACTTGGTAAGGCAAGTACGAGAAGGTAAAGGGGTCACGAATGTCCATCTCTAGATGACAATACCCAACACCGCGTACGGTGTTGGCACCCGACTGATAATTGGACGCTAAGTACGTCACACGGTCCTAGGTTAAGCATGCACAGCAATATAATAAAGCAAGAAAAATATGTATCAATACTGCAGAGTTTGGCAAGGTACACTTGCCTGGGGTCCTGGTTCCAACTGTAGCTCTGGTCTCAGTGTGATCTGCTGCTACTACTCCGGTTGCTGAAATAAACATCACCATTAGATTCAGAAAATATCAAATAGCTAAAAACGCCTGTCCTTGAGTCCAATTTGGACACAAAGGCAAAAATGACATTTCCGGGCCAAAACGGGGTCCACATGGGGGCCACTTTGCACCGAAAAGTGCGTCAGGGTCAAAGGTCTCCAAATTCGCCAAACTTAGTGTCAACAAGTCAGGAACGATGATACGAACCCAACAGAACTTCCAGAATTGGATTTCGATGAGCCGATCACAAAATCGCCCGTCAAGTGGAGCTTGTGGGGCCCACGATACGCGATTTTGCCAACGTTCTCAGAATCGAACCAAACTTGGCTCACAGGACCAGCGTTTTGCTACGAGTCCAATGGCGCAAGTTTTGTCTCGATCCGATGAGTGTACACAAAGTTATAGCGTGTTCCAGAATTAACGGATACGGGGCGGTGTCGGCGGATACGCGTTGATTTCGGTGTGCACGCACATCCGAATCGACTTCTGCGAAATCCCACACGTCCGTATCAACGTCACGCACGATTCGGTAAAGACCGCGTGCGACCAAGTCGTCCCGTTTGGCGGGGCGTACCCAGTTCCGGGGTGAATCGGGTCGTCGTTTTTCCTGTTTTTGGATCGCGGTGTACGATCACCACAGGACGCGATGCCCCGAGCGGATTACATGGGCACCGAGAGGGTCATACAGGCTTCGTAACGCAATTTACGAAATTGAAAACAGAATTACGAGGAGGAAAATACAAGTACCTGAACTGGGCTGAAAAACCGAGGATAAAACCGTGTCCGACACGACACAGGACACTGTGTCCTGTGTCCGAATTAGGAATTAGGGTTAGGGTTAGGGATTGGTGGCCGGCGTAGCTGCGGCGGAGGGCGGCCGGGCCGAGGCGGAGGGGGCCGGGAGCAGTGGGGGCACGCGGCGGCCGGGGCTCGTCGTCGTCGTAGGAGGCGCTGCGGGCACGGCGGCCGGAGGGCTGCTCGAGGTCGACTGCGGCTGGGAAGAGGGGGAGGAGAAAGGGGAGTCGGGCGGCGGCGCTGGGCGGCCTCGCGGGGGTGGCGGTGGCGCTGGGGGACAGTGGCGGACCGGAGGGGGACGGCCGGAGAGGGTTCTGGACTCGGCGGCTGTGCGGTGAGGCGGGTGTTCAGTCGGGTTGGGGAGAGGGCGGAGGAAGGGGGAGACTCAGGCGTCGTCACGGCGGCGGAGGCGGCGGCTGCGTCGATCAGGTGATCGGCGACGAGGAGAATTAGGGTTTGCGGCGGCGGCACAGAAGTCGAGACGACTTTATAGGCTGCGCCGCCGCGGAGTCGAGGCGGATAGGATTAGGGTTACTG
The DNA here is from genome assembly GCA_036927795.1 of Iris macrosiphon. Taxonomy (NCBI): domain Eukaryota; kingdom Viridiplantae; phylum Streptophyta; class Magnoliopsida; order Asparagales; family Iridaceae; genus Iris; species Iris macrosiphon. Next base: position 204,078,453 of record JAYESA010000007.1, on the reverse strand, counting down.
TTCACTAGGGTTAACGGGTTTCGGGTCTCACGCGGGTCGGGTTTGGACAGACCCGACCCGACCCGATAGGGTGAGCGGGCTGGGCCGGAGGTGGGTTATCGGGCTGGGCTGCTGAGGGATTGGGCCGGGCCGGTTTATTTATTAAAATAAATAATTAAATAAATAACAATTAAATAAATAAATAAGTAAATAATTAAATAAATAAATAGTTTTTAGGGCTTTATAAATGCTTCCGGAGTCCAATAAATTCACAGAAAATTATCCTATGTCCGGTTTTCCATTTTAAACCATAAAATATTATTTCTATAATATAATAATATTAATTATTATCAATTAAAAATCATTTAGTCAACAAAGGCCTAGGTTTAATTTACAGAAAATTCCCGGAAAAATCTAAATTAAAAATTCTGAAAATCAGGGGGATTACAATCACTGAAAATTTTGAAATCATCCGGTTCGTTCGGCAGAGTGAGGATTGGGGCAAAGACGAGGCACTGCTTTAACTCCGTAATTCTAACTTGTATTTATGCATTTGATGAACATTCCAACGAGCAAGCATGTAAGTAAGTAACCGTTCACAAGTTTGATTGACAAGCAATATTTCCCCGAGTCTATTCCCTTATTATCATGAAGTCTTTTAGTTTTTACTTGGTATCGTTTGATCGGGGCAAACACGAATACAAGATTTAGATGTGAAGACGGGAAGAAGGGCCAGCTAATCAGGATGGTAGCCACTCACTTAGTGGTTGGAAGGAAGAAGGAAAGAGATGCTTCAGGAGTCCGTTCGAGCGGTGCCTACTATTGGTTCACCTGCATTGCCACGAACAGCTGATCAATACCTCTTCTACCCTTTCTAATATCAGAATTGAAGCGCAGTTGAACGAACGAAAGCAATGAAATCCATCGAAACCGTTCAAGAAAACTCAAGCAAATCCGAAATCGGGGCGTGACAAAGAAGATCCTGCGAGAAGCTGAAGCTACTTCCCATTCCAGTCCATCAACCGGCATGTTCCGATCGTGCCTTAGTAGAAACATTTTGAAGATCCAGGAGCCCGCACACATAACTCATGCAGCTCCGTAAAAAAGCGATTGTTCCGCCTGGAGGTCTCTTCTTTTGAAGTATTAGTACAAGAACGTAATGTACAGGACAACTATCTCATTTTGAGTCCACTTTTGTAAGCCCGTGAGGTAATTCTTTGACTCGTTCAAGAGTTTGTAAAAGATGTTCATTATCAATAAAGAGAACTTTTTCATGTTTTAATATTTTGTTTCAACCATCTGCGTACTCTGAATATGTGCTCATTATCTAAATTACCTTAGCCTTGTGTGGTGCGCAACCTAGGCACGCACGGCGTCACGCCCGGGGGACGACTATCGATTCCAAAGAAATCATGACGTGACATATTGGTATCAGAGCACAGCTTCAAATTTCTTTGACCCTCGTGTTGGAAAAGTTCCTTTAACGATCTAATCCCTATACGAACTCTTGAACTCGTTAGGCCAAAATGAGATATTCTCCATACAATGAGTCAATAATACATTATGATCCTGATATAAGTTACCTTCTTTTGAAGGAATGACCCAAGCATCATCGCTAGCACCGGGTGGAACCCAAACCCAAGAAAGTAGTTCTGACACATCGAAAAGTTCTCGAAGTCAGCGAGCCATGTCCCGTGTCATTCCAATTCAGCAAATAATGCGGATGCTTGAGGCTAGCCAACAGAGGGATGAGGCTCGTTATGAACGAGCCGAGAAGCGCGCGAAAGAATAGCAAAGCAAGTTTGAAGGCAATCTAGAAGCCCGATTTGCAGTCCAACAGAAGCAGGTAGATACCCTACAACAGATCGTGCAGACCCTAGCCTCCAACCATTATGCAGCAACAATAGCGACACTGGTGGAGCAACCGCATATAAAGTCGAAATGCCACAAACTCCAAAGAAGAAGGATGTGACTACCTTCGACTTTGCCGACTTCAAAAAGGTCTGCAATACGTCGTTTAAGGGGACTGAAGATCTGATCGTGGCTCTAGATTGGCTGACAGAACTTGAGGATCACTTCAAACTTCTAGAGGTACCCGAAGAGAAGCGTATCGCGTGTGCCCAACTACAGCTTCGCTTGAACATGTACGATTGGTGGGACGTGCACCGAAGGTCTATCTTCGTATATGAAGAAGGCGAGACGATTGCATTGGCTACCTTCCGTGGCGCATTTGAAGAGGAGTTCATACCCCTCATGTTTGTCGACAGAAGGAGAACGAGTTCGTGCAGCTTCGGCAAGGCAATATGACCGTGAAGCAGTACTCCGCTGAGTTCAACTGGCTCTCCAAATTTGCAAGATCATATTTACCTGATACGGCGAGTCATGCCAGAAGATTTGAATTCGGACTGCAACCTGCCATCCATGCGCACATGGTCGTTCCTCAGTACCAGACTATACGGAAAGTTCTCAATCATACCCTTTCTCTTGAACTGCAGTATCCTTCAGTCGTTGTCGGCACTGTGCATACTTCCAATCACAAGCGTCATAGCAACAAGAAAGGAAATAACGCTCCAAAGCATCCAAATAACGACGGTAAGCAGAAAGGAAATTCAGGCCAAACATGTCTCTTCTATAAGAAGTATGGGCATGCCATCGACAAGTGTCGTATGAGACTTGGGTTATGCCTCGCTTGCGGTGAATTAGATCATGATATTAGTAACTGTCTGTGCCACTCAAATCTCCCCCAAGCCAACTGAGCCGTGCCGCAAGAGCATCGTCAAGCTCAGGGCCGGGTGTACACTATGACGCGGAAAGAAGCCCTGGTATCGGACACCGTTGTGATATGTATATTGCTTTTCAATAACATACCTGCACGTGTGCTATTTGATTATGGTGCAACGGATAACTTTATATCCAAAAATTTTGTCATGAAAAATAATATATAAATGATACCATTGTATCTAGACCTTAGTGTTAGCACCCTGTAGGGCACAAAAATACATGTCCGTTCAGTATGTCAAAACGGTTACGTCTGTATTGGAGGAAGGAAACTCTCGCTCGATATTTTAGTCCTAGATGTCCGGGATTATGACATCATCTTAGGGATGGATTGGCTCGGCGCTTGCTTCGGCAACTATTGAATGTGCAGAGAAACGAGTCGTCTTTCGCCTACCTGGAGAAGCCGAATTCTGCTATACGAGTATTACAGCAACAGATGCGTACATGGCCTGCATGGTGATTTCTACGATGTTTGCTCGACGGATGCTACACTTTGGATGCGAGGGATACTTAGCGTCAGTTCGGGACACGCAGCTGGATTACGCAAACGTTGAGTCTTCTTCCGTTATGGCAGAGTTCCTAATGTGTTTCCGAACGAACTACCCTGCATGTCACCTGACCGAGAGATCGAGTTCACTATCGATACGTTCCCGAATACTCAACCGATTTTCAAAACTCCGTACATAATGGCCCCTGCTGAACTAAAGGAGTTAAAGTGCTAAATTCAGGAAATGCTAGACCGTGGGTACATTCGTCTGAGCGTGTCTCCTTGGGGCGCGCATGTGCTCTTCGTAAAGAAGAAAGACGGAACATTACGACTCTGCATAGACTATCGGAAGCTAAACAATGTCACTATCTGAAACGAATATCCCCTGCCCAGGATAGATGACCTCTTTGATTAGTTGCAAGGAGCATCGGTATTTTCAAAAATCGATCTTTGCTTGGGCTACCACCAATTGAAGATTAAGCCCGAGGACATGCCGAAGTCAGCATTCTGAATACGCTATGGCCATTATGAGTTTTATGTTATGCCATTTGGACTGATGAATGCTTCTGTCACCTTCATGGATTTGATGAATTGTGTGTTCCAACCATTCCTCGACAAGCTCATGGTGGTATTTATAGACGACATCTTAGTGTGCTCGAAGAATAAGGATGAACACGCAGGACACCTACGGATGGTGCTTCAAACCCTTTAAGACAATAAGTTGTACATGAAGCTAAGTAAATATGAGTTCTGGTTGGATAACATATCTTTTCTTGGGCACATTATTTCTGCAGAGGGCATCTCAGTTAACCCAAAAAAAATAGAAGCTATTGTGAAGTGGAGAAGGCCTGAGTCAGCTAGCGACATTCGGAGTTTTCTTGGTCTAGCAGTCTACTACAGGAGATTTATTAAAGATTTTGTGAGTACCGCCTCGCCTCTGACCCAGCTCACTCGGAAGGGAGTAACGTTCGCGTGGATGGACAACTGTGAAGCTTCATTTATGGAGTTAAAGCAGCGACTTGTCTCAGCACCAATTCTTACCCTTCCAGAATGACCCGATGACTTTAAGATATATAGCGACGCCTCAGGAAAGGGTTTGGGATGTGTCCTTATGCAGAGGGACAAGGTGATAGCCTTTGCGTCGAGACAGTTGAAGCCTCACGAGAAGAATTATCAAATGCACGACCCGGAGCTTGCGACGGTGGTGTTTACACTGAAGTTGTGGAGGCATTACCTCTATGGTGTGTCGTGCGAGATCTATACGGATCATAAAAGTCTAAAATATCTCTATACCCAAAAGGATTTAAATCTACGTCAACGACGTTGGCTTGAACTCCTTAGCGACTTTGACTTGATGATCATATACACACCGGACAAGGGTAACGTTGTAGCTGATGCGCTAAGTCGAGTGTTCGTTGGGAGCTTGGCTATCGATGACAGGCTACGACGGGATATTAAAAGTCTGGGCATTACACTCCAAATTAGATACAAAAGGGGGGCACAAGTGGCTCAGCTGCGCCTCGAACCAGACTTGTTTGAAAAAGTTAAGTCCGCTCAGAAGGATGACTTATTCCTGCAAAAAAATGCAAAGTCTTATCCCAGCATGGAAGGCAACCGACTTTACGGTAAGCACGGACGGAATGATGCGGGTCAAGGAAAGATTGTGCATTCCTAATGATGCAAACCTCAGAAAGGAGGTACTCACTGAAGCCCACTATGCGAGTTATACTTCACATCCGGGTAGCACAAAGATGTATCGAGACCTCCGTACAATATTTTGGTGGCACGACATAAAAAAATATGTGGCATTGTTCTTGTCACAATGCATGTCTTGTCAGAGGGTAAAGGCCGGGCACCAGAAACCGGATGGAGTGATGCAAAACCTTGCTATACCGGAGTGGAAATAGAAATATATAACAATGGATTTTATTGTTGGTTTGCGAAGACGCAACGAGGAATGATGCCGTCTTGGTCATTGTCGATCGACTCACTAAGTCAGCTCACTTTCTGCCTATCAAAAGTACTTGGAGTGCCGACCGTCTGGCCCAGATCTACCTCAACGAGATCGTTCGACTTCACGGTGTGCCCATATCCATTGTCTTCGATCGAGATGGACGATTCTTATCACGCTTCTGGGAAATCCTTCAGTCAGCAATGGGAACAAAGTTGAAGTTTAGCTCCGCCTACCATCCTCAGACGGACGGCCAAACAAAATGGGTCAACCAAATCCTCGAAGACATGCTACGGCTTTGCGCCTTGGACTTGAAGACTAGTTGGGACATGCATCTACCGCTAGCCAAATTTGCATACAATAATAGCTATCAATCTAGCATTCAGATGGCGCCGTATGAGGCATTGTATGGGTGAAAGTGCAGATCCCTGGTCTGTTGGGATGAAGTTGGTGAACGACAAATTCTTGGCCCGGAACTCGTGGAGCAAACCGTCCAGAAGATCTGTTTGATCCGTGAACAGCTGAAGGTAGCACAAAGTCGTCAGAAAAGCTACTCAGACACGCATCGACGACCTCTTGAGTTCTCAGTAGGCGATCGAATATTTCTCAAAGTCTCGCCCATGCGAGGAGTTACCAGATTTGGAGCAAAAGGGAAGCTAAGTCCAAGATTCGTCGGCCCGTTCGAGATACTAAAGCGAGTTACCTCAGTTGCATATCAGATTGCCCTGCCACCGTCACTATCTGAAGTGCACGATATCTTCCATATTTCACAGCTTAGGAAGTACGTGTACGAACCGAATCACGTGGTGGATCTTAATCAACTGGACCTAAAGGCAGAGTTGACTTATGTTGAACATCATGTACGAATATTGGATTATAAAGAGAAGCTGCTTCGAAGTCGTTCGGTTCCTCTCGTGTGCGTGCTTTGGGGAAATCATTCAGTAGAAGAATCGACTTGGGAGCTTGAGTCTGAGATGAGGGAAATATTTCCTTCATTGTTTCATAGTGGTAGGTTCTATTCCTAAGTTTTGTGGACGAAACTTTCTATTAGTTGGTTAGGATATGGTGCCTCGTTCCCCCTATTCGGGGAGCGCGGCTAAGAAATACAAGTCGGTATCATTCGATCAGGATAGATTGAATCAAGATCTTATCCTCGTTATGGATTTACTTCTTCGGAATCGATTTCCATATTCAGTGGACCGTGCCCCAAGGATGGACTTAGCGGCAGAGTCAAAAGGGACATCTCCGCTGCAAGTTTTCTTGCCTAGTTTTAGTTGTTGCTTGCTTTCGTACTTTTGAGTTAGTTTTTGGATTTGCGTTTTCTTGAACAGTTTTGATTAATTTTATTTCTTTCGTTCGTTGAATTGCATTCCATTCTGAGCTTGGAAAGAGTAGAAGAGGTATTGTCACGCCCCAGTCCCAAAATATGTAGGACCAGGAATACGTGACACGCCAGCTACGCATTCGAACAGACTCTGGTCTGACTTGAATACGTATAAGCTGTAATATAAAGGGCACTATCTAGATATTCCATAAATGTAAACCTCTATGTCTTAATCCACAATGTACAGCAGTATACAAAAAAAGCTATATGTACTAAGGTCGGCCGCCCAATAACACACTAACTCGAATAGACTCGAGAAGAAGTATGAGTCTACAAAACTAGGCTACAACAGCAGATGAATAATCAATGTAAAATAGCTATAATGCCGGTAGATATAATATGAGTACCTGGTACCATGCTCGCAAGATATGCCACTCCATCAGTATCTTCAAGTGCTCCGTAATCGTCTATGCTGCAAAACTGGCAGGGAACCAGGTCCTCAAAGGGACGTAACAAGGTACAGAAACATAGCATGCCAAGTAAACAGAAAGTACAAGTACACGACAGGGTACTCTATCATAACCAACTAGTGTGACACAATTTAAAGACAATGTTTGACGCGTGGGCTATCCAAAATAAAACCGTAGCTCCGGACACGGAAACACACGGCACGTACCGCAGCTCCGGACAAAGAGTCACACGGGTGGAACAGCTACACTAGATACAGGTATCACTACAAAATACTAGATATATATATAAGCACGTGCAGAGTAGCCTAAACGTCTAGTAACTGTCTTCCCCTTTCCCAAGCGGTCAACGATTGTGCGTTGAACCTGAACCTCTAACTACAGTCTCGACACAAGGAAATAACTCAACAGACGCGACCCTAAGGTCGTCCCAGTCTCTGGTCATGATGTCAGTATCAGGATACAGGAATCTGGCACGATCACAGTGTATGAGTGTGTCATGGGGTATCGATGTACTCTGGTACGTGCATCGAGGTGCTATGAAGCATCTAGTAAATATTCTAAGACGTTAAGTTGAATGTCAACACCCGATTGTGAACCGGACACGGAATATCGAACATCAACGTAAATACGCGCACAATGTACAATAAGAATAACAATATCTGTAAACTAAAATACAGGATGGCAAGGTATACTTGCCTGCGTGCGGCTGCTGATGACGGGGATCGGGTACCGCGTCCAAGTCCTCAGGTCCCGCAATACCTAGAGAGGAGATAAAAACCAATAATCAATAATCTACTTAAAACAGACAGGTGTGCCACACACATCTACTTCTAAACTCAGTCTCAAATACGACTCACAGGGACAAGCCACTAGGGGGTTGACCACAGTTGATTATTGGTACGATAGTCCATCAACTGGTCCTCTGTATACTTTCTTCGACAAATCCTCATTCTGACCATATTCATCACGTGGTTCAGTATCAGGTATGCTCACTCCCGGACTTTATTTACTTATTAAATATTAGGTCTTCCTCAACCCTCATGATCATCTTACCCACAATTACTGCTCAACCCTACAGATCACCATCCACATAAATAAATACGTTGAACCCTAAAGCTCAATGTCTCTCATTCCAATCCATATTAATATACTGATGACAATTAAACCTCCAAGTTCACCATTAGACTTTGACCTCCAGTCATCATAATTATCATTCATCTTAAACCACATTGTTCAAGTACTATACTAGGCTAACCATATTTACGCCAACAATATATAAATCAAACCCTAACAACTATATCTTTATATAATCCTCGAAATACCACAATCTATATAATCATCATACTTGACCCTAACTAGCATATCACTTAACCACAAGATACATGAGCTACACTACAACTCCATATACACCAACATTTATTTCACATAACCCTAGCTAAATCCACACATCCTTATATAAATCATACTAAATAACATGTTAATATACATTCTAAAATTTAAACAAAGGGGAAGAAGATCGTATACCCTGTCGTGGGCTCCGTCGGCCGGAGGGGGTAGACCGTGCTGGTGGTGGTGGTGAGGGCTGTGCTGGAGGTGGCGGTGAGGACTGTGCTGGAGGTGGTGGTGATGACTGTGCTGGAGGTGGTGGTGAGGCTGGATGGTGGTGGTGGTGAGGGAGTGCACAGTGGTGGTGGTGATGGGTGGTGGTGGATGGTGCACAGCCGACCGTGGTGGTGGGGATGGCTGTGTACAGCTGACCGAGGTGGTAGGGATGGCTGTGTACAGCTGACCGAGGTGGTGGAGATGGCTATGTACAGCTTGGTGGAGATGCTGTGTACAGCTTGGTGGAGGTGGAGATGGTGAAGAAGAAGAGAAGAAGAGAAGAAGAAGAAGAAGAGTGGCTGTCGGCTGAGTGAGGAAGAGGGAGGAGAGAGAGTGAGGTGGGTGGTTTCCAAAGCCCCTAGGGATTAGGGCCGGTAGGTTTTAGTTGAGGGTGGGGTGTAGAAGCTACTTTATAGGGGAGTGTGTGGAGTAGATGGAGGGTTGGGATCCATCCATTCAAAATGGATGGATGGGATTTAACATGAAGAGGAGAGTGTTTCTTCATGAGGGGAATGAGTGGGTGAGATTGGGACCCTATTTTGGGACCCTCTCATTTGGTCATGGCCAATAGGATGTTGCCACACAATTTAATAATTGTAACTTAGCCCCGTAAATTCGGAAAATTGCATGGACACATGAAATGACACAAAAAATTGCGGAGAAAATTATATTTAGAAATTTTCATGGTGAGGGGGAGTTGTGCGTTAGGCACGGGTTTAATTAGGGAGACATTTGGATTAATTTAAGGATTGAAATAGGATTTACAAAGTCAGTATCCCAGATTTAAATAGCAACAAAGCGTCCCGCGAATTTAATTTAATTGGGGCACTTGGGGTCAAAATCCGGAAATGACGCAAAGGCCAAAAATGGTGGGGGCTTGGAGTCAGTTTTGGACCCTTTAGTTGGTCCTGCTCAACGGGTTAAGTTGGTATCCCAAAATCGAGGGTAACGACACAGGTATCCGACACGGAATTAAATATGGGTTACGATTTTTGGAATGTTGCGCAATTAATTTAAAGCACACAAAAATTAATTTTTAACAATCAGAAAAGTCCAGTGCCTAATTTGGCGAGTTGAGTCGAAAGTACAATATTTGTACGAAATTTATGGGCTGATATTGGGCTCCGAATAACTAGACAAAGATAGGGCGCGCCAAGGGTTTTAATTAATCGGATTTAAATTCCAGATAAATTATCTCTACGCTAAACCTCAACATCTGCTATCAAAATTTTCCAACCACTCTAACTATCTACAGAATAAATCGAGGGGGTTTACATTCTTCCCAACTTAGAAAAATTTTGTCCCCGAAATTAAAAGTAAAGCACGATAATATCTAACAGAATTTTAAAACAACTAGTAATTAATTGTTGTACGTAAGTTCGTACCTTGCTCCTCAAATAATTACGGGAACCGCTGCCGAATGGAGTCCCCGCGCTCCCAAGTAGACTCGCCTGGCGAATGGTGCTTCCATGCCACTCTGACCAGTCGAATCGTCTGCCCTCTCAAGGTCTTCTCGTTGCGATCGAGGATCTCAACTGGCTGCTCTACGTAAGACAGGCTGGGCCCGACTGTAATCTCTGAATGATCAAGCACGTGGCTAGGGTCTGCGACATATCTCCTCAGTTGCGATATGTGAAATACGTCATGTACTCCCTCTAATGATGGAGGTAATGCCAGACGGTACGCCACTTCGCCAACTCATTCCAAAATATCGAAAGGTCCGATGTACCTCGGACTCAGCTTGCCTCTGCCTCCGAATCTGATGGTACCACGAGTAGGCGATATCCTCAAAAATACGTGGTCACCCTCCTTGAACTCCAATGGTCTGCGGTGCGCATCTGCCCAGTGTTTCTGTCTGTCCTGTGCTGCGCGCAGGTGGCTCTGAATCTGCTTGACCTTCTCTACTGTCTGTGTTACCAATTCTGGACCAAGTATCTGACGCTCTCCCACGTCACTCCAACAAACTGGCGACCTATATTTCCTGCCGTACAGTGCCTCATACGGTGCCATCTGTATGCTTGCCTGGTAACTGTTATTGTAGGAGAATTCCACCAAGTGTAGATGGTCCTCCCAAGATCCTCCAAAATCAATCATGCACGCTCTCAACATATCCTCTAATATCTGTATCGTGCACTCTGATTGTCCATCAGTTTGTGGATGATACGCAGTGCTGAACTTGAGACGAGTTCCTAGGCTCTCCTGCATACTCCGCCAAAAATGTGACGTGAATCTGGAATCACGATCCGATACGATGCTGACAGGCACTCCATGTAATCATACTATCTGCCTCATATACATGTCAGCTAGTATCTCTGTAGATTGCCCAACTCTGAAGGGCAAGAAATGTGCAGACTTGGTGAGTCTGTCCACGATAACCAAAACTGCATCCTTCCCGCTAGGGCTTCACGGAAATCCTGTGACGAAGTCCATGGTAATGTGTTCCCACTTCCACTCGGGAATGGGGAGTGGCTGCAATAATCCTGCAGTCCTCTGATGTTCAGCCTTGACTTGCTGACAAACTAAACACTTTGCCACAAATCTTGCAATTTCCTTCTTCATCCCATGCCACCAGAAATGCTGTCTCAAGTCTCGGTACATCTTCGTACCCCCGGGATGAATGGAATAAATCGAGCTATGAGCCTCGGTCATCAACTCTTGGCGTAGCTCGTCACTCGGAACATATAGGCGATCTCCGTACCTCAACGTTCCGTCTTCATGAATCCTAAGTCCTGTTTGCATGTCGGCCTCTGTCCTTTCTCGCAATCGTCTGAATCTCGTATCTGTAGGCAAGGCTGCCTTGATCCTCTCAATCAATATAGACTGAACCTCGAGACTGACCATCTGTCCATCCATGCCTGGCAATACAATCTCAATCCTGAGTTTCTGAAAATTCTCTAACAACTGGCGATGAATCGTAAAAAAATGCCATAGGCTTCCTGCTCAAGGCATCTACTACTACATTCGCCTTGCCAGGGTAGTACTGTAACTCGATATCATAATCTGTCATCAATTCCAGCTAGTGTCTCTATCCCATGTTGAGCTTCTTCTTTGTGTAGGCATACTTCAGGCCTTTGTGTTCGGTATAAATCTCAACACGCTCCCTATAAGGGTAGTATCGCCATAGCTTTAGTGCAATATCACTGCATCTAGCTCTAGACTATGCAACGGATAGTCCTTCTCATGAACTCTCAGCTATCCTGATGCGTAGACTATCTATTCCATCTGAACATATCTCATATTTGCGGAGCTTGGCATACTGCTTTTCTGTCTCAACATCTCCAATACGATCCTGAGATGTCTCTCATGCTCCTCCTGACTCTTGGAACATACCAATATGCCATCGATAATTATCACCACGAACTTATCTAAGTACTGGTGGAAAATACTGTTTATTAGGCTCATACTTACTGCTGGCGCGTTGGTTAAACCAAACGGCACGACTAAAAACTCATAGTGGTCATACTTCGTCCGAAAGGCCGTCTTCGGGATGTCCTCTCTCCGTACCTTGATCTGATGATAACTGGATCTGAGATAGATCTTCAAAATACATATGCGCCACTTAGCTGATTCAAATTAATTTTCGATGCTCGTCAAGGGTACTTGCTTTTTATCGCTACGACATTTAATGCCCTGTAATCGTTATGCAACGTACCGTCCCGTCCTTCTTTGATACAATAAGATGGTTGCTTCTCATGGGAAAACACTAGCCCGACCGAAACCCTTGTCTAAGAGATCCTCTACTATGGATCTTCAACTCGATCAACTATATCGGTGCTAGTCTGAAGACGAGAGAATAACTGGCTCGGCTCTGGGAGTCATCCCTTTAACAAACTCCATCTCTCTGTCAGGTGGCAGGCCTAGAAGATCCTATAGAAAAATATCCTCAACTCTGATATAACATGGTGGTACACTGGTTCCCCTTCTGCAATGTGTGCCTCATAGGTAGGTGGGCACCATGCTTCCAGGCTCTCTAAAACTCAAACTCAGGGTATTCCGGTGGTCTAAAGATATAAATGCAACTACGTCGACAATCTAGTGTCGCGTGGTATAGGCTCAATCAACTCATGCTAGGACGGTGTCATCTTCCAGACTTAACCTCAAAATAAATCCTCCTATTCTATTTACCACACTAATCCTTTTAAAAGAAATTTTTTCTCCCCTGCCTAAAGTATAAATTCTCTTCTCCTCAAATTTTTCCTAAAATTTTTATTCCTCAAGTTTTCTTCTTTTCGTTATTTATCTCTCCAAGTCATAATTACAATTATAATAATGATGTCACCCAAGCATATACTAAAATTTCTGGAATCCGATTATCACCTTCCAAGTGAGAGCTTGAAATTCTATCTCCTCTAGTCCATAATATCAATCCTGGTATTGCTATCATATCCAACTACTAGTTTCCATCATCCGGCTATGCATTCCCATAAATTATTCTAGTTCATGATCCACAATCCTTCTAGCTCTCAGTGCTTCTAAGATTACTGTTACTTTAAGCACGGGTAGGATACTACTGGGTCCAACTCTCTTGCCAACCTTCCACACTAGTTCTAGAATCCAAAGAACCCATCAATCTATCTTGATAAGGTAACAATCTTCTCCGAGAAAGGTATACGAATTCTGTCTCCTGTCGTAAGGTCTTCGATCTTCTTCTGGAGGGAAGTCATCAGTCACAAGCATTCGTCTCCCCGAACAATAGGGGACGAGAAACAAGCATAGAGATATTGACGAAGATTGAACGAATGCAAAGTGGAAGTCCAAGGGCGATAATCACATACAAAGAGTTTTAAAATTGATTATGGATTGAGATCCTATTCAACAATCACAACATCTATTCCTAATTTGCAGGCTCGCTTGGCACAGTCAGGTGACCAAGACGATTTAAATCGGACCTGCATGGGCCACCACAAAAACATGTCACACCCCAGTCCCAAAATACGTAGGACCAGGAATACGTGACATGCCAGCTACGCATTCGAACAGACTCTGGTCTGACTTGAATACGTATAAGCTATAATATAAAGGGCACTATCTAGATATTCCATAAATGTAAACCTCTATGTCTCAATCCACAATGTACAGCAGTATACAAAAAAAGCTATATGTGCTAAGGTCGGCCGCCCAATAACACACTAACTCGAATAGACTCGAGAAGAAGTATGAGTCTACAAAACTAGGCTACAACAGCAGATGAATAATCAATGTAAAATAGCCATAATGCCGGTAGATATAATATGAGTACCTGGTACCATGCTCGCAAGATATGCCACTCCATCAGTATCTCCAAGTGCTCCGTAATCGTCTATGCTGCAAAACTGGCAGGGAACCAGGTCCTTAGAGGGACGTAACAAGGTACAGAAATATAGCATGCCAAGTAAACAGAAAGTACAAGTGCACGACAGGGTACTCTATCATAACCAACTAGTGTGACACAGTTTAAAGACAATGTTTGACGCGTGGGCTGTCCAAAATAAAACCGTAGCTCCGGACACGAAAACACACGGCACGTACCGCAGCTCCGGGCAAAGAGTCACATGGGTGGAACAGCTACACTAGATACAGGTATCACTACAAAATACTAGATATATATATAAGCGCGTGTAGAGTAGCCCAAACATCTAGTAACTGTCTTCCCCTTTTTCAAGCGGTCAACGATTGTGCGTTGAACCTGAACCTCTAACTACAGTCTCGACACAAGGAAATAACTCAACAGACGCGACCCTAAGGTCGTCCCAGTCTCTGGTCATGATGTCAGTATCAGGATACAGGAATCTGGCACGATCACAGTGTATGAGTGTGTCCTGGGGTATCGATGTACTCTGGTACGTGCATCGAGGTGCTATGAAGTATCGAGTAAATATTCTAAGACGTTAAGTCGAATGTCAACACCCGGTTGTGAACCGGACACGGAATATCGAACATCAACGTAAATACGCACACAATGTAGAATAAGAATAACAATATCTGTAAACTAAAATACAGGATGACAAGGTACACTTGCCTGCGTGCGGCTGCTGATGACGGAGATCGGGTACCGCGTCCAAGTCCTCAGGTCCCACAATACCTAGAGAGGAGATACAAACCAATAATCAATAATCTACTTAAAACAGACAGGTGTGCCACACACATCTACTTCTAAACTCAGTCTCAAATACGACTCACAGGGACAAGCCACTAGGGGGTTGACCACAGTTGACTATTGGTACGATAGTCCATCAACTGGTCCTCTGTACACTTTCCTCGACAAATCCTCATTCTGACCATATTCATCATGTGGTTCAGTATCAGGTATGCTCACTCCCTGACTTTATTTACTTATTAAATATTAGGTATTCCTCAACCCTCAGGATCATCTTACCCACAATCACTGCTCAACCCTACAGATCACCATCCACATAAATAAATACGTTGAACCCTAAAGCTCAATGTCTCTCATTCCAATCCATATTAATATACTGATGACAATTAAACCTCCAAGTTCACCATTAGACTTTGACCTCCAGTCATCATAATTATCATTCATCTTAAACCACATTGTTCAAGTACTATACTAGGCTAACCATATTTACGCCAACAATATATAAATCAAACCCTAACAACTATATCTTTATATAATCCTCGAAATACCACAATATATATAAACATCATACTTAACCCTAACTAGCATATCACTTAACCACAAGATACATGAGCTACACTACAACTCCATATACACCAACATTTATTTCACATAACCCTGGCTAAATCCACACATCCTTATATAAATCATACTAAATAACATGTTAATATACATTCTGAAATTTAAACAAAGGGGAAGAAGATCGTATACCCTGTCGTGGGCTCCGTCGGCCGGAGGGGGTAGATCGTGCTGGTGGTGGTGGTGAGGGATGTGTTGGAGGTGGCGGTGAGGACTGTGCTGGAGGTGGTGGTGATGACTGTGCTGGAGGTGGTGGTGAGGCTGGATGGTGGTGGTGGTGAGGGAGTGCACAGTGGTGGTGGTGATGGGTGGTGGTGGATGGTGCACAGCCTACCGTGGTGGTGGGGATGGCTGTGTACAGCTGACCGAGGTGGTGGGGATGGCTGTGTACAGCTGACCGAGGTGGTGGGGATGGCTGTGTACATCTTGGTGGAGATGCTGTGTACAGCTTGGTGGAGGTGGAGATGGTGAAGAAGAAGAGAAGAAGAGAAGAAGAAGAAGAGTGGTTGTCGGCTGAGTGAGGAAGAGGGAGGAGAGAGAGTGAGGTGGGTGGTTTCCAAAGCCCCTAGGGATTAGGGCCGGTAGGTTTTAGTTGAGGGTGGGGTGTAGAAGCTACTTTATAGGGGAGTGTGTGGAGTAGATGGAGGGTTGGGATCCATCCATTCAAAATGGATGGATGGAATTTAACATGAAGAGGAGAGTGTTTCTTCATGAGGGGAATAAGTGGGTGAGATTGGGACCCTATTTTGGGACCCTCTCATTTGGTCATGGCCAATAGGATGTTGCCACACAATTTAATAATTGTAACTTAGCCCCGTAAATTCGAAAAATTGCATGGACACATGAAATGACACAAAAAATTGCGGAGAAAATTATATTTAGAAATTTTCATGGTGAGGGGGAGTTGTGCGTTAGGCACGGGTTTAATTAGGGAGACATTTGGATTAATTTAAGGATTGAAATAGGATTTACAAAGTCAGTATCCCAGATTTAAATAGCAACAAAGCGTCCCGCGAATTTAATTTAATTTAATTGGGACACTTGGGGTCAAAATCCGAAAATGACGCAAAGGCCAAAAATGGTGGGGGCTTGGAGTCAGTCTTGAACCCTTTAGTTGGTCCGGCTCAACGGGTTAAGTTGATATCCCAAAATCGAGGGTAACAACACAGGTGTCCGACACGGAATTAAATATGGGTTACGATTTTTGAAATATTGCGCAATTAATTTAGAGCACACAAAAATTGATTTTTAATAATCAGAAAAGTCCAGTGCCTAATTTGGCGAGTTGAGTCGAAAGTACAATATTTGTACGGAATTTATGGGCTGATATTGGGCTCCGAATAACTAGACAAAGATAGGGCGCGCCAAGGGTTTTAATTAATCGGATTTAAATTCCAGATAAATTATCTCTACGCTAAACCTCAACATCTGCTATCAAAATTTTCCAACCACTCTAACTATCTACAGAATAAATCGAGGGGGTTTACAGGTATTGATCAGTTGTTCATGACAATGCAGGTGATCGTGTAGTAGACATCGTGCGAGCGAAGTCTTGAAGCACATCTTTTCTTTCCTTTCTCCAACCAACTTGTGAGTGGCGTATATTCGATTCAGTTGACCCTTCTTCCAAGTCTTCACATCTAAAATCTTGTATTCTTGCTTGTTCCGATCGAATGATACCAAAATAACTAAAAGATGTCAAGATAAAAAGGAATATACTTGGACTACTTTATGCTTGTCAATCAACTTGTGAACGGTTACCTTATTGCATGCTAGTTCATTTAGAATATTCTGCCTATGCTTCAATGACAGTGTGAATGTATACTTCTTCTAAAATTGTGCTATGTATGGACCACATCTTGCTATGCAATAAACTGTTCCGGGAGACTATGCAAAATAAATCATGCCATGCTACTTGTCTTGTACTCCTGTTGCCTTAAACTGCATCAATTAATAACTTAGCATGGACGCTCTTTGATCACGGACAACTTGTGCACAAGGTCATAGTTCCTGCGGACGGTCGCTGGGGCACTGGCACCGATCCGATCCGGACGGAACTTCTAGTTTAGTCTCTTGTTCTGGACGGGATGGCTTGTAGCGCACCATGTTCTTTCATTGTATATCATCCTCGTCAAAGACTATTGTCCTTTATGGCACCATGCCAGTGATCCCCTTGTATATTTAAACTTGTGCAAGCTAACTTGTGTTTTCGTGGCAGGGAATGACATTGTAAGTATTATGCAGGTAGTTCAGACGGGAAGGTATAAGTCACCGAACGGTGACATGTTTATTCCTGTAAAGTTGCATATCCAATATTTGCTTGTAAAATGAACTAAGACAAGATAGAAAGATTACATAAATAACTTGCATGCTTCACATAAATAACTTGTGATTTGGTATAGTTGGATTAGCTCACCTTCACCAGTGCATTTTGATGTACTGGCCCTCGTTGAAACAGATTCTCCCCACCAAGGAGATCCTGCGAGGAGATGAAGCTACTTTACATTCCAGTCCATCAACCGACATATTCCGATCGTGCCTTAGTAGAAATATTTTGAAGATCCAGGAGCCCGCACACATAATCATGCAGTTCCGTGGAAAAGCGATTGTTCCGCCTGGAGGTCTCTTCTTTTGAAGTATTAGTACAATGATGTAATGTACAGGACGACTATCTCATTTTGAGTCCACTTTTGTAAGCCCGTGCGACAATTCTCTGACTCGTTCAAAAGTTTATAAAAGATATTTATTATCAATAAAGAGAACTTTTCCATGTTTTAATATTTTGTTTCAACCATCTGCGTACTCTGAATATATGCTCGTTATCTAAATTATCTTAGCCTTGTACGGTGCGCAACCTACGCACGCACGGCGTCACGTCCGGAGGACGACTATCGATTCCAAAGGAATCGGAACGTGACACTAGAAAACAAATTTGTACTTAGATTGTCTTCTAGGACTCTTCTTTGTACTCTCTTAGTTTGTTTATCAAATCCAGTTCTTCCGGTTTTCGTTTTGATTTAAATGACAAACAGTTGGATTTTACTGGATGATAACATGCGAGCTGCGATCCTTCCCAGAGCATCAGGGGGTCTTCCATGATGCAGCACACCATTCTAATTCTCGGACTGTGACTGCCATCGAAACCAAGATCCTCCTCTAGGATCACTCGAAGCCGGCCTTTGTCAGAGTTCAATGGAGACCGACTTCCAATCATGGATGTATAGCACCAGAGACGGATTGGAGAGTATCTGAGTATGTAAAGAAGGATGAAAATTGAGGTCCAAGAATTCGAACGCAATCTAATTATTTGTAGCCCACAACTCTGTGAGAAGAATCAGAAATTGCAATTACAATTTTCTGCTCGTGCTCTCTTACATTATGACTCGAAGAATTGTGAAAAAAAAAATGAAAGAATTTGACTTCAGGAGCCGAGTAGTATGTGTGTGCAGTACTGATGGGTGTTTTCCCTATACTGTTGTTATGTATGTATGTATGTATGTATGTACATCCATACCAAAATGTTCCTAACTTCTCGCCCAACTGGTCCTCTTCTTGCTCACGTTGTTCTTCGATAGTAGTCGTCTCTCCAGTTCATCCAAGGCTTCTACCATCCACAAATGCTCACATCCTTCTCTCACTTCCGCGGCCGCAACCCACCTCCGCTTCCTCGCATCCCTCTCCGGCCAGTCCATCAGTTCCTCAGTTACGTGCAAAGGGAACATGAACCCCTCGTAGAAAGTATTGTATCTTCTACTCTTGTACTCCCATTTCCCGAGCACATCCTGTAGTTAGTTGCAGCACAACAATTCATCAGTAACCCGAGTCACACAAAAAAAACCGAAATCGACCAGGGACTAAACTGTAAAGTTGCAAAAGTTCCGCACCTCGACTTCCCCCCGCACTCCGGCCTCCTCCTCCGCCTCCCGCGATGCCGCCTGGGTTATCGTCTCGTCCGACTCCCAACCACCCTGCAGTCATCAATGATCCATCCTTAGTTATTAGCTTCGAGATAGTCAACACGTGTCGATATTAAATAGAGACAGTACGTAATTATGCACGAGGGATTGGATGGTAAGTAATTACCTTTGGAAACATCATTCCGTGTCCTTTCTGGTTGCTGATCACGAGGACCTCTACAGCCTGATTGATCCTATCGAGTCGATAGGGGATGCAGCCGACGACGAGGCGGCGGCCGCCGTCGTCGTAGCGTTGCAGCTCCCGCCCCTGCCTAGCCACTAAGCAAGCCATTTGGGATTCTCCCTGCTCTTTGTAGCTAAGGAAGAGTGAGGAAAGAAGAGGATTTTAGAGAGGATAGGAGAAGAATGGGTTTTGTGAGTATATATATATATATATATATATATATATATATATATATATATATAGACCACAAAAAGAGATGTAGAGAGCGTGGGGAGAGGCTAACCGCGTCACAACTAACCCCTGTTCCTATTCTTCTACTCTCTTTCTGGGTTACTTCACTTTCACTCGGCTGATTTGTACTCTGCTGAGTCAGACCGCTTGCACGTGCATTGAAACCAACAGGACGTGTCAATATCAAATCTCTAGAACTGTGAAAAAAAAAAATTTCAAATATAATTTTACATATGTTTTCTAATAAAAAATAGTACTAATTAGAGTTTAAACTCTGGATTTTATATCAGCTTAGAGTTTAAGTTCTGATTTGTCCAATTTGAAAGTCTATATCTTAAATTTTTATATTTTTTTTTTCCATTATACCCTCTCTACTTTATATGAAAATGTTTTACTGTCACATGGGGGGAGGGTCAAATGGAAAAAATAAAACAAATAATAAAAATTCATGGTCTAAACTTTCTAATTGTACAAGTCAGGACTTAAAACTCTAAGCTGGTATAAAATTTAAGGTCTAAACTCTAATTAGCCTATAAAATTACTAGTATGTATGCATGTGTGTTGCATGTATTTCATACTATTTTGAAATATCAAGTAATAGTCTTTTTATTTTCTATTACTTAAGAAAAGCAAAGTCTTTTAATTTAACGATCTCTCTATAATTTTATGCTATTAGTTTCCTTTACATTTTTATCAAAAAAAATATAATTTTGGATTAAAATTTTACTAATCTATGTTGACCCTGCTGTACCTAAATCCTGGCTACGTCACTGGTGACGAAAAATAACATATTTCGGTCCTCTTTTTTATTACTTAGAAAAAATGATACACAGATTCAAGTGCAAGATACTATCGTTACCGTCTCGACAATTAGACATCCAGTCTGTTAACGCAAAGATCCAATTGCATTGTTCTTTGTATATGATCACGTTAGTTTTGAAAGAAAAAGAAAATGTATTGTTCGGTTGGATAATGACTCGTGATGTTGCATTACATTGTACTCTTTTACGTATCACAAGAATCCGATATCGATTTGTACACAAAACTTCAAACTCCAAATATGTAGATAGAGGAGATGATCATGAAGTAGGTTGATCTCTTGATCGAGAATTTTTTTTCTTTTTCTTGGGGCATTCGGTTGTGAAGTTTGCTAAACAAAGACCCGGAGTCTAGTGTGAACCTTCGTGTAGTTTCACTTTAATTGTTTCTTACGTGCAGACTTAGAGGACCAAATGAGAAATTTATAATTATCGAGTGTCCTTGTTTGAATAGTCTCGTGTGACACAAGTTATATGTGTTGCTTAACCAATCCAAATTTAATGGCACGTGCGAATCTTTTTCTTTCTTTCCTTCTTCCTTTCTTTCTTTCTTTCTTTTTTACTTTTCTGTTTCAAGTGTTAATTATGTGTGTTGCTCAACAACTCCAACATGAATGGCACGTGAAATTTCCCCCCCCCCCCCCTGTTTCTAAGTTTTTGGAATGCAAATATTCCCATGCACAACCTACGTACCACTTTTTTTTGAATTGAACACAGTGTACTTTGTTTGAATTTTTTTTTTTTTGGGAAAAAGTTTCACAAGTTTTGACAGAGAAAAAAACTAAAGATAGTCCATCTTTAAATATCTCCAAAATTTTCATAAATATTTTTTTCTGAGATAATCAACCAAGTTGCTACAATATGAAACAGAAAAAATAAATTTATTGGGATAATAACGATCATCGTTGCTCTAAATAATATTCAATTTTTTTTATGTCTATCTGTTTTCAGGAATTAGCAACTTCAAAGCGCTAAACTTCTGAAACGTTCGTTTGTATCCTTGAAAGTTGGACAGCAGTGGGACAAAACTGCATGGCTTCTACTGTTAACGCGACCTCTCCTCTTGTTGCATTCACTCTCTTGTGTGTTGTGTCCCAAGTGCAAAAAACAAGATATTATATAGAAAAACCAAGCCGCTCTAGCAGCCATAACCTCCCATGATGTGGTAGTGGGAGGCTATCAAGAAAATAATGTCTACTAATTTGACGGTTGCAATAGTAACTACTCCCCACTGAGTGGACAGCTGCAAACTGAAATGGCCACGCTGAATGAACAGTAGCTATTGCTGGATGAACATTAGCCATGTTGGAAAATTGGCCACATTTAATCAGCTGGCTCGTTGGAACACCGAACCACCTTGCTTGCTGGAACCACTGGGCCAGCTGGCCACGCTGGACCAGCAGCTGCACCCCGCTGGAACACGTGATGAACTGCGCAGTGACGCAAAAAATACCATCTCGCATTCGATGTAAAGTGTAGAGTGTGCCACCAAAGCGTCATTCGTCCACGTCCGAGTCGCTACTCCAAAGAATTTTTTTAAGAAATGAGTGACAAAACCAATTGTTTCTTACATATTTGAATCTTGCCCTCTAGTAAAATAGCTTACCATATCAACCACTTGGACTACAAATCCATATATATATATATATATATATATATATATATATATATATATATATATATATATATATATATATATATACTAGATAATAAAAGAAAAATTTTATATTGAAATACACAATTTTTGTTTGCCACGCAAATGATGTCAGATCGATTTCTAGAAAATAATTTCAAATAATCCCTGAGCAGATGTTGGGAATCAGACTAACAGACCAGGGTTCTGGTACCAGATGTTGGTAATCAGACACGCCCTGCAAGCGTTCCGACACCGTGTCTGAGAGTGACCGCAGCGAAAACATTAGGCCAACCCACCTACGATAACCAACCTCCGTCTAACCACAAGCACAGATAAAGACAAGTATATGGCGGTGACTACGTCACCTGAATTTTTTTTAACCTTTATAACTCAGGTGAAATGACAAGATTGACAAAATTAATGTTGAACAATTTGCCATAATAGATTCAACCTTCTCACCACACTCACGAAGAAAAAAAAAGAGATTACAATTGAAATAACTCACCAACCCGTAGTAATCTTCCTGAGCGAAGGCGACGATTCCTCGATCAGATATCTTTCTTCCTTCTGCCTTGGATGACGAAGTCCTAAGAGCAAAGCACGGACTTTCTCTTAGATTTTGTGGACGAGCATCCTGAATCTCCAACTTGTGCTATGCTTTATACTTCCACCCTTCTCAAAATCCAGACTTGACTCCAACAAAATATTATCAACTTTTTGAGGGTGCATCTTTTAGGCTAGGTTTGGAACAACTTATCTAGACTTTTATTTTCCCTTCTCTTTGGAGAAAAGTATAGAAAGATGTTTGGTAACATCGGTTTTTGTTTTTTTGACATAAGAAAAATAATTGAGAAATTTTGACTTACCCCCACTTTATTTACCCATATTCAGGGTGCACCCCACATTGTTTCCATAATGTAGAAGTTTTCTCACTTTTGACGAAAATCGTCTCTTCCTTACGGTCAACTCGTTTGACTCATTTTTTTGGACGAAAATACCTCTGTCTTCTTCTCCTCTCCCTGCTGCAGGCCCCTGCCCCCTCTCTCTGCCACCGTCTCCCTCCTCGCCGCAGGTCCCGCTCCCCCTCCCAGTCGCTCACAACCCCTCCCCCTCCTCCCCTCCCCCACCCCACTATCGTCCCCCTCCCCGCCGCTCGCCCCCGCTCCCCCCTCCCCGCAACGCCCCCCCCACCTCCCCGTCGTGCGCACGAGCAACGGCTGCTGCTGTTGGCTAGGGGGTCGAGGGTAGGGAGGGGGCCCGGTGGCGGTGAGGGGGGGGGGGGGGGCGGCGGGGAGGGGGTGGAGCAGGGGAGAGAGCGACGGCGGTGGCGGCGACGACAGCCTGTCCGCGGAATAGGGGGGTGGGGAAAGAGGAAGAAAAAATTAGAGATATTTTGGTTAAAAAAAAAAATTTGTCAAAACAGTTGACCGTCATAACTTGACGGATTCCATAAAAAAATGAAAGATTTGTACATTATAAAAATAATATAAGATACACCTTTAATATGGATAAATAAAATCGAAGATAAATCAAAAAAATTCAAAATAATTTTTGAAAATAATAAAGAAAATTGCATACTACTACTATTCTATACTTCTCATCTTCTTCATGTTTTCTTAACTCCTTCACGGTTAGTTCCAATCTTTGACACTTTGTACACTTAGTGGGTAAAAATAAAATAAAAAATAAAGAATGATAATTTGCTCGTGATCAAGTTACAACATAAGATCCATGACTTCATTATATTCTACGATCTGATCTATGCATGTGAAGTGTCACTTGTGACGTCAGCCCCAGCTACTTTGCACACCTAAGTAAGCAGCCGTAGCGTTTGATTTCTTGACCACAACACTTGAAAAGTCCAATAGGAGTTCAAAGTAGGAGAAAAATTAACGGCTATTAGCATTTTGACCCAGGATTTTATACTTAGTTTAGAGTTTAAATCATGTCATGAAATATTTAAAATTGAATCCTTGTTTTTTTTTTTTCCATTATATTTTCTTTTCAATTTTTGTTTTTGACTCATATTCAGGCCCATCCGTATGGTAAGCTGGACAAGTCCTCAAATTTAGACAACCCTCCGAATTAGAACAACCTTCAGTCTCCTAAGTTTCAACCTCTCCGTAATAGAGTTTTCACGGTCCATCCTAACTCTTCTCTATTAGTTGAACTAGCAATCCACCAGATCAACATTTTAAGTTTTTATTGGAAAGACCTCGAACTGAGAGAGAACTCGAAATTCGAACTCCACGATGCCGTCAAAATCAGAGGCTTCAACATCGCTGTCAACTCCACCGACCATTAATTTTTTGATATCTTCTTTTCGAGTTAAGGGTAAAGAGAAATCAAATTTAGGACAACCCAACCTCCTAAGCTGGGCCTACTCATATTCAATTCAAGATATAATAAAAAAAAAAGGAAAAAAAATAGAATCTAAATTTTTTCAATTGGCAATACTTAAACTCTAAGTTGATATAAAACTAAGGATCTGAATGCAAATTAGCCCCAAAAATGAACACTGCTACTAGTCTAGTCCACAGCAGACAATGAGTGGCTCGCCAATCACAATCATAAGTAAGTGTAGTCAGCAGCAGTTCAAAACCGAGTGGGAGAAGCCACATTTTACTCAGACTGCCAACTGCAGTCCAAGTCCAGACTCTAAATTATTATTATTATTATTTTTTTTTATTTCCGACATAACGTTTGAAATCGACATAACATTCGAAATTTTGTGTACATTGTATTGCATATTTTTAGGTCTACTGTTCTTCAATTCCTACCATTTTATAAATGAAAAGAATATACGCTCCCGCTCGATCCACTGACCAGGATTTTATATCACTCAATAACTACAAGAGTTACTCGAATTCGATAGTCCAGACTCTACATGATCCATGAAATTGTAACAATTTTAATCAAACTCCTCCTTAAGTATGTACTAGTTAGTAGTAATAAACTAAGAACGTTGCACTTACAAAACTCGTGCACGTTCGAGAAGATTATGTAGGCTATATAGGAGTAGGACATGTGACAGGGTAAGTGTCCATTTTTTTTCACCCACACATCTACGGCCCTATTGTCACTTTAGAAAAATTGTTCAACTCGAGTGAAGGAACAGTGAGCTCAAAATATATGCAACACAGCATACACAAAGTCCCGAAAGTTACGTCAGAGACCTAAAAAAAATTCGAAAAATAAGTTGTTACCACATAGGAATGACAAAGTTTTATTTAAAATTCATTCTTCAATGCAATTGTCAAAGTAAATTGTTAAACTTGCGTGACGAAAGTTATAGAAGGCATCATAAAATTTGTTGTATAGGTCTAACAATATACTTGATAACGTCTTTACTTCTATGTCATAAATTATGAACATAAAATATTTAGAAAAAAAATAAAGAAAATAAAATGTTGTTTTGAAAGTTCAAAGAAAAGAAGGATCCCAATAATTTTGCGTTAGGAGGAATTTTCTATTTTAATGTTTTTGTGAATATACTCATTAATATATCAGAAAATTTACTGTAGCGAAATAAATTTATATTAAATTTATGCAAACGAAATAAGTTTGCTAATATTTAAAATACAAACATCGTCCGCCAACAGTGTTGGCGGAAAACACCATAAACGTCCACGTACGCAAAAAAAAAAAAAAAAAAATATTATAAGTGGACCCCACAACCCAAATTCCGCCAACAGAGTTGGCTGAAATTGGGGGGGGCCAATTTCAGCCAACACTGTTGGCGGAAATTGGGCTGTGGGCCCCCCACGGATCAGTTTGTTTGGTTTAGTTGGTTTGGTTTGGTTTAGTTGGTTTGGTTTTAATTGATTTGTTTTATTATTTTTTTAATTAGTTATATTTGTTTTCTATTTAGTTTTTTTCTATTTAGTTTAGTTTTGGATTTGATTTTTTTTTTTAGTTTAACATCCAAAATAAAATATGTTATAATTGAACAAAAAAAAAAAAATTCCAAAATGTTGGCTGAATTGTTGGCTAAAAAAAACTAAATCCAAAACAAAACCAAATAACCAAAAAAAACCAACCAAAACAAACCAATCCAAACCACCCCAAAAAAAACCCGTGGGCCCCACTCCCAAAATCCGCCAACTATGTTGGCTGAATTTGGGTGGGGGGCCCACGGATTATTTTGGATGGTTTGGGTTGGTTTAGTTGGTTTGGTTTAATTATTTATTTTGTTTCATTATTTTTTTCATAATAGATATAAAATAATTAATTTAAATGTTTCTAAATTTTTTTTGGAGATCGAAACATCGTTTTAAATCCGTGGGCCCCCACATCCTATATAAATTTATTTCACTACAGTAAATTTTAAATATTAAAAAATAAGATTACCGAAAATCAAATTTGGAGGTCGAAACATCGTTTTTTTGCAATTCTAAATTTTTTTGAAGTCCGTCAAATGGTGGAACGGTTTATCCCGAAGTACTTTTCCATACGATCATTTTTGCTCAAACTGGAGCTTGTTTCGATCTCCCAGTCAAAAGTTATGATACTTTAAAGTTTTATATTTTATATTTTTGTCTGTAATATGTACGTCTTAATTCGGATGAAAATTCTCTCTACACGAATTGTGTTAGTCTCGTCAAAAACATACAAATCGACCTATTGTGTGACGAAAAACGATTTGAAACAAATAGTTATGGTCGTTCGAAGTCTGATCGACGGCAGACCTAATATTCGTACGGTAGATTTTTTTTTTTTTTTTTTTTTGTCCAATGATAATATATTTTATTTTGGATGTTAAACTAAATAAAAAAAAAATCAAAATACAAAACTAAACTAAATAGAAAAAAATATAACTAATTAAAAAAATAATAAAACAAATCAAATAAAACCAAACCAACTAAACCAAACCAAACCAACTAAACCAAACCAACTGATCCGTGGGGGGGCCCACAGCCCAATTTCCGCCAACAGTGTTGGCTGAAATTGGCCCCCCCCAATTTCAGCCAACACTGTTGGCGGAATTTGGGTTGTCCACTTAAATTTTTTTTTTTTTTTTTGCGTACGTGGACGTTTATGGTGTTTTCCGCCAACACTGTTGGCGGACGATGTTTGTATTTCAAATATTAGCAAACTTATTTCGTTTGCATGAATATAATATAAATTTATTTCGCTACAGTAAATTTTCTGTTAATATATGAAAGTATTTCTGACGAGTCCATTAGCTCTAAGCCAGATCAACAATCTTCATCTCAATAATTATTATTTTTAGATGAATTACTTTATTTATTTACAAGCCTGTATTTCATACTATTTTAAAAAGTCAAACAATTAGTTTTTTGATTTTTTACTATTTGAGAAAAGTAAAATCTATTAATTTTTTACATCTTGATATTTTTTTTACACATAATTACCAAACAATCTATGTTAAATTTAATAAACAATTTTAAGTAGTAAACATAAATAAGAATAATTTAGGAAAAAAGAATTACACGGTGATGTTTTACTTTCCTTAGTAAAGATTAAGCAGAAGCTGAAATTATTTAGTAACAATTACTTTATCTATTTATTACAAGTATGTTTATTTTAAGACAATTTTTGAAGGCAAAGATGCAACTGCCATCTATTCTCACCGCAGGTGACTATACCACACCAACCATAGATCTCCAAAATCCCATCATCATCTCACACACTGAAATTCCAAACCCCACAATTTCCCGCCCAAACCGAAAAAAAAAAAACCCTCTCCCCCCTCCGATGCCGGAACCCAACTCCGACGAGTCCCACCTCGCCGGCGAGATCGCGCGCGTCCTCGACGAGTGCCGGCTCTCCCACGCACTCCACCCGCGGAAGCTCAGGGAGCTCTCGCTCCTCCGCTCCCGCGCTCCCCTCCGCTGCTTCTTCCCCCCCTTCGCCCGAGCCCTCTCCCCCCTCTTCAGCTTCGCCAGACGCACCGCCGCGTCCGAGCGCGCCGTCCGCTTCGTCTCCGCCTTTGCCGCCACCGCCGCCGCCGCCGCCGCCGACGACGATGGGTTCCTGGAGGAGTTCTTGCGGTTTCTTCTCGTCGCTGCCCGTGCCGGTCACCGTGCGGCTAGATTGAGGGCGTGCCAGATCGTATCGGAAGTAAAGTTTCTGACTTTAGGGTATAGGATTGAATTTTTTGTTTTTCTCCTCTTAAAGTGCAAATTTCCTTTGTTGTTGGTACTTTTTGTATACTTGTATATGTTGGATTGTATCTCGTTTCTGGTTGAGCGCTCAAAATGTGGTGACAACGGAGTTGATAGTTTAATCTCACAATAGAAATTATTTTATGGACCGGGCACAGTGCACCATTCCTCTCCCGAACTGTTAGATTGTATAGGGACATGTGCATGCACATATCCCCATGATAATCTAACAATTGATATGTGAATGGTGTACTGTGCCCGGCACACCCAATATTTTTTTTTCCAGGTAGGAAGTGGGATCATGAGTTATAAATAATTGGGATTGGTTCAGGCCGTACATTGGAATTCTCTTTTAAGATATATGAGCCCAATCCAATATCGTACCTCATGAGCCAACTCTAGTTCGGGTCACACCACGTTCCCAATAGTATATTTAATCGCCCCTCTCGGATTGGAGCTACTTGCTGAATTGCGGTGAAAATTTCAAACTTTCTCGATTTAGAAGAAGGAAATTTTGTTTGTATTCTAATTTTTCTCTCTCTCTCAAAGTTTTGGTCTAGATTCTGTGTTTTTCTCGATTCACAAATTGGAGTAAGTTGCTGAAGTTTGACAAAAAAGTTCGAGTCTTTGTTGACTTAGGAGGAGGGACATGGGTCATATTCTTCCGAACTGCAGCATTGGGTTTCTTTTCTTCTCGATTGCATCTTGAATTGAATCAAGCTGCTCAGGTTGGATGAAAAGTTTGAATTCTTCTCGAGGAGGAAATGTGGTTCATATTCCACTTGTTTCTCCAACTTTGTTAGCTGGGATTTGGGTTTTTCTTGATTTACCCTTTAAAATGTATTATTTCTGTGTGACTATATGATGGTAGGCCCAATTTGTTAAGGAGTCTATGAGTTGTTTATGTAATATACGATGTGTTGGATTGCTCATTGAGTGAGAATTCTGGGGCAGCTTGGTTAAGAATCTTTAGATTGTAACACATTATACCGAAGCTGGTTCTCAATCTAGGATTCGGGGGTATTTTTCTATAATCCCCTCCGAGTTTGGTTTAGTTTACTGAAGCTGTTCCTTCCCATGCGTTTGATGTCTGTATGATTTATTTATGAAAAATACGAGTTAATTTTCACTCACAAGCAGGATTTTTGTAACCGTGGCTCTTTTTCTGTTAAAGTAGACGTACCTTTTTCTGTAAATTGTAATTTGCTTTCTAGACTAAGAAAAGTTCTATTAGTTGACCTTTTCTACATACTTGTATGTTTAGGTTGTGTTTGGTTTGGTAGAAAGTGAGCGAAATGTAAATAAACTGAAAGTGTTTCATGTAGAAACCAAGGTTCGCAGTAATGAAATCGGTTTTGGACCTTTCTGAGTGTTAGTATCGGTGGTTTCATTAGTTTAGTATATTTGAGATTGGAGTTTCGGAGTATTTAGTTTTGGAAAGTCAAAACTAATAATAAATTATTCATTAAAAACTAGAAAATAGTTCATATATTTGGGTAACCATGAAATAGTTCATATATCTAGGGCATAGTTATATGTATTAATTATTATTTCTCGTTAGTTTTGAATGAAAAATGATATTAAGATTGATTGATCCTGTGAATCTATTAATAAATAAATATACAACTTCGACAAATATAATGTTTTGGATGCGTCTATAAGAACACGTTGTAGCATGTAGATCTTTGACACATAGCATGTATAGGTTGAGGTTTTAGCTTACACTCAAACTGGATATTTCACCATATATGTTTACTATTGAGATTCTGTTAATGAGTTGATCTAGTATATGTATCTAGGATCTGATGGAAATTTCTCACTATTTATAGATCAACAGAGCCCTAATGCCATGTTTTTGGATTGGCTACACGAATTCTTATTTTCCAGTCCGTTATGTTAAGGGCCATCTCCCCTCTCATATTAACAAAAGCCATTTCTTTTTTTCACTATGTCTATCCAACTTTTGCCTCTATCTCTAGTGGATCCTTCAACTAATCACCTATCACTCCCTTCGAGTGGATTTACTGGTCTCTGTTGAACATGTTTGAACTATTTAACAGATTTTCTCTCATCTTATCCTCAATCAACTCCATCCAGCTATTCATGCACTCATTTATTGTCCTCTCTTATAACTATTAGGAGTCAATCATATCAACATTCTCATTTCGGTTTAGATCTAGAATCTATAATAACAAGAATAACAACCACCATACTAATAGTAATAAATAATAAAAATAATAGTAATAATGATTATTCTTATCATTAGTATCATTTGAAAATATCTCCTAATAAATTTATTTAATTTGTTGAATATGTTCCTACTTTTGAATATAATGAAGGAAAACCTGAATACCTTATATGTTCCCTTAAAGTATCCTTAGTTGAGTTGAAATCTGGTAGAATATTTTGCTTAGCTTTATTGATGTGAGGAGCTACATATTTATAGGAGATGCCAACCCCTCTCTATTTAATTCTATCCGATGTGGGACTAAAGTCCCTTTTATACTCTCAACATTCCCCCTCAAGATGAGCGATAGATATCAATCATCCCCATCTTGTTACATAGTTTAGAAAGACTCGATGAATTAAGACCCTTAGTCAGACAATCTGCAACTTGTTCTTCTGAGCGAACATGGTCGAGCTTTAATATCCCTTTTTCTAGCTTCTCTTTAATAAAGAACCGATCGATCTCGATGTGCTTAGTTCTGTCATGCTGAACTGGATTGTTAGCTATACTTATTGCAGCTTGACTATCACTCAGAAGATGCAATGGTGTTTCCTGGTCCAGTTTCAACTCTGTCAGCAGTGCTCTTACCCACAACAACTCTGATACTCCCAGAGCCATAGCTCTATATTCTGCTTCAACAGTCGACCGTGATACCACTGACTGTTTCTTGCTTCTCTATGAGACTATGTTACCTCCCACAAAGACACAGTACCCTGAGGTAGATATTCTGTCGTTCATGCAGCTTACCAAATCTGCAACCCAGTATCCCTCAACACCCATGTGTCCATTTTTTTTGAACCATAGTCCTCTTCTAGGAGTCCCCTTCAGATATCTCAAGATATGAAAAACTGCGTCCATGTGGCCCTTCATTGGATCATGCATGTAGCGACTCACTACACTCACAACAAATGAGATATCAGGGCGAGTGTGGCATAGATAAATCAATCTGCCTACAAGTCTCTGATATCTGTCACGATCAACCGTCTCTCCTGCCTCTGCCCCCAACTTATCTCTCTGATCAATTGGAGTGACTGCCGATCGACATCCCGGCATCCCAGTCTTTGTGAGCAGATCTAGTATATACTTCCTTTAAGAGAGGATGATCTCATTTCTTCCTCAAGCCACCTCTTCCTCAAGTCACCTCGATTCCGAGAAAATACCTCATCATTCCCAAATCCTTCACTTCAAACTCCTTGGCGAGTTTTGATTTCAGCTAGGTGATCTCCTTCTCATTATCACCTATGATCACTATATCATCCACATACACTGCAAGTATGGTGATGTGGCCTCTTGTATGCTGGAAGAAGACCGTGTGATCTGCATTAGTCTGGCGGTACCCTATGCCTGTGACAGCCTTCCTGAATCTATCAAACCAGGCTCGAGGAGATTACTTGAGTCCATACAGTGATTTCTTCAGCTTGCACATCTTTTCCGCCGACTGTTTCGTGGAAAACCCGGGGGGGGGGTCTCTATGTATACTTCTTCTTGTAGATCCTCATGAAAAAATACGTTCTTCACATCCAATTGATACAGTTGCCACCCATGGTTTGCTGCAAGGGAGATCGGGGTTCTCACAGTGCTTATCTTGGCTACTGGAGTAAACGTCTCATTATAGTCGATGCCATATGATTGAGTGTATCCCTTTGCAATCAACCTTGCCTTGTACCGCGCTACTTTACCTTCTGGCGTCTTCTTTACTGCGAAGACCCATTTGAATTCCACTGCTTTCTTCTCTTTAGGCAACGGAACAAGCTCCCATGTCCCATTTCTTTCGATTGTCCCAAGTTCTTCCAACATTGCAGCTCTCCACCTTGGATCTTCCTTTGCCTCCTGCCAACACTTGGGCAAAGATGTTGTGTCTAACGATGCAATGATGCTCGATAAGTAAGGGATATATTAGAGTATGATAAGAAATTGACAATGTCATGTTCATAACTATAACGATTAGGAGCTTTTTTCTCATTACTGCGAGTAGATCTCCTTAAGGGAATATGGGAAATATGAGGTAGTGGTGGAGAGATCATACCATCCGAATCAAAGAGATCCGTATCCGAATCAGAGGGATCCGGTGCAGGAGAAACATCTTCAAGAGTTGGGACATGGTTAGGCGAGGGACTTGGCACAATAATCGAGGGACACGACACAATATTGGACTGCTGCTCTCTCCTTCCGTAGACTTGGAGCTCTGTAGTCTGTTTCTCCCCCTGCACAACATCACTTTCTTCCTCCTGATTATCACCACTTTCTCCCTCCCCATTCTCATCACTTTCCTTACCCTCGCTATCTCCCCCTTGTTCCCTTGTACCAGCTTCCGTCATTGGGCATGGAACTGACCCGACAATCACGCTTGGGCCCATCTCCCCCTCACTCCTAACACCTCATGTGTTAGGTGCGTCACCAAATACAGACCCTTCACCTGAACCATTGTGGTAGTATGATTCCATCTCTCTGAATGTAACGTCCATGCTCACAAAGAGCCTCCGCTCCACCGGACTCCAACAAGAGTATCCCTTCTGAGTCCCTGAGTAGCCAACAAAGATGCACTTCACCGCTCGAGGGTCCAACTTTTCCACAGCAGGTCTGTTATCTTTCACAAAGCATACACATCCAAATATCTTTAGGGAAACAATGTACTTATTTTTTTCTGTAAGCATCTCAAATGGTGTCTTCCATCCCAACACGTGAGAGGGCATCCTGTTGATAAGATATGCAGCCGTCAACACAGCATGCCCCCACAAGTGTTTAGGAACATTCATGGCAAACATCATTGTCCGTGCTACTTCCAACATGTGCCTGTTCTTCCGTTCTGCCACGCCATTCTTTGCTGGTGTATAGGCACACAAAGTCTGATACCGTATCCCATAGGTTGATAAGTACTCTTCAATACTCTTGTTTGTGTATTCTATCCCATTGTCAGATCTCAAAATCTTCACTTTAGCATTATACTTGGTTGTAACTCTGCGATAAAAATCTTGAAAGCATGCAAAGACGTCACTCTTAGTCTTCATTAGGTATACCCATGTGACACGAGTGTAACAGTCAATAAATGTGACAAACCATTTAAAATCATTAACACCAGTTGTAGGATAAGGTCCCCACACATCTGAGTGTATCATATCAAAAACAGCTAAACTTCTATTTTCAGAACTCACATAAGAGCTTCTGGTATATTTTTCAAGCTCACAAGCATCACAAACAAACTTTTGTTTATTAGCCTTTTGATACATAGATGGATACATCCGATTCAGTAGACTCTTCATCCGATTCAGTAGACTGAATGAAGAGTGTCCCATGCACTGATGTTGAAGTAATAATTCTGCTTCTACAGTTCTTCGTGGCTCCTCCGGTTGTGCTTCCTCCACCAGTGACGCTAGTGTTGCGTGCAGTCCACCCCTGTCCAAGTACCATAGACCCTTATGCCAAGTGCCAGTCCCCAGCCGTCTCCCTGTTCCCTTCTCCTAAAACGTTACCTTAGAAATGTCAAAGGAAACAATACAATTAAGTTGAACAATGGCACTAATGGACAAAAGATTAACAGGAAAAGATGGAGCATGCAAGACATCAGTAAGGGTCATGGAAGGGGTGCATTTAATCGTGTCTTTACCCAGAATTGGTCTGGCAGTACCATCAGCAGTCTGAATGCTTTCAGGCGTTGTCAGGTGAGTGTATTGTTGGAACTCACCATGAGAACCCGTGACATGGTGAGATGCCCCAGAGTCAATTATCCAACCTGGCTGGTGGATAAATGCAAGAGCATGAGTAGGTATACCTGTGCTTGTTTGGACATAATAGATGATGTTACCCCCGGAGGTGGTTGGAGTCGATGCCCCAGGGATGGTGGCTTGACTGTCGTCGGATCCAAGCCTCATGCTACTCCACATCTCTAGCATTTTTCTCTCACTAGAGGTTATTCCGGGTGGCTGATTATCACTTCCCTCTTCTGCCATATTTGTCTTGTGCCATCCAGAATGATTACTTCTGCCACCAGTATAGCCTCCTCTGCCACCCCTACGTCCTCCACGGCCGCGTCTGCGGCCGTTGGACTTGCCTCTCAGGGGTTTCGTATAAAATCTGATGAAGTATCCAGGATCTCCACATTTGTAGCACCCTCCCCATCCGAAAGAATTTGGGTTAAAAACTGCTAGGACTGATTTTTCTCCCGGAGAGTTAATGGTACTAGGCATCAGCTTCAATCGTGCCTCTTCTTGTGCCATAGCAGCTATGGTCTCCTCCAGTGATGGCAGCCTGGGTTGTGCAAGTAGGACATTCCTCCTCTGCTCAAATGCTGGATTGAACCCCTTTAGGAACTTCATCATCCTCTGTCGCGAAACATATTCCATAAACTTCTTATAATGTTTCGCAAATGCCAATAGGATCATAGTGGTCGAGATCTGACTAATACTTCTTCAGCAGAGCCGCATACTCAGAGATGATGTGATCTTCTTGGACCACCTTATCAAGTTCATCTTGTAGTTGGAAGGCCCTCATAGGGTTGTTCGACCCTCAATACATGTCTTTTAGCGCCCTCCAAATGTCATCAGTGCCCTCCATCGCTTCCACATTGTCCGACACTTGGTCGGTCAATGAAGCTGTCAACCATTCAACTACCATATTGTTGACGATTTTCTACACAACAAACTTCCGTGAGGAGTGATCTTCATGTGCCTTGGTTTGGCCATTCACATAGCCCAGCAAGCCTCTTACCTTCAGAGTTCGCATCGCCTGACGCGACCACTTCAAATAGTTGGAAGTGCCCTCCAACTTTATCTCAAGTTTTTCCAACTTTTCCATCTTGGAGGTGGAGAGGAGGGGAAGGGGGGCGGAGGGGATGAGAGGGGGGGGGTGTGGGAGAGGGGAGGGGGATTAGGGTTTGGAGAAGGAGAGGGAGGGGGGGTTTGGCTCTGATACCAAGTTGAAATGTGGTAGAATATTTTGCTTGATTTTATTGATGTGAGGAGCTACATATTTATAGGAGGGGCCAACCCCTCTCTCTTCAATTCTATCCGATGTGGGACTAAAGTCCCTTTCATACTCACAACAGGTTGCATAAGTTTCATTATCAAGTTATTGTTTTCAAGTAATATTGTTTTCTTTCTTCTAATTAATCCTTCTCTAACTTCAAACCCAGCATTAGGTATTTTACCATCTCATCTCTTTAATTGCAAATGGTAAAGATGTAAAATCTGTAGCCCATTTTGCTAGTATTTTATAGACAGTTAGTCTATAAGGTTAACTCTTTCAAGGTTGAACCAATTGATGTTTTCCATAAAAGCTGGAAGTTTGGATTGCATATTTTTTTCTTCAGAGGTATAAATATTTGAAAATTTGAATTAATAACTAAACTGATAGCTTAAGGTTATGGTAGATCATCTTCGAGACAATCCAACTCTGGATTAGATTTTCAAGGCTTCTCCCTGTTAAGTTGAAGTTGTTTATTATTATTTAATAATAGTTTGAATTGGCGAACTCGTACATACTGAAATACTTGTTTGAATTGATGACTCAGACAGCTCTATGAGAAGCCTATAGTGTTTTGTTTTGCCAAGTAACTCACTTCTACTCAATACAATAGAAGGAAAAAGCCTATAACCTATTTCCCAAGTCCTTTGAATGAGGATCTTGCTTATCATCTTCCCCCATTTTCAAATCCAGGGTTTAGGTTCTTTTGCATGTTTGCTCTTTTAATTTCTTTTGATTTCCTTAGATTCATGTGTATCTATTTATTATGATATCTAAAAGTCTTCTCATATTAAAACCAAGGATCGCAATATTGGAATTGATATCGGACCCTTCCTATGAGTACCGGGATCAACGGTATGGCAATATTTGCGGTTTCAGACCGGAGTATTGGATTTTTTGGTATCAGAAAGCAAATAATTATTAGGGTTATTTAGTAATAGGGTCTCACATAATAGATGAAATTAGGTTTTGGGTCTCCAAAGTGTCCGACGCATTAGATTTTGGATTCGAACAGTGATTTTGAGATCCGAAGTCTAATGCCGGACACTTTAGAGACCCCAATCCTAATTTTCATATATATATGATACCATAGTTACCTAATTTGCCAACCCCTCTACGTCTCACGAATTGGGACGAACGACCCCGAACGGGGTGCATTCGCGACCCGTTCTTCAAATTTAGCGACCTGGATTTTGATGGCTTTGGTTATGAACTTATGATATTTGGTTTAGTTACAAGAATATTGTCTATGCTTTCCTTTACTTGGATTTTGATGGCTTTGGTTATGAACTTATGATATTTGGTGTATACTTCTATATAATTGTATATCGTACAAAAGACGACCCAAATAAAAAAGAACAACGACCCCAAATAGCGTACCGAATAAGCCTACCCCCACCGCACCGCGTACCGACTGAGGTACCTTACCGCGTACCACGTACCAAAGCGACCAACGATCCTGGTAACATTGTATGAGACCCTATTACTACATAACTCTAATTATTAATAAATTTAGAGAAAATATTTTAGACATTTAGGCATGATTTTAAGTATTTTATGTGTTGTTTCATAATAAGTTCTAAAATTGAATGAAATAATAGTCACCATTGTTGATTGGTTTACCGTCGATAGATAAGTTTTCTTCATTTACATGCTTTTACAAGCTTACTATGCTTTTATATCCTTGCAAATTAGTCTTTTTCGTTCAATTTTTTTTGCCGAATTGACTAGGAAAGAGACCCCAAATTTCGGTATTAGTCACTATTGGTATCGATCGGTATCTGATCGGGATATGCCAAACCATATCGGTATCGGCTGTATCGGATCGGTATCGGCCGATACTGCCAACTATGATTAAAACTAGGTTTTATGTTTCCTTAAAATCCTCAAATCTTTGCAATACAATTGCAAATATTTCCATCTTAATCCACTTGAATCGCATTTATGTTAAGGCCAAATTTTACAATAATTTAGGCTTTGGTTTGGGTACCGCTTATCTGGGCTGCTTTTGCTTTTTTCGGAAAGCAACATAAAAAGTTGTTTGGTAACATCAACTTCTACTTTTTTTGTGAGCTAGTTTATTCTTTGGGCAACTTTTGAAAGTAGGTGGAAAGATGTCTTTGAAAAGCTGTTTCTGCTTCTTCTTTTTGAGAATGCAGAAGAAATACCACACCATCCTCATTTGTTTTACCTTTTTACTATCCAATGTTCTTCCATGTACAAAGACAAGTTCAAACATGCATAAGTAGGTGTATTAAATATATGTAGATGCACAAGAAAAAATTAACATTGTTGTATCCTCATGTCTAGGGTTTAATATTTGTTTTTTTAATCACACCTTAGCATTACTGTTTTTTTTTCCTTCCCAAATTTTATGTGTACCCGTCCTATGAGTTCTCTTAGAAACCTGTTTTCAATATCAAGGGGTTCATTTCCACAAAAGAAGCATGAATTTGGATTACCTTGATCAAATATTTTATTTGTTTTCTTGTATATGTTAATTGTTATTTGTGAAACTAATTACAAATTATACTTTTCTTAATCTCATCCTTCCCATCTAAGATTTAGATTCTTTCTGAAATTCTATGTATGGCATTTGTGCATCCAACATCTAGTGATTTTGATTATGATCTTTTATAAATGTCATGCACTTGTAGATATGCTAAATATGTCAATAAGTTATACCTTAGGATTAATTTTCCTTATGTTATTAGTTCTTTCTCAATTTTCGTTAACTTAGGTGGTGAAAGTATGAAATCCTTTTGTTATTATAGGAACTTGAAGTTGAGTAACTAAACTGCATTTATTCCACTTATTTGCAACAGGAAAAGGGTTTTGTTATTATTTTGAAAATTTCCTTGAATATGTGAACTTATTGTGCACGTGGTCATTTTCTTTTCTGTAGATTATAATGAGGTTGCCAGATGATGCAAAAATCAGTGATGAATTATGGGATGAAGTTATAGACACCATGAAGCAGCGAATAGAGGACAAAGTCCCTGCAATCCGCGGATTTGCTGTTCGTGCTCTGTCACGCTTTGCAAGTGACGGGGAAAATGATGACACTATCAATCTCCTTCTCCAGGCTCTACCTCGAGAACAAAATGCTGTAAGCTAATCTCTTAGCAATTTCATTAGAATTTTCACTTCATTCTCTAATTTTCTAAAATCTGAAACTATGTAGGAGGTACGTAAAATTGTAGTTTTGTCTATGCCGCCTTCTAATGACACATCTGCAGCAATTGTTGAATCTACGCTTGATGTTAGCGAGGCAGTTCGCAGGGCTGCATACTGTGTCCTGGCGAGTAAATTTCCACTTCAAAGTCTGAGGTAAGGAAGACTATATAATGGAAATAAACTCCATTCAGATTATACATGGTAGTTCTAATTTGTTTCATGCTTTACCAGTATTAAGTTAAGGACCACTATTCTTCAGAGAGGCCTTTCAGATAGGTGCCCATCTGTGACCATAGAGTGTGTGAAGATGCTGAAGGATGAGTGGCTTACAAAGTGCTGCGGTGGAGATCCTGTTGCTCTCCTGCGATTTCTTGACGTAGAGACATATGAGCTAGTTGGAGAAGCTGTAATGGAAGCCCTTTTAAAAGATGGTATAGTGAGAGCGCGAGAAGATCAGAGCATCAGGCAGCATTTGATGTCTGAGAAAAACAAGGGCAAGTTCCTTATGAATTTGTTGGTTCTATATTATGTTTG
Organism: Iris macrosiphon; assembly: GCA_036927795.1. Lineage (NCBI taxonomy): Eukaryota > Viridiplantae > Streptophyta > Magnoliopsida > Asparagales > Iridaceae > Iris > Iris macrosiphon. The sequence goes on along the minus strand of JAYESA010000007.1, from coordinate 204,039,318 downwards.
ATGCTTCATTCATGATATCTTATTCAGTATATTACATACTAAATACCAAATGACATAAATACTTAAAGGCTAACAAGATAGTTGTTATGAGTATAGTACTGTACATCTCTACTTTCTACTTGACGATGTTGACATTCTCTTTAACTATTACAATTTAAGATACAAGAATTTGATGTTCTGAAACTGAAGACGTGTCGTGGCTTCTTAGATATAGACATGATTTGGTAAGGACATAAGATGTTGATTTTATTTTTTGCTAATTAATAACTTCATGCATCTATCTTTTGCGAGTGGATAGCTACTTGAAACTAATCTACTCCATATATTTGCTGCATATCTTAAAGGACTTCTAGAGAACACTCGTATTTGGAAAGTTATTTTCAATTATTAATCAGGGATATTTATGGGGTGGAAATTGACGTTATATGAATACATGATAATCTAAAGTTTTCACCTACAAGTTTTTGTAATATCCTGTGAATCATGCCATCTTTTTGTTGCTATACAAACCCCGTTTTTGCGACACGAAGTTTTTTTTTTTTTTTTGGACTTTTACTTCTGACACAAATCTGCCACTTGAACTAATGAGATTAACTTCTTTTTTCTTTTGGTTGTGGATATATGCCAGGAGGGTGCACTTCTGGCATTCAGCTAATGGCGCCAGAGATTTCTCTCTATTGGAAAACTCTATGCAGGCATTTGCAGACTGTAGCTAATGTAAGGATGATAAGTAGAGTTCCCTAATATACACTTTTTGGATCTTTCTTCTTACGTAGTCATGCAGATAGCTGTTCCATTGTTATTCTGGGTCTTGGACTTGTCATTGTTAATATTAGGAATCTTATTGTGTTGGACTTCTGTTTTCTTAAGTTTTTTTATCTGCGGGTCATTTTTATACTATATTTGGAAAGGAGCTGAGAGTGTCGATTTCATAAACTAGGCTGGGTTGATTGCTAAAATATTTGATGATAGTTTCATATGTTGTATTTTGTAACTTGTGTAACTTTGATTTGGTATATAACCCTTCATGGGATTGTCATTCCTCTTTGGCTTAATGTGTCATAGAGATGAATGCAATTCTCAATAGCAAAATTTATCATCTTACCTCTTCCTTTAAACTCATAATAGTCTATTGGAACATGGAGACTGTTCCTTGGTTGCATGGGCTTAAATTGCTAATCCCATAGCCAAGTCCACCTACCTGCCAACTGCCACCCTAGGTTTTATGGCATGACCCTTTCATGCTCATAGCTATCTTTGCTAGGATTTTGGCACCATCATAGAGGGTTGGCGTCACGTTAACAATCAATTATAAAACTTACCAATTATTTTATGGAATTTTCTTATGCTCTATAATTGACCTCATTCTAATGGTAGTTAACTGACCCCGTTATAATTGTAGAAGATTCTTGGGAATTTGTCATTCCATTGCCGATATAACAATTTAAGGCTTGCTCTTTACGAATAAATAAATAAATAAATAAATAAATAAATAAATAAATAAATATGACTCTAAGCATAATGAATATTTACCAAGTGTATGGACTTTTTCTGGATACCTTCAGGAAAATGCATTGCATTGTCATGCGTCGTGGCCTAAAGTTAGGAAGGATATACTCTCGTACATAATTCTTTGAAGGCAATAGGTCCAAGTGTGAGGGAAAAAGAGAAAAAAGAAAAGGGTGAATATAAGGAAAATGAGTTGGAATTTCTCAAGAATGAAAACAGACTTGTACTGTTTTCTTCATAGCAACACATCCTATATTCTCTTCCTTGTCTCCCAGGAAGCACGTGAACTCAAAATCTGTCATGTCCGTATCAGACATCAGACATGACACAAACAGGCCAAAATGTACCAAGACAGGCCAAACTCAGTGCCCCGTCCATGGCACCATGTCCATACTGTCTCGTGCTGTATTTGTGTCGTGCAACACAGTGTTCCATACTCCAAAGTGTATTAGTACACACTGCTGATTGCCTGTCTCCTTTTCTATCCGTGTTATGTTTGTCTCTATTGAAGGTCTTTTTTAAAATTGCACAGGCTAAAGGTTCTGATGCTGCAAGTGCTACTGGCGCAGAAGCAGCAGTTCATGCATCTGAAGCTTCAGAAAATAATGACCTTCTTGAGAAAATCCTTCCTTTGACATTTTCTGATTATGTTGAATTGGTAAAAGCGCACATTGCTGCAGGTACTGCTAAGTTCCTTACTGCTAAATTAAGCTCTCGTATTTTACTATTTTTATTGAACAACACATTTTATGTGGTATTCTAGGGCCAAACTATTGTTTTGCATCCCGGCAGCTACTACTCCTTGGTGCAATGCTTGATTTCTCAGATACCACAAATAGGAAGGTTGCTAGTTCCTTTGTCCAAGAACTTCTGATTAGGCATCTTGAATATGAAGAAGATGATGAGGGGAATAGGATTATACTTGGTGATGGAATTAGTCTTGGAGGAGATAGAGACTGGGCCAAAGCAGTATTGGAGTTGGCCAGAAAAGTGCATGCTTCCGTCGGAGAGTTTGAAACAGTAGCTACTACTGTCGTTGAGGAGCTTGCCCGTCCCTGTAGAGAAAGAACTGCAGACTTCACTCAGTGGACGCATTGCCTTTCAGTGACTGGTCTACTCTTGGAAAGCATTGAAACTCTTCGGAGCCTGCGGGGAAAAGCCATTGAACCTACTGTACTATTACATTCTTTATTGCTTCCAGGGGTTAGTGGTTTTAACGTAGATTTCCGTTATATATTCTTATTAAAAGACTTTAATACATTGTAACATCATATTTTATGATGATCAACTCTCCTTCCCTTAGATTTTCTGAACACCATCTTTTATATGTATTACAGGCAAAACAGATGCATGTTGATGTACAAAGAGTCGCTACAAGGTGCCTTTGTCTCTTCGGACTTTTAGAAAGGACACCAAGTGAAGATCTTGTGAAGCAGTTGCGTCTGTCATTCATTAATGGCCCGGCTCCTGTTAGTATAATGGCCAGTAAGGCACTAATTGATCTTGCCATGTGGCATGGTCTTCAGGAAGTTGACAAGGCTATCGGGATAGATCTCCAGAAGTCCAATGATGAGGAAAAAGATGGATTTAATTTGGTTAACTTATCAGACCCAAATGTGAACATGAGTGTTGGATTGCTTGATCTCTTGATCTCTGGACTTGACAGGGAAGATTGGGTTGACGATGATCGAGAAAGTGTTCACGCAATTCTCGGGGAGGGGCTTGCAAAGATTCTTCTTCTGAGTGACAATTACCGAAGTATACCTTTTTGCTTACATCCGATTATCCTGGGCAAACTTGTTAGCTTGTACTTCAGTGATGAAATCAGTGATCTGCTAAGGTTATTACTATAATCCTCTGCTCCTAATGGGTCATGAATCATTAAAAACATTTCTAACTCTTTATTTTCTTTTGTTTTATTCACAGATTAAAACAATGTTTGTCTGTGTTCTTTGAGCATTATCCAGCTCTCTCTTATGTTCACAAGGCAAGTATATACATATGAAATAAGTATTCCACAGATTAGTTCAATAACTGACCATTTTGAAATCTGTTTATGCTTATGTGTATTTTGTGTGAACTTTCTTTGAGCAGAAGTGTGTTTCCAGGGCATTCATTCCTGTCATTAAATCGATGTGGCCTGGTATTTATGGTAATCCAGGTGGTTCTAACATTGTCGTGTCCAAACTGAGGAAGCGTGCTGTCCATGTTTCTCATTTCCTGTTGCAAATGATGCAAACGCCTCTCTTCTCTGACGAATGTCAAGAACAGCAGAAAAATGATAAGAGCCCTGAAGATGTCCCCTCTGCAGTGGATACATCACTTGCTTTTGAGAGTTCTGAGGAGGGCCTTGCCATTTGTATTGCTGCTGAGGTAAATTAAGATAACTCAAGTATGTTAGTGTCTTTTTTACTCTAAGCTTTCCTTTTCTAGTGCTGCTTTCATTATCATCACTGTCGTCGTCATCATAATCATCAAAGTTTTCTATCAGAATGGGGTAAGCTATGGAGCACAAAAAAGTTTCATAAAAGAATTCACAATGTTATTTTGATTGGTTGTCGACCTAACATCAACCCTCTACATTTGTGCCAAATTACTAGCAAGATAGTTGTGAGCATGAGAGGACCATGCCATGGAACCTAGACAAACAGACAACAGTTGCCGTGTAGGTAGACCTACCTTTTAGTTGTACATTCTTATGCAACCATGGAGCATTATCCATATTCCTCTAGACTATGAAAAGTCTAGATGAAGAGGTAAGATGAAACAATTTGCTACAGAGAATTGCATTCATCTCCATATCACATCAAGCTAAAGAGTGAAAGGAATGACATTCCTTAAAAGTTGCTAATCTTAAAATACTTATCATCATCATCAACGTTGCCATTATCATCATAAGTTCATAACCATCATCCATGCCTTTTTATAAAAAAAAGGTTGGCTCCATAAAGAAACTAACAATGTTATTATGATTGGTTGTCGACCCGCCCTCTACAATTGTACCAAATTACTAGCAATATATTTATGAGCATGAGACGATCATGTCATATAACCTATACAAATAGACAACGAGTTGCCATGTCGGTAGACCTACCTTTTGGTTGAACATTTTTATGCAACCTAGGAGCACCCTCCATATTCTTCTAGACTATAAAGAGTTCAGATGAAGAGGTGAGATGAAACAATTTGCTATAGGGAATTGCATTCATCTCTATGGCAAATCAAGCCAAAGAAAGTCCGCCTACCGCCTAGGCGTTTGGATATTTTTTACTATTTTGCCACAGTTTTTTGCATTATATGCATATTTGAAGGGTGTTTCATGCATAACTAAGTTGTAAAACAAAGATTTATGAAGTTTTAGTCTTGTAAAAGTGAACTATAGGTTCATAATGCTTCCAAAACCTTTTGGTCAAAACATCTTATTAGGTATTGCTTCGTCTAGGCGTCCGCCAATGCCGTCTCACCTCCGTCTACGCCGCCAAACCTCCGTTGGCCGCTTACTCCACTGCCTATCGCAAAAGCGGTGCGGAGAGAGATCGCCTACCGCCTAGGCGGCCGTCTCACCGCCATTTCGAACATTGGTTCTATAAAAAAATTTGACAATGCTTGTATTGCCGATTGTCGACCGAACGTTAAACCTTTATTTTGGTGCCAAATTTCTAGCCTAGGTAGCTATAGACATGAGAAGGCATGCAATAGACATCCAGTTGGCAAGTATGTTACCTACCTTTCGGCTATGCAGTTTACGTTTGTGCGACTAAGAAGCTACCTCCAAGTTCCCATAGGCGAAAAAAAATCTACTCGAAGAAAAAGTAAGATGCAATTTGCTCTTGGGAATCATATTCTTCTCTATAACCATTAAGCTAAAGAGGGAAGAGGAATACCATTCCCACAATTTTTAATAAATACTAGTAAAATGCACGTGTATCGCAAGTAAAAAAATTGTTAATTTTTTTTTTGTTACAGATACCGCTACCCCAAAAATTGTGCATTGCACGTAAAAAAATTGTTAAAATAAAATAAAATTTGTTATAGATAACGTTATCCCAAGCTATGTTACTTGGACTCGGGTACGTGCGTCGGATACGGGTACATATCCAAGAGTCAGGCCCTTCAAAATCATAATTGAAGGACACACAGACTCGGCTAAAAAGAATCCAAATTTTGGATACGGGTACGTTGATATGACTATTAAAATAAATACATTTGAATATAATTCCATAAAAAGACACATCATGTAATTAAATTTGTATGACTTCATAAATGACATGTAATTAAATTTGCACGGTTGCATAAAAAGATACTTTCTAATTAAATTTGTATAATTTCATAAAAAGACACTTGTAATAAAGTTTGTATTGTTTCATATATTTAAGCTTATAATTAAATTTCTATGATTTCATAAAAAGACATCATGTAATTAAATTTGTAAGGTTTCATAACTTTACTACCAATCCACTATATTAAAATAAACTATCTACTTCACTATCAATCTTCCGATTATCACCATAAAGTACCATGAAGGATCCGATTGTCACTATTGAGGATCGATATGGATTCCATACCCATACTCATGTCCTACCCGGTGGACACATATACTTCTCCTAAAATGGAGAGTCAGGATAACATAGATCCCAAGTAATCGTACCCATCAAACCAGGGATAATGTCTCCCACCTTAACCACATAAGTGAGAGGTGTTTGACTATACTTAGATAATATTAGATACTTAAACAATTAGTTAAAATTTATTTAATTTTTAATTACACGAGGATATACATACAGTTTAGAAAGCTCAATTTGAGCCGTTTTCAAATCGCTTTATATATGTATATGGTGGCTCAGAAATGGCACAAAATTGAGACGTGTAAGCTATTTGTAAATATTCCATTAATTATTTTAAAAAACTAATTATTTAACTACCTAATATGATTTATTTATAATTAAATAACTCTAACTTAAGTGGTTAAGGTGGAGTTCAATCATAGGGACGACAATATTTATAATAAATTCATATTTTAAAAAAATATCAATTTTTTTTACGCGTGTGCAATGCACGTGCACATTACTAGTATATATATTTTTTCGAAAAAGATAATTATCATTCTAACTCGAAGGCCTTACTACAGACCCGACCTGGAGGCCTACAAACCCGGTCGAAGGCCTACAAGCCTGGCCTGAAGGCTAAATCACGTCCCGAAGTCCTCCGCACCTGTACTCGGCCCGAACCACACCCCCACATTTATCCCCAAGGGGAATTAAAGTGCCACCCCCGTTACTTGAACTAGCAACCCCTCCTGGGGGGATGCCTCCCTCTCCTACCACTAGGCTAGAGGTCATTGGCTTGAAAGTAATTTTTTTTGGATATATATATATATATGTGTGTGTGTGTGCGCGCGCGCGCGCAAAGGACCTCTAGCTCAGTTAGTTAGAGTGAGGCATACCCCCCCCCCCCCCCCCCAGAGGGTTGCTAGTTCGAGCAACGTGGGAAGCGCTTCAATTCATTTGTGGGGGAATTAAGCTGGGAGGGTGCGGTGCGGCCTGGGTATGGTACAATTGCGGTGCTGGTGTGGGACTTTCGGGCCGGAATGTGGTCTTCGGACGGGGATGGTGCCTTTGGGGCGGGATTGGTTATAGGCATTCAAGCTGAGTTATAGGCCTTCGGGCCGGAATAAATATTTCTTTCGAATATAACACCCGACCACCCGGGGCTCATGCCTCTCCACTAACCACTACGCTAGAGGGCTATATATATATATATATATATATATATATATATATATATTGCAAAAAAAATCTTCTTAGATTTGCGTTTTTTCATTTAAAGACCCCTGGCTTTAAAAAACTTCATAGTTTTATTTTGGCTCAGTTTACACCCATTTTGAATTCTGTCTTTAACAAATGTTAAAATACGCCTAAAATGACGATTTTATCCCTCACCCCATCCCTCCCCTCTCTCTCTCTCTCTCTCTCTCTCCGGTGGGTGGGGAGGGGGAGGAGGAGAGGGGGGCGCGTGTGGTCGTGCAGAGGGGGGGAGGGAGGGGAGGAGGAGGGTGGCCCCGTGGGGAGGAGGGGGGCTGGGGCTGCCACCACCGGAGGGGGTGGGGGGGAGGAGGAGGAGAGTGGGGGAGGGGCGCGGCTGGCCGTGCGGAGAGGAGGGGGGGGGGGATGGGGCGGGTGGCCGCGCGGGGAGGAGGAGGGGAGGGGGAGGAGGAGGAGGTGGGGTGGGTGGCTGCGTGGGGAGGAGGGGGGCTGGGGGCTGCCACCATCGCGGTGGGTGGGTGGGTGGGGGGTTGTGAGGGATGGTAGAGGAGTGAATGGTGAAGAGGGGGGGGGGGGGGGGGGGAGGGGTAATTTAAAAAAAAAAAAAAAACAGCCTAAAACGGTCAAATCTGACGATTTGTAGACGACAGGGGACATTTTGATCGAGTCATATATCGCAGGAGGGTTTAATTGCTATATTTGTGTATCGAGTCTTATTTTACTAACGAGGCAAATCAGAGGAGGAATTTTTTGCACTTTACCATTGTATAGTTAGGAACATCAGTTTCTGTGGAGTGTGGATATTAATCTATTTCATGGATACCTTAGGTTGCGAACTTCCCTGAGAAGAAGACTGCTGCTGAAAAATCATACATCTCGGCCTTGTGTCGAATATCTCTGTTGATTCATTTCCGACCATCAGAGCAAAAGTTGATTAAATGCATGAGAGGGCTTTTAATCAGTATGATCACATCTGCTTCTTCTGACAAGGATCTCGTGAAAGAACTGACTCGAATGGCTGCACGCCTTCAATCTAGTGATGAACAACCAGACCAAGAATTGTCACAGGAAGAAGCTGATGCTATATTTGGTACAGTGCCTCTTGTTCGATCTTTACTTTCTTCTTCTTCTATGGCCCCAAAATTCTGGGTTTGGTATTCTAGAGCAATATTTACGCTTTCTTCGTATGCTGGCATGCTACAGAGAAGCTAGGATTGGATGGAAAGCTTAAAATGGATGCATCTAAAGCAGTGCTGCCACTGACACCTGCACCGCGATCTACCAGAGCTGCTCCCACCAGGAGAAGAGTTAGGCGTGAAGCTTCTGATGAGGATGATGAAGTTACTAACTCTATTCCTAATGTTCCAATGACTGCCAACGTGATTAGCATGCGTTCTCAGAGGGCAAGCAAGACGGCAGCCATGAGCAAGATGACCACCAAGACCATCATTGAATTCTCAGACGATGAAGCTGGCTGTGAATCAGATGTGACATCAGAAGACACCTCGGATGATGCTTCTGTTGATCATGAGGATTGAACTCATTCATCAAGGTGCACTGGAATTCTGTAGCATTTGCTATATTCTTACCGGGATCATACATAAAGTCAGTTGTACTTGAGATTGTAATCTTCATACCCATAAGGAAATGCCCACCATTCAAAGATCTCTTGCGTCTTTAACATGCCCCTGGTTCATGAAGAAATGAACTATGTAGTTCAAGATCATATTTATTGTATCCTGATGATGATGTACTATGCCATAGATATATGACTTTTTTTTGGTTCACTTTGCCGGGAGATAAATTTATTTTCAGAAACAGGTTGCTGGTCCCATGATAACCTTATTATTGTTACATGATGGATTGTGCAATTTTGACAACCGAACATAATTAGTTGGCATTGTAATTATATAAGAGAAACTGTCTATGTGCCTTTCAAAACCGATTGGTTCGGTTAACCAAGTGGTCTAGGGGGTACTTCAAAACCGTTTGGAAGTATCACCAAGACCACTTGATTAACCGAACCAAACATTTTAAAATTCATGTCTTGTTTGAGTGGTATGGAAGATACATGTCACCGAAAATCCAAAATATAGCAAAACATCAAAATAGATTCGTTGTATTGTGTTAAATTTGTGCCCGTACAACATACCATAATTGTCTTGTAATATTAAAAGATATTTTAGGTAACAACGGTCGGAATTATTTTTAAAATGCTAGTTTAATTTTAAAACAACTTTGGAAAACATGTGAGAATGTTCTTAAGCTTTCGGTATATTCTGTTTCAACTGAATATAAATAGTCAAAATTAAATAAGTCGAATTCTAAAAAATCATAACTGAACTGAGAATAGCAATAACAAGAATCAAACTGAAGTGATAATCGATTTGGTTTACTCGATTTGTTTGGTTGGACTATTTTTATTGTTTAATGGATCAGACATAATTTTAAAATTGTGATTAAATTATATTAATAATAATAATAATAATAATAATAATATATATATATATATATATATATATATATATATATATATATATATATATATATATATGTGTTGTATTTCAAATTGAAAAGTTTGACTAATTGTTAAATTATCAAAGTTGGATTTTAAAACACATACACAGATTTTTTATATATTTTTTTAAACATATAAAAATATACATTTTTTTAATCATAAATTATACATAAAACTGAGAATATTTTTAATTGTACAAGTCTGATTCGATTTTCGGTTTTGGACCGAAACCAAAATCGAATAAGGAATTTAAGTATTTTTCGAAAACGAACCGAACTATTTTCAAACCAAACCAAACCAAATAAAACCAAATTTTTATAATATTCGGTTCGGTTCGGTTCAGTTTTGTCCAAAACCGAATAATGTTAACCCGTACTCAACAGCCGCCTCTGCTGCTATAAAGTAGCAGTAATACCAAACCAGGCCTTCATAAGCCAGCCAGTCAAGTCAATTAAGAATCTAGTTTTTTTTTCGACTTTTGATAAGGGCACTACAAACTTTAGTAAGGGCAAGCCCAGGATTGGGGCTAGCCCATTAATGAACAAAGTTTACTCATAGTAGCCCAATAGTTTACTCATACTAGCCCAAACCCCCCTAATCTCCACCGGAGTTCTCCTCCCTTTCTTGTCGGAGCCCTCCTCCTCCGCCTCCTCCCCCGTCCTCCACCGCAGCCTCCCGTCGCCATCGCCGCCTCTGCCTCCTCCCCTGCCTCCCGCCGCCTCCTTCCTTTCCCGTTCCTCCGTCTCGTACCCCCTTTCGGTGCTCGACTACCTCGGCACCCTTGGCGTCCGCCGCTCCTCCCTCCCCTCCTTCCTCCGTCGCTACCACTAGGTCCTCCACTCCGTCGCCGGAAGACATGAATAATAACACAATGACAAAGAAAAATAACAGCACACAGAAAACCAAAAAAGAAAAAGAAAAAATAAAAGAACTGTCAAAATTTGACATATATGTTGATTTTTAGGGCTGTCAAAATTTTGACAGTCCTACCAATTGGAAGTACTGTCAAAATTTTGACAGTCCTAAAAATTCAACATATATTTTTGGGACTGAAGGACTGTCAAAATTTTGACAGTCCTAAAAATATATGTTGAATTTTTAGGACTGTCAAAATTTTGACAGTCCTAAAATTTTTGACATTGACAGTCTAAAAATCATGATCAAAAAATTTGATAGTCCTAAAATCTTTGACATTGACAGTCTAAAAATCATGATCTAAAAATTTTGACTGTCAAAATTTGACATATATGTTGATTTTTAGGACTGTCAAAATTTTGACAGTCTTACCAATTAAAAGTACTGTCAAAATTTTGACAGTCTTACCAATTGAAAGTACTGTCAAAATTTTGACAGTCCTAAAAATTCAACATATATTTTTAGGACTGTCAAACTTTTGACAGTCCTACCAATTGGAAGGACTGTCAAAATTTTGACAGTCCTAAAAATTCATGTTGAATTTTTAGGACTGTCAAAATTTTGACAGTCTTTCCAATTGGTAGGACTGTCAAAATTTTGACAGTCCTAAAATTTTTGACTGTCAAAATTTTTACAGTCCTTCCAATTTGTAGGACTGTCAAAATTTTGATAATCCTAAAATTTTGGTTTGGTAGCGGATGCCAATAAGTTGTGCTCACACATCAATCTGAAGTAATATGTTAATAAGCCACACACTCGAATTCAGAAAGACAATCATAGAACATGACGATGGACTAAGTATACTCAAGGAAATACTGCAAAAGAAGTCACTAAGTTGGAATATTTTGGGTCTTTCAATCACCCATCAACATCTCATCTGATGTTTCTCATAGTGGCCCAAGGTAGTAGAGCAAATGTTTTGCAAATTCAACATGGGCTTATTAAAGTAACTACTACTGAAGTAACTGCTAAATACTTTATTTGATTTGTCTGGGAGACAGTAGGAATAAGTGGTCATTAGATCAAAATATACAGCAACTAGTAGTATGTAACGGCGCTAGACAACTAAGAGTTGATATCCAAATTATTCATTGCATATACGAATTTTTTCGTTTAAAGTAATAAAATATAATATAATTATAAAAAAATAGAAAAGTTGGGAAAATTTGCAGATAGGGGAACCACTCGCCAACTGACTTGGCGGGGTGCTGAGTTGGAGAGCATCTCGCCAACTGAGTTGGCGGGACGCTCTCCTCGAGAGGCCGCTCGCCAACTCAGTTGGCGGGACGCTGTCTACGAGAGACGACCATTGCTTTCCAGCCGTTGCACAACGGATACATTTCATCCCTATAAACACCCTCCCCCAAACACTCCTCACACAACACAATCTCCTCCTCCTCCTCCTCCTCCTCCTCCTATTTTCACAGCTTCTCCTCCTTAATCACAGTAATTCTCTTTCTCCTCCTGATATTTACTAGCGATGGCTACCTACAATGACGGTCGTATTCCTGGCGGACCGACTACCGCGCTTATTATTAAGCAACGTGAAGACCACATTTCTAGTCAGATATTTACTGGCGAGGTAATTTTTGAAATTACAAGTTGCCAACTTTATTAATGCATATATTTTTTATAATGCATATATTTACTTTATTAATGCATATAAATTTACACACAAAATATAATGCATATGTTTTTTATAGTTATACGACCATGATCTTGGTTTACGAACCCGAATCCATGTACATTGGCGGGCCGAAAGGAATTATCGTACGTGGGAGCTAAATTCGGTCCAAAAGGCTTTGGTGGAATCATTTGGATTCTACTATATAGATCGTGTTAGATATTTAATCCACGATCTTCATTTAGTTGTAAGCCTTGCGGAGCGTTGGTGGCCCGAACGGAAACGGATCCTTACTCGCCAACTCAGCTGGCGAGCAGATTGCAACGGTGCTATGCCAAATCAGCATGCCCCGCCAACTGAGTTGGCGAGCGGCCTCTCGAGGAGAGCGCCCCGCCAACTAAGTTGGCGGGATGCTCTCCAACTCAGCACCCCGCCAAGTCAGTTGGCGAGTGGTCCCCCCGTTTGCAAAATCCCCCAACTTTTTTCTTTTTTTATAATTATATTATATTTTATTACTTTAAACGAAAAAATCCGTTGCATATAATATAACAGTTAAAATGAGGAATGTCAAAATTTTGACAGTCCTTATTGTTTGTGGGACTGTTAAAATCCTGACAGTCCTAGTTTTATATAAAATTTTCAGTGGATTAAAATTAGGACTGTCAAAATTTTGACAGTCCACATAGCTTGTGGGACTGTCAAAATTATGACAGTCCTAACAATTTGTAGGACTGTCAAAATTTTGACAGTCCTTCCAAGTGGTAGGACTGTCAAAATTTTGACAGTCCTGATTATAACAGTCCCGAGTGAATTTTGGAAGTGACAAACTTGTAATTATCAATGATAAAAATTTGGACTAGTCCCAAGTAATTTTTTGGATGACAAACTTGTAATTTTTGATAAATTTTCAATGTGTTAGTCCTAAGTAAAATGTGTAGTATCACTAGCCTTTATCACTGGCCTTTTTTTTTTTTTTTTCCGTGTGCGGTCATTTCCTACTACTCTTTTCTTCCACTCCCCACTAAAAACCCTAAAATTTCCCACGAAAATTATAGAGATCCCCAAATTCCTCCCAAATCCACAGGATTTCTTAAAAATCAAAGATGCCCTAACCCTAGAATTCTAAAGCAAAAGAGTTGTCGATGCCTTGATTCCCTCCTCGTTCTAAACACTAGAGATCTCCCCAAATTTACTCTTCAGAATCTTTTCTTCAGCCGACGAGGAAATCTGCTTCTTTTGGTAATAATCGTTCTCTTCTTTGTTATCTCAATCGATCTATAATTTGTGAATTGGAATTTCTGGGAAAAATTGAAGGCTTTTAGTGGATAAATTTGCATGCTTTGCTGGTTGTACCAGTACCTAGGAAACACGGGCACTTCACACTGTTTCATCGCGTCGGACACGTATACACAGGCAACAGAAGCCTTTATCCTGATTTTTGGTGTCAGCTATTTGGGTCCTTGTGTCTCAATTGGCTCCTCTTAGAGCTTCCCACGAATGCACCCATTTCTTATCATATCTTTCAATGTGTCGGAGACTCGGACACGAGGGAGATGCTCCAAACTACAGTAGGATGCTTTGCGTAAACCATTTTGAATATTCTTGGTGTCCTCTCTAATTTGGATGCTATTGTTTTCCTTAGAATTGAGCCAAGTCACCTTCCAAAGTACCATTTATGATTAGTGTTTCGTAGAATTGAAGTGCTATATTCCGATATGTCCAAGTTTCCAAAACTAGGTACTTCGTCATAATATCATCTCCTCCGGCTTGATCTCTTCTTATCCGAGTGGTTGTCCTCCCAAAGAGAAGGGCGAAACTCGTACTTTCCAGCTCTCTCAGTTGTCCACAAAAATAAATCTGCAATTTTAGAAACCCTTGAAAGGCAAAAGAGTAGCTGGTGGGTCAAGTCCTTCCATAATCAAACCTATATAACTCTTCAGTTTCTCCTTCTTACTTGTTAACATGAGGAATGGTGCCATTTTGCTTCCATGTAGAGCCTCCTTGTGTTACTTTCTTCATTAGATTGCTTGGCTTTGTTTGATCTTTTGTGAACCTTCTGTTGTTTGTTTCACAATTTGATTTTTGTTGTTGAAGCATATCTAGATAAATGTTGTTGCCGTTTGTGTTGGCACATTGATTTTGATTAATTCATACTTAACTAATATGTCTGTTGTTTTAGTCCTCTCTTAAATTACAGAAACAAAAATGGACTCCTTGGACTCGGAACAATCCATATGAACATTTCTAAAATCCTCGAATCAGACGCGCAACAAAATATGTTAATAACTTGCAAAAGAAGGGCTAAAGTTCAAGACCAGCCTGCTCAAGTCTCTCCATCATGAGTGTTTCACATGTTTCCTAAGACATTTTTCAGACTATATGATGGAGAGACTTGAGCAGGCTGGTCTTGAACTTTAGCCCTCCTTTTGCAAGTTATTGACATATTTTGTTGCGCGTCTGATTCGAGGAAGAAATGTTCATATGGATTTTTCGTAGTCCAAGGAGTCCATTTTTGTTTCTGTAATTTAAGAGGACTAAAACAACAGACATATTAGTTAAGTATGAATCAATCAAAATCAATGTACCAACAATCTCCCCCATTTTGATAATTGACAAACTAGTATGGGTTAATGGAAACGGCTCCCCCGTAATTAAGAATCTCCCCCTCAATAATATATTTCTCCCCCTTTGTCATTTAAACAAAAAATGAATTAGAGGAGCAACCAACAGAAAAACAGTGTAATAAAAGTAGTGAAAGTATATATAGTAGAGGAAAGACTAAGGCCCCATGGGCAAATAACATGATATATTAATGACCGATACTCAGGCTGTTGAACAAAAACCATAGTTCTAATTCGCCTACCCCCTCTACGTCCCACGAATTGGGATGAACGACCCCGAACGAGGTGCGTTCGCGACCTGTTCGTCAAATTTAGAGACCCGGATTTTGATGGCTTTTGTTATGAACTTATGATATTTGGTTTAGTTATAAGAATATTGTCTATGCTTTCCTTCACTTGGATTTTGATGGCTTTGGTTATGAACTTATGATATTTGGTGTATACTTCTATATAATTGTATATGGTACAAAAGACGACCCAGATAAAAACGAACAACGATCCCAAATAGCGTACCGAATAAGTCTACCCCCACCGCACCGCGTACCGACTGAGGTACCGTACCGCGTACCCGTACCACGTACCAAAGCGACCCACGATCATGGTAACATTGACAAAAATATCCAAAACATATATAGTTCTTGCTGGGACAACAAACCACACAAACCACACCTAGTCCCCGTAGGACCACAAAATACTTAACATAAAAGACAACTAGAAAACAACCAAAAGAAAATACCAGCTAGACTACCATCACACCAATTGGATTAAGAACCACCATGCCCTCTTGCAAAAAGAAGCTATGCGTTATCACCATCGTCGTCATCAACATCAGGAGTAGTATGATATATTCCGAAAGGATCAATGCCGTCAGGATACATGAATCCATATGCATTGGGATCAGTAAAATATGGGCCCGCAAGATCAGGATCACGAGTGTTAAAGTCAAGATAGGCATTCATGTCCTAAATAGTGCGTTGAATAAAATAAGATTGGTCACGAAGCGCACTGTAGATTAGATTTTCAAGGCCGCGGGTGTTGGCTTGTATCCTCCTTCCTCTCAACCATCGGGTTCCCAAACTCAAACTCCTGCTGCAGACGCTCCGTCCTCTACTTCTCAGGCATATTATATGCCTCTCCCAACACTACTTTGATATGCGGATGGTTCAGGCTGAAGAGAGGATGCAAGCCAACACCCGCGGCCTTGGGAATCTGATCCACAGTGCGCTTCATGACCAATCTTATTTTATTCAACGCACTATTTTGGACATGAATGCCTATCTTGACCTTAACACTCGTGATCATGATCTTGTGGGCCCTCGTTTTACTGACCTCAATGTCTATGAATTTATGTATCATAACGACATTGATCCTTTCAGAGTATATCCTACTCCTCCTCCTGATGGTGATGGCGACGATGGTGATAACTCATAGCTTCTCTTTGCAAGAGGGCATGGTGGTTATTGATTCTGTTGGTGCGATGGTAGTCTAGCTGGTGTTTTCTTTTGGTTGTTTTCTAGTTGTCTTTTATGTTAAGTCTTTTGTGGTCCTACGGGGACTAGGTTTGAATGGTTTGTTGTTCCAGCAAGAACTATATATGTTTTTGTTCAACGGCCTGATTATCGGCCATTAATATATCATGTTATTTGCCCATGGGGCCTTAGTCTTTCCTCTACTATATCTACTTTTATTACACTGTTTTTCTGTTGGGTGCTCCTCTTATCCATTTTTTGTTTAAATGACAAAGGGGGAGAAATATATTATTGAGGGGGAGATTCTTAATTACGGGGGAGCCGTTTCCATTAACCCATACTAGTTTTTCAATTATCAAAATGGGGGAGATTGTTGGCACATTGATTTTGATTAATTCATACTTAACTAATATTTCTGTTGTTTTAGTCGTCTCTTAAATTACAGAAACAAAAATGGACTCCTTGGACTCAGAACAATCTATATGAACATTTCTTAAATCTTCGAATCAGATGCGCAACAAAATATGTCAATAACTTGCAAAAGGAGGACTAAAGTTCAAGACCAACATGCTCAAGTCTCTCCATCATATAGTCTGAAAAATGTCTTAGGAAACGTGAAACACTCATGATGGTTGGCTAATTTTGAAAGCTAGGTTAGAAATCTATTATAACAATCTTCAGTACAAAATCGGTATACCGACGGTACACTGGTTCGTACCGCCGGTATATCGGTTTATATAAATTTGAGCTCTCTGTCTATCATGTCGGAATACTGACGGTACACTGGTTCGTACCGACGGTATACCGTTCTTAGTCAGACTTGAAACCATGAAAAAAATTGGAATACCGACGGTATACTGAAGTATACCGACGGTATACTGAAGTATACCGACGGTATACCGATTTAATGGAATAAAAAAGCTTGTGTTTTTGCTATCTCTTAAGCGGCATACCGACGACACACTGGTTAGTACCGTCAGTATACCGATGTTTTATATTTTTGTGCTCTCTGTCGTTGGAGCGGCATACCGACGACACACTGGTTCGTACCGTCGGTATACCGATGTTTTATATTTTTGTGTTTTCTTGTAGTTGGAGCGGCATATCGACGACACACTGGTTCGTACCGTCGGTATACCGATGTTTTATATTTTTGTGCTCTCTGTTGTTGGACCGGCATACCGACGGTACACTATATCATACCGACGGTATACCGGTTATAAACTCTTTTGAGTTCTTCCAAACTCCAAAGGTTAGATTTGATACATTTATTGCACCCAACGGATGGATTTATAGCCGTTACTGTAGAGTGTTGGCTGACAGTTCTGTGCGTTAAATGCTTTTTGTCTTTTGGTTTTGTATTTAAGGACATTGAATCTCTTCATTCAACTCATCCTTTTTTGAGCTTTAATTTTTCTCAACCACCAAAAGCCTTTGCTCTTTAACTTTACCAAACTTTTAATTTGCCATCTACCAAAAAGTGTTAGAGTTATCCAAGAGTTGTAACTTTGATCTTCACTTGTTCTAGAAGATCAAAACCCCCTTCTTGTGTGGAAGAAGTTCGCGAGCCTTCAGATCAAAACTCGTGTGGAAGAAGTTGTCGAGTCTTCGGATCAAAGCTCGTGATGTACTATTTGGTTAAATAGTGGATTCAAGCCGGACAGGAGTTTCCGGGACTTGAGTGCCTTCGAGGAAGGATACCAGGATACATCGCGTGTTTGATTTCTCGCTTCTTTTTATTACGCATTATTATTGTTAATTGTGCTTATAAGTTTTATTACCCTATTTACCTCCCCTCTAGGATTCCTTCAATTGGTATCAAAGCCTATACTCTAGTATCAGGACTAACCTCCTTAGAGTGATCAAATGGCAACAAACCCTAGCTCCAGCTTAAACAACACTGAGGGGCACTCCACGAATAGACCTCCGTTATTAAATGGAACCAACTACTCCTATTGGAAAATTCGTATGAGTATCTATCTAAGATCCATAGACTATGACCTTTGGGAGTGTCATGAAAGGTCTTCCAATTCCTCAAGTAGTTGCTGAAGACATTGTTTCATAAGAAGTGACAAGAAGTTGTCTTGTAGAGATGCTAAGGCTATGAACTCTCATTAGTGTGCTCTTGATAGTAATGAGTTCAATAGAGTCTCTACTTGCAAAACTGCACACGAAATATGGAAACTTCTTGAAGTCGCACACGAAGGCACTTCTCAAGTTGAGTCAAAAATTAGTAGACTCACACAAGAGTACGAATTTTTAAAAATGAAAACTGATGAATCTAGTACTAGTATGTTTTCTAGATTGTCTGAGATTGTTAACCCTCTCGCTTCTCTTGGCAAGGAATATCCCACTCGTGAAAAGATTCGAAAAATACTTCGGGGACTCCCCAAGAACTGGAACCCTAAAGCCACAAGAATCATCGAAGGGAATGATCTTACAATCCTGAACATGAAAACGCATATGGGAAAGCTAATGACACATGAGCTAGACACGAAGGATCAAGCGGATGCATCCACACAAGAAAAGAAAAGAAAAAGCTCACGCTCTAAAAGTCAATCATTGCAGGCACTCCTCAAAGATAGACATTGCTGATGAAGAAATCGCTCATTTCTAGACACTTTAAAAAGTTTTTAAGGTTCAACAAAGCAGCTTGTCAAAGAAGAGAAAATGATGAAGATCCAACATGCTACAATTGCAGAAAACTTGGACATATCAAGGAGTGTCCTCTAACGAAGAAAGACTCCAACAGACATGAGAAAGCCAACACAGGTAGCACATCTTCAAGAAGGTATACTAACACAAGCATTTGGTGTGAAAGTGAGGTTAGCGACTCAGATCATGACAAAGACTCCGGGCACACTGCAAATTTATGTCTTATGGCACTAGATTCAAATGAGGTACAAAACGACTTCTTTACAAGCAATCTTATAATGAATTAGAAGAGGCTATTTATGAACTTCATGATGATTACAAGATTTTGAAAAATAAATTTAAGAAAACCGTGAAAGAGAATGAATGTTTTCAAAAGGAATTAGAGAGACTCACAAAGGTGATAAGTGATATCAAAGGGAAGACCCCTATTTGTGAAATAGACCAAATCGAGTCTCTTAAATTAGAACTACATGAAGCTCAAGAAGATCTACAAGAGAAGAGTTTTGAGTGTCAAACTCTCCAAGAAGGATATGATCTTGCAAGAAATAGAGCTATCATTGTCTCCCAAAGAGAAATTGCAATCACCACTAAGTATAATGATCTTCTCACTAAATACAAGAGAGAAGAAAAATATTTTTAGCTCACGTCACCACTCACATGGTACACATGTCATGATTAAAGAAACACACATATGAGACACAATATGCATGGTCATTATCTTATACTACATAGATTTTATGGTCACAACCTACAATCACAAAGGAGGACCTATATGAAGAAGTTACATAACATTGCACCACATCATGCTTTTTACTATAGATATCATGCCAAAGATTGTGTTCAAAACATCTACTCTTCTTCATCTTCTACTACATGTCACTATTGCGGTATGATTGGACACACCTCTTATAAATGTCAAGTTAGGACTCATTTCAATATGGAAAAAATTAAATGGGTTCCTAAGACTAACATTCAAGGACCTACGAGATCTTGGGTACCAAAGTCTTCATCTTCAACTTGTGTTGTAGGTGGACCCCCCATCACATGCTAGAAGTAAGTGGATTCTCGATAGCGGTTGCTCACGGCACATGACCGGGGACGCCACTTTATTTGCAACGCTATCGATGAAAAATGAAGAATATTTCTCCTTCAGAAACAACTTAAAAGGGAACATCATTGGTAATGGTAACATCGGTACCTCTCCCTATCCTTGTATTAACAATGTTGCTCTTGTTACTAATCTAAAGCATAACCTTCTCAACATTAGCATTCTCACTGACATTGGCTATGTAGTACAGTTCACTAAACACAAATGCCTTATTTGATATTTCTGACGATACAAAAAGGACCTT
Source organism: Iris macrosiphon (assembly GCA_036927795.1). Taxonomy (NCBI): domain Eukaryota; kingdom Viridiplantae; phylum Streptophyta; class Magnoliopsida; order Asparagales; family Iridaceae; genus Iris; species Iris macrosiphon. Next base: position 204,018,893 of record JAYESA010000007.1, on the reverse strand, counting down.
AGTATATGAAGGCACTAGAGAAAACATCTATGTATTTTATCTTGTTAAAGGTACTAACAATGACATGTGCTTAGTTGCTAAGAATGATGATAGCTGGCTTTGGCATAGGAGACTTGGACATGCCAACATGGACAATTTTTCTCGTCTTGCCACCAAGAAACTTGTAAGAGGACTTTCCGACATTTCCTTCAAGAAAGATATGATTTGTGAAGAATGCGAAAAGAGTAAGTTGGCAAAATCTTCCTTCAAATCAATAAACTCTGTAAGTACTACTAAACCTCTTCAACTCATTCACATGGATCTTTTTGGTCCTACTAGAGTCGCTAGTCTTGGTGGAAAACTTTATGCCTTTGTTTTAGTTGATGATTTTTCGAGATTTACTTGTGTTCGAAACCGATATACCGGCGGTATACCGATTCGCGGAAACAACCAACGTCTAGGTCTGCTATTGTACTTTCTGTATTTCTTTATTTCCTCTCTTCTCCAAACTTATTTTGTGGGGCACACTCTTTTCAAATCTCTTCCTCTTTTTGGTGTCTTCTATTCCCCACTTTATTCTCTCTTCCCAACAAACATATCTTCCTATGCTTTCATATCCCTTCATATCTTTTTCTTTCCCATCACATTTAATGCTCTCTCCCTTCTCTTCCTCTTCCCAACGTTACATCTTCCTTCTCTCTATTAAACACCATATTTCCTTATCCTCCTCCTTTTGTTTCTCTCTCAAATCATGTCCAACCCCAAGCGTCCACGTTCCTCCTCTGTTAATCCTTTCCGGCCGTCACCATTGCCAGCTGGCGACTACGACCGGAAGCTATTTAAATCTGCGGACGGCCCCGACGCCTTGTTTCAAACCTTCAACTCCAAGAAGATCTTTGACGGGAAGCCTATCCACTTCAACATCTTTGACGAATAGCTAAGACTGTTTGAGGCTGCTGGTATCGCACCCCTCCTCATCCGATCCGTTCGCGTCTATTCTGATGCTGTGAGGATGTTCTACTGCAATCTCATCCCAGATTTGGCACATAATGCTGTTGAAACTCTGGTAAACGGACAACACTTTCACCTTACCGCCAAAGACATTGCTGACATTCTCGGGGTTCCTAATCGCGGTGATGCACTCCCTACTCTTGCTACCCTAACTCCTACCCCTGATCTCCCTTTTGGCGCATCATTTGCAAAGGTCCTAACCCTCCCCCACTATCCAATCTCTCCAATCAACTTGAGCCGTTGCAAAGGTTCATTACCCTCCTTGTGTTACTTTCTTCATTAGATTGCTTGGCTTTGTTTGATCTTTTGTGAACCTTCTGTTGTTTGTTTCACACTTTGTTTTTTGTTGTTGAAGCATATCTAGATAAATGTTGTTGCCGTTTGCAGTTTAGCTCTTAACCGTGTGTTTTTAGTTTGGATTTTTTGTCCTTTGCATTATGTTGTAACTTGTAACTTAATATCAAGGTTCAGAGTATCAGTATCGGAATCAGACCATTCCTATGCGTATTGGAATCGGTTGTATCGACAATATCGGCGGTTTCAGATCGGAGTAGCAAATTATTTGGTATCGGAAAGCAAATAATTATTAATATTTTAGAAAATGTATTTTATACATTTAGGCATAATTTTAAGTATTTCCAGTGTTGTTTTTTATTAGTTTTGAAATTGAATGAATAGTCACCCTTGTCGATTGATTTACATGCGATAGATAAGTTTTCTTCTTTTACATGCTTTTACAATCGTACGATGGTTTACACACTTGCTGATTGGTCTTTTTTGTTCAATTTTCTTTGCCGAATTGACCAAAAAAGAGATTCCCAATGTCGGTATCGGTCAATATCGGGTATCAGTTGGTATCGGATCAGGACATGCCAAACAGTATCGGCCGATACTGCAAGCTATGCTTAATATTTAGTGGACAGTCCCTTGACAAGGCAAAGGGTACATGTGTAGATTCTAGGGAAGATTGATTTCCTCATAAAGTAATGTCATAATGAAGAAACCAGGAACACATACTTTGTTTTGTGATGATCTTGCCTTCTATTTCCGAAGCATAGAGGAATGTCTTTTGACTGGACAGAACATGGGACTTCTAATTCTTTGAGAACTTCATTCCCTAAGTCCACAGGTATAAAATCCTGGCTTTTTGACTGAAGGGAACTTGTTTTTTTTAATTCTTTGAACACTTCATTCCCTAGTTCACAGGTAGAAATCCCACAATTCTTTTTGTTGTTTGCATTATCGTTTTTCACATGAGATTTTTCAGTGTCAATTTTGGAAACTACTAATATCTGGCTGTCTCTGGGCAATAATTTTGTAAATAGAAACATTTTGGGTTTGTGCTGAAGCTCGTATATCTAGCTTCCAGTTGTAGTAGACGAAATCTATGTAATTCTTGGCAATCCTCTTTTCTAAATATCAAACTCGCTGTTACATGGTGTATAGTGTCCCAGTTATCTGTTATTTTGTTTCCTGTTCAACAGATCTCTGCTTCTGGTGTGAAAATTTAATGAGTCTCTTAACAAATTTGTCATCAAACCCAGTCTCATTTTGCTTTCCTGTCAGTTTGTTGGCATTCCTTTATGAAACTAATTCACGCCATTTTACTACTGCAGATCACTGTTATATACTACGTTATCGTCACAAATCCATTGCTATGGACATGTCACTGGACAATATGATTAAGAACAGGAATCCTAGTTTGAGAGGGAGAGGCCGAGGCCAAGGGAGGGGCCGTGGTTGGGGCCGTGGACGAGGTGAAACCACTCGTAGGAGGGCAGTAGATATGCCTCGTCAAGGCCCCCTCAGGGTTAATATGGGGCCATCTGCATACAGGATTGCCAAGGCAAGCCCAAAAATCTATTGCTGTTTTTTGCATACATTCAAGAATCTGAATTATTTTAGAAACCCAAATGAGAAAGGAGGAGTTTGAAGTGTTTTTATCTGGAAGGCAAGACCTCCTAGTTAGGTGCTTGTGGCAGGGCAGTAGATATGCCTCGTCAAGGGCCCCTCAGGGTTAATGTGGGGCCATCTGCATACAGGATTGCCAAGGCAAGCCCAAAAATCTATTGCTGTTTTTGCACACATTCTAGAATCTGAATTATTTTAGAAACCCAAATGAGAAAGGAAGAGTTTGAAGAGTTTTTATCTGGAGAGACTCAAGCACCTAACTAGGAGGTCTTGCCTTTGGTGCATAAGTTGTTAATGACTGGCTGCTAAAAGGGGAACTCGAAGGGTTCTGTGGCCAATGCTGAATTTTGACCTTTGTGGCCTCCATTTGTTATCCTATGCTTGTTCATGGAGTATTCTGCTGAAGAACTACCTGGGTTGTAATCGCAACTGGAGCTGCCACCGATAGCTTATCAGCAGCATAGTTGTAATGGGTGGAATTCTCTACTTCCGTCTGTTATCTGTATGCTTATTATCATTTACTAATGGTTTATTTTAGGTCAAGTGCCATGATATTGGTATGACTGCAGTTTTCTAGCATTATTTGTCACCATATTTTGCTGCCTTAGTTGGGTCGTAATTGTTTTGGATTCCCAAGTTCCATGGTTCTGCCTAACGCACTCTTCTTTCGATCTAAATGTTTTCTCACATATTTTCATCAGTCTTTTAGCAAAGCAAAGAATATGATATGGAGTCATGATCTATTTGAGGATAGCATGGTTGCTGCCGGTCTTACTGGAGTTGAAACTGGTACAAAGCTATACATTTCAAACTTGGATTATGGGGTGTCCAATGAAGATATTAAGGTATAGTGTTTGATTTATCTGTTTATGAAGTCTATGAATTTAATCCTGTTGCAGCTGATATAATTTTTCTATGTTTGTCATGATTGCTGTGTAGGAGCTGTTTTCGGAGATTGGTTATCTTAAGCGATGTGCTGTTCATTATGACAGAAATGGTCGCCCTAGTGTGAGCTTTTCTTTGATGATATTTACTCTAGCAGTATTATTCCATTTTAGGCTTTGAATGACTTATAGATTTTGTTGAAGAAGTAGAATACAGACAAGAAATGTGCAAGGGGAGATAGTTCTTGGAACTTACTATGTATTCTACTTCAACAAAATTTTATAGGACTATCTCCAATAGCACATTTCTTTTCGTGATCTTTTTCTCTAAGCAATTCTTTTGCTCCAAAGATTACAAAAAGAGTAAGTATTTGCTTGAGAATTCGACAGTTGGCCTAGATGTAATAAAAAATGGTGTCCCACAGCCACACGTCTCCTGCTAATGCAGGGTCTTGAGAGGATCTATAATGCAACCTTACCCCTACTAAACAGAGAATTTTTCTTTTGCACGATTGGAACCCACCCAAATCCTTCAGGATGCAAGAGCAAAGACTTACCATCAAATCAAGCTACGCCCCCTACCTATATGTAGTAAGAATCTATTCTACTATATAATACCAAAAGTAGGCTTCACCGTGAAAATTTTCTTTCCAAAAATACCCTTTATTATATTTACTAATTAAAAAGCTTAATTAAAATTAATAGTGGTATATAGGTAAATACAAAAGTTGTCCTTTGGTATTCCTAATTACAACAACTCTTAAATGTATTGAGTATCTAAAAAGGACACATTGAAAAAATGTACTTTGTTTAGCATCATTCATTCATTGAAAAATGAACAAATTTTGACTACAAGTGTCTTTTAATCTTCCTAATAATAAATACGTGCAACGCACGTGCATATATGCTAGTACTAATAATAGATTAAAAGGAGGGCATGCAAGCTTTCTGAGCTGGAATGCAGGGGAACAACGCATATGGAGATTAAAGTCTTACCTTTTTTTTCTTTTCTTTTCCAGAGACCTATTTGATATGTTAGCAAAATACTTCTGTTGTGTAAAACTGGGAACGTCATATTGAACCTACTTTTTTCTTAATCCCTTACTCTAAACAAATATTTTGCACTAAAACCAAGAGAATTATATGCAGTCTCCCGTGTGATTAATAAAGTTTTATTCTGTTTTCCTTCTTCTATCATGTATCATGATCTAGGTTGTCAACTCGCTTATCGTATCATGTATCAATTTGCTTGCTTATTGTATTATATTGTATCATGTATCATATATTGTGTATAGTGTGATACTGTAACTCTATGAGTTTAGATCTATAATTCTAAATCCTTATAAAAACATAATTTAATAATATTTTATCATATATTTTATATATAAAAACATAATTTAATAATATTTTATCATATATTTTTTATTTGTTTCACTTTACAAGTCTTATCTAGTTCCAAAATCCAAATTCCTAAGTATACATGACGCAAGTTAAACAAATGATATTATCTACCGGCCTATATGTATCGTGTTCGATCGGCCGATATGTAATGAAATGGTAGTATATCATATCATAAGATACGATTCTGTGTATCGTAAGATACTAACAACATAGATCATGACTTTTCTAACTGTCATGAATCATGAGATGCGGTTATAAAAATGGCACTGCATAAACTAGGCTAATTAAGTAAACCACCAGTGTCAGTGGTCACATGATGTAGCCATCCTTAGATGTAGTATTCCTGTCTTTGTTGTTAGTTACTCTTGTCACCAAAATGCTTCAAAGTTTGCCCAGTGCTTGCTTCCTGCCATCCATCATTGTGCTAAAATTAAGGTAGTTAAATTTAATTTCTACCGTTAGATTGTTTTCTGTTCATCTCGTAAAGGTATTGAGTGCTTATAGTGTTGTAAGGTTCAAATTGACTATGCATGGAAGCAATTGTCAGATATATTTGTAACTTGGTAGGAATTTGGCATAACCCTTATGGCCTTACCCAGTTTGAGGCACAATATCGGGCTTGGACTTTGACTTACAAAGGAACCCCTTTATTACAAGGACCAACCCTATGTAGTAATTCCTAAACATATCCCATCATATCCGATGTGGGAATAAACATTGCTCCAAGTCTCCTCCCATCAACAAAGTCGGTGCTAGATACCCTAACAATTTCCCACCTTGTCTTGCATCTGGAAACGAATGGAGATAGTATCTCCCACACACATGTAGCAAATGTGTGCAACTCTATTTTAGGCTCAAACCTTGGCCCAACCACAATAATACACTGAGATGGCAAAGAACCAGGAGGGATCCAAATGATTGTGAGCAACATGTGCTAACCAATACCGGAACATAACATGCATCTAGAGGCCCAAACAAACTGAAGACCTATTTGTTAGGACAACGAAAACACAAGAGAGATCATGATGAGGGACAATATCAGGCCTGTCCCGTATAACTTTAAACTTTACAGGGTAGACTTTTAACCCTTATTAATTCATGGACCAATCCCACACATCATGCCTCAACATACCCCATTCCCATCATATCTGATATGGGACTAAACATTGCTCGAAAGCTTCTTCCATCAACCACGTGAAGAAGGCAAGACACTCCAATAGAATCCCAGAATTGAAATCTCAATTATCACGTTCTCTCTTTTTTCCCTTTTTTTTTTTTTTTTTTTTTACTTCAGACTACTTTGGTTCTCTGCTACTCATTGTTTTCTCTGATTTCTGCTCTGTTCATTTCTATTCTCTTTTTTCAATTTTTATCTTCTTTGGATTTTCTTTTCTTATCTGATTCAGCCGACGGTTTTCTTTTCTTAATCTCCTCTGCATTCTTTACCTCTTCATCTTCCTATTCTTCTTTTTCCCTTTTCTTTTCTTTATTCTCCTTATCTCTGCTTTCTTGTTGCTCCTCTGTTTACTCAATGTTCAGACCTCTACAGTGGAAACGACACTTACTATGATATGTTAGGATGGGGAAGGAAGAAAATAATAGGGGAGGAAGAAGAGATCATGATAGATAAAAATACAAATATGTAAATTTGAATCTTTCTAGATATGATAAGTCGGAAAGAAAATGCAAAATTGGTAAATTTTAGGATATACAGTTTTTATTGCTTTAGTATGTTTGTATGTCTTGTTACTTTTATCCTTAACTGTTTTGTAACTCTTGCACATATATTAATATATGAACCTTTTCTTTAGTCAATAATATATGCATTAGAAAATAACTTACTGCTTGCATTAAGTTCTTTTATATGTGTTTGCAAGCCTATGTGTGTTTCTTTGTTTAATTAATGATCTCTACTGCTAGTCAAGTTAAACCTAAAGTAATATCTCATGCCTTTATTTTTTTGTTCCTAGTAAGTCAACCGTGAATTTTGTTCTTTACTTATATTCATGCTCTTTCCCCTGGAAACAATGGTGTGCTTATGCCATTGAAACCTACTTCATAAACTATTATAGTCTCTTGCACTTTGATTACAGTTTCGTTGGTCTCGTCATTATGGCTAATGCGTTTTTTCTTGTACAAGGTTAATTTTCCCATGACCTTGTTCACTATATGACATGATGTAAAAAAAGAAGATTATACATGTTTAAAATTATTCAGATCCTCATTTCCTTTGGTTTTATTTTGGGCCCGTATGTAGTGTTCATGATTTTTAAGTTTGTTTATCTTTGACAGGGTTCAGCAGAAGTGATGTTTAGGAGGAGAAGTGATGCAATGGCTGCCTTGAAGAGATATAACAATGTTCAGCTGGATGGGAAAGCTATGAAGATAGAACTGGTTGGAAGTAACTTAGGCTTGCCTGTAACTCCCCGTGTTAATGTTGTTGGTGGAGCAAATGGAAGAGGAAGGAGAACAGTAGTAATGACGTATGTATTCTCATCTATATTCTTTCTTGTAGTGCAGGTCCCCTCTAGTTTGCTTGTGTAGCATGTGACAAGAGAAGGACCACATTTTCGAGGGAAAGTGGTCATTCCTTTTTAAAAGTGGGATATTGCCCCACTACATTTCTTTGCCCTACATCTACTAGAAAATACTCGTCAGCCTGATTGTGCCCCCCTTGTTCGTGAATTAGATATGAGAAAAAAATTGGCTGTCTTAAAGTGCCCTATGTAGCAGATATGAGAATGGATTAGTAGTTGCAATCATTCTTTGAAGGGTCTCTTGGTGAACATGACTCCAAGTACTAGATTTTTGATGCTTTTAGCTTGGGTTGTTTTTTGGGAATTGTGTGGTGATAGATCTGAAATATACTGATTTTCTTTCTCGTTCTACTTATGCCCTTCTTAACTGTCCAAAGAGAAAATAACATGACTGAAATGGAAGCTTCCATATAGATGTCCTTATTGTGCTTGCTCTTTTATGAGTTATTTTCATGTACTTATTTTACCTTGGGAGGTTAAAATTCTGATCTTCATGCTTTCCAGGCCGGAGTTTGGTCGTGGTGGCACTAGGTCCTTCAATCACATAGCAGGGTGAGTTCCTTAACATGATCCATTTCAACTGTTGCTTAAGTTAAATTTCTATGGATGCACCTGTGTAGACATCTGTGCTAGTGTGCAAAGTATGATAGTATTGGACATTCTTTAGTTACGCATCTTTCCTGACATGTTGATTGTGGCTTGTGATAAACTTTCATTCTAGTAATTCAGTGTTTTCCTATAATGAATGAATTAGATTGACCCATTTTCTGAACGGCGTTATCTAGTTAGCCTTGATCATCAGGAACCTTGTTTGTACGCATTACACACCTTCTGGGATGTAATTTTTGTAAAAAGCTTCATGCAAACATAAAACAATCTCTACTGGCCTTTATCTTGTTGCTGATTCCTTATTTCCCTTCTCTGAAAAATAAAGTAAGCTTAATTCCTCTGCTGTCTCAGGCATGATTCTGGGGATTTCCCTAAGGGAGGTTCTCAAACATCCTCTATTGCCTCTTGCTTGCTGCTCAACTTTCACCTAGACCTTACCCTTCACTATAGGTGCCACCGTGCCAGTTTTTTGTAATGATTTCACGAATCACATTTATGCTGCTGCTTGCTGCTGCTACACAGAGTTTAAGTTAAATAATTGCTATATGAACATCTTATTCAATTGTTGATCCACATATGTCTCAAGTTGTTAAATTGCTTGGATCATAGATTGTACAGCTTCAATAACTGGTATATCAATGTGGTCAAAATTTTCTTCTAGGTAACTGCTTATTATTAGGGATTGCCATTATCCAACTAAAGTTGCTGACAAAATGGCTTGGATCATAGCAGTGTAATCAAAGGCGCGCCTTGCACCTGGGCGCAGGTGTAGCGCCTCAAGACACTCCAGGCGAGGCACAGTTCTTAAGGCATGCCTTGGAAATTTTAGGCTAAAGAATAAAAAAACAGAAAAGAAAAGAAGAAGCAAGCAGTAAGTAGCAGCCAACAGGTGGAAACTTAAAATATGGAATATGAAATGAAATGAAATATGCCACGAGGAATATTGGATATTTTCTATTTTATTCTTGGTGGAGGAATATTGGATACTTAAAACCTAAGATTCAATTATAGTGGAAACTTAAAATATGCCACGAGGATATTTTCTATTTTATTCTACTTGATGTTCAAAGTAACACAAATCACAGCGCACAATCACATACACAATTTCCTCATGACTATGCAATTTGAGAGAACACATGTAGATCACATCCATCGTCTAATTTTTCGACAATAATCCTATTTATCCGGGATCATGTGGTGTCTGGATAGGTACAATGCTTTAAATCCGACCTCCCATAGGCCATGGGAACTTGAAATTGTAAATTGTAAATTCTTGTTTTATTTCAAGATTTTCTAGAATGTAGATTTCTGTTAGTGAGCTAAACCTCACCCCCGACATCGTAAGGACCTATAAATGACGGAAAACTATTGATCACTTACACTGACTTGTTATTATATTGTAGAGATTTCGTACAGTGTGATCCAATTGTTCTCTCCTACCCAATGATGCAATCTACAAAACATTTCTGATTACAATGATTACCTAAGTCTAGATACCGGTTCCGATACATATCGCGTCTCGTGTGTCCACGACATCATGCAATACAACGATATCGTATCAGCTGGATATTTCGTCAAAGCAGAATGCTATTTAATATTTAGTTACGCTTTCGTACTCATGTCTATGTGTCTTACGTTTCTTAAATCTTATAGAAGTCAACCTCTATGGTTCAAGATATTATCGTAAAGCCTGTCTCTAGGAAAACTGACACGATTTTCCTAAAATTATGGTTTATACGTCTAACCTAATTTCGTATTTGAAAATTAACTTTCAAAATTTATAAATCTTTTGGGAGTCGCCTTTGTTTTTTTGGCTCCGAAAATAGTTTGTATACCACCCGGATCAACCATCGGTAGAATTTTATGGATTTTAAACGAGTTCGGTGGAATAACTCAATACCGGACACACACACACACATATATATATATATATATATATATATATATATATATATATATAAGTTTTGAGATAAAGGAAAGGATTCTCACCGATAGTAGAAATTATTTAGCAATTGGCTATCACTCCATAATTTACTAGAGACAAGAAAACTAACAATTTTGTTAGCAAACCCAATTCATAAAAGCGAAATGAAATCACAGGTTATAATCGCAAACAAGATTATATTAAATATTATATTTGTACGATATTGATCATTCTAAACACGTAATAAAATTTTTGGTTACTTAGAGAACTTGACCTAACTTGATGTCTAGAATTTAATTACCTATTCGAACTAGATTTAGAATTTTTTTTCAGCGTAGGTGCGAACATTGTTCTAAATTTCGCTAGACGGAATCGGTACGGCAGAAGGCCGCCTAGCGCCTTAGGTCGTAGCCTAGACGGCTATATATATATATATTTGAAATTTGGAATCCATAATACAAATTTGAAATCCAAACATGTTCTAACTTCTAAATCCATAATACAATTTATAATTTTTTTTGAAATTTCAAATCTTGAGATTTGAAATTTCAATGTTCTAAAATCCAAATTTAATCTTAAAACCTAAACAACAAATCCACAATACAACTAAGCATAAAAAAATCAAAAAATTCAAAAATCGAACAACCACACATTGCCAAATAAGCCCGCCTAGGTGTCGGACATGTCCGAATAGGGCCGAACAAGCACCTAGCTTGGCCGAATAGGGGGTTTCCGTTGTGGCGGGTGGCCTTCTAGTGCCTAGGTCGAAATTTAGAACACTGGGTGCGGAATTTAGCATACTTAGGGCCCGTTTCGATATGTTTCCGATTTTTTTTAGGAAAAACAGTTTTCTGAAAGTAAGTAATAAAGTTATTTTTTGAATATAGAAATTTTGGCTTTACGTTTAGTTACTTTCATCTGAAAAATAATTTTAAAACACAAAAGTTGAAAATTGTGTTTGGTTACAAAATAATATTCGTGTCCAGTTCTCTTCTTCTGACAATTTCTGTCCACCACAATTTTTGTGTCTACCACAATTTGTGTCTACCCAAATATTTATGGTAATCTCTGTCCACCACAATTTCTGTGTCCATAATTCTGTGCCCACTACAGTTTTTTTCTCCCAAAATTTGTGTCCACCCCCAAATATTTATGGCAATCTTTGTGTCGCGCCTACGCCCTCGTCGTCCCCACCATCAACTCCGCCGTCCGCGAGGACGACCACGCCTTCTCCGTTGCGGCCGAGGTCGAGCACGTCATCCCGGACTTGGCCGCGAAGTAGATCCCTTCTCCCGAGCACAGCTCCACGAGGGCCCGTCGTCCCCACACAGTACCCGTTTTTCCACCTTTTCAAGTATTCCCTTCTCAAGTCCTCCTCCCGCACCGCCCCCTCCCTCTTCCACGCCCTCACGATGGCCTCCCCGCACATCCTCCCAGACTTGGCCCCGAAGTAAATCCCTTACCCCGAGCACTTGGTCCCGTACCCGGCGGCGGCCACCCTCCTCACCCTCGGACGCGGGTGCTCCGGTATCTGGTGCGCCTCCATCTTGATCACCTCCCCTTCCGCGATCTTCGGCTCCACTCTGGACCGCTCCCTGTACTAGTGCTTCTTTATTTCGGGCTTCGACGCGACCGTGCCTGAGCCGACCGCGACGTGGTCGCACTTCGGGAAGACCCACCCGTAGAAGTCCAGGGAGATGTCTTCGACGTACATCTCCGCCAGGTCCTCGTAGTAGTGCTTTTTCAATTTAGGGAGGCAAATCTGTTCTTGCAACGGGATCGTCTACGTGTAGCTGCCGGTGTCAATGGCTCTGGCCACGTGGTTGTTGGCGCCGTCTTCTCCGATGACGGGAGGAAGGGGAGGGGAGGGGAGGGGAGGGGAGAGGAAAGTTCAGTGAATCGGTGAAGAGAGAAAGTTGAGAGAATCGAGGGGCGAGGGGGGTTTGGGTGGGTGGGGCCAGCCATAATTTTTTGGAATCAGCTCTCCGAAAGCTAGTTTTTTCTACTCTTGGAAAATAGGTTTATAACTTCGATTTTGGAAAAGGTTTTTGGGAAAGCAAACTATGAAAGAAGGGTGCCAAACACATTTTGTTCCCACAACTGAGTTTAAACTCAGAAAATGAAGTTTAAATATACAATCAAACACAACCTTAGTTTTCCTTGATTAATTTTTCCTATGTTTTGTCCGATACGGTCAATTTTCCTTTGATACTCAACCAACCTAAAGATAATCTAAGGTTTTTCTTCTTTGGTACTCTCGACTTCTCATTTCTAAGATGATTCCTTAAGTTGCAATTCTGAATCTAAATAAAATTTACTATTATAGCCTAATACGACCGATATGGCCCCATATCATACTCAAAATCCAAACCTATGATTATCTAAGCAATTCTAATTTAATTAAGCATCGAAATTCCTTATAGTACTTCTAAGTACACCTAATTATGTCCAAAATCATTGTTAGACAGCGGTATTCTAAATTGAATGTTGGCAAATTGTAGTATTCTAGAAATTTAACTACTAGACTAGGCTAGTTAACACAAGCTATAAGTTGGACTTTTACATTTGTGTCTAATTATTAACCTAAGTAAGTTATCAAATTGGTATATTACATAGATAAATATATACATATACGGTATCAGCCATAAATAGATCCTATAGGTTTCCATATACTTATACACTTAAGTATATTTTTATATCTCAAGACTATATGTAGATATATACGTACTTAACCTATATGTGTATATAAACCACATCATGCTAAGCACAATTTCCAATACCAATTGTATCGTGTGTGTCATACTGTGTCCTAAGTCCCGTGGCAATATTGTGTCATCCGTATAGCCTTGTGTGTTAACTAAATACATATGAAATTGAAAGTAAAGAACAAAATTAAATATTGACAAGGAAAGGAGGGCTTGCCTTTAAGAACTTGTGTTTGAGCACTAGGCTAGGTCTTGTTCTTCCCCAACTCTTCTTCTTCTACTAATATTTTTTTTCTGGTTCTTAAAATGGGTTTTGAAGATAAGGGAATGCAGAGGAGAAGGAAAATTGGAATGGTGGAGTTGAGAAGAGGAAGGGGGGAGGTGGCAGTGTCGGCTGTGGTGGTGGGGCTGGCGTTGTCGGCTGTGGGGGAAAAGAGGAGCCGGCTTGCTGCTGCTGTGATGGGAAGTGACATCAGCAGGGAAGAGGAGTGGCAAGAACCATTGTGGGGAGTAAGAGGGTGGCCGGGAGGGAAAGGGGAAGGGGATGGCTCAGTCGGTTTGTGAGGGAGAAAGAGGAGGAGAATGGAACGTCTCTCCCTCTTAACTCCATATATTAATTATTATTATTATTTTTTAAATCAAGAGGACATAATTATTATGCCCCACGAGTGAAATGACAAAATTGTCGTCCCTATCCATGCATGGTGACACATGAATGGGCGAGGTGGATAGGTAAATTAGGAAATTGCAAAATTTTCCTAAGGGTTTAAATGAAAAAGATCTGTAAAAGGGATTAATAATTTAATTTATTCAATTCTTGTTTTAATTAAAAATAATAATTAGCTAACAAATGAAAAATCAAGCAATATAAAATATAAATCCACAGGTACTGAGGTATCCTATAGTGAATTCTGTATTACGGAATGCGGCTATGACATCAAGCCTAATCAACTTCAACCTTTAGTGAGCCTAAGTGATGTCTGATAATACTCTTCTTGCTTGTTGATTTAGTTCATCTCTCCCTATTTAGTGTTACTCAAAAGAATTAAAAACACTGAATTTTCTTTTCCTCTGCCTGGATGAGATCCAAAAAGCAATGAGCAAACTTGCCAGAGGCAATACCTATCTACAAGCCTGGTAGGAGGGGCATATTCTACAGGGATAATGAGTGGATTCACCAACAGAAAAGAGATTCACTGGTAATTGTTTGGTTGGTTCATTTTGCATAAACATAATCCAAGTGTTCTTCTTCTCTCCCTTTTCAACTTTTCCTGAGACGATGTGGAATGTACCTGTTTTAGTCCCAATAATGGACGAGTTTGGGCTTGGGTTGGGAGTAACACCATCAGAGGTTGGGTTGAATGATGGATGAGGTTTTCTCGCCCCAGTTATGGACCGGGTTCACTGGAAACCTGAATTTACTCGGGCGATCACACCCCTACCTTTTAGTGTCATCTGATGTCTTCGGTTCACTTGAATAGTAATTTGATTCCTTTATTTAGCGTTTATTTTTGACATAGAGCATCATGCTAGTTGATAAACATTCCTTAATGTGTGCTGCGTTATCTACAGTGTATATGTGCAGTCTACATTAAGAATACTGTTGGATGTATTATGTATTGATAGTGAAGTTCAATTACCTATGACATGCTAATGCCTAATTGGAGCTTAGTCGCAGTTAGCTATTTTTTTCTCCAACTTGAGGATTCAATTTTCTTAAGTTTTCTCATACAAGGACCATGCATATATCCATTGGTTCTATCCTCCGAAACCATGATTGTCTTCATGTCAAAGATCATACTTTCTTTGGATTTCAAACAGTTTTTATTTCATCTGAGATTGTACCTATATCTGATGCCTGAAAATGCCATATTTTCCAAGGAGATTGACAGCTGAGTGGCAAACCAATAATTCCTATCTTTTGCTGATCTATGGGATTCTCAAATCATGTATCTGATTTTTTTTGTTGATTGTTCAGATTACAAAATGTAAAATAAAAGGACAAATATCCTTAACTATGGATATTTTTAAACTTAAAGAAAAGATGTCTTCAGCTTATTGCATACAGACAGCTTTGGTACTTAAATCATAATAAAAATATAAGGAATACTGTAAGAAGACAAAATTCAAAAAATAAAATGCCGTGTCAAAATATCTAATAATCATTTTGGTTACTTAATCGTAATGAAATGTTATAAATATTGTTCACTACAGGTTTTATGAATTTATTATTGTGCGGGTCTTAAACCATTTTTGACCAAAACAAATGTACATAAGTCTACATCAAGGATATTCATGCAAAAAGACTTTTAAGGGTATACATGCAATTAATATTTATGATGGTATGGATAGAAAATTGAATATTTTAGAGGGTATACACAACACTTTTTTCTTAGTGGGCAAGCACAACCTCTGTAGCAGATGTTGTGCATATTATTGCTCCTAGCATGGTTGATTCAGAAACAAATCAACCTTTTGCTCAAACAAATAGAATAATAACATTGCGTAGTAGCAGCAGCAGCTACGTAGGTGGGAGTGTATCCTGTAGAAGTAAGTATGTCTCCATCAAAGTATCATGATGTTTGGCAAGACTCGTTCGAAATTGAAATTGCCTATTCTACCTAGATGCAATTCAAGAAAAACAATAGAACTTTTAAGCGGTGTTAGTTGTTTATTGTTTTAAAAGCCCTAGCTAGGAAGCACGGACACTCCGAAAACCGGTGTTTTGGCCATGTCGCATCGTGTCCGACACGGCATGGACACCCCAATATGTACCAAGACATGCAAAAAATCAACGTTTTAGCTGTCTCTCTCTGTTCCCATATCTTGTCGTATTAGTTCAATATAGTGCCCTTGGACAGAGTCTGCAAGTTATGCTTCAACAGGTTTAGGTTGCAGAGCTGAATTTGCATCATATCAGTTGGTTGGATGTTCCATAACTGAGTTTGCACCTTGTGTCAATTTCGGATATGGTAAAGTAGAGTTTTGGTGTCTTTGTCCCATCCTAGCGTAAATTATCCCCCACAGTCCACATATAGGGCTATCGCGCACCTTCCTTGGCTAGAGTTGACCTTCATCCCTAAATCATCTCTCACTCCTTTTCTTTTTTTGTCTGATAACAAATTCGTTGTATCAGTATAATTTGCAAGTCATGTTTTTATTGAACACAGGAAAACAAATGTTCTGTAAACCAAGTATTTGCAAGTCATTATACCTTGTTAATTTTCTAATGGCAGATATGAGGTCAAAGGACAATTGCTGGACTCTTACATACGTATTATTTTGCTTAATAGATTAAAATATTGTGATCTTGCTTCTCTTTGCATGCTGTCATGTCAATGCCAGATATCGACAATATAAGCTGTCAATGTTCAATTGTATATATCACGTACCGTCCAATCCCCCTTACATATTTTTTGCCTGCCTTGTTCCATGTTTCGCTATTTCCCTGCTTGCTTTAGATATAGGTTAATGTGTTTTTCTGACGATTCAGGATTTGTTTTCCATATTCCCCGTTTTTCTGGATGCTATACTAGCAGCACAGCTTTTATTCTATGGCTTAATGATAGAACCACTGCCACTATATGTAGATTTTGCATCACTTTGACTCCATGGTCCATCCAAAATAAAGCATTCTCTGGTCTCTAAATCATTCTGATTAAGCATGTGGGCATGTCTTCTTTTGTGGTCTTTCAAATTCTGAGAGGAGACTTATTTTCTTGATTGTCATACGTATCAAGTGTTAATTTGCTTTTATACATTATTTTTAACAAAATCCACCTTATTATTTGGTGAACTAGGATTGTGCACATCATGTTATTCTCTTTTTTGCTCTCTTGCCTAAGCTAAGATACATAATTCTGTCTACTTGTGTGAGATAAGCTTCAGATCTGAACTAGTTTTGGATCACGTTGATAAACTCTGAAGATTTCTACCATGTTTGCTTATTATAGTGTACTCACGTTGCCATTTACTCTTATAAATGTTCCACATTGTCAGGCCGGGCCGTGGAGGCTTTCAGCGTGGTAGAGGCCGTGGCCGAGGTCAGACCCGGGGCCGGGGAGGCCGTGGTCGTGGGAAGAATCAGCGAGTTGAGAAATCAGCAGGCGATTTGAACAAGGATTTGGAGACATATCATGCGGAAGCAATGAACACATCATAAAAACCATGAGGTTCTCCATGTTAACAATGCTCGTTGGTTAGCCTGTGCTATGACTGTAAAAAGCGATCCCAACAGTTGTTTTCTTCTTGTGTGTTTGTTTCTGCCATATTTGCTTGCGTATATTTGCATCTTGGTAGCAGTGCTTCGGTACTGGCAACCTAGTCTTATTTAGGCTTTGGAAGTTATTATGTATCCCCAAACATTTCAAACTACTTTGAGGAATGTTTTTCCTAATCCTATTTGTATAAGACTTGTCAACCCGAGATTGTAATATTATGAAAAGGAAAAAGGTTTTCTCAAGTGCTAGTGTTGATTTTCTAGTATTGGATAAATATTGTTTCTGTTCTGTTATGTTTGTATCATGGACGTGCTGTGGAGTTTTATGGAGTGAATAATGTTCTGTAGAGTTGGTATGAACAACCGGAAATTTGTTGGTCAGTTACAAGTTGGAATGTGCGTGCAGAAAGTGAACTTATGTCGTTATGAGTTGGTCAAAGGAGATCGATTAGATGTATTCTTGTACTCGTGAAGCGGAAATCAATTAGATGTTCTCTTGTACTCGTGAAGCTGAATACTTGATTTCTGCGCATAATATTGTGTTCCTTGAAAGCTTTTATTTTTTATGTTCTACTTTGATTCATGTTAAATTTAAAATTTCCACACCTCATGTTTGTGTGCTACTGAATGAATGAAGTAGGCTTAACCCTCGACTGCTGCAGTTGTAAAGATGGAAGAATACAAACCAGTTTGTACTGTGGCGGATGTGCAGGTACGTTTTTATTCTGTACCTGGGAAATAACTTGTGTTCCGTTCCATGTTCAAATGTTATGTTGCTTGAATTTCCAATTTGGTTGGTATCTCCTTAATCCTTCATTTGCCTTAAAAAAACTTCTTTGAATGATCCGTTTGGTAGGGTGGAGGACCTAAAATCATGGCCTTACTCAAAATTTTATTTTCCAAACAAAATGACAACACTCATCACCCAATCTTGCTTACATTGTTCGTATTGTTATTTTAGTTTTTTAAATCTTACATATGACTTTAAATCTTACATATGACAAACATACATGCAAATAATTGCTTTAGCAATTAATCAGCCACTCTACATGTAAACATTAAATAGAAATAATTTTTTTTTTCATATAGTAATTTATGAAAGTGTCCCATATGTAAGTACTATTTTGAAGTAGACTTTATTATTAATTGAGGTTATGAATGAGATTTGGTAAGAACAAATAACGGCCCTTAATTTTTGTTTATTTATTTGTAACTAGCTGGTTCCATTAAATTTAATGAACAATTTTAATTACTATAGATAGGTAAATTTATATTTGGAATAAAATTTTCTACAGACGATCTTTCATCATTCGTGCACTACGCTGAATTGGTTGTTGAGGGAGAATGGCGAGGAGTAGGAGAAATTATTAGGTGGTTCGGACTAACCACATGGCATGGGGGAGTGGTTAGTCCGGTCAATCAAAGTTTGACACATAATATTGAAAAGAGAAAACTCATCTCATGTTTAACCAAAAGAAATCAGTTTTTTATAATGTTTTTTAAAACAAAATTATAACTAATTTTTTGTTTTGTATTAATTATGCCAACTGGATTTATTTTTATTTATTTTTTATTTTTAACTTGCCAAGTGTCAAACTTTGATTGGTCGGGCTCATCACTCATCCATGCCATGTGGTGAGTCCGGACTATCCAATAATTTCTCGAGGAGTAGAGGCTGGTCTTCCTGGGGCCTACTCGTTGGGTCGTGGCCGCGTTGATGATGGCGGCTAGGGTGAACAATAGGGACCAGTTCGGAAATATATATTTGGTTCAATTTACCTGATTTTGTAAGCAAAGAGTTGGCAAAAATGTATATATATATATATATATATATATATATATATATATATATATATATTCCGTAATATAATATAATATAATATAATGAGGTTTCAAAACGGCTCAAAAGTAAGCCGTCTAAGTCGTATGTATATATATCATCAATTTATTATTTAAAAAAAAATTAATATTACATAAAAATTATTGAAAAAAATTTAAATATGTTATAAGTAAAACTACAAGGACTCCAACTCAATTAACCAAGAAGAATACCTTCTACCTTAACCAAATAATTTACAAGTACTTTTTGTTTATAATTATATAGTATTACGTAGCTAACCGTTTTCGAGACTCTTTATGAAAAATAGAAATATATCCATAAATAATTATAATTAAATTCTAATCAAATATATAATAAATTATAATTAAAATATAAAAATATATATAATAAATTTTAAATTAAATATATTTAAATAATTTTATATTAATATTAGAAGGAAAAAAAAATTAGTTGTACATTAATTTACTAGTATATATAAGTGCTAGTCTCTATTCATGTGCGGAGAAAAGAAAACATCTAATTCACTTATAGAACCTTTTATTATGTGTGAATGTACAATTTGTATGTTTCCTTCATTTCTGCAAATTTATTTACTCGTTTTTTTGGATGTTTGCTTATGTGGTCGATGCGCTTCGCATTATATTTCTCGTTCCCTCCTCCAATCAAGTGATTTTCTTTGTTTTAAAATCATGGATATATCTGGTGATCAACGTATACTGTAGTTTTGTGGGTTTGTGAAACCAAAATAAGGCTGAAGAGAGCAAGAGACATGAGAGGAAAGGATAGGAAAGCTTTTGTTTCATCTGTTTATTCTTCTTGCGTTGCGTGTAATAAGCAATATAGGCTAAAAAGGGAGTAACAACACATATTGCCAGACTTTGCAGATTTTTGACAGAAATGCCACTAAGTATAGTACTAAGACACACCAAACTTTATATTTCTATAAGATAAATACAAATATATATGCACGGTCCGTGAAATATTTGAGAGGTTGTTTCCGTAATTCGGACATGTATCTTTCACGATGCAAACAACAAGTTTTATCGTTATGTTTCTCCACGAGGTTCCCGCGGGATATGGAAAGAGTTAAAGTGCGTTGTTTTCTTTACTCGAACTTGTATACTTCAGTATACATATCGAATGAAGTTGTCTCCGTGATTCGAACATGTATCTTCCATGATTCAAACAACAAGCTTTACTATCGCGTTCCTCCACGAGACTCCCGCAGGGTATGGGAAGAGTTAAAGAGCGCTGTTTTCTTGACTCGAATTTTGCACACTCCAGCATGCCTAACAACAAACCTTTCGTCTCCTAGGGTGTAACTTAGTGGTAAAGTTACGAAACATTTATCGAGTAGGTCCGGATATCGAGTTCCGACATTGGCTAAGGGGTGGAAGGAGATTTTGGGTAGAAAAAAAATATGGGCCTATGCTATCTGACAGATTACATCCTAAAATTCCACACAAACTCAAAGCAGGGAACCTGCACTTCACCAGCAGAGAACATGTGCTGTGGTGGGTTCCTTAGTCTGCAAAGCTGCACTAGGTCTTGACCAGTCCCTAAATTGTAGCATCCAAATCAAATCTGGCACATTCCCAGCTCTGCTTTTTGTGTGGGGGTCTTGAAGTGAAAGCTGCAGACCAACTACTGATTTGAGTCATCGTTGATTTCAAGCCAAGAAGCCCCAGCTAACACTCAATCATTTCACATTGGTCCTAAAATTTTGACCCTAAGGAAGTCCCAACGTCCCCCTGTAGTTATTAATGAGTGCAGCTTGAGGTGAAAGAGAAACCATTGATGTGCAAGAAGTGTGTCACAATGCACATTGAAAATGCTTATATATGCCTAATCATTCTGCTAATCGCTTGCTCCGGTCGAAGCATAGACGGATCCGAAAGCTAAACTGGACTGGACTGGACTGGACTGGACTGGATTAGGGTAGACTAGAGGTGGACTAACTCTTACAAAAATATCAAAAGTAAAAAATTATGATTTTTTTTTTGTGGGCTGGAGTCCACCAAGCTATAAACTGGATCCACCCCTGGGTCGAAGTGACATGTATTTTAAGTGGGGGTGCATACGGTTCCGAAGGATTTGAGATGGCCCACTTGTCGTTGAGACGGGGACCGATGATTACGAAAAAGATTAAGATGTTGCCGACTTAGACAATATGGCCACCAACCAATTACCTCTGGTCCAAGTGGTTGACGTGGGAGACATCTGTCCTATATATCCTGATTTGAATCGGAGTTAAAATTTATTATTCCTTTCATTTAATAAATGGTGGAAGTTAAGAGACAGTTGGTCCGATAGACATGCAATGTAATACAGTATGTCTAATACAAGTTTCGAGCATGTACGTTGGGTATTTTAAAAATAAATTAAAAAATTTGATAATGAACAATACAGTTGATTATTGAAGATAAGTAGATCAAGGTGACAATGAATCACTAAAATGTCTGCTCTCTCTTATTTTTATTATTTTTTTAAGGAAACAATGCTAAAATGTTTTAGAACCCCAAATCAGAAAAGGACGGGATAAAAAAAATGGAAGCAGATCAAAAGATTCGTTTTCGGAGTTCTGCCGAAGCTTCGTCCTCCTGTACCATCGAATCGGAAGGTCCGTGTGGGACTTCCGCGATCCAACGGATGGGAGCAACGAAACTTCCGCAGAACTCCGAATCCATTCCCCCCTCCCTCAAAACACACACACACACACACACACACACACACACACATATATATATATATATATATATATATACACACACACACACACACACACATATATATATATATATATATATATATATATATATATATATATATATATATATATACACACACACACACACACACGGACCTTCCGATTTGATGGTACGGAAGAACGGAATTTTGGTGGAGTTTCAGATCTTTTGATCCTCTCTCTCTATATATATATATGCAGGACCATATAAACATTTATATACTGGGATGGTTACCTTCTATTTGGAGGAAACCTTATCCATGATCAAATTTTCTCGGGAAGGTGTCATTATTTTGGAGTTGGTCAAGAGTGGAATATTGAAAGAGGAGATGGAGATGTGGCGGAACGTTCAGGACATGCATTCTTCGTCACAGAATGCGGTACTAGTCCACGATACAGGAACAAGAGCAGAAAAAAATTATCGAACTCGAATGACTCTTGTGGTTACCGAGAAGACGTATAAAATTCTGACTAGATGACAGAAGATCAATAAATCGAGTCACGGAAACGTATTATTCATTCCATTTATAAATGGTGATAGTTGAAAGACAGTAGATCCAAAGACATGCAATACTGTGTGCACAAAGTCCCGAACGTTACGTCGGACTCCGAACATTATGTCGAGAATTAAAATAAAAAAAAGAAGCAGAGAAAAGTACAAAGACCGGTACGAGAAGGATTCCAAGTGTTTGGTTCGTTGGACATTGGAAAAAAAGTCATTCCTTTACATTTTCTCTGTTTGGTTGTTAAAAAAAATGAGTAAAAAAGAAAAATAGAAAAAAAGATTCCTCCACTCATTCCATGGATTCATTTTTCACTCCCAATTATTCACTTTTTCTTTCAATTTTCTGAATTTTTTTAAATACCAAAAAGAAAAATAAATAAAAGTTAGTAATTTTTCAAAGAAAAGAAAAGAACAAAGAATTGATTTCTTTTTCTTTTCTTTCCTTTCCGCGAACAAACGTGACCTATAGGTTGGCACCAAATCCGACTGTTTTAAAACATAATCCATCATTGTTCTGGAATCCAAAATCTAGTTAGCCCAAATGTGTCACATCCCGATTCCGTTGAATCGATGGTCATCTCCCGGGCATGACGCTGTGCGGGCCAAGAATTGCGCACCGCACAAGGCTAAGGTATTTTTGCATAGCGAATACATATTCAGAGTACGCAGATAAATTGAAACACAAGGTTGAAACATGAAAAAGTTCTCTTTATTGATAATGAACATCTTTTACAAACTTTTGAACGAGTTAAAAGGTTGCCACACGGGCTTACAAAGTTGACATAAAATGAGATAGTTGTCCTGTACATTACATCATTTACTAAAACTTCAAAATATAAAGACCTCCAAGCGGGATAATGGCTTTCTCTCTGAGCTGCATTGAGTTTGGGTTGCTAACTCCTGACTTCAAAATGCTTCAAATAGGGCACGATCAAGGCGTGCCTACAGCTGGACTGAATTGGGGAATGACTTCTGCTCCTCGCAGGATCTCCTTAGTGCGGGAAACCTGTTTCAACGAGGGTCAGTACATCGAAACATACTGGTGAAGGCAAGCTAACCCAACTATACCAATCAACACGTTGTTTAGATGAAGCATGCAACTTATTTGCGGTCTTTCTATCTTGCCTTAGTTCATTTTACAAGCAAGCAGTATATATAGAATTTACTGAAATGAACTTGCCATCGTTTGGTAGCTTTTACCTGCCTGTCTGAACCACCTGCACAATACTTACCATGTCCTTCCCTGCATGCAGACACAAGTTATCTTGTACAAGTTTAAATATACGTGGCAATCACTGGCAAGATGCCATGGAGGACGAGTTATAGTCTTGAACGAGGATGGTATGCAACATAAGCACGTGGGGCGCTACACGCCATCCCGTCCAGCACATGAGACTATCGTGAAGTTCTGCCCGGATCGAATCGGTGCCAGTGCGACCGTCCGCAGGAATATTGACCTTGTGCACAAGTTGTCCGTGATCAAACCGCGTTCATACTAAGTTATCATTTGTTGCAGTTGAGGCAACATGAGTATGAGACAAGTGACATGGCGTGATTCATTTTGCATAGTCTCCCTGAACAATTTATTGCATGGCATGTCATGTTCTATACATAGCACAATTTATAGAAGAAGTATACATTCTAACTAAAATTGAAGCATATAAAGAACATTCTGAACGAACTAGCATGAATGAGGTAACCGTTCACAAGTTTGATTGACAAGCATAAAGTTATCCAAGTCTATTCCATTTTATCTTGACATGTTTTAGTTATTACTTGGTATCGTTTGATCGGGGCAAGCAAGAATACAATATTTTAGATGTGAAGACTTGGAAGAAGGGTCAACTGAATCGAATATAAGCCACTCACAAGTTGGTTGGAGAAAGAAAGAAAAGAGGTGCTTCAGGACTCCGCTCGTGCGTCGCCTACTGCTCGTTCACCTGCATTGCCACGAACAACTGATCAATACCTCTTCTACTATTTTCAATCTCGGCATTGAAGTGCAGTTTAACGAACAAAAATAATAAAATCCACCAAACCGTTCAAGAAAATGTAAGCAAATCCGAAAAATAACTCAAGGCACGAAAGCAACAAGCGACAACGAAAACTAGGCAAGAAAACTTGCAGAGGAGAGGTCCCTCCTGACTCTGTTGCTAAGTCGATCCTGGGGGCACGATCCACTGAATATGGGAATCGATTCTGAAGAAGCAAATCCATAACGAGGATGGGTTCTTGATTCAATCTATCCCGATCGAACGATACCGTCTTGTATTTCTTAGCCGCGCTCCCCGAATAGGGGGAATGAGGCACCAGATGCTAACAAACTAATTGGAAGTTTCGTCCATGAAACTTAGGAATAGAACCTACCACTAGGAAACAATGAAGGGAACATTTCCTTCATCTCAGGTTCAAGCTCCCAAGTGGATTCTTCGACCGAATGATTTCTCCAAAGCACACGCACAAGAGAAACCGAACGATTTCGAAGCAGCTTCTCCTTACGATTCAAAATTTGCACAGGTTGTTCAACATAAGTCAAGTCTGCCTTAAGATCCAGTTGATCAAGATCTACTACATGGCTCAGGTCGTACAGGTACTTCCTAAGCTGTAAAACATGGAAGCATCAAGCACTTCAGATAGTGACGGTGGTAGGGCAATCTGATATGCAACCGGGGCAACTCGTTCAAGAGTTTGTAAAAGATGTTCATTATTAATAAAGAGAACTTTTTCATATTTCAACCTTGTGTTTCAATTTATCTGCGTACTTTGAATATGTACTTGCTATGCAAAAATACCTTAGCCTTGTGCGATGCGCAATTCTTGGCCCGCACGGCGTCACGCCCGGGGGACGACTCTCGATTCTACGAAATAGGGACGTGACAAAATGTAGGAATTTGCACTCCAGAAACAAGCATGGCATTAAGTGTTGAGTATGCGGTGTGACCCGAACCGAAGTTGGCCCATGAGGTACGATATTGGATTGGGCCCATATGCCTTAAAAGGAAATTTCCATTTAAGGCCTGAACCAATGCCAATTATCTGCACCTCATGATCCCACCTCCTATTCAATGTGGGACTAAATTACCAACTCCATTGTCACCCTCCTTTGAGCGCTCAATCAGAAACGAGATAGAATCCAACAATCTCCACCTTAGCTCATTTCGGCTAATCGAAAAACCTTAGCATATCCCGGCTATCTTTGTTCGTTCCTGCTAACCGAACAACCTCAGCACACTCCGACTACCTTTGTTTGTACCTGCTAAGCGAGCACCCAGGAGATCCAATATATTGTCATCTCGATCCGTTCGACTGTCACGCCCCAGTCCCAAAATATCGAGAGACTAGACACGTGGCAATGACCAGCACTAATGGACAAACCCAATTTAATGGATCCACCAGGGCGTACTTAAGCTGTAGTACAACAATAAGGGTCTAGATATACTAATCTCATCCACAGAAATGAATACAACAATATCAGAATCATAAAGCAAGATCGATCTCAATAATATATAAACTCGGGGAATAACCCGATAATGAGTCTGATACATCTGTCAAGATACAAGAATAAAGATAACTACAACAAATACTGAGTATGGAAACAGTATATACTCAGAAGATACCCTCAGTGATCACTCGTCTACTGAATCTGGTACTGCTCCAGTGTCTGCTCCTGCTCCTGCTAATGCTCATGTCTCGTATACCTCTGGGTCGATCTCGTCTGCTAATCCTGGGGACATAATCCGGATCCAGGTCCTCAGGGGACATAGCAAGGTACAAAATAACTCAAGCCATAAATAATGCAGTGCAAAAAATAAAATAAATAAATAGGGTCAATATGTAACCATCTATGTGAAATGCAAGTGAGAGCATCACTAGTACTCTGGCTGAGCCACTACAAGCTCTGTGTCGGGGAGCCGGTAGTAGTAATAACATGTAATGTGCCTAGCTCTGCTGGAGAGTCTACAGCCTCACAATAGTAGTAGATATATATAAAATAACCTGTAGCCTGTGTGTCTCTCCCCACCCAATGTAACCACACGTCTCATGTCCACAATATCTCATGTACATGTCACGCAAGATCATAGCTAATGCAATAAGTCATCTAATATCTATGAATATAATGTCTATGTCATAAAACCTGCATCCTATACAGAATCACCATGAATATCTCAGGAAGATTCTGTCTTATGAATAGTGTCAAGTGTCCTGGGTTATGCTGTACTTGATAAGACAAGTACGAGAATGTAAAGGGTCGCGAATGTCCATCTCTAGGTGACGTTACACAACTCTGCGTACAGTGTTGGCACCCGACTATTAATCGGACGCTAAGTAAGTCACACGGTCCTAGGTTAAGCATGAACAACCATATAAATAAATCTAAGAAATATGTAACAAGAACTGCAAGTTTTGGCAAGGTATACTTGCCTGCGTGCGGCTGCTGATGACGGAGTTCCGGTACCGCGTCCAAGCCCTCAGGTCCCGCAATACCTAGAGATGAGATTCAAACCAAAAATTAATAATCTAACACACGACAGGCAGGGATGCGACACGCATCTACACCTAACCTCAGTCTCAGCTACGACTCACAGGGATAAGACACTAGGGGGGTTGACCACAGTTGACTATCGGTATGATACAACAATCAACTAGTCATCTGTACACTCTCCTTGACCAATCCTCATTCTTACCATATTCATCATGTGGTTCAGTAGTTCAGGTATGCTCAATCCTTGACCGGATTTACTTATGAAATATTAGGTCTTCCTCAACCCTCAGTATTATTTCACCCACAATTACTGCTCATCCATACAGATTACCATGCACATAAATAAATATGTTAAACCCTAAATCTCAATGTCTATCATTCAAATCCATTTTAATATACTGATGACGAATAAACCCCAAGCTCACCATTAAACCTTAATCTCAAGTCATTATATTCCACATTCACCTTAATCATCATTGGCCTTAGTCATCATTAACCTAAATCACATTCACCTTATTCAACGTTAACATTAATCACATTCACCTTATTCAACATGAACATTAATCATCACTAGGAACACATGATTATTTATACTTCACCACAACTACACAATATTAATAAACACCAACCCTAGCTAAATCCTCACATCCATATATATGCTAACAATATAACCATTAAACCCTAACAACTATATCTACATATATCCTCGAAACACTACATCATATACCACATTATGACAGGTATAATAAACCCTAAAACAAATGTTATTAAACCCAAGGTTCATTGTCTTACTACACTACAATCTATACAAACATATATACTTAACCCTAGCTAATACAAGTCCATATATATATAAAACATCCTATTTAAAGCAATATTAAAAACTGGAATTTAATTCAAGAGAGGGGGAGAGTCGACCTCGACGAGGGCGATGATGCCGGAGTACGGCCGGTGGAGGGTGGCCGCGGGGTGGTGCCGAGTGGTGGTAGTGGTGATGATGAAGGTGTAATGCTGGTGGTGGTAGAAGCTGGACAGAGAGGAGTAGTAGAGGTCGGAGGAGAATGGGGGTAGCTCGACGCTGGTTGGCACATTCGGAGCCGACGACTGCACTGGCCGGAGCAGTCAGCCGCACTGTCGAGTCCAGGCTGCACTGGCCGGAGCAGTCAGTGCACAGCCGAGTCGAGCAGTCAGCACTGGCCAGAGCAGTCAGGGCACAGCCGAGTCGAGAAGTACTTGGCCGGAGCAGTCAGTGCACAGTCGCTGGCCGGAGTGGAGGGAGACTGCACAGCCGGTCGGGGGAGGACTGAATCAGAGCGGGGGAAGTGCAGCACTGCGGGGCGGCGAGGCTGTAGCCGGAGCCGCCGCGGGGTCGGTGAAGTCGGCCGGCCGGTCTGGGGTTACTCTTCAGTGAGAAGGAGGAAGAAGAAATAAAGGAAGAAGAATGGAGGGAGGAGGAACTTGTATGGAGAATAAAAATAATGGAGGAGGGAGGAGAGAGAGAGAGAGAGAGGGGGGGGGGTTTCCACACCTAGGGATTAGGGTCAGCCTTGGGGGTTGTGAGGGTGATGGTGAGGGTTTTATAGGAGGGTGTGTAAGGGATGTGTGGTGGGGATTAGCCCATTTAAAATAGAGGGCTAGGATTTCACATGAGTAAAATTATTTCTTCATGAGAAATGGAGTGAGGGAGATGTTGACTTCGGTCAACAATTTGTAACCTCTCCATTTGGTCTTGGCCAATGGGGTGAGGGCACCTAAAATCTATAAATTGCAACTTAGCCCCTTAAATTCGAGAAATTGTACGAACACATAAAATGATGCAAAAATTGTGAAAAAAATTGTGTTTGGTGATTTGCATGGTGATGGGGTGTTGGGTGTTTGGCACGGGTTTAATTTAATGGCCATCGGGATTAATTGGGGATAAAAATATGGTTAGAAAAAATTAGTATCCTCGATTTAAATAGGATTTTAAGTGTCCCGCGCTTTTAAATTAAATGGGGGCACTTGGGGTCAAAATTCGAAAATGACACATAGGTCAAAAAGGTAGGCGGGCGCATCTAGGACAAGGTTATGAACTTTGCAGATAGGCAATGGCTAACGTAGTGCTCCAATTAATGAAGCAACGGTAAGGTGCGCTACGCGATATAATAATGTACAGTTAAATCAAATGTCGTGTTCTAAATTCTAATTGGGTTCAAATTTGCCCTAATTCTACTATATAAGCCAAGTAAACCTAATTTCGGGTGAGGGAGTTTACATCGACCACATAACCAAATCTGACACGTTCATCCACACCACCATTGTGTGCCAACCACAACGCTTTGCTCCACCTTGGATTTGTCGAATCCACCTTTAAAGCCAATTCGTGCAGTTAATGCTCATACTCCACCTTGAGAAGAACCTATATAATACATGAACGTTCAGTACCATCTGTCTCGAACCAATTAGAACCGCTCAAATCAGCCCCGTAACCTGGCTCTGTGTCACGCCCCAGTCCCAAAATGCCGAGGGACTGGAGATGCGTGGCAATGGCCAGCAGCACGCACCGATGGATAATCCAATTTAATAGAATCATCAGGGCGTACTTAAGCTGTAAATAAGGTCTACTACAACAAGTCCCACTAATCTCATCCATAAATATAAAGAAATAAACTGCATAATCAAATGAAAATAAGTAGCAACAACATCACAGCAAGTCAGTCGGAGGAACAATCCGACTATAGTCTGAATAAGCTGGCTCTATAGGCCGGGAACAAAAGATATAAACATGAAATAAATAAATGAGTACTGGGACAGGCACTCAGGAGAAGTCCTCGGCAGTCACCTCGTCTTCAGTGTTCGGTTCAGCTCCAACAATAGCTTCAGCTCCGGTCCCGTATACCTCGGGATACTGCTCCTCAGCTAAACCTGGGGACATAATCCATTCCAGGTCCTCAGTGGACATAGCAAGGCACAAAATAAAACAAGCCAAATGAATAAGCAGTGCAATAAATAAATGAACAGTAGGGTAAACTAAGTAACCATCTATGTGATATGCAAATGAGAGCAACACTAGTACTCAGGCTGAGACCGCTACAAGCTCTGTGTCGGGGAGCCGGGTAGCAGTAATAACACGTAAAGGGTCTAGCTCTGCTGGAGAGTCTACAACCTCACAATAATAGTAGATATATATGTAGAACAGCCTGTAGCCTGTGTGTCTCTTCCCACCCAATGTAATCATGCAAGTCATGACCATAACGTCTCATGTCCATGTCAGCGGGATTATAACTAATGCAACAAGTCATACTGTCTATAATAAATGTCTCTATCAAGTCCTGTATCCTATACAGAATCACCACGAATATCTCAGGAGGATTCTGTCCATGATAGTGTCAAGTGTCCTAAGTTGTAGGGTACTTGATATGTCAAGTACAAAGTAAGGGGATCGTAAATCCATCTCTAAATGACGAACCCAACACCGCGTACGGTGTCGGCACCCGACTATGATCGGACACTAGGTACGTCATACGTTTCCTAGGTTAAGCAGTTTAAATCAGTTTATATGAATTTGCACAAGAGATCCAGCAGAGTATTTTTACAGCAAATATAAAAATAATGACTGCAAGTTTGGCAAGGTGCACTTGCCTGATATTTGAATTCCACTTAGGTCCTGGTTTCGAAAATTTCCAGAGATGTCTCCGAAAGCTGAAATAAACAGTACCATCACGCTCAGAAGGTGTCAAACAGCTAGGATCGCCTGTCCTTGGGTCCAATTTGGAGACAAGGGCAAAATGGCAATTTCGGCCCAAAACGGGGTCCACCGGTGGGCCCGCTTTGCACCAAAAAACGTGTCAGGGTCAACGGTCTCCAAATTCACTAAACTTAGTGTCAACAGGTCAGGAACGCTGATACAAACCCAACGGAACTTTCAGATTTAAATTCCGATGAGCCGATCACGAAATCATCCGTCGAGCGGGGCCTGTGGGGCCCACGACACGCGATTTCGTCAACATTCTCAGAATCGGACCAAACTTGACCCACAGGACCAGCGTATCGCTACGAGTTTGATGGTGTAAGTTTTGTCTCGATCTGACGTGTGTGCACGAAGTTAGGGTGAATTGCAGAAAAGTTGGATACGGGATGATGTCCGCGGATACGCGTTGATTCCGGTGTGCACGCACACCCGAATCAGCTTCCGCGAAATCCCACACGTCCGTATCAACGACGCGCACGTATCTGTGAAGACCGCACGCGACCAAGTCGTCCCGTTTGGCGGAACGCACTCAGTTCCGGGGTGAAATAGGGTCTGATTTTTCCTGTTTT
The DNA here is from genome assembly GCA_036927795.1 of Iris macrosiphon. Taxonomy (NCBI): domain Eukaryota; kingdom Viridiplantae; phylum Streptophyta; class Magnoliopsida; order Asparagales; family Iridaceae; genus Iris; species Iris macrosiphon. The sequence goes on along the minus strand of JAYESA010000007.1, from coordinate 203,987,840 downwards.
TGGATCGTAGTGTGCGATCACCACAGGACGCGATGCCCCGAGCGGTTTATCCGGGCACCGAGAGGGTTATACAGGCTTCGCGTAGAAATTTACGAAATCGAAATTGGAGATACAGGGTGCAAGATACGAGTACCTGAACGAGGCCTGAAAACCCCGAGTTTCCTCGTGTCAGACTCGTGTCCGACACGCCTAGGGTTAGGGTTTACTGTTCTCGGGCTGTGTCCGGGTGTCCCCTGCTGTGTCCGTGTCTTGGCGAAGGTGCGTCGACTCGGCACGGCACTGGGCGGAGGGTCGCCGGAGATCGGGGTCGCCGGAGCGGCGAGGTGGCGCTGCTCGAGTCGGCAGGGGAGAAGAGCACCGGCTGGGGATGAGCCGTCGGGCCGAAAAATGGAGGAGGCGGAGGAGGTTTCTGGAGATGGGAGGTGCTGGATACGGGGGCGCTGGTCGGCGGGAAGGAGGTCGGCGGTGACGGCTGAGGGAGGTGGCGCTGGAGTTAGGGTCGCCGGAGTCGGGGCGTTGGGTTAGGGTTAGGGCTAGGGTGAAGGAGGCGGAGGAGAAATGGCGTGGGGGTTTTAAAGGGGAGGCGCTGGGTCGTTCGTGGCGGAGGAGGCGGCTAAGGGGAGGACGTGGCCTCCCCCGGCGGAGGCGGCGGAGAGCCCGGTCGTGGCCGAGGAATCCGGCCGCCCGGTTGAACGTGGGGGAGAGGGGCCCGGGTCGGGCGCGGATCCGGGTGGGACGGACCCGCCCGACCCGCTAGGAGGGCTGAGCGGGCTGGGCTGCCTCACTGGGCTCGGCCCACTGGGCCGGGCCGGGCCCAACCAAAAAAAATATATAAAAATAATAATAATAACACAGCAATTAATTAATTATAAAAATAGTTTCTGGGCTTTTAAAAATAGATCCGAGGCCCAATAAAATCCCAAAAAATTACCCTAAGTCCGGTTTTCTATTTTACACCATAAAATCATATTTTTATTTCATTTTAATGTTATTTATTGGCAATTAAAAATTACAAACTCACTACAGGGCCTATGTAAATTCCTGAAAAATTGCATATTAATTCCAAAAATTGATTTTAAAAAATCTAAAATATAGGGTGTTTACAATCTACCCCTCTTAAGAGGATTGCGTCCTCGCAATCGAAGGGTAAACTATAAAGGCAAGATTTATAGAATTAAAGAATGTTTAGGTTCTACCTGATTCTGCAAATAGGTGTGGATAACGCTGCCGCATAACATCTTCTCGCTCCCAGGTCGATTCTCCAGGAGAGTGCTGCTTCCAAGCTACTCGAACCAGCCTGATTGTCTGCCCTCGCAGTGTCTTCTCGCTGGTGTCGAGTATACCCACTGGCTGCTCTTCGTATCTCAGGCTAGGTCCCACCGAAATCTCAGAATGATCAACTATATGGCTTGGGTCCGTCACATACCTCCTCAGTTGTGAGACGTGGAATACGTCATGCACTCCCTCTAAGGACGGAGGTAATGCAAGACGGTAAGCCACCTCACCGATGCGCTCCAAGATATCAAATGGCCCAATGTACCTTGGGCTTAACTTGCCTCTGCTGCCAAATCTGATAGTACCTCTAGTGGGCGAGATCCTCAAAAATACATGCTCTCCTTCCTTGAACTCCAGGGGTCGTCGGTGTGCATCAGCCCAATGCTTCTGCCTATCCTGGGCTGCACGGAGATGGTTCTGAATCTGTTTTACTTTCTCTACTGTCTCTGTTACCAACTCTGGACCCAGTATTTGACGTTCGCCAACGTCGCTCCAGCATACAGGCGATCTGCACTTCCTTCCGTACAACGCCTCGAAAGGTGCCATCTGAATGCTTGCCTGATAGCTGTTGTTGTAGGAGAACTCCACTAAGTGCAGATGATCTTCCCAAGATCCTCCAAAGTCTAGTATACAAGATCGCAACATGTCTTCTAGGATCTGAATTGTGCGCTCTGACTGTCCGTCTGTCTGAGGGTGATAGACAGTACTGAATTTGAGCCTGGTGCCGAGACTCTCTTGCATGCTTCGCCAGAAGTGAGATGTAAATCTTGAGTCTCGATCTGATACAATACTAACCAGCACTCCATGTAATTTTACGATCTGTCGCATATACATGTCGGCTAGTACTTCCGTGGATTGTCCGACTCTGAACGACAAGAAGTGAGCCGACTTAGTGAGCCGATCACGATGACCCATACTGCATCCTTTCCACTAGGGCTTCTTGGAAATCCAGTGACGAAGTCCATGGTAATATGCTCCCACTTCCATCCAGGGATGGGAAGTGGCTGCAACATACCTGCAGTCCTTTGGTGCTCGGCCTTCACCTGCTGGCAGACTAAGCATTTTGCCACAAATCGGGCAATCTCCCTTTTCATTCCATGCCACCAGTAATATTGTCTTAGGTCCCGGTACATCTTGGTTCCTCCTGGATGAACCGAGTATATGGAGCTATGGGCTTCTGTCATCAACTCCTGCCTTAATTCTCCATTTGGAACACATAGGCGATTTCTGCACCTTAATGTTCCGTCTTCGTGGATGCGAAGTCCCGTCTGCAGGCCTGCTTCTGTTCTCTCTTTCAGCCTTCAGAATCTGGCATCATTAGGCAAAGCTTCCTTGATTCTCTCCACCAGCGATGACTTCACTTCGAGGTTAGCCAGCAAACCATTTTGTCCAGGTAGAACAACCTCTATCTGAAGATCTTGCAAGTCTTGTAATAGCTGGGGCTGCTCCGTCAAGAAATAAGCCGAGAGTTTTCTACTGAGGGCGTCGGCTACAACATTTGCTTTCCCCGGGTGGTACTGCAGATCGATGTCAAAGTCCACCATCAACTCAAGCCAACGCCTTTGCCTCATGTTGAGCTCCTTCCGTGTATAAACATACTTCAAGCTCTTATGATCAGTGAATATCTCGACCTTCTCTCTATACAGATAATGTCTCCAGATCTTCAATGCAAAAATCACTGCAGCTAGCTCCAGGTCGTGTGTTGGGTAGTTCTTCTCGTGGACCTTCAGCTGCCTCGATGCATAAGCGATAACCTTGCCATGTTGCATCAAGACACAACCTAGTCCACTACCGGACGCATCACTATAAACAACAAAACCTCCTGACCCTGAGGGAAGAGTCAAGACTGGTGCTGTTGTTAGACGCCTCTTTAATTCTTCAAAGGCATTCTGGCATTCTTCCGTCCATATGAACTCCTGATCCTTCCGTGTCAGCTTAGTCATCGGCTCTGCGATTCTTGAAAAATTTTCTACGAACCGCCGGTAATACCCAGCAAATCCAAGAAAACTTCTCACTTCTGCAACAGAGGTAGGGGTAGGCTAGGTCTCTATAGCAGTGACCTTTTCTGGGTCTACAGACAGTCCTTCACCCGAGATAATATGCCCTAAAAATGGCACCTTGTCCATACAGAACTCATATTTGCTGAGTTTGGCATACAGCTTCTCCCTTCTCAAGGTTTCTAGCACAATCCGGAGGTGTTTCTCGTGCTCTTCGTGGTTCTTGGAGTAGACTAGGATATCATCAATGAATACCACCACGAACTTATCCAAGTACTGATGGAAGACCCCGTTCATCAAACTCATAAATACGGCGGGTGCGTTGGTTAAACCAAACGGCATAACTAGGAACTCATAATGTCCATACTTAGTTCTGAAGGCCGTCTTTGGGATATCTTCCTTCTTCACCCTAATCTGGTGATAACCGGATCTAAGGTCAATCTTTGAGAATACCTTAGCACCACTCAATTGGTCAAATAAATCATCAATGCGTGGTAATGGGTACCGGTTCTTAATAGTTACAGCATTAAGGGCTCTGTAATCAATGCACAGCCGTACAGATCCGTCCTTCTTGGGTACAAAAAGTATAGGTGCTCCCCATGGTGAAACACTGGGCCGGATAAATCCTTTCTCCAGAAGGTCGTCAACTTGTGTTTTCAGCTCCACTAACTCCTTAGGTGCTAGCCGATATACCGATGAAGTAATAGGTTCGGCTCCTGGAGTTAGGTCTATTGTGAATTCTATCTCCCGATCAGGTGGTAAACCTGGAAGGTCGTCGGGAAACACATCCACAAATTCCGTTATGACTCTTGGGTAACTTGAATCTTCTTCTACAGTCAATACCCTAAGAGTTGGCTGGACCCCTTGTTCTACAGCTCCTCGTAGAAATTCAAACTCAGGAAGGCTAGGGGGTCTAAATATCACTTTTCCAAGCCGGCAATCCAGTGTTGCATGGTACTGACTTAACCAGTCCATACCAAGTACAACATCGTAATCAGACATAGAAAAGATCAGGAATTGGGCTCGCATCTCTCGGCCACAGACTACTACCGAACATGATCTACAAGTATCACTAACCGGGATAATTCCACCTCCCGTTAGAATTCTCTTCATCTTCGAGAGAGGTGCGGTAGCTATTCTATGTGTGGCTACGAAGCTAGCAGCAATAAATGAATGCGAAGCTCCAGAATCAAATAATATTACAGCAGGAATTGAAGCTACTAATAGGGTACCTGCTATCACTTCGCCTGCAGTAGCTTCCTTAGTGACTGCTAGCACATATGCCTGACCTCGTCCCTGAGCGGGACCCCTTTGCTGACGAGCTTGTTGGAACAATGCTGCCTGAGGTGGTAGAGGTGGCCTGGCTCCTCCAGGCCCTGTCTGAGTTGCTCCCCCAGCTGGAAGAGCTGCAGGTGGAGCTGGTCGATTCGGAACTCCCTCTCGACGTTCCGAACAGTCCTTTGAGAAGTGTTGTCCAGATCCGCAAACCAGGCAGAGTCCCAGCTTGCGTCGACATTCCTTTTCAATATGTCCTACCTTGCTGCAGTAATGGCAAGTAGGCAAGTTCTTAGTTGCTGCTCTTGGAGGCGGGCTCTTCTGGGGCCGTTTAGCAGATTCCCCTGGTGATGACTTGGACGGTGCTGAGGAGAAGGGACGTTTCAGGCTTGATTCCCTCCGAGTAACGCGCTCCAGCAGACGTGCTGCAGCTAGGACGTCGGTGTAAGAGGTGGGCGTGACCGATCCGATTAACTTCTGAAGCTCGAACCTGAGCCCATCAAAGAACTTTTCCGCCTTCTCCTCTTCGGTAGGAATTAGCGAAGGGGCGAAGCGGCTCAGGCGAATGAATTCGGCGTTATATTCCTCCACCGTCATGTTGCCCTGGATCAGGCGGTTGAATCTGTCTCGGAGTTCTGACCGAGCCACAGCAGGGATGTACATTTCCTGGAAGAGTCTGGAGAACTCCTCCCAGGTAACCTGATCATGTCTGAGCCTTCTTTCTTCGGACAACCACCAATGATGTGCGTTGTCCGTCAGTTGCATCCTGACGGCAGTCATCCATTTATCCCTTGGTAGTTCGGCGGCCTCCAACTGATGCTGTGTGTTTGCAAGCCATTCATGCACTTCAGTTTGTCCTTCCTTGCCCGAGAAGGTACGGGGCTTGAGTTGGCGGAAATCTGTAATAGATCCCGTCGTTGGCCGCCTATTTGGTGGGTTTGCATGTTCCAATGTTGCGACTAGGCTGTTCCTTAGGTTCTCGGCCTCTCGGCGTTGGGTCTCCTGTTGAATCTGTTGTTGTGCCTGCATCATGGCGTAGAATATCTGGAACATTTGTTGGCCGTCCATTGCCTGTCCTGGGGGAAAGACAGGCATCGCAGGGGGAAACTGGGGAGGAGGCGGGATGTCATCACGCCTGAACCTGGAACTTGGCTGGCCAGTTTGATTGCTCTGAGAGGATTGTCCTCTGGTATCTGGCGTCGTTCCAGCTTCGCAGGTAAACCCTGCTTCAGTCGGTGTACCCAAGGGGGTCTCGTCACCACTTCTGGGATCCATAACTCTGCACCAAAAGGAAACAATGAGAACGCACAGAGGAATCAAAACAGGATGCAATTCAAGCAATTAAATTAAATTCGACATAGAGTTCAAAAACGATTCAATCAATGGATGAGATCCTATAACCTATCTTAGTGCAGGCCTGTCCGGTCCCTAAGTTGAGACCGAACTATTTAGATCTGACCTGCATGGGCCACCACAAAAACCATGTCACGCCCCAGTCCCAAAATGCCGAGGGACTGGAGATGCGTGGCAATGGCCAGCAGCACGCACCGATGGATAACCCAATTTAATGGAATCATCAGGGCATACTTAAGCTGTAAATAAGGTCTACTACAACAAGTCCCACTAATCTCATCCATAAAGATAAAGAAATAAACTGCATAATCAAATGGAAATAAGTAGCAACAACATCACAACAAGTCAGTCGGAGGAACAATCCGACTATAGTCTGAATAAGCTGGCTCTATAGGCCAGGAACAAAAGATATAAACATGAAATAAATAAATGAGTACTGGGACAGGCACTCAGGAGAAGTCCTCGGCAGTCACCTCGTCTTCAGTGTTCGGTTCAGCTCCAGCAATAGCTTCAGCTCCAGTCCCGTATACCTCGGGATACTGCTCCTCAGCTAAACCTGGGGACATAATCCATTCCAGGTCCTCAGTGGACATAGCAAGGCACAAAATAAAACAAGCCAAATGAATAAGCAGTACAATAAATAAATGAACAATAGGGTAAACTAAGTAACCATCTATGTGATATGCAAATGAGAGCAACACTAGTACTCAGGCTGAGACCGCTACAAGCTCTGTGTCGGAGAGCCGGTAGCAGTAATAACACGTAAAGGGTCTAGCTCTGCTGGAGAGTCTACAACCTCACAATAATAGTAGATATATATGTAGAACAGCCTGTAGCCTGTGTGTCTCTCCCCACCCAATGTAATCACGCAAGTCATGACCATAACGTCTCATGTCCATGTCAGCGGGATTATAACTAATGCAACAAGTCATACTGTCTATAATAAATGTCTCTATCAAGTCCTGTATCCTATACAGAATCACCACGAATATCTCAGGAGGATTCTGTCCATGATAGTGTCAAGTGTCCTGGGTTGTAGGATACTTGATATGTCAAGTACAAAGTAAGGGGATCGTAAATCCATCTCTAAATGACGAACCCAACACCGCGTACGGTGTCGGCACCCGACTATGATCGGACACTAGGTACGTCATACGTTCCCTAGGTTAAGCAGTTTAAATCAGTTTATATGAATTTTCAAAAGAGATCCAGCAGAGTATTTTTACAGCAAATATAAAAATAATGACTGCAAGTTTGGCAAGGTGCACTTGCCTGATATTTGAATTCCACTTAGGTCCTGGTTTCGGAAATTTCCAGAGATGTCTTCGAAAGCTGAAATAAACAGTACCATCATGCTCAGAAGTTGTCAAACAGCTAGGATCGCCTGTCCTTGGGTCCAATTTGGAGATAAGGGCAAAATGGCAATTTTGGCCCAAAACGGGGTCCACCGGTGGGCCCGCTTTGCACCGAAAAATGTGTCAGGGTCAACGGTCTCCAAATTCACCAAACTTAGTGTCAACAGGTCAGGAACGCTGATACGAACCCAACGGAACTTTCAGATTTAAATTCCGATGAGCCGATCACGAAATCGCCCGTCGAGCGGGGCCTATAGGGCCCACGACACGCGATTTCGTCAACGTTCTCAGAATCGGACCAAACTTGACCCACAGGACCAGCGTATCGCTACGAGTCCGATGGTGCAAGTTTTATCTCGATCTGACGTGTGTGCACAAAGTTAGGGTGAATTGCAGAAAAGTCGGATACGGGGCGATGTCCGCGGATACGCGTTGATTCCGGTGTCCACGCACACCCGAATCAGCTTCCGCAAAATCCCACACGTCCGTATCAACGACGCGCACGTATCTGTAAATACCGCACACGACCAAGTCGTCCCGTTTGGCGGGGCGCACTCAGTTCCGGGGTGAAATAGGGTCTGGTTTTTTCTGTTTTTGGATCGCAGTGTGCGATCACCACAGGACGCGATGCCCCGAGCGGTTTGTCCGGGCACCGAGAGGGTTATACAGGCTTCGCGTAGAAATTTACGAAATCAAAATTGGAGATACAGGGTGCAAGATACGAGTACCTGAACGAGGCCTGAAAACCCCGAGTTTTCTCGTGTCAGACTCGTGTCCGACACACCTAGGGTTAGGGTTTACTGTTCTCGGGCTGTGTCCGGGTGTCCCCTGCTGTGTCCGCGTCTGGGCGAAGGTGCGTCGACTCGGCACGGCACTGGGCGGAGGGTCGCCGGAGATCTGGGTCGCCGGAGCGGCGAGGTGGCGCTGCTCGAGTCGGCAGGGGAGAAGAGCACCGGCTGGGGATGAGCCGTCGGGCCGGAAAATGGAGGAGGCGGAGGAGATTTCTGGAGAGGGGAGGTGCTGGAGACGGGGGCGCTGGTCGGCGGGAAGGAGGTCGGCGGTGACGGCTGAGGGAGGTGGCGTTGGAGCTAGGGTTGCCGGAGTCGGGGCGTTGGGTTAGGGTTAGGGCTAGGGTGAAGGAGGCGGAGGAGAAATGGAGTGGGGGTTTTAAAGGGGAGGCGCTGGGTCGTTCGTGGCGGAGGAGGCGGCTAAGGGGAGGACGTGGCCTCCCCCGGCGGAGGCGGCGGAGAGCCCGGTCGTGGCCGAGGAATCCGGCCGCCCGGTTGAACGTGGGGGAGAGGGGCCCGGGTCGGGCGCGGATCCGGGTGGGACGGACCCGCCCGACCCGCTAGGAGGGCTGAGCGGGCTGGGCTGCCTCACTGGGCTCGGCCCACTGGGCCGGGCCGGGCCCAACCAAAAATAAATATAAAAAAAAAAATTAATAACACAGCAATTAATTAATTTTAATTATAAAAATAGTTTTTAGGCTTTTAAAAATAGATCCGAGGCCCAATAAAATCCCAGAAAATTACCCTAAGTCCGGTTTTCTATTTTACACCATAAAATCATATTTTTATTTCATTTTAATGTTATTTATTGGAAATTAAAAATTACAAACTCACTACAGGGCCTATGTAAATTCCTGAAAAATTGCATATTAATTCCAAAAATTAATTTTTAAAAATCTAAAATATAGGGTGTTTACACTCTGATACCACTTGTTGGGCGCGTTGCGGAAGCGTTTGTCAACCCACCTGAGATAACCAACCAATCTACGAACTCCAAGCATAAATAAAGACAAGTATATGACGGTGACTATGTCACCTGGATAAATTTTAGCCTTTATAACTCAGATAAAATTATAATATTGCAAAAAACTAATGTTGAAACCATTTGCCCTAATAGGTTCAACCCCTTCACCATACTAAAAAATGAACGACAAAGATTATAATTGAAATATCTCACAAACCCGTAGCAATTTCCCTAATCGAAGTTGACGACTCATCGATTAGATCTCTTCTTCCTTCTGTCTTGTATGGAGAAGAACCCTAAGAGCAAAGCACGGACTTTCTTTTAGAATTTTTTGCGGACAAGCACCTCGAATCTCCACCCTTGTGCATACTTTGTGCCTCCACCCTCCTCCTATATTTATAGGTAAGAAATCCTATTTTATGTAATCATATGATTTTCTAAACAAGAAACCCTAAAATAAGAATCTTATTACACCTAAAATAGTCCAACACCAATTATAGACGTCCAAATATGGTCAAATTAAATATTTGATACAAATTTAAAATCTAATAAAATATTATATTTAATGAGATTTTTAAATTATATCAAATTAAATCTTAGACCATATTTGGGCTCCAAAATTTACCAAATCTAGACTGGACTCCAACAATCTCTCCCTCCAGTCTGATGAGAGAGTGTTGATGTAACTACTACTTTCCACCACAGGAATATTTTAGTAATTTTGTATGTTGTTAAAATTTGTATATATTATTTTATATTAGTGATTGCCTATAATTATATTAGTCTTAGTTAGTGGCTAGGCAATTAGAATTTACATGTGTTAGTTAGTGCTAATTATTATTAGTCATGACTTTAGTAATTAGAATTAATTAAATTTAGTTGTCATGAAGAGAATATTCCTCTTAGTTGTAGAGATTCTTTTATTTAGTTAATTAGATTTCATTAATGACAAATGAAGAGGGGCATATTTGATATTTTGGCATGACCAAATCTTATTATAAGAGATAAGTTTAATTTAGGGCTCATCCATTCATTTTATTTCACTCATTAGGCTCATTTTTTTCAAAGCTCCTTCTTCCCCAAGCAAATCCAAATATCTACCAATTTTACTCAATACTTTCAATTCCACTCATTCTCACCATGAATGTCTAGAGCATCGGAGAGCACAAGAAGATCTATAGGAGAGGAGCTTGATAGGAGATCGTGTTCGACTCATCACTTTCGTGTCCAAATTCAAAATTCTCCAAAGAGGCTACCAAAACAATAGGTAATTCTCTCAATTTTATAAAATTTATGGTTAGGAACATCCCTTGGTCATGTAGAAATATTTTTATGGTTAGATTTGACTTCCTAATAGTAGATCTAGGCACTAGGAGCCCTCAATTTAGTAGATCTAAGTTGGTGTCATAATTTTGGAGCTCAATTTGGGAAAAATTCTAATTGTGTCCATTGAGTGTGTGTATTGTGTCCTAATAAGAACTATTAATTTTTATTTGATGGTGTGAAGGTATTTTTGTGTCCAAAATTGGACACGTAGAGCCCGTATCATGATATTCTATGATATATATAGGTGAATATGGTAAATTGGGTGTATACATGGTTTTTTTGTCCAAAACAGCCCAAATTTGTCATAGTATTCAGTCTCATTTTTAGCAGTTATAGCAACTTAGAAATGCCATAACTCCTAACTCAGGACTCTAATTAATGTTCTATTTTTTTAAAAGAACCGTATCAAAGTTAGATTTTTAAATATATAAATTAATAGGTCAAATTTATTCTGAAATTTTCTATAAAACTGTTTGAGTGTCAGGTGTTCGAAAGACGAACGCGTTTCGATGTTTTCACGATTTCGGGAGCTTCCTGCTACGAAAATACGATCCATTTGAAGTTTTGGAAAGCTAATACGAAGGAATACGACATACTTTAACCCTAGAATTTATTAAATAGGTTTAATAGGTACAATATTGGTTACAAGTAGAGAACTGACTATACGACATAGATATTTTATGTATCCTATGAGACTAGGTAGTATGGATATCAAGTGAGTATATGTATCATAGGTTGTCAAGCATATATATATATATATATATATATATAAGTGTTAGGTAATAGGTGTTAGTTCGTGTGCGTATTAGTGTTGATACAAGTGGTTATCAAGTGAGCCAAGTATAGGTGAGTTATGTGTTAAGGTATTAGAGTTTGGGGTAAGGTACTAGTGTGATACTTGGGTACCATGAGGATATTGGTATAATGATATTCAAGTATCATTAGTGAGGGTAAGTGAGTATTGGGGTTTGAGTAAGCTATCATATTTGGTATCAAGTATTAGTATTAGAGTTAGTTGGGTAAGTATCTAGGAGGATAATGTATTGGTCAAGATACTAAGATATTGGTTATTAGAACTAGATAATGGATAATATTAAGATGTCAAGTGCCAAAAGTAGAGTAAGTATGTTAGATGTAAGATAAGTGTAGGTTATGGTCATGGGTTAGTATTTTGGGGGTTGGTATCATATGATACCTAATGTGGAACCATGGTACCATGTACAAACAAGTATGATATGTGTGGGGTAAATTAGACTGTGGTATCCTAGAATGTATCAAGGTATTTAGAATACTAAGACACCAAAATATTAGAACTAGTAATAGGTAATACTAGGATATTAAGGTAAGGTTGTGATATTATGTATTGGATTAAGATACAATGGTAAGGGTAGTGTCTAGCTTGGGTAATGGATTAGATGCCAAGATATAAGTTAAGGTATTGGATATTGGTCAAGGTAATGGTATTAGCTAAGGTATTAGTCTAGAAATTAGGATATAGGATAATATGTTAATGTATTGGTTAAGATAATGAGATAATACTAAGGTAATAGCTAGGTAACGAAGTAATACTAAGGTAATAGCTAGGTAATGAGGTAAAACTAAGGTATTGGCTATGTATTAAGTGTTAGACTAAGTTATTGTATATATTAGTATATCTATATAGTATATATGATATTATTATATCATAGATAACTAGTATGACTTTAAAACCTAGTTTAGCCAAGGTATTGACCCTAGAACTAAGATATTGACTAATAGTTAAGGTATTTGAGATACGGGCTAAGGTATTAGGTAAATGTGTGATACGGATTAAGATACCGTGATACGGGGTAAGGTAAATAGTTATAGGACAAGGTATTGCTGGAAAATTATAGGTAGAAATATATATTAGGGTGATATATGCTAGTAGCTTATTAGTATAGCCTAGAAACCTAGTAGTGGCCTAATATTAACTAGTATTGACTAGTTTGACCTAGTTGGCACCTAAAAATAAAATAGTGACTTGTTAAGACCTAGTATAACTTTATAAACCTTGCAAATAGATAAAATTAACCTAGAAACTAGGAAATGACCTAGTTTGACTGTATTGACCTAGATTTGACCTAGTTTGACTATTGTGACCTAGTTTTGACTTAAAAACCTAGTTTTGAGTTAATTAAATTTATTGTTGACTTCAAAAATACTATTTGACCTTAATATATCATATATATGTCACTTGGACTCCAGTTCAGACACTATTAGATATTCATTTCTCTGGATCACATGCGAGTACATTATCTGATAGTTTTTTGTTTATGATATCTTCTATGTTTCTTATATCTAGTGTCACGTCCCAGTCCCAAAAATACGTAGGACTAGGACACGTAAGCATGCCAGCCGCATGGATATGGCAACTCCAATATATGAAAACCAAATCCATACGTACGCTGTATTATGAATATCAAATCCACAAGTGGTAAAAATGTAATACAAGTCACAGGAAAAAATCTAAATCTCATCCACCAAAATTATATAGAAATAAATAACCAGTATCTATGAAACTAGATCTCAATAAAAGGATCTAAAGATAATAGTTGGATGAAAACAAATCCACTACCAACTCGAATGGAAAAGTAAATATAATATAAGTACAACTCACTCAAACAATATAAGTACCAGCTACCAATCACGGCTCGAAGAGAAGACATCCACGGAGCATCTATGTCCTTCCAAATTGGTGCTCCTGCAAATACTCAAGAACAGGTACACCTGGCAGCGGACCAGGTCCTCAGAGGGACATAACAAGTATACTTAAACACATGCCAATAAAGTACTGAAAATAAACATCCATTGGGTCACCTAACCGTCTAAGTGAATGCAGTTAAGAACACCTTTCCCCACAAGTGAGCTATCTGGCTGAAAACTGGGATTTGGCATGGTTCTCTTTTGAAGATCCAGGGGCCTAAAAGGCACGTCGTCTTTTGAACGCCGGTGGCCCGCCTGATAGTACATAATATATAGTGGTCATCATGACCCGTATCTCCAGCGGAGAATCCGGGCGTACAGGAGAAAAAGTGTAAAGGAGCTCAAATGCGGTACTTGTTGTTCTCTCCACCCCATGCTCTAAGCATGTCACATCCATGACACGATTTGGTCCATAGCCTATTCTTAGTACCCTAGCCCAATCCTGCAATCAAACAAGAACAAGGATGGGACCACCGTACTACAATAGGCTATGTCCATGGACCTCTAATAACTGCCAAGTCTACTAGCATGCAAAGTTTCTAACAGTAGTTATTCCTAACGCACGTCCCACACGTACCGATGATCAGTCAGTACGTGCGTCAGTGATCTATATGAGACTCACAACTCGTGTAAAAATATGTGTCACAGTCAAATAAAACCTAATGGTGCTACATGATAATGGGGTAGTCTCATGAACAAGGTCAATGCAATACATAAATAAAAACCTATCGCGGCGTCACCGTCGCGAGCATTTTATATAACAATTAAAATATATGAACTAAGGACAGAAAATAAAGATGCATGCAACATATGGAATATAAATAACAGTACAATGGCAAGGTATACTTGCCTGGCAAGAAGCTGCAAAATGTCATGTCCAGATGTCCAATATACAGGACCAGAAGCTATGGCCTTAGAACAAATGTCTCCAGATGCTGAAATAGATATCGCCAATATTCCCAAAATAAGCAAAATAGCTAGAAATCACTTCCCTTTCGTCCAATTTGAACACAGGGGCAAAACGGTAATTTCGGGTGAAAGTGGGGTCCACCTGTGGCCCACTTTGCATCAAAAAGCGTGCCAAGGGTAACAGTCTCTAAATGGGACAAACTATAGGTCAAACAACTCTAGATGTCAATACGAACCCAACGGTATGTCCAAATGTGAATTCCGATGAGCCGAACACTAATTTGTCCAAAAAGTCAACTGTGGGGCCCACCAATTGGCGATTTGGTCAACCATCTCAGAATTGCGTGAAATTTGGGTCACAAGACCAGCGCGTTACCACGAGTCCAGTGGCGCAAGTTTCGTCGCAATCTGACAAGCGTGCACAAAATACGTGCGAGTTCCACAAAAGTTGCGACACAAAATGTGTCCGCGGATACGGCCTGATTCCGGCGCGTACACGCTTCCGAATCAGTCCCCATGAATTTTTACGTGTCCGGTTATGCTGCGTGCACCATTGGGTACACTTGGCACACGGCGGGACGGTCCCGTTTGGCGGGCGCGCTCCGTTTTCCAACTTTTGGAAAATCAGAAAAAGTGGGTGTGCGCAGTTTTGTGACGAATATAATTATGTCCACAGCAACTATTAGCCTAGGGTTATTTTATAGAAATTAAACTAGGTCAGGTATTCTACAGGTATCAAAAAGAATCACCGAATTCGGATCTCTGTGGTGGGAGATACGAACTCGGCAATACGGGTGGTCATTCTGGAATTCTGCGATTCCAGAATTCTGTCTGTCCGTCCATTTTGGACATTGATTTACACCTAGGGGCACACGTTTTCTGAGGTTGTCTATAAAACGAATATTGGAGAGGGTTAAGGGATGATCATACCTATGAAAACGGAACAGCGTTTAGTCGAGCGAGTCGACGGAAAATCACGCCGGAGCGAAGGTGCCTCGAGTGGGAAACTGCAGTTCGCGAGGTCGGCGTCGACGGGATGGTTGGATGGCTTGGTGGGGCTTCTCTGGCTGCGGTGACGGCTCTAGATGGGAAGAGAAGGTCTGAAAATATTAGGTTAGGGTTTTGGAGAGCTAATATATATATATATATATATATATATATATATATATATATATATATATATATATATATAGGAGAGAGAGAGAGAGAGAGAGTTGGAGGCGGATGGTTTGAGTCCGCTAAAGCTTTCGGCCAAGGGTTTGCAAGGGCCGGGTCTCCTCTGGGTGCAAATTTGCTACGTTGCATGGATGGAGCAAGTAAATACACAAAGGGGGCGGATCCTTAGCAAATAGGCTGAGGGGTTAAGGGCTTGCAAAGTTTCTGCAAGTTCTAAGTAGTTAGTATCATTAATATACTAATTGTTATTATATTATTATATTATTATTATTATTATTGTTAAATTCTTATTAAATTCTTTTACTTTCTTTTCTTTTCTTTATAAAATATATATATTCATATATATATATTTGTATATACATATATATATATATATATATATATATTCTTATAAGAAAATTTATAGATTAGGGTATTGTACATCGTTAGGCTAGCAACTGCTCAAGGGGTCCCCTACATGGAATAAATTCCTAAAAATTCCTGATGATCCCACAAGTCCTCTAAGTGCCCGAGCACCTAACATAAAAATTATTAAAAATCTATTTCTCCTATTTAGACCTAATTACTACAATTTAATTAATAATTAATAAATAAAGGGCTATATACGATTTTCTAGGAAGGAGATTTTACATTCTACCCAACTTATAAAAATTTTGTCCTCAAAATTAAAATTAAGCCACTATAGAATGCAATGATGGTATAAGATTTACATTGTTTAAAAATACAAGGCTAGGTTTAAAGGGGTGGGCGATGTTGCATGTTGTACATCCCGGGAAAAATCATGGAAAAATCCATATGAGCGAAAAATAGGTTTCTTCATGTGTCATGTCCAATGGTATGGACACATAAATGCTCTTTTGCATAAAAGCGTCCAACCAATGAAAAATTGCACAAAGATGGGAATTGGATGATGGACATGTCTAGGACAAGGGTGTAGAATTTGTAGGAAGGCAGTGGCTAGTGTAGTGCTCCAATTATCGGAGCACGGTAAGGGCGCTAAGTGATATAACTATTATAAAATTAAATAAAATATCGTGTTCTATCTCTAACTGGACTCAGCTAACCTTAGTCTCACTAACTCAGCCAAGTAGGTCAAATTCTTAGGTGAGGGGGTTTCACAATTCAGCCAACTTAAGACAATGCCGTCCTCAAAATTAAAATAAGGCAGAATCGGTTAATCCTTTATGTACAATAAGGCAAGTCAGTCGCAATCTTCTTGCGGTAACTAAAATCCTAATCATATCCATTGCAATCACTTCTAGGTTAAGATGACCACTGCTCCAATCAAATTTCAACCTATGGTTATCTCTTCTCCCTTGGTTCGAATTTATCCATATTAATCCACATAACATCTTCAAGATTTAAATAAGCATATAAATTTTACCTCACGATCTCTCACTATCGTAATCTCCTCTAGAAGTAATTCGAGTCCAATTTTATTCCCATTTCCACTTATAATTTTTTTTTGTATGCTTCAACCTTTTTAAATTCCATTCACATCCTCAATATTTCAAATAGGTAGTCCAACCATCAAATTTTAATTCTTAATTTAAATCATCAAATTGAAAAGATAATTTAAATACAGTCCACCAATGTTCAAGTCTGAAATTATATATTTATCCTTCAAATTCAAATTGATGATTTTACCTTCAATACTCAAAAATTTAAATCATGTACTTTGAGGCATAAATATTGAGTCCTTGATATCAAGGATTTAAAATTTATCGATCCTCATCATCTTAGTCATTCTTCTAAATTCTTAAAATTAAAATGGCTAGAACCTCTCCCAATTTAATCTTACTCGATCACAATCTAAAAAAAATTCCTCTCGAGTTGACAATGCACTGCTACCCAACTTAAAATTTACCCCTCTATCACATAAGGCTATATACCTTAAGAAAATATTCCTTAATTTAATTACTTATGTCATTCAATCCTCGAACTTCAATGCCGACCATATCACGTATGATATGTCCTTAATTACGAAGAATGATCCTCAAGTATGTAATCGGCCTATGGGGTATATCTAGTACTCTCTGTGTATCAATTCATACCAAGCACGAGGTTTCGTCCTTCCAAAATAAGGGAAGACGGAGATCAATAATAAAGAGTTCAAGGGAGGTATAGAATAGAAGTATCGGGATCAAGGGGTTTAAAGAATTCAAATGAGAATCGTCAAGCAGTTGTGGATTGAAATCCTATTATGGTAATCCTTTGTTCGCATGCTCGTATTAGTACAGTTATGTAACTGACACGATATGTCAGACATGTCCAGGGCAAGTATATTCGTCTACTAATCACTACATATCTCAATCCACGTAAAGTAGCGTTACGAAGGGCGAATCAAGCGCACTAAGGTTAGCTAGGCCTTAATACACTGATTCTGAAATGTATTAGTGTGTTAATCCATTAATACATATATCATGATCAAGCTCGATAGAAGAGTACGCTTGCAAAAACTAGGCTATAATAGCAGTATAAGTCAAGGCAGTACAACAAATATAAGTATGCTAGATGATGATGAAAGGATGTACAAGTTAATTCAAGTTCACAAAACAAAAACAACTAAGCAACAATAATAAAAGACTCTACAATCCCTACAGTTATCATACAACCTCCTTGTCTAAGTCGCTAGTCGACCAAATAGGGCATGAACCTCTAAATTCTACCGTCTGAATTAACACTGTCATCTACTGCTAGCATACAACTAATGTTATCTTCTTATGAAAGTCTAAAGTCGGTGTCATTTGGTTATACTACCTCGATGGGTCAAGTGGACTATGTGATACTAGGTTGTGAGGCATACTACCCAACTTAAAACAATTAAACTAATACGGTGACAGTCTTAAGAGGGTCCTACAAAATAATCTTGCACACGTAAATAAAACAGAACCTCTTTATTAGGGTATATGAGGAAAGATCTTGGTATTGATTAGGGTATCCTTTTTATGTAGGTAATGGTCATCCTAAGTCTTAGTCATAGCACTTACAAGCAAGTGTCAATGGTAAGGATAGAAGGGTTACTGGCCGTTAAAGGAGAGGGGTCTAACGTGTATCGAGGTGAGGGTACAAATTACGTGGTCTACAACTAGGGGTAATCATCACAATCTAATTGAACAATTTAACTATCAGGTTCTAACTACAAGGCACACAATTCAAAATTCAAAATTCAAGATTACAACTATCACTTTAGCAAACCATATATCCTATCATAGAATACAATTGCTTGGTCTAAAATCAGAAGCGTCAGATTGGCATGAATTGAAAGATGGAGAAAAGAAGATCATAATTTAGTCGTCGCGCGAGTGGTGAGCGCTAGGATTTCAGAGAAACAAGATATAAAATTTAAAATAGGGCCTATAGATAGCATCATGGTTTCTAAAGGGAAGTGGTACGCTAGCTACTATGTTTGAGGTAGGATTAGGGAAATATTCTATGCATTGCTCTTGGCTTTCTAGGGTACTTGTCTACTAATAATAAGACAATGACATAAGTTTTATAGTTCTCTAATACTATCCAGTTATGAAGGTTAGGTTCAGTCCTAATGTTCAATATTGGTTCTCCATTGGTTCCTCAATACTAGGGTCAAACATTATGGTAAAACTTCTAACTATCTCTAGTAGTGTCTATGCTACTCAAGTCTTCTTAATACGTCAAGGGGTAATGGTATACCAATCTAAAGATAAGGAGTTCTAGGGTTCACTAGATATTCTAAACTTAGTGGTGTGTCTATATCCTCGTTGTATTCTTAATAGGTGTGCTACCATAATTATCATCCTAATAATAGGGGTTCCTATATTCTAGCAGAAAGCTCTTCTCAAAGAACTATTAGGGAAGTATATGAATCAAGCAGGATGCAATTATTCGAATAGAATAGAGAGGAGGAAGATGAATCATAGTCAATTGTGGATGAGATCCTATACTCTAGTCCTAGGTGCAGGCTTGTTCGGTACAGTAACGTAACCGAGACAATAAGCTCTAGACCTGCATGGGCCACCACAAAAATATGTCACGCCCCAGTCCCAAAAATACGTAGGACTAGGACACGTAAGCATGCCAGCCGCATGGATATGGCAACTCCAATATATGGAAACCAAATCCATACGTACGCTGTATTATGAATATCAAATCCACAAGTGGTAAAAATGTAATACAAGTCACAGGAGAAAATCTAAATCTCATCCACCAAAATTATATAGAAATAAATAACCAGTATCTATGAAACTAGATCTTAATAAAAGGATCTAAAGATAATAGTTGGATGGAAACAAATCCACTACCAACTCGAATGGAAAAGTAAATACAATATAAGTACAACTCACTCAAACAATATAAGTACCAGCTTCCAATCACGGCTCGAAGAGAAGACATCCACGGAGCATCTATGTCCTTCCAAATCGGTGCTCCTGCAAATACTCAAGAACAGGTACACCTGGCAGCGGACCAGGTCCTCAGAGGGACATAACAAGTATACTTAAACACATGCCAATAAAGTACTGAAAATAAACATCCATTGGGTCACCTAACCGTCTAAGTGAATGCAGTTAAGAAAATCTTTCCCCACAAGTGAGCTATCTGGCTGAAAACTGGGATTTGGCATGGTTCTCTTTTGAAGATCCAGGGGCCTAAAAGGCACGTCGTCTTTTGAACGCCGGTGGCCCGCCTGATAGTACATAATATATAGTGGTCATCATGACCCGTATCTCCAGCGGAGAATTCGGGCGTACAGGAGAAAAAGTGTAAAGGAGCTCAAATGCGGTACTTATTGTTCTTCCCACCCCATGCTCTAAGCATGTCACATCCATGACACGATTTGGTCCATAGCCTATTCTTAGTACCCTAGCCCAATCCTGCAATCAAACAAGAACAAGGATGGGACCACCGTACTACAATAGGCTATGTCCATGGACCTCTAATAACTGCCAAGTCTACTAGCATGCAAAGTTTCTAACAGTAGTTATTCCTAACGCACGTCCCACACGTACCGATGATCAGTCAGTACGTGCGTCAGTAATCTATATGAGACTCATAACTCGTGTAAAAATATGTGTCACAGTCAAATAAAACCTAATGGTGCTACATGATAATGGGGTAGTCTCATGAACAAGGTCAATGCAATACATAAATAAAAACCTATCGCGGCGTCACCGTCGCGAGCATTTTATATAACAATTAAAATATATGAACTAAGGACAGAAAATAAAGATGCATGCAACATATGGAATATAAATAACAGTACAATGGCAAGGTATACTTGTCTGGCAAGAAGCTGCAAAATGTCATGTCCAGATGTCCAATATACAGGACCAGAAGCTATGGCCTCAGAACAAATGTCTCCAGATGCTGAAATAGATATCGCCAACATTCCCAAAATAAACAAAATAGCTAGAAATCACTCCCCTTTCGTCCAATTTGAACACAGGGGCAAAACGGTAATTTTGGGTGAAAGTGGGGTCCACCTGTGGCCCACTTTGCACCGAAAAACGTGCCAAGGATAACAGTCTCTAAATGGAACAAACTATAGGTCAAACAACTCTAGATGTCAATACGAACCCAACGGTATGTCCAAATGTGGATTCCGATGAGCCGAACACTAATTTGTCCAAAAAGTCAACCGTGGGGTCCGCCAATTGGCAATTTGGTCAACCGTCTCAGAATCGCGTAAAATTTGGGTCACAGGACCAGCGCGTTATCACGAGTCCAGTGGCGTAAGTTTCGTCGCAATCTGACAAGCGTGCACAAAATACGTGCGAGTTCCACAAAAGTTGCGACACGAAATGTGTCCGCGAATACGACCTGATTCCGGCGCGTACACGGGTCCGAATCAGTCCCCATGAATTTTCACGTGTCCGGTTATGCTGCGTGCACCATTGGGTACACTTGGCACACGGCGGGGCGGTCCCGTTTGGCGGGCGCGCTCCGTTTTCCAACTTTTGGAAAACCGAAAAAAGTGGGTGTGCGCAGTTTTGTGACGAATATAACTATGTCCACAGCAACTATTAGCCTAAGGTTATTTTACAGAAATTAAACTAGGTCAGGTATTCTACAGGTATCAAAAAGAATCACCGAATTCGGATCTCTGTGGTGGGAGATACGAACTCGGCAATACGGGTGGTCATTCTGGAATTCTGCGATTCCAGAATTCTGTCTGTCCGTCCATTTTGAACACTGATTTACACCTAGGGGCACACGTTTTCTGAGGTTGGCTATAAAACGAATATTGGATAGGGTTAAGGGATGATCATACCTATTTACTGCTACATAGTCTTTATTATTTATTGAAACTTCTGTTAGAGGTGTGCTTCACTCCAATCCTGATTGGATAATATTTTTCAGCAATTGTTGTGCTATACATTTCAGAATTTCTGAGTGATGCTATAAATATGACTGCTCTTACACTGTGGACCTTGAGATAACAATTATAAAGATCTAGGCTAGTACTTTTTATTCCATATTATGTCTAGTTTTTTTTTCCTTTATAATGTTATTTGGTTTATCTTTCTTATTTATTCTGCCTTTAGATTATGGTGATTGAGTATATGATAGAACTAGTTGTATTAGTAAGATTGATAGTTAGATATTGATGACCTAGGCAGCGTTCTACCGTCGATGCTGCGGCGTAGGCTGGACGTACCCACGTAATCGTGTCTGATCATGCAGGTGCGGGTTGTGACACATTTTTATGGTGGGCCTTGTAGGTTAGGCTTCGCAACTAGTGCGATGTCATGGTAGTGCAATGACTTAGTTGTACTACTGCGAGCATGCGATAGGATATAGGATGGGTGAATAATCAATCACAAATTAGGATTCCCTGAGAGATTCATGGGATGACCCTTGAGAATCTTACTATAAACTCTACTTCAAAATCTGTTTTCACTTATTTTCGTTCACTCTCACTTATTGTTGTTAAATTTGATTCTTGAAGTTTGTTGTTGACTTTGATTCTTATATCGAGATAAATTTTATGGACTGAATCAAGGTATATTTTGATGACATATTTTGATAATGACAGTGAAAAGGTAAACGTCTACTTTAGTTATGGAGTCTAGAGTTTATCGCAGACATATTAGCTGGTGTGGCAAAAATATAGAGCCAATTTTGGGATATACTTATCTTGGTTATGGGATCTAGAGATCTCATATCCATGCTAGCTGGCAACGCGAGAATTTAGATAACATGATTTGAGAGGTACGTACCTTGGTTATGGACTCTATAGTTTATTACATCTATGGTTACTGGCGTGACGAGGATTCTGGGTAACATAATTTCAGATAGACGTATATGATTATCATATTATATCTTAAATTGGTTCTTAACATATCATCTCTATCATTCCACTCCTGTTATTATATAATTTTATTCCATCATCTTTCCTAGCTTAGGAATAGGAATATCCTTAGTTCCTCTAGTCCATTTTCTCATAGAGCTTCGCTTCAATATTTTCTGAGGTTCCTTGGATAGTGTTGTCATGACCCGCACCCGGTGAAGGGGTACGAGTATGTGGGTACGTCCAGCCTACGTCGCATCATAGATAGTAGAACGATGTCTAGGTCATCACTAACTAACTAGCATCTCACACAATATATTATCTGTCAATAATATCTCAACTCCAAGAAGGAGGACACTATGATAATAATGGTATGATAAATACTCAATCACAATCTAAGAACGATAATATATCAAAGAAGTCTAACATAACTGAAGTCTAAACATCAATAATATCCAATAATATTAACAATAACTGTAAACTCCCTCGACCAGATTTCAGTATTTTAAAATTATTTTTATGCTAATTAGAATTATTGCAATTTTTTAAAATTTATTTATTACATATCCTATTGATTGTGCACCTGTCCATTATACAATTAATTTGGAGCATTACACTAGCTGTTAATTCCCAAACAAGTTCACATACCTGCCCTAGACATGTTAGACTATTTTGATGAATTTTGTGCAACTCCCAGATACTTCGTTTTGTGCTTCGTTTTAGTCGCACAAATATCGTTACAAACGTACGTATTTATTTCCTATTTAATTTTCTGCTCTTTACCCATCTCTGTACCCCTAGAGATTTGAAGACCAGTAGGCACCTGTTTTGCCCAAACAAAAATACGATAATATTCTAGACTGAATATACTACAATTAGTGTATTGACACCGTAGAAAAATTATGACCCTACCTGCCTCTAAATAATTAGAGAACACCGTGCGCAGTATTTATTAAATAATAAATACGGTGACCCGTATCACCTAAGAACCAGGCCCTGCCCCTGCCCAGGCTCACCCCCACACCCCCAGGGCACTCTCCCAGCTTTTTCCCTCATTTCTGTGAATTTTAGTAATTTTAGGAATCAGGTAATTTTCCAGATAAATTGCGTAATTACGCAAAATACCAATTTTAGGACCTATATGCAATTTAGAGAATTTCAGGGGTTTTTATGCAAATTTCCAGTGTGAGGTGGCATCACCTCATTGGCTGATGAATGTGGACCGTACACGTGGCGTGGGTCCCACCTGGAAAATATCAGCCAAGATATTTTTAAAGTATTAATTACCTAAATAACCCTAGACTTCCCCCTAATTACAACAATGCCATTGGCCCTAACCCTATATATACTACCCATCCCCACCACCCGAACTCACCCCACACCACCCTCCGGCCACCTCCGCCCACCGGACCGCCGCCAACCCCTTCGTCCCTCACCCAGCCACCCCCCCAGCCGACGGCCACCCTCCCTGGCCGCCGCCGGCGCCGCCCAGAGCCCCGCAGTGCCCCCACCCCGACCTGCACACAGCAGCTACCTCACCACCCGACCGCCCCTCACGACCGCCTCCGGCCACCGTGCACCACCGCCACCACCCCCACTCGACTCGCCCCGACCCCCTCTACCCGACCACCACCCTCACACCGCCCCACGACACCCCCAGCCGCCGCCAGACTCCCCGCAGTTCCTCCCCGACCACACGACCACCCGCCTACCCGACCAACCCGACCGCCTCCAGCTCTCCCTCCGACCGTCGTGGACCTCCGCTACCTCCTCCAAGCTGTTCGCCACCCCCTCCTCCACCATCCAGACCACCTGCACCGCCGCCTCCGCCGCCGGCTGCGCCACTGCCGCCGCTGCAAGCTGCCGCTGCAGCTGTCACTGCTAGCAGCCACTGCTGCTGTGACCGCCGTCCCGGCCAGCCGCCGACCGCTCCGCCGCCGTCCTCCCGCCGGCGGCAAGCCCAGTGGGTCCCCCACCTGTCAGGTATATATCCCCCCTTTCCTGTACGTATACGTATAATTTTATGTATATGTATGTATATATGTATATATATGTATATATATTTATATTTATATATATATTATAATTATTATTACTATATATGTACAGTATAATTATACAGTATACATATATTATTTTAATATGTATTTAATATATATATTTATGTATATATATATATATATATATATATATATATCTATGTATATTTATACATATATACTATATATATAATGTATTATATATTTATACATATATATATAATGTATTATATAATTATTATTATATTTACATAAATATATATACAGTGTATATATTTATTATATGTATTATGCATTTTTATTATTTAATATGCATTTATTTCAGTTATTTATATATATATATATATATATACATATATTTACTATTATATATTATATTATAAGTATATATACAATATTATTAATATATGTATATGTGCATTTTATTTTCATTTTTATTATATGTTTATATATATATATATATATGTATACATATATATATATATATATGTACATATATTATAGAATTATTACAGTATATAAATATGTATTATACTATACATATATAGTATTACTATTATATATTATATGTATATATATATATATATATATATATATATATATATATATATATATATATATATATATATATATATATATGCTTTTTATTTTATTTATAATATATATATATATGTATATATATTTTCATATATATATAACTATATATATTATAATCTATTATAATTTCAGTATATATATATATATATATATATATATATATATATATATATATATATATATATATATATATATATATATATATATATATAATACTATTATTTTATATGTATATACATATGCATTTTATGCATATATATGTACATACATCTACATACATATATATATATATTATATATAAATATTATTTATCTTAGATTATATATATTAAATATATATGTATTATATTTCTTAATATATATATAAGTATACATGTATATATATATATATATATATATATATATATATATATATATATATATATATATATATATATATATATGTTGCATATAAGCTATATTGAGCTATATATATATATGAGTATATTTTTCTTCTGTATATAGTATATATATATAAATTGCTTTATATTTTATATGTATATATTATGTAGTATATAAAATATATATAGCATATGTATTTTATTAATTTCTTGTATTTGTATATATGTACATAACTATATATGTACTTATATTGTTTATCTCTAGGTATGCTTTTTGTATACTTATATAAATATAAGAATATGTAATTATTATGCTCATATATTATATGTATTAAATAAATATATATTATTTTACATAAAGTATAAAATACTATATATAGTATGTATTATATATATATATATATTATATAGGGATTCACATATACCTATATTTTATATATACTATGGTATTTAAATGCACACTTTATTTAAATATTATTTACGAACCCTGTATGTCCTAAACAGAGTACCTCTACGACGCAGTCAGTGACCCCCTGTCACAGGACTCCCCAGACTTGATTGCAAGTACAGGTTTTCAACACACTCAGGAAGTAGGCAAGTATACCTTGCCAAGTTTTTACTGTTTAAATATTAAACTGTTGAATGTTATTATAGTAAATTTCATATGACAGTAAGTATCTGAGACTGCCTCGGGTACCGTCAACATGTACGTTGACGCGTAGTGTAATTAACCTAGTCTTTACAGACTTACCATCAACTGTGAGGTTATCCTAATACCCTCTTAGACCTTGACACGGGTACACGCAACAAGGTTGTACTTCATTTTGGGATGCAAGTTTACGTAGATGATTAGCTACCAGTACGTACGACGTGCATCACGGCTTAGAATAAAGTCAGGAGAACTACGACTTGGCATTAGTTACATTGGGCGGGGAGAACGACTAAAAGACGTATGGGACACCCACCTCTTTATCCCGATACCGCACTCGACGGAGTGATACGGCTGTTATATATATATTCCGGTGACCATGCTCCTCGGAGATGGTGTATTGCATAGTGCCCTTGAACGGGGGCATATGTGGCATATATTAGCCAGTCACTACGGATTGGTAAATTACGTCAGCATATGTCTAGCCACACTTTCCCATACGTACTAGGTTGTCTCAAATTGCATTCACTTAGATGGCTAGCACACCCTGATATTTATTCAGTATTCATATATATGACATGCTTTTCTGTATCTTGTTATGTCCCACTGAGGACCTGGTTTCCTGCCAGGTTTAGATGAGACACTCTACCCCACAGTACATGGACCTGGACAGGAGACTGGAGATGCCCCTGAGAAACAGTTAGAAGGAGATGCCATCAGAGTCTGCCTGAGTACACTGGAGTTGGAGCTACATATTTCGAGGACGATGCACTAGTTATCTTATTTTGCTTATCTTTTGTAGTGGGTTTGTTCCCACCAGATATTATCTGATTTGTATTATGATATTTCAGACTTAGCTATATATATATTCAGCACTATTTTCCATATTTCATGATATTTCTGTGGATGAGATAGATTTACCTGTACTTAGACTTGTAGTATTTTAGGACAGCGTAGCACATCACTTTGGGTCCATTAAATTGGGTAATCCCTTAAGTGACGTGTCAGCTGGCCAATGCCACGTAGCCTAGTTCCATATATTTTTGGGACTGGGGCGTGATATGGTTTTAGTGGTGGCCCATGCAGGTCCAGTTAATTGCTAGTGGTGTGATTACATGCCCAACAAGCCTGCACTAGGATAGAAATACTAGGTCTCATCCACTATGACTCATTCTAAAATTCTTGCATCCTGCTTGATTATCATTTATTATTTCCTTCGTACTTTTCTGAATTATTCTATCTTCTTCAGAAATATGGACATACCCAGCGGACACGCTAATGATGGGGTTGACCAAGCAACAGACCCATCGCCAGATGTCCAAAGGACTCCAACCCTTCCAAGAGACCAATCCCCAAGAAGGATGCGGGTCAATCCAACAACCCCGTACCTTCCCCAGGACCCTACCCAGGAGACAACACCAGCTCAGCTAGAAGGGCAAACTTCCCAGGCACCAACACCGCAGACGGAGACACCTTTGCCTCTACCTCCAGCCCTTGCAGCCCTGATGCCACAGCTTGAGGGACAAACCCAGATGTTCCAATATTTTCAAACCCTGTTGCAGGCTCAGTGGCAACAGACTGAAGCCCTGAGACAGGCTCAGTGGCAACAAACTGAAGCCCTGAGACAGACCTTGATAACAGCTCTAGAGATGACAACTGCCCCGGCACTAGCACCTGTCCAACCCCCTAACACTGTTCAAGGCTTTCGCCGAATGAGCCCGAGAAACTTTTCTGGCAACGAAACTCCGGAAGAGATCGCAGACTGGATCTCCAACACAGAAATACTGCTAGAAGGTTCACAGCTTTACCCCGATCTATGGATGACCGCAGTAAGGGCCCAACTAAAAGGCAACGCCCATCACTAGTGGGACGCCATCGAGCGCAGCACCGGCAAGAACCATACTTGGGAGCAATTCCTGGAATACTTCAAGGCAAAATACTTTCCAGCCACGGTCAGAGATGATTTATACTCCCAGTTCCTGCATTTGGAACAAGGAAATATGACCATCGATGCCTACGACACAGAATTCAGTCGACTAAGTTAATTCGGTGCAAACCTGATACCCAACGAGCTGGAGAAGGCCCTGAAATTTCATCACAGCCTTACCCTCGAGCTCCAAGGGCATACCACGGCACAGTCGAGGATTTCCTACAAGGAAGTTCTTTCAGAGGCAAGGATACAAGAAGCCATTGGCAGAAAAGCAAGACGCTCAAATCCAACCATATCAGCCAGAGACCAGACTGGAGCAAGAGGACCAATCCGTCACCAGGGAAATCAGACACAACACAAGACGGGGCCATATCAACACAAAAAACTTTTGACTTGTCACCATTATGACAGACAGGGACATTATGCTAAAAACTGCCGAAGAAAGTATAGACTATGCCTGATATGTGGAGACAATCAACATCGGGACAGAGATTGCCCACAACACAGAGAAGCAGCACTCCAGAATGGGCAAGAACCAGCAGCACCAGCCCAGAGAATGCAACCCCCTACTAGAGGTCAGCATTCTCCAGCATCTGGAAGATTTCAGAGGGGACCACCCTTGGCCACCCAAGACACGCAGTACTACCTAGCCAGACAATAAACCGAAAGACAAAGGCACGAGCAGGCCTTTGCACTAGCTGCAGTTGTAGAAGAACCGGAAGGTAAAATCATTTCAGGTACCATTATAGTTACATTATTACCTACGAACCGCATTATTTGATTCTAGAGCTACACTGTCATCATATCTAGTAGTTTCGTAGCCATGCAAATAGCCACTTTTACCAGAGGAGGCATTGTTCCAGTTACCAACATTACTAAAGCATGCTAGTAGTCATGTATAGTAGAGTAATGAGGACGCGATTCTTGGTACTTCCAATACCAAACTCCAACGTTGTCTTAGACATGGACTGGTTAACCTAGTCCAAATGCTATACTAGACTACGGGAAGAGAAGCGTCATCTTTAGACTACCAAGTTACCCATCCAGATATAGATAATACCTGGGATAGCAAATCATAGTAGTTAAACCTAGTTACCTGATGACTTTTAGTATCCAACCTAAATTATTTTTCTACCCTTAGATCATGATCAGGACTAAGCCAAACCGACAGATCGATTGCTAGACATTGATTGCTAGGCTCAATCTTATGAATAAAATGATAGCTGAGTACTATAGCCAGTATCGGGAATAGAACCATTAGGTTGAAGGAGAGAAGGTAGGCAGATGTTAACCTTGAGAAAAACATCATGAACTACCAATAATGCACGACCAGTTGTAAACCTGATGATACCCCTATAATTTGGATAAAGGGGACACATAGAGTAAAATAGGAGATCATGTAGATCCCACCTACCCGAGGAACTATCAGACTTGGAGGATGCGAAAAACTAAGCCGAGGTACATCAAACCCTTCGATGTGATGGAACACATCGAAGAAATGAATTACAAGATAAACTCTTCCTCAGACATTGGAAAGTACATGACGTCTCTCACGTATCCTAATTAAGATGATACACTCTAAAACCAAGTCATGTGCTGGACCATTCAGAGATCACCATCGGTCCAAGCTTATCATACCAGGAGGAGCCGTAGAAATCCTAGATCGAAGCAAGAAGATGTTGCAAGGCCAGACTATCCTTTAATTCGTATTGCATGAAAATATCATGCACCAGGCAAATCAACCTGGGAACGAGAAAAGGATATTCGATAATGTTTCTCCCATCTATTTTTAGACCAGGGTATGTCCAAATATTTCAAATCAATCAATCTTAAGCTATGTCTAAATACAAATATTTCAAATCAAATCTTCAGTTATGTCTATGTCTTAATATTTTTAAAATTAATCAATCTTTCGTTCTCATTATATGTCTGTTTTTATTTCGAGGACGAAATATTCTAAGGAGGGTAGATTGTAAACTCCCTCGACCAGATTTCAGTATTTTAAAATTATTTTTATGCTAATTAGAATTATTGCAACTTTTTAAAATTTATTTATTACATATCCTATTGATTGTGCACCTGTCCATTATACAATTAATTTGGAGCATTACACTAGCTGTTAATTCCCAAACAAGTTCACATACCTGCCCTAGACATGTTAGACTATTTTTATGAATTTTGTGCAACTCCCAGATACTTCGTTTTGTGCTTCATTTTAGTCGCACAAATATCGTTACAAACGTACGTATTTATTTCCTATTTAATTTTCTGCTCTTTACCCATCTCTGTACCCCTAGAGATTTGAAGACCAGTAGGCACCTGTTTTGCCCAAACAAAAATACGATAATATTCTAGACTGAATATACTACAATTAGTGTATTGACACCGTAGAAAAATTATGACCCTACCTGCCTCTAAATAATTAGAGAACACCGTGCGCAGTATTTATTAAATAATAAATACGGTGACCCGTATCACCTAAGAACCAGGCCCTGCCCCTGCCCAGGCTCACCCCCACACCCCAAGGGAACTCCCCCAGCTTTTCCCCTCATTTCTGTGAATTTTAGTAATTTTAGGAATCAGGTAATTTTCCAGATAAATTGCGTAATTACGCAAAATACCAATTTTAGGACTTATATGCAATTTAGGGAATTTCAGGGGTTTTTATGCAAATTTCCAGTGTGAGGTGGCATCACCTCATTGGCTGATGAATGTGGTCCGTACACGTGGCGTGGGTCCCACCTGGAAAATATCAGCCAAGATATTTTTAAAGTATTAATTACCTAAATAACCCTAGACTTCCCCCTAATTACAACAATGCCATTGGCCCTAACCCTATATATACTACCCATCCCCACCACCCGAACTCACCCCACACCACCCTCCGGCCACCTTCGCCCACCGGACCGCCGCCAACCCCTTCGCCCCTCACCCAGCCACCCCCCAGCCGACGGCCACCCTCCCTGGCCGCCGCCGGCGCCGCCCAGAGCCCCGCAGTGCCCCCACCCCGACCTGCACACAGCAGCTACCTCACCACCCGACCGCCCCTCACGACCGCCTCCGGCCACCGTGCACCACCGCCACCACCCCCACTCGACTCGCCCCGACCCCCTCTACCCGACCACCACCCTCACACCGCCCCACGACACCCCCAGCCGCCGCCAGACTCTCCGCAGTTCCTCCCCGACCACACGACCACCCGCCTACCCGACCAACCCGACCGCCTCCAGCTCCCCCTCCGACCGTCGTGGACCTCCGCCACCTCCTTCGAGCTGTTCGCCACCTCCTCCTCCACCATCCAGACCACCTGCACCGCCGCCTCCGCCGCCGGCTGCGCCACTGCCGCCGCTGCAAGCTGCCGCTGCAGCTGTCACTGCTAGCAGCCACTGCTGCTGTGACCGCCGTCCCGGCCAGCCGCCGACCGCTCCGCCGCCGTCCTCCCGCCGACGGCAAGCCCAGTGGGTCCCCCACCTGTCAGGTATATACCCCCCCTTTCCTGTACGTATACGTATAATTTTATGTATATGTATGTATATATGTATATATATGTATATATATTTATATTTATATAAATATATATGTTTATATATATATTATAATTATTATTACTGTATATGTACAGTATAATTATACAGTATACATATATTATTTTAATATGTATTTAATATATATATTTATGTATATATATATATATCTATGTATATTTATACATATATACTATATATATAATGTATTATATATTTATACATATATATATAATGTATTATATAATTATTATTATATTTACATAAATATATATATACAGTGTATATATATTTATTATATGTATTATGCATTTTTATTATTTAATATGCATTTATTTCAGTTATTTATATATATATATATATATATATATATATATATACATATATTTACTATTATATATTATATTAT
The DNA here is from genome assembly GCA_036927795.1 of Iris macrosiphon. NCBI lineage: Eukaryota > Viridiplantae > Streptophyta > Magnoliopsida > Asparagales > Iridaceae > Iris > Iris macrosiphon. The sequence goes on along the minus strand of JAYESA010000007.1, from coordinate 203,955,904 downwards.
AAGTATATATACAATATTATTAATATATGTATATGTGCATTTTATTTTCATTTTTATTATATGTTTATATATATATATATATATATATATATATATATATATATATATATATATATGTATATATATTATAGAATTATTACAGTATATAAATACGTATTATACTATACATATATAGTATTACTATTATATATTATATGTATATATATATATATATGCTTTTTATTTTATTTATAATATATATATATATGTATATATATTTTCATATATATATAACTATATATATTATAATCTATTATAATTTCAGTATATATATATATATATATATATATATAATACTATTATTTTATATGTATATACATATGCATTTTATGCATATATATGTACATACATCTACATACATATATATATATTATATATTATACATAAATATTATTTATCTCAGATTATATATATATTAAATATATATATATGTATTATATTTCTTAATATATATATAAGTATACATGTATATATATATAAATATAAATATAAATATAAATATATATATATATATATATATATATATATATATATATATATATATATATATATATATATATATATATATATATATATATATATATATATATATATATATATATATATATATGTTGCATATAAGCTATATTGAGCTATATATATATATATGAGTATATTTTTCTTCTGTATATAATATATATATATATTGCTTTATATTTTATATGTATATATTATGTAGTATATAAAATATATATAGCATATGTATTTTATTAATTTCTTGTATTTGTATATATGTACATAACTATATATGTACTTATATTGTTTATCTCTAGGTATGCTTTTTGTATACTTATATAAATATAAGAATATGTAATTATTATGCTCATATATTATATGTATTAAATAAATATATATTATTTTACATAAAGTATAAAATACTATATATAGTATGTATTATATATATATATTATATAGGGATTTACATATACCTATATTTTATATATACTATGGTATTTAAATGCACACTTTATTTAAATATTATTTACGAACCCTGTATGTCCTAAACAGAGTACCTCTACGACGCAGTCAGTGACCCCCTGTCACAGGACTCCCCAGACTTGATTGCAAGTACAGGTTTTCAACACACTCAGAAAGTAGGCAAGTATACCTTGCCAAGTTTTTACTGTTTAAATATTAAACTGTTGAATGTTATTATAGTAAATTTCATATGACAGTAAGTATCTGAGACTGCCTCGGGTACCGTCAACATGTACGTTGACGCGTAGTGTAATTAACCTAGTCTTTACAGACTTACCATCAACTGTGAGGTTATTCTAATACCCTCTTAGACCCTGACACGGGTACACGCAACAAGGTTGCACTTCATTTTGGAATGCAAGTTTACGTAGATGATTAGCTACCAGTACGTACGACGTGCATCACGGCTTAGAATAAAGTCAGGAGAACTACGACTTGGCATTAGTTACATTGGGCGGGGAGAACGACTAAAAGACGTATGGGACACCCACCTCTTTATCCCGATACCGCACTCGACGGAGTGATACGGCTGTTATATATATATTCCGGTGACCATGCTCCTCGGAGATGGTGTATTGCATAGTGCCCTTGAACGGGGGCATATGTGGCATATATTAGCCAGTCACTACGGATTGGTGAATTACGTCAGCATATGTCTAGCCACACTTTCCCATACGTACTAGGTTGTCTCAAATTGCATTCACTTAGATGGCTAGCACACCCTGATATTTATTCAGTATTCATATATATGACATGCTTTTCTGTATCTTGTTATGTCCCACTGAGGACCTGGTTTCCTGCCAGGTTTAGATGAGACACTCTACCCCACAGTACATGAACCTGGACAGGAGACTGGAGATGTCCCTGAGAAACAGTTAGAAGGAGATGCCATCAGAGTCTGCCTGAGTACACTGGAGTTGGAGCTACATATTTCGAGGACGATGCACTAGTTATCTTATTTTGCTTATCTTTTGTAGTGGGTTTGTTCCCACCAGATATTATCTGATTTGTATTATGACATTTCAGACTTAGCTATATATATATTCAGCACTATTTTCCATATTTCATGATATTTCTGTGGATGAGATAGATTTACCTGTACTTAGACTTGTAGTATTTTAGGACAGCGTAGCACATCACTTTGGGTCCATTAAATTGGGTAATCCCTTAAGTGACGTGTCAGCTGGCCAATGCCACGTAGCCTAGTTCCGTATATTTTTAGGACTGGGGCGTGACAATAACCAAGTCTCAAATGTATGCCGGAAACAAATCTGGTACCAAAATGCTAATAAAAATTAACTATGATAACTAGTAATTCTGGCTAGACCTTCTGACAATCACTCCCGAGTGTCAGGGCCCATGGTTGTTATCCCCTCTTGTGGTCCGTAGTATGTATGACAATAGTTCTCTAAGTCGTCGTGTGAAAAATATATCCAGTCAGGATGGAACGAGTACAACACAATAGCAGTTATAATTAATTGACGAAGACTATAAAACAGTAAAATAGAGGATGATATACACAATGAGAAAAAAAATAAACTAATGCAATAGCAATAGTAAAGGAAGACGAACAATATAAACAATATGGTATAGCCAGTGCATATATGAGATGTAAGAGAAAAGAACTACAAAATCAGGTAAAAAAAATATAATCTATGAACTGAATATGTAACTACAACATACAATATATTTTGAAATACTAAATAGATATGTGATCGGCTTAGGAGATTCAATGATTTGCACTAAGGGAAAACTAGCTCAATCATACGTGAAGTGTATAATTAGCTAGTAGCCGATGATTTATACTACTTGCCAATAGTTCATGATCACATATCTAGCTAGTACTTCTTCCGTCCTGACTGATGCGATAGATCCAACCATGACACGTTACTAACCAATGTATCCAATGTTAACAAATATTATCCAATATCCAATACCAAACAAGGAGCAGTATTCGATACCATTACGATGAGTCAAGGTAACATCTCATGAATGAAGATCCAATGTCAATACCATTCCGTGTACCATAGTGTCAAAAATCAGATATAATATTTCTAAATACTGAAAATATAGTAATTATTAAATAATAAAAACTATCAGAGAATGTACTCGCCTGTGGTCCTGAGCAAATTATACGAAACTGTGTCTGAACTAGTGTCATACAAACCTATATATGAAATATCATGTCATTTGGTGTATTGGAATGATAAAAAAGCTTAAATAAGTTAAAATAGGGTTTCTAAGCCAAATCTAGGCTCCTATAGTCAAACTAGGTCAAATATTGACTTTTAGGGTCAAAATAGTCAACTCTAGTTAACACTATGTCAACATTCTGATTTTAGGTCCATACCTAACTTCTAGGTTGATTTTTAGAGTCATACAAGCTAACACTAGGTCAACTCTAAGTTTCTAGGTCATAACTTCATAAATGGGTACCAGGGATATAAAATTGGTATCAATACTAGTTAAACTAGATCATACCTATGCATATGGGTATTTACCTTGATATCTAGACTTTTACCTTAGTCCGCACCATGGTATTTAACCCATATCACAAATACCCTTTCTCACAATACCTCAATATCTTAAGGTAACTCAATTCCTTAGTACTAACACTTACATATAACTCACTCACACATGTATACACTAGGTATCATGTTAACACCCTAACCTCATAATACCTTTATACCTACCCCAAGATATTCACTACTAGATCACACTAGTACCTGCACACCATACTTTATTTCCCTTCTACTGTAACTACTACTTGTTCTGCAGTCAAGCCTCTCCCCAACCGAACACCCTATACACTGCTCCTATGATACAACACATCTGCACACTGCTATATCTCTACTTATCTTATCGTAGAAATAACCTTCCTCACTACCCAAAGATCTACATACTCGAGCCCTGTAAACCCCCTAATTTTTTAGGAATTTTAAAATCAAAATATCACAATTTTCTGAAATTTTCTGTAATTTTTAATTAATTAAAACTAAGATATTTTGAAATTAAACAAATTTTAGATGATATTAATCAATATTAAAATATTATAAAAATAATATTTTTAGGTGTAAAATAAAATATTAGACATAGGATAATTTTTCTGGAATTTATTGGACCTCAGAAATATTTTTAAAGACCTAAAAACTAATTATAATTAAACCCTAGAATTAAACCCGGTTTTTTCTTTGAACCGACCCGAACCGGACCGGACCCGGTCTAGCTGAATTGGGCCCAACCCTAGTGGGTCAGATCCGGGTCTAACCCACTAACCCGTCGACCCGATAACCCGCCTACCCGAAACCCTAATCTTCTCCCCCGACCCCGACGCTTCGTCTCCGCCCGCAATCGCCGTGGCCCTCCGGCTCCCGGCGCCGCTCGTCCTCCCCGCTCCCGCAACCGCCGCCTCTGTCTCTTCCCCTCCCCACACCGGCCGTCCGCCGACCTCCTCCCTCTCACCCTATAAAAACCCCCTTCTCCGCCCTGTCTCCACCGTCACCTCCACCCTAGCCTCTGCCCGGCTCCGTCGACCTCCCGCAGCGCCTCTCTCCTCCAGCCTCCGGAGACCCAGCCGTCGACGACCTCGACGAACCACTCCCCGCAGAGCCTCAGCCACCCACGAGCCCCGACCATCTCCCCAAAGCTCCTCCGCCAGAGCCCGACGACCCCGCAGTAGCAGAACCCCGCCGCCGACGACCCCGCAGCAGCAGAACCCCGCCGCCGCCGACCCGCCAGAGCCCCGCTCCGCCTCCTCCAGTACGCCGCCCCTCCTCCGGCGAAGCCCCGGCATCCCCAGCCGCTTCCCCCAGCGCCGGAACCCTAACCCTAGCCCCCGCCGTGTCGAGTCGTGTCGCCTCGCGGATACGAGGAATCCCCGTTTCTGCGGAGCCCTGTTCAGGTAGCCTTTTCTCTCTCCTTGCTGTCCCGTTTCTCGTTCCGTTTGTTATGACGCGAACCCTGCGTGTCCCTCTCGATGCCCGTGTAACCCGCTCGATGTGTCGCGTCCTGTGGCGATCGCGAAATGCGATCCAAAAATAGGAAAATATTTACCCTATTTTTTCCCGGAACTGAGTGCGCCCCGCCAAACGGGACGACTTAGTTGTGTGCAGACTTCACCGAAAGGTGCGCGCCATTAATACGGATGTGTGAAATTTTGTGGAAGTTGATTTGGATCTGCGTGCACACCGGAATCAACGCGTATCCTTCGACAATGCCCCGTATCGGCCCTGTTCCAGAACTCGTTGTAACTTCGTGTACACACGTCGGATCGAAACAAAACTTGCGCCATCGGACTCGTAGCAATATGCTGGTCCTGTGACCCAAGTTTGGTTCGATTCAGAGAACGTTGACAAAATTGTGTATCGTGGTCCCCACGGCTCCACTTGACGGGCGATTTTGTGATCGGCTCATCGGAATCCAGTTCTGGAAGTTCCGTTGGGTTCGTATCATCATTCTAGACCTGTTGACACTAAGTTTGACGAATTTGGAGACCATTGTTTCTGACATGTTTTTTGGTGCGAAGTAGGCCACTGTGGACCCCGCTTTGACCAGAAACTGTCATTTTTGTCCCTGTGTCCAAATTGGACTCAAAGACAGGCATTTCTAGCTATTTGATATTTTCTGAACCTGATGGTGATGTTTATTTTAGCAACCGGAGGAGTACCTGCAAATTCCACATATACCAGAGCTACAGTTGGAGTTAGAACCCCAGGCAAGTGTACCTTGCCAAAACTTGCAGTACCTATTTCATATTATTGTCTTGATTTATTCATATGTTGTACCTGCTTAAACCTAGGACCGTGTGACATTATTTAGCGTCCGAATAATATTCGGGTGCCAACACCGTACGCGGAGTTGTGTAATGTCACCTAGACAAGGATATCGAGACCCTTTACATTCTCGTGCTTGACTTATCAAGTACATCATAACCCAGGACACCTGATACTATTCATGAGATATAATCTTCCTGAGATATTCATGATGATTCTGTATAGGATACAGGTTTATGACATATATTTTATACCTGCTTAGCTATCATTATGACTTATTGCATCAGTTAGAGGTCATGATCCTACGTGGCATGGACATGAGACGTCGTAGACATGAGACGTGTGATTACATTGGGTGGGGAGAGTATTACCATATCAAAGGCTGATTATATTATATATATTATTATCTGGAGGTGTCTTAGACTCTGAAACAGAGCTTTGACACATGTACTGTCCCTTCGATAAAATACTGCTATGGGTTTCCCCAACACAGAGCCTATAGTAGTCTCAGCCTGAGTATGATTAATGCTCTCATATTGCATATCACTTAGCTGGTTATATAGTTTATCCTATTATTTCATTTATTGTTGCACTGCATCTATTTTGGCATGGGTTATTTTGTACATTGCTATGTCCCCTGAGGACCTGGATCCGGATTATGTCCCCAGGATTAGCAGACGAGGTCTATCCCGAGGTATAGGGGACAAGAGCATTAGCAGAAGAAGAAGCAGGAATAGGTACATACGTTAGAGCAGAACCAGGAACCGAGGATGAGGTGATTGCAGATAATTTCTCCTAAGTATATGTTTCTTCTATACTCAGTCTTTGATGCTATTAAAATTCTTGTTTAATGAACAATTGTATCAGACTTGTTATCGGGTTGTTCCCCGATTTATTTACTTGTGACTTGATGATGATTATAATTTCCTTTTGTTGATATTGATATATTCATTCTGTGGATGAGATTAGTAGACCCTTATTGTTGTACTACAGCTTAAGTACATCCTGATGGGTCCATTAAATTGGGTTTGCCTATCGATGTGTGATGCTGGCCATTGCCACGTGGCTAGTCCCTCGATATTTTGGGATTGGGGCGTGACAAGCCCCAACTGAACCAAGTTTCAGTTCTTCACTAAAACTTGCTTACTACACCCAGTATGCCCTCCATATTACAACTGATACCACACTCCTAACTGATACTCTACACTGCACCTACTGAATTTCTAACTAATACCTCAACATGCACTACCTTGCCTCCCTGCTGCAGCAGCTGCTAGCCTTAACTCCCCAAATACCTGAACACTCCATATCTAATCATGATACTCTCTCCCAACTGATCTGAACCTCCCTCCCACTCACTGCTACTGCTGTCAAGAGCTCCCACCCTACTTAAACTGAAACCAACATCAACCCTCTCCTCAAATCCTCATAAACAACACACAGACACACATACACCATATTAAAATGCCACTGATACCACCATCAACAACAACAACACAACAACAGCAACAACACCAACATGCACTACTGCTGCTGCTACTAATGTTTGTGTTGTTGTTGATGCTGTAATTACCTTGGCATAAGTGTTCACTAATCTGTGCACCTATTTCAGTCAATCTTACAGTCCAATAAAGTCCCCACACATATACACACAATATAAATTTAATCTACACACTCACTCACGATGTTCACCCACTGATACTCCTATTGATACGTAGAGCTTAATATATTACACTTAACACTCACACTACATACCCAGGTGTCCCAAACCACATACTCACTACAGGCCACACACACACACCCTAGCTCGCTTCACTCCTCACACACAACCCACACCTGAATACTCACAGTCACCAAGTACACTTATACACCACATCCATTCCCTACATGGAACTTTCTTGATACCTTCCCTCATACCCCCTTTCGATTCCTACACACAGAAAGATCCTCACAAATTTTCCCTAATATGTGTAACAAACCAACACTAAACCTTTACCTGAATACACACACCACCACTTATAGTATGAAACCAAACTCTTATTGGTGCAAAACTTGCACACACCACACTTCAGACACCCTCCCTTAGTACCCAGGCATACCCTATGAACCATCACTGGATACATTAGTATCAGATCACTCTGTCCTGGCTACCTCCACACTTAACCCTTACTCTTAATTCCCCACTAATCCCCATCCTTCACTGATACCAAGCCGACCTAGTTGTTCACTCACTAATACTATACCAATGAAACACACTCAACATGTGATACTCTCACTGATACACACTGACCCTCAAATCACTGGTACATCTTATACACCACTACACTAAAGGTGTAACCAGACACACACCTTCCTCAGTTACACACAGGAATCCCCTCTTGCTACCTGGACAAAAACCTGAGACTCCAATGCTGCAACCAATACACTGCTATGGTCACAACAGAACACAGTCTACCAATTTCCCCCTCTCTCTCTAATTTTACATGATCCTCAAATCCTGCATCCAGGTATTTCATAACACAACAGTTGTTACCCACAACTAGATAGCTACAAAACTCCCCCCTCGACTATTACTAACCTCAAACACACAGGCACAACACAACCTCAATTGAACACAACACTGATGCAACCCATACACCTCACAATACCACATCAACTGACAAAGCACCCTTATACTGACTGGTACTCCCCACCCTTTGATTCTCAGGTATCAACACTCTCCACCACACTCTCAAGAACACTAATGCACCACACCACAAACACTAGCACAACCAAATCCTCATGACACTCTAAAATTCCAATGAGCAATATAAAGTAGTAAGAAATGACCCATTAGGCAATTCATCAAACACTTGGTGTGCCACCTCAGAGTTTTCTCCAAATGAATATAAAACCTAATGTAACTTCCTCCATAGGACTCCGATGGACCTAGTTCTTCTTCCTATGGGTAGTCTTAAACCAAGGGAGGATTCTATGGGTTTATTTTACCATTAAAATCTAAAATGATAAGGGGAAATACGATTTTTACCTATTGGAAGATAGATTCCCAATGTGGTTCCTCCAATGAGCACAAAAGTGAGAAATGAGCACAAATCTCTAGCCAAGCTCCTCTTCCTCAAGCTTCTTGCAACCTTCAAGCTTCTAGTTCTCATTGGAGATAAAAATGAGAGGGATTGGAATTGATTTAGAGGAATTTGGTGGAGGAAAAAAAAACTTGGAGGGAAGAACTCAACTTAGGGTTTCTTCATGAACAACTAATGAAGAAGATAGGGCTCCCTCTTCCTAAATAGGGCTAGCCACATGTAGGTTAGGGTTGGTCTATGCAAGATGTCCAAAATGCTCTCCAAGGGTTGTCATGAAGAGTTTAGCTAAGAAGGGTTTAACTAATGAATGTTCTAATATTAAATGAATGGAGATTTTATTCATTCTCTCTATTTTAACTAGTTAACCAAGACTAATTTATTGGGTTACTCTATTTGTCATGACAAGTATAGTTGGGTTCATTAACAAATAGTCTAACTAAGGGGCTAATCATGCACCATCCTCTATATGAATTAATGATATAAATACAACCATACCAATTATTATTTAAAATCAATAAATATAATACCAATGACATAAATATCTCTATCCTGAAAAGTGATGGTTACAAGTGTAGTAGTTTGGTAACTTGCAGATATGTTGTGTCAAGTTGAGTATTGGTGTTGGCTGTAGGGAGTGCAGCTTGTGAGTCTGGGAGTGGTTATTCGTTGGGTATATGAACATCACGCACTGTGCATGTCGTCAATGACCCACAGCTCCCCCTGAACTGTGTGAATAATGATGCTCCCATCTCAGATTGAGTTTGCTGCAAACCTTGATCTCCTTCCTAGCCTTGAACTGCTGAAACTAATGTTGCTCCATGAAGCTTTGGCAAACCATCCGTCACCAAAATCGAATCTGTGAAGCAACCCCTATCTGAAAATCGATCAGATGTCATGGGACCGACATACTGACCCTCAATCTTTGACTCATCATCATTCGTCGCTTAGTCTCGACGAACCCAATCCTTTGTATCCCTCAAAGTATCTCGAAGACCCTCTCTAGCAAGTTTACGACGATCCACTAACTCCTGCCGAACACCCATTGAACCTCCATCCGGTATCTATAGCCTGCCTGTACGACTCCGTGAGACTCGTCTCACTGTTCTAGTATGCATACCCGATATACGCGTATTATGTATGTATAGCTTGCTTATTGTTTAATTGCTTACATCTTACTTTATGCCATTTATGTATTGTCTATGTTGTTTTTATAAGTTTTTTTTAGTTTCATGCTTTGGACCGTTGGTCCCTTGGTTTTCTTGGAGAATGGCTATGATAAACCCGGGAGAGGGCATGGATTATGATCCAATGGCCTACAATCAACCAATTTTCTATATAAGCAAACATTTCTTTTTTTTTTTACTTTTCTTTTCTTTTTCTTTTCTTTATATTTTCTTCTTCAGCCTTTACTGAGAGCAGTCGAGCTTGGCCTTGGCCGTGGGTAACCTTGGTAGTATTAGACTAGAACTTGACCGTAGGCAAGTACATCTTGCAAACTGAAGGAACAATCATGGATCTTGTTTTGATTCTTAGTATAACTTGTTTGATTACTTGATTGGTTTCATCTGCTTAATACTTAGAACTTGTCTTCATGGTGATTTTAATTTTCTTGTATTGTTGCTCTTGGAGCCCTAGAATAGCAAGTCGGAGAATGCAAAGTTGGCCTGAAATGTATATAAAAAGTACGCATGGAACCTTTGTCGCATAAGCGAAGTTCCAGTGAGCGCACTTATGTGTATTTCACAATTTTTCTAGAAAGTGTGCCAAGATATGTTAAGCACTCTGGGCATATTTTTCTACTCCTACGCACGTTTTGTACTAAGGCAATTAGTTTAAAAGTACGTCAATTCTACTTGGAGCACTTTTGAATGGGTCTGCAAGTCATTAAAAATGTATGCCACTGCTTAAAGGCCAAGTTGGCGCACTTTGCAGATATTGCAGAGTGACGCAGTTTGGTAAAATTTTCTTATCGGTGCACTTTATCGCTTCTGAAAAATGGCCACTTTGTTATGTGGCGCACTATGTGGCGTCTTCCAGAGACGGCACACTTTGTAGCCTTTCGTATTACTTAATGACTAAGCAAAGACTTCGTTCCATTCTCTAGAATTGTGTCCTCGATTGTAGTGTTGTCTCGACTGTTGTGCCATACTTCGAGATGTGTGATTTATCTTTTAGTAGACCCGTTTATGCATTTTTGCACCAAGACCCATTTGTGCGCCAAATATGTTTTTGGCCATTTTGTGCCAAGGCCCGTTTGTGCGCCAAATCTATTTTTGACCATTTTGTGCCAAGAACCGTTTGTGCTCCAAATATATTTTTGGCCATTTTGCGCCAAGACCCATCTGTATGCCAATAGTGATTTTGTTACATTGTGCGCGGATGTTATTTCTTGCCTTAGTTTGTGCGCCAACCTTGAATTGTTAATTTATACGTTTGTATACCAGTATTATCTTTAATATGCTTAACTCTTGATGGTTCCCTATTCTCTTTAATCCAGTTATTCTGTTAATCCTGGTTCTTTCCTGAATATAGCATTCTTGATATTGATCTTGATGGTTCCCTAGTCTCTTTAATATGCTTAACTCTTGATGGTTCCCTCCTTGCTCGTTCGTTTTATGTCCCGTCTTCGCTGGTATGTTCATAACCTAACCCTCTAGGATTTCTTTTAAGTGGAACAAATTTAGGCTCCCGGATTTGATCAAAAAATCGACCGAAAGTTGGCCGAAAAACTGTTCAACAACAGTTCAGAAATTCAGTCCAAGTACCCCTGTTCATGTCCAATTTTTTACCATCTCGTTAATTATTTTTAAAATATAATTGAAATGACTTCTTCACAATATAACCAAGATTTTTACTGTTCCTTTAGTTTTTATTATTTTACTATAATGGTAAAATTATCCTGGTTCTAAAATGACCAAAAACTTATTTTTAAACATCCAAAATCTCCGATACAGGGTGCATCCCGCCAAACAAGGCAACTTCGTCATATGTAAGTTATATCGAAAGGCGCATAACATAAACGCAGATGTGTGGGCTTTCGTGGAACTTGATTTGGATGTGCATGCACACCGGAATCAATGCGTATCCGTCGAATAGTACCGTATCGGCCTGTTCTGACCTTCATCATAACTTTGTGTGTACTAGTCAATTCGCAACGAAACTTATTCCATTGGATTCACAGCGTTACGCTGGTCCTGTGATCCAAGTTTGGTTCAAATCAGAGAACATTGACGAAACACCGTTTCGTGGGCCCCACGGTTCTACATGACGGACGATTTTGTGACCGGCTCATCGAAATTCAGTTCTGAACGTTCTGTTGGGTTCGTATCATCGTTCTAGACTCGTAGATACTAAGTTTGATAAATTTGGAGAACTTTATCTCCGACACATTTTTCGGTGCAAAGTGGGTCACATGTGGACCCCACTTTGACTCAAAACTGTCAATTTTGCCCCTGTGTCCAAATTGGACTTATGGGTAGTCAATACTAGCTATTTCAACTATTCTGAAAATAATAGTGATATTTGTTTCAGCATCCAGAGGTGTATGTTCAGATTCTACTTTCCCAGGAGCAGTTGACGGAGTTCAAAACCCAGGCAAGTGTACCTTGCTAAACCTGCAGAGATCCTGTTATATTACTTGCTTGTGTTCTTTTATTATATGTATAATTTTGTGATGTATCTGTTCAACCTAGGACCGTGGGACGTTGCTTAGCATTCGAACAAGATTCGGGTGTCGACGCCGTACGCGGAGTCGTGCAACGTCACTTAGAGAGTTGATTCCGCGATCCTATATTTTTACGTGCTTGCTTTACCAAGTATGCCATACCGTAGGACACTTGACACTATTTCATGTGACAGATCTTTCTAGAGTTATTCATGGTGATTCTGTATAGGCTTACAGGATTCGTGACATAAGACTTGCATATTACATGGATATTATTATGACTCGTTGTACTAGCTAGAGGTCATGATCTTGCGTGTTATGGACATGAGATGTCATGGACATGAGATATGAGGTTACATTGGGTGGAGAGAGACACACAGGCTACATGCTGATTATTTATATATATATACTACTGGATGTGCCTTGGACTCTGTCTCAGACCTTTGGCACATATACTGGAGTCGTAATACTACTTGCTTCTATGGGCTCCCCGACACAGAGCTTGTAGTGGTCTCAGTCTGAGTACTAGTGATGCTCTCATTTGTATTTCACTTAGCTGGTTACATAGCTTGCCCTGAGGATCTATTTATATTTACTTGCTGCATTTGATTTGTCTTGAGTGTTTATTGTACCTTGCTATGTCCCCTGAGGACCTGGATCTGGATTATGTCCCCAGGTGTAGACGAGGAGAGCTATCCCGAGGTTTACGGGGCAGGTGCTACTATTGGAGACGTACATGTTGCAGAGGACGAGGTTGTTCCGGAGGACTTCTCTTGAGGACACAGTATTCTCACCATTCATTATTTATGCTTATTGTTCTTAGATATTTGATCTTGTAGTGACTTCTAGATATTATACTTGGAGTTATTTTTTTTCCATTTTGATGACGGGTTGTTCCCCGTGACATTATTTATATTGCTTTGGTTGGACAGATCATTTTATATTATTGGGACTGAACTTGTCTCTTTATGATTTTATTACTTATTGTGGATAAGATTAGATATATAGACTGTGACAGGTATTTGTAGACAATTTTATATGTATTACAGCTTAAGTGCACTCTAACGGGTCCATTAAATTGGGTTTGCCCATTGGAGTTGTGTTGCTGGTCATTGCCACGTGGCTAGTCCCTTGGTATTTAGTATTTTGGGACTGGGACATAATGTAATTTTTGTGGTGGCCCATACAGGTCTACGATATATTGCTTTGGTTTCAACTAAGGGATCGAGCAAGCCTACGATTAGGATAAGAATCAATTTATAGGATCTCATCCACATATTGACACGTTCTTGACCTCTACATCGGATTCGAATTATTTTTTGACTTGCATCATGCTTGATTCAACTGTTCGATCCTACACTGATCCCGACAGAAGAAGAGAAGGCAAAAAAATTCTTTGACGTGCTTGAGCTTGGAGTTGCGGAGATTGATTGGCGCAGTTGCACCTACTTCTTATACGGACGTCCTTGCCGCAGCTCGACGCATGGAGCACATCCATAGGAGGGAGTCCAGCCATAAGAGACCGTACGTATTAGTACCAGCTCGAGCACCACACGGAGAGCCTGCAAAGTGACCCCAGATGAATCTACCCCAGAGAGCAGCATCACGAGCCCCATCCTTTCCTACTTGTCACTAATATGGCAAGGTAGGCCATATTGAGAGAGAGTGCAGGCACAAATTAGGATTATGTTTAGCTTGTGGATCCAGTCAGCATTCAGCCAGGGATTGCCGTGAGCGCCGGGGAAGAACACTAACGGTTCACTGATTAGCTTTACCAGCATCAGAGCCAGTCCAGCAGCCACATCGACCAGCTTATCCAGCACCAGGAGCATCACAGGCAGAAGATAGAGGATTCAGACCACCAGCACCGGGAGGATATCAGCCGAGGCCACCCTTGCCACCACAGGCAACACTCTTCCAGCAGGCCCAGCAACAGCAGAGGGCACCACCACAGGAACATGGACAGGCTTTTGCGATGACAGTGGAGGAGGCACGAACTCGAGGAGTAGCGAATATGGGTAAGATTTAGTCTTATCATAGCCAGCTATAGTAACGGATATTCCTAGTAATACTTTAGCATGTGCCTGTTAGTTCCATTCCCTAGCCTATACCTAGTGTTATGTTGCATGAACTTGTTGGACTAGAGTAGTAATATGTAAGAGGTACCCAAGTTTTCATAAGCGTTAGTTGATCCTCGTTCTAATCAGAATCATTTACTCTTGAGTTACTTATCTCTCATTGTCTAGGAAAAAGTCTTCATTGCTTCCCTACGTGTTCTGCATGAACAAAACTCTCACCCTTCCTCTTAATTTTTTCCTTGTTCATGGTCCTTTATCCTTTGTGTCGTGCTTCAACAAATGTCATACAACCGCGTCATCTCTTCTGGAGCAAACCTTTCCTGATAACTTATGTTTTATTTTTCTTAATTGTGAGGACGTAATTCTTTTAAGGTAGGTAGATTGTGAGCACCCTAATTTTTACATAGGGTTAGTTCGATAATTATTAATAATTATTTTTATTTTAATATTTATTCGATAATTTAATTTAACTTTGGAAATCAACCACCATGGTTTTAAGATCTTGAGTACAACACTAGCCTTTCTCTTCCAGCCAACCTAGCATGCTCGACTTAGATGAGTCAAATTAGGCTCCTACCATGACTGTCCCTCACAAATTCGCAATCCCATGCCTTGTTTTTGTCTCACAACTTTCACGACACAATTACGAGAAAACAATGATTAATTAACCCTTTTGTCGTGGCGTACGATTTTAACACGCCGCCCAACCCATTGCTTCCAACTAAATCTATGCTATGAGCCGAACTGGTCCTATTACGCACATGACACTCGAGTTGCGTTATTCGAACCCCCTGCTCGCTTCCAATATAATATTAAGTAGAAAATAAAATTTATGGATTTATTTAATTATTTTAATATTCATTAATATTTAGTAAATACCTATTTAATTAATAAGAATTTGATTGTAAATTATTGTTGGAGGAAATATAAATTTTCTAGATTTTTTCCAAGTGTCTAACTATTTTTAAAAATTTTATACATATAACTATTAATAAATAAAACAAAATAAAAAGAAAAGAAATAAACCTAAAACCCAAACCCTACCCTTTAATCCAAATCCAAACCGGTTAATAAAATTCTAACTCTAAATCTACCCAACCCGCGTACAGGAAGCAACCCCCCCTCATATATATATATATATATATATATATATATATATATATATATATATATATATATATATATATATATACCCTAACCCTAATCCCACCTCCGCCTACACCACCTCCATCACCCACGTCTCCCCCCAGGCGACTACCCCGACCACCCGCACCGCCACTCGCCTCGCCGAAGCAGCGCCGCCCGCACGCGCGCAACAGCGCACAACCTTGCGCCCCCACTTCGCGTGGAGCTTCCACTCTCCTCGTTCGTCTGTTTCGTGCTCCATCTTCGCTGGTATATTCACAACCTAACCCTCTAGGATTCCCTTCAAGTGAAACAAATTTAGGCACTCGGGTTTGATCAAAAAATCGATCGGAAGTTGGCCGAAAAACTGTTCAACAACAGTTCAAAAATTCAGTCCAAGTACCCCTGTTAATGTCCAATTCTCTATCATCTCGTTAATTATTTTCAAAATATAATTGAAATAACTTCTTCACAATATAACCAATATTTTTACTGTTATTTTAGTTTTTATTATTTTGTTATAATGGTAAAATATTCTGGTTCCAAAACGACCAAAAACTTATTTTTTAAACACCCAAAATCTTCGATATGGGGTGCGTCCTTCCAAACGAGGTGACTTCGTCGTGTGTGAGTTACATCTAAAGGTGCATAACGTAAACGCGAACGTGTGAGCTTTTACGAAACTTGATTTGGATGTGCGTGCACACCGAAATCAACGCGTATCCGTCAAAAAATACCATATCGGCATGTTCTGAACCTCGCCATAACTTCGTGTGTACTCGTCGATTCACAATGAAACTTGTGCCATTGGATTCACAGCGTTACGCTGGTCATGTGACCCAAGTTTGGTTCGAATCGGAGAACGTTGACGAAATACCGTTTCGTGGGCCCCATTATTCTACATGACGGGCAATTTCGTGATCGGCTCATCAAAATCTAGTTCTTGACGTTTCATTGGGTTTGTATCTTCGTTCTGGACTTTTAAACAATAAGTTTGACAAATTTGAAGAACTTTGTTTTTGACACATTTTTCGGTGCGAAGTGGGCCACATGTGGACCCCACTTTGACCCAAAACTGTCAAATTTGTCCCTATGTCCAAATTGGACTTATGTGTAATCAATTATAGCTATTTCAACTATTCTGAAAATAATGGTAACATTTGTTTCAGCATCCAAATGTGTACGTGCAGATTCCACTTTCCCAGGAGCAGTTGACCGAGTTCAGAACCCAGGCATGTGTACCTTGCCAAACCTGCAGAGATCCTGTTATATTACTTGCTTGTGTTATTTTATTATATATGCTTCTGTGATATATCTATTCAACCTAGGACCATAAGACGTTGCTTAGTGTCCGAACAAGATTCGGGTGTCGACGCCGTACGCGAAGTCGTGCAACGCCACTTAGAGAGTTGATTTCGCGATCCTATAGTTTTACGTGTTTGCTTTACCAAGTACGCCATACCGTAGAACACTTGACACTATTTTATGTGACATAATATTTCTTCAGTTATTTATGGTGATTCTGTATAGGCTTACATGATTCGTGACATAAGACTTGCATATTACATGGATATTATTATGACTCGTTGTACAAGCTAGAGGTCATGATCTTACGTGTTATGGACATGAGATGTCATGGACATGAGACATGAGGTTACATTGGGTGGGGAGAGACATACAGGCTACATGCTGATTATTTATATATATACTACTGGAGGTGCCTTGGACTCTGTCTCAGATCTTTGGAACATATACTGGAGTCGTGATACTACTTGCTGCTATGGACTCCCCGACACAGATCCTGTAGTGGTCTCAGCCTGAGTACTAGTGGTGCTCTCATTTATATTTTACTTAGCTGGTTACATAGCTTACCTTGAGGAACTGTTTATATTTACTTGTTGCATTTTATTTGGCTTGAGTGTTTATTGTACCTTGCTATGTCCCATGAGGACCTGGATCTGGATTATGTCCCCAGGTGTAGACGATGATAGCTATCCCGAGGTTTACGGGGCAGGTGCTACTATTGGAGACGTACAGGTTGCAGAGGACGAGGTTGTTCCGGAGGACTTCTCTTGAGCATATAGTATTCTCACCATTCATTTATTATGCTTATTGTTCTTAGATATTTGATCTTGTAGTGACTTCTGGATATTGTACTTGGATTTATTTTTCTTTCCATTTTGATGACGGGTTGTTCCCCATTACATTATTTATATTGCTTTGATTGGACAGATTATTTTATATTATTGTGACAGGACTTGTCTTTTTGTGATTTTGTTACTTATTGTGGATGCGATTAGATATATGAACTGTGACATGTATTCTTAGACCATTTTTTAGTTATTATAGCTTAAGTGCACTCTAACGGGTCCATTAAATTGAGTTTACCCATTGGAGTTGTGTTGCTGGCCATTGCCACGTGGCTAGTCCCTTGGTATTTTGGGACTGGGACGTGACACTACATGCAATTCCGGTATTCCAGCGATACCTGATGGATTTGGAGCTCTCCGTCGTGAGGGGCACACTTCTAGTACACCGCCGAGTATTGCACTACCATAAAAGATAAGAAATAATTATACCTGATAAATCTATGTTATGTACCTGTTCGTTTGAATAATTCGAATAGTCTGTAGGGCATGTGGCTGTAAAAAAATTTCAAACTGTATATTCTAGTAAATAGGACTGTGATAACCCTAGTTAGTTAATGATATATAGCAAGCCGTAGGGCATGATTGACCGTGATTGCTTAATTTCCAGTATAGTCTAGTCACGTCATGTTTTTTTAGCAATTGATCCTAAGAACAATAATTGAAGCCCGACTCCAGATATTCATGTTTAATACTCCAGAGCATGTTTAACTGTTATTTTTACATGATGCTCTTATTTAAATATTTTTTGTACTATTTCTTATTGATTTGTCTGCATGTTGGTTTTAGTTCATAAGTTTGGCTCCCTTGTGTACTTGCTGTTTTGGGGTCTGACCCTACTGGTTCCCGTAAGCATCCCATCTTTGTCCCCGAACAGACGGCGATAACCATCATTCGCCAGTCTCCCTACCGAAACCAAGTTGTAGCACAAACTCGGTACATGTCGCACACCATTGAGAACAAGCTTCTTACCAAGCTCCATTGTTAAGTGCACACCACCGATGCCCACAACTGCAGTTGTCCCCTTGTTGCCCATCATCACATGTCTAAACCTGCCGCCGCGATACGACGTGAAGATCCTCCTATATGGAGTGGCGTGATACGACATCCTCATGTCCATGACCCAATTGCCATCATGACACATGCCACAAGGTTCCTCTCCGTCGGTTGCTGCGATGATGAGATCTCCCATAGCCGTGAGATCCTCCTGATCGTCCTTGCCTTTGGCCTTCTCAGCTTTGAGCTTCATGCAGTTCCTCTTGATATGAACACTTTCACAACAGTAATAGCATCTCTCCTTGCGGTCCACAGTCGCAAGATCTCGAGAACTCTCTCATATCCTCGCCTGTGACTTGAGTCTTTCATTCCTATAGGAAGTCACCAGAGCGAATTTCTGCGACGATTCCACTTGCTTACGTCGAACCTCCTCGTTCAACAAGATGCTTTTGACTGCCTCTATCGTGACAACTCCATCCGTAGCAGAGTTTCTCACCGACACTACCAACATCTTCCAGCTTTCCGACAGAGAATTCAAAAGTAGAAGGACTTGAAGCTCATCCTCAATCACCATCTTCATCGCAGACAGCTGATTGATGACCAGAGTAGATTCTCCATCCTTGGCTTCCAAATTGTCCAGTTCTCCCGTGTGAGGGTGATAATACGAGTGTTCATCTGCTCCGTAGATATAGTTGCACATTTCCTCTCGAGAAGAAGGTTACTCTGATACCACTTGTTGGGTACGCGGTGTGACCCGAACCAGAGTTGGCCTATAAGATGCAATATTGGACTGGGCTCATATGTCTTAAAAGAGAATTTCTATGTAAGGCCTGAACCAATTCCAATTATCTACACCTCATGATTTTACCTCCTATACGATGTGAGACTAAATTACCAACCCTAATATCACCCTCCTTTGAGTGTTTAATCGAAAACGAAATACAATCCAACATTAAGTTCAGGGGAGCTAGAGTATTTCGTCAAACAAAACACTAACAATCAAATCTCGGCAATTTAGCTTCAAAGAAAGCGTGAAAGGGCGCGTGCACATACACCCCCTTTTTTTCATATTTGTATTGAACTAAAAGTAAAGAATTTGTAGTAGTTTTTCTTTTCTTCCAGTAAACAAAGGAGTTGATAGAAGAAAGAAATGTGCAATGGAAGAAACCTTAGATAATTCTTCTTTTATTTTCCAACCTTAGCTTTCCTTCTAGTAATTAATCAAACAGAGAGAAACTAGAACGGTTTTTCTCTTCTTCTTTTTCTTCTTCTAAGAACTCGTATCCACACACCACCGATCACTTTGACAATTGTCACTCAAGACTTTGTCAGACATTATGTTTCCAAAGAATTGTCATTTGAAGATATAACTATGTATAGAGAGGGCTTTTGGTTCTAAGGAGCAGTGTAACAAAGTTCAAATTTCTGATGCTTCGGGGAAGATTAGATCATCAGTGCGATTACGTGATCGGAATTTTCTGATGTCATATATCTCGTAATATCAATACAGTAGAAACGATACATGATATGTTATAATCTTTAGAGAACTGCATGCATACACGTATCTTTTATATTTGTTATTTTTTTTAATATTATAAAAATTACGGGATATTGATATTAGAGGATCTCAATCCGTAATGTCAAAACAAAAATAACATTCCACATCTCCATAACTATCGAGTATTTTATATGAGAAAGACAATCTAGCAGGCAAAGAATTAATAGAAAGATTAATACTATTAATTTCTTGAAAGTTTTCTTTTTTAAAACTATTTTTTCTTATATAATAGCAAATATGATAACTTTGTAGGTTAAAATTAAAATTAGCTGTCATATAAAAAAAAAATAGTTTAGAGGAACATTTTGAAAGAATTAATAACATTATTCTTATTAATTATATATTAGACATGCGATTAAAACAAGTATTATTTAGAAAGTCATAAAGAATAGTAATAGTATAGAAAAGTAGAGACATCGATGGAGAATTTGGATGTGTGAGCTCTCAACATGAGGTGACCTTTATGCTCTTCTCGCTAATCTTTGCATTAGTCTACAATTAACAAATTCTAGAATATTTGATGAATATTTATTATATTGGTTGGAGAATAAAAGAAGGGAAAGCTATCACGCCACTTCCAGTTGAAGTCATCAACCTCCATCATCTTTAAGAAAGTCAGCAGTCGTCTCGTCTACACTACACCGATTATGTGCCGGGACTATGGAAAATGTCCTAAACAACTGCACTACTCTCTTCTCCTTCTATCGTATGTCACTGACATGTGGGCCAAGTATAATTTTTATCATTAATGTTAAATTTTGAGGGAAAGCACACCAATAAATACTAGCCTTTACTGTTTAAATTGTTATTGAAGGATAGATTAGTTCGTCAACTTAATGAGGATAGTTTTTTTTTTTTTTTAATGTCCGAAGGAATTTTGTACTTACTTATAATTTTTTTTAAATTTTTAGGGTAAATTAGAACTTTAAACCATCAACTATTCGAATTGTTCAATTTGATATCCTGAACTTTGATAGGAATCAACTTAATATCATATTTCAACTAATATTTTCAACTTAATATCCTCCGTCCGTCCATTGTTTAATTTTTTTCTTAAAAAAAATTTGACCAAACAATCCCCATCTTCTTCCCCTACGCCCTCCCACCCCCACCCTCCTCCCGCCGCTGCCTCCCCTACCCCCTGCAGTCGAGACCTCCCCCAAAACCACCCCACCGTGGCCTCCCGCTGCTTACCTCTAGGTCGTGCGCCCCAACCGACGGCGGCTGCTACTGCTGCTCCCGCTCCCCGTCGCGTGTCCTAGCCAGTGGTTTCTGCTACTCCCCCTCCCCGTCGCGCCAGTGGTTGCTGCTGTCAATTGCTGTTGCCCCCTCCCCCCCCCCCCCCCCCCCCCCCCCCTCTCCTCCGGTTGTTAGCAATAGAAAAAGAGGATGGGGGAGAGGAGAGAGGGGGGGAGGGTAATTGTGTAATTTTTTTATTAACATCGTTCGGGAAGAAATGAGGAGAGAGTATTAAGTTGATGTCTATCAAAGTTTAGGATATCAAATTATAATTTAGCCAAAGTTTTATTTTTGTTTTAATTTATTTTATTTCACAAATTTGAACTGTACTGAACGTATGATCAGCAACTCCTATCTCCTTTGGAAAAATCATTATGTTCGCTTAATGTTGCTTCCATAAATCTTATATGTAATAGAAAAACGTCTGGACTTTACCGTAGAACTTCCAAATTTTCAAAGTATCATTCTCCAACCTTATCGCTATCAAACATTTCCAAAATAGTAGCCGTCCGATCTATTTTTTGGGACCGTACAAATTAGTTCAAAATCCTAGAAAAAATTGAGTATTTAAGAAACTAATCTATACGATCCAAAACTATAGATCCAACGACAGCTATTTCGAGTACATTTCCGAAATGTCTTGATAGCAAAAATTCGATCCCTTTTATATATATATATATATATATATATATATATATATATATATATATATATATATATATATGAGAAGAGATCATGATTCCCTCACTTCTATTAAGTATTTTTATATGTTTTTTGAAATAGTATTAGTTGGATTATCATTTTTGATCGTTAAAATTAAATTCTTAAAATATTCAATTTTTATGATAAAATGCATGAGTGTTTAAGTACAAAAATATCAATCTCATATATATATATATATATATATATATATATATATATATATATATATATATATATATATATATATATATATACATACGATTTTTTTCATATAAAGGAACGAATTTTGAGCCAATTGCGGCTAAAGGGATAGTTTTGCAAAAATTGCAAACAAAGAGATAACTCGCCAACTAAGTTGGCGAGAGAGAACAAAATAGGGAGCCCGCCAACTTAGTTGGCGAGCGGTGACGTGAAATGGGGAGAGGCCGCCAACTCAGTTGGCGGGTGGAGTGTTTGGTGTGGGCCGCCAACCGAGTTGGCGTGGGGGGGGGGGTGAGGAGATTATAGCCGTTGGCTTCTCGAGATGGAGGACGGAGGAAAATTATAGCCGTTGCACAACGACTAATGCAAGCTTCTATACATTTTTTTGCCTCAACCAAATCCTCCAGCACTCCCGCTCTCTACCCTCTAGCAAAGCCTCCAGCATTCTCTCTGTCTCTCTCTCTAGCAAAGCTTCCAGCAATAAATTTTTTTTTGCCTACAGCCAAAGTTTATCTCAGTTTCTTGTAGCAAAAGTTCTCAACCGTCATGGATCGTAGAGTAAGAATTGTATGCTTGCACGATGGTAAAGTAAATGGGTTAAATTACGAATGAGGAGAAAGCCAAATTTTTTCAACATATCAGAATATTAGTTTTGAAAATATACGTAATTATATTATTGAACGTTGTTCTATTCATTACGATTTTATTCTGAAGTCTATTTTTGGTTCTAATTATTTTTTGATAGATAGTGAAGATGCATGGAATTATATTCTTGAGATTAATTCAAAATCACGATATATAAAAATATATGTTATTAAAGTACCAGCAACATAAGATAATAGAAATAGTGAATATTTTTCTGAATACCAGCATGTTAGTTCGGGTGCTAGTCCTTCTCAACAAATTATTTTATTTTTTCAAGAAGATCATTCATCAGATGAATCTAACCATGATGATGATAGTGACAACGACGATGAAAATAGTGATGATTTAGTTAAAAATATAGATTATACAGTAGATGATGATGTTGTAAAAGCTATCACTGATAAAGTATTTAAGGGACAATCATTTCCTAGCCGTTCTCACTTTAGAAGTTTATAAGTAATTTAGCAATTAAATATAATTTTAGTTGTTCAGCCAGTGTTATGAATAATGCTCGTGGAATTATATATAGTTGTGATCAACTGAATTATAATTGGAGAGTATATATCAAATCCGTTGGAAATGACGATATTGTTAAAGTTAGTACATTAGAAAATTGCCATTCTTGTTTAAGGAGACTTAGTACATGACGTCATCGACTAGCTACAGCTGCATGGATTAAGACCATGATAATTGATATTATTAGAGATAACCAGTCATATAGTCCATCACAAATTGTTAAAGATATATATATATAGGGAGCACCATATACAAGTTAGTTATTCCAAAGCCTGGAGAGCCCGAGAGAGGACATTAGCTAAAATTAATGGTAGTTATGATGAGGCATACGCTAGTCTTGAGGAGTATTGTTATAAAATTATGGAGACGAATTCAGGTAGTACATGTTTTATTAAAACTGCCGAAAACAATAGCTTTCAACGAATTTTTATTTGTTTTAAGTCATGTATTGAGAGATTTTTAAGGGGCTATTTATCGGTTATTAGTACTGATGCTACATTTCTTTCGTATAAATATCAAGGTATCTTATTTATTGCTTGTGCCCACGATCCTAACTATCAATTATATCATATTGCTTATGTTGTTGCTGAAGGTGAGAATAGTGATTCTTGGTCTTGGTTTTTAAACCCTCTTAAAATATCTTTTGAAAGTTTTTTTAATGATTGCAGTACAATTTTATTTATATCTGATAAGCAAAAAAGATTAATAAATATTATTCGTGCTATTTTTTCTGCATCTCCTTATTTTTTTTGTATTCAGCATTTTAAACAAAACATGAAAAAAGTTGCAAAGGAACCAGCATTTCATTACTTGTTAGACTCGCTTGCTAGATCATATAATAAAACGGATGCAGAGAGTGTGTTTGATATAATTAAAGCCGAGAACATAATGTTGTACGATTGGCTTATTGGTGTAAACGATGAAAGTCGTCGATTTGAACATTGGATAACAGCGTATGCTCTTTGTCCTAGATTAGATATTAATACTTCTAATCTTGCTGAATGTTTCAACAACTGGATTAAGAAATTGCAAGATAAGCCAATAATAATACTTCTCGATGGTATTAGAGCCAAGATTATTACACTTCATGACAATCGTAGAAAGAATATTGAAAATATAGACACAGATTATTGTCCGAAGATGTTAAGACTATGGCTTGTGTTATCAAAGAGAAGAATCACCTAGAAATATTAACTATTGATAGTTATAAGTTTGAAATAATAGACCGTGAACAAGTAAAACCTATATTGTTAATATAACCGACAGGTCTTGTACATGTTTTAGATGGTACCATACTTATATACCATGTATACATACATGTTTTGTTTGTAGATATTGCAATATTAGTATTGATAGTTTTTATCCTCCAGTATTTTCGACGGAGACCTTGAGAAGTGTATACGCAAAAAAAATGGAACCAATTCCAGTTCCTTACAAGATCCAAGCTCCTTTGGTTAGAGGAGAAATTGGAGTACTAGATGTAAGATGCAAAGCCAGAAAACTAAAGAAGAACCGCATCAAACCCCGAGATTCATCGACGAGAGATCTTCGTTGCAGTAATTGTGTTGCTATGTGACATAACCGAAGAAGATGTACTAGTCAACCGAGAGAGTAAAATAGAATTGTTCAATACAAACTTAAAAATATTGTAATCGTAAGTTTGATAATGAAAGTTGACAAATATTGCAATCAAACATTGTTATAAATCATACTTCTAAACATTCATCTACTCATCCTCCTCCTCGTCTTGCTGAGTCTAGGTAGGCAGCGGTGCTGATGGAGTCAAAAAAAGCTGTGTGAATATCTGGTAGCTTTCATCTCCAGCGTCCTGGTGACTAGTGCCCGCTCCAGCATACTCGTGACAAGGGCCCGCTGCATCATACTCGTTACTAGGGCCCGCTCCAGCGTAGTATTAGAAAATATCTCCAGCATATTGGTGAATAGGACTCGCTCCAGCATAATATTGGAGAATGTCTCCAGCATACTGGTGAATAGGTCCCTCTGCACCATCTCTCCTACGATGACGAGAGTGTCTCTGTCGTACAATATCGGTCGGATAGTCTGGTGGAAGACGTGATTGTACTGGAGGCATTTCAGGTTTTTGCCCAATACCGAGATGATCAACACGAGTCACAAGTTCCTCCATAAGAAATCGACTTTGTGGGGGAAGATTTCTCTCAGGTTGTTGCAAATATTGTTGGTATACACCACTCTGAAATATGAAAGATGTAAATTAATTTTTTTATCATATCTATGTATATGTAATTTTGTAAGTGTAATGAAGTCATACCAAATTATGCATGCCATCGACAAAAGCACGCAAAGTAGAACCATCTACGGATCTACTCTTGAACATTTGCTCCTCATATTTGTATACTCGGTTGCTCATAAGAGGGCATCCCCACTATTGCCTATAATCCAAGTTACCAATGTCTGCATAATGTAAAAAAAAATTAGCAAACTATTTATACTAAATCAATATGAATAATGAGTAACTTAGAACTTACATTCATCAGCAGATCTTAGTCCGGGAGACATGTCCCTCACACTATAATTCTTGAACCGATTGTTCTAATCAGCAACGAGACCAATGATTCGTTGTATTGCATTTGCTGGCTCATAACCGACAGTCGGTGGATCATCGAGAATTATTTGACTCATCCCGAATTGTCGAAGAACACGATCTGCCAGATGGTACATGGTGAACCAATCATATATAATATAAGATATGTGTAAACTAAATGAATTTGATGTCCTCTTAATTTCTGGAGCATCATCTTCACATGTGTAAGATAACCAGGTAACATATTTAATGATATTGTATCAAATAGATATAATATTTTTCTACGATCATAACTGTAATAATTTAAAGATATTTTTCAGATATCTAAATAATTACCTCATGATACTGCAGTGTATCAAATTGGCTACGATAAAGTGATACACTCTTGTATTGGTAGTATTGGTAATCCACTACATCTGTGGGCCATCGCATAGCAACCGAAAAGACTCCAACATCACTGAGAATGCTAGTAACAGGCCTACCAATATAGAAGTGCTCGTAGGACCAGAACTATAAAACAAAAATATGGTATTAGTACAAACAAAATTGATATTCTAATCTAACTAATTTAGGTCTTTCATTCATACATGAATAAGTGAAATACATCCACAAATACTCTTGCGACTGGATCTCACAAATTCTGTGAAATTTGCGTATAAAAACGCTAGAGTAGCAGCTCCCCATGCATGTTGAGTAGGTTTTGTCAAATCATCCAAGAATGATAGAAGCTGCACATTTATCATATTTTTTGATGCATCAAAAAATAGAATTGCACCACATAAACAGAGCAAATACGCTCTAGTGCAACGAATGACTTAAAAATATTAAGTGTTATATAAACACTAAATTAAGTCATAAACCGACCTTACTAATTAAAATACATACCCGTATTTTATCTACATCAACCACCCCGTCAATAGTGTGATGTAGGTCCATGAAGTTGCCACGAAACAATGTAAACTTCAAAAAATGACCGTCTTTTATACTAGATGGAGGGGTAACACCGAGATACCTCCTGATCAGATCATATCCCTTTAAGTGCGGATCAAAATATATAGTGTCACCTTTAATAGGTAACCCTAGTATATTTGCCACATCAAATAGGGTGATCGTCATCTCACCGAATGAGAGTTGGAAAGTGTTGCGTTCAGGCCACCAATGCTCCGCAAGACTTACAACTAGATGAAGATCGTGGATTAAATATTTAACCCGATCTATATAGTGGAATCCAAAGGATTCCACCAAAGCCTTTTGGACAGAATTTAACTCCCACGTACGATAGTTTCTTTCGGTCCGCCAATGTACATGGATCCGGGTTCGTAAACCAATATCATGATCGTATAACTATAAAAAATATATGCATTATGTTTATGTAAAAATTAATTAACTTGCAAACTTATAATTTAAAAAATTACCTCTCTAGTAAATATCCGACTAGATATGTCGTCTTCACATTGTTTAATAATAAGGTCGGTAGTCGGTCCACCAGGAATACGACCCGTCATTTTGATTAGCCATCTACAAAAAAACTAACTATTATCATTTACGACTAAAATATAATTAGTCTGTCAACGATTTAAAAAACTAACTATTTTCATTTAAGACTAAAATATAATAATTTTAATTATATTAGATATTTGGGTTCTTTTTCTCCTGGTTGATCTTGCTGCTTGAAGGAAAGTGAATATAAATGTTGTATATAGAGAGGAGAGGAGAGTGTTGTGAGAAAATAAGAGTATTGTGGGTAGCTAATTTATAGAGGGAGGGAGCGGGGGGGGGGGGGGGGGGGTGGGGGGGGGGCGTCCTCGAGGGAGGGGGGTCTTCAAGGGGGAGGAGTCTTCGAGGTGGAAGGGATGGTCTTCGAGGGGGCAAATGAGAGGGGGGTTTTGGGTCAGCAATATTGATTTTCTCCTCCCCGCCAAATTAATTGGCGAGCGCTGCCCCCCCCAGCCCATAGTCCGTCAACTGAGTTTGCGAGCGCTGTCCCCAAAGTTCCTAACCCGCCAACTGAGTTTGCAAGCCCTCCTTTTTCGTTTTACCCCGCCAACTTAGTTGGCGAGATGTCCCTCCGTTTATAATTTTTCCAAACATTTTGTCAAAATTTCGTCCCTTTAGACGAAAAAATTCGATATATATATATATATATATATATATATATATATACTCACACTTCCGGTTCTAATAAATATTTACTATCTCAAAAATAAATTAATTTTAAAATATTTTATACTAATTTAAAATAAATTAATTATATATATTTAGAAGAAAAAAAAATATAGTGACAAAAGATACAAGACACGTGCAATTACGTGCATGACTTGAAGTAATCAACCATGTCACGAGGGCATAGGAAAAATAAATAAATCAATAGTAGATATATTTAAATTCTAGAATAAAATGGAAGCAGCGAAGGGTAGAATAGTAATTGCGAGTTCAGTTTACATGACCTGCCTTAAATTTCCCCCATCCCCTGCTGCTGCCTTCTTTCTTTCAAAGTTTCCATCCGTCTACAGGTCGATGGACGTTGATGTGGTCCCATCCTCGCCGACCATCTCCTCCCCTTCCTCCTCCGATCTCGACACAGAGGTAAGTAAACGCTCACCCCCAAACCCTAACTCTCCTCCTCCTCGTTATTCTCCTCCTTAATTACCATCTCTGCCACTGCCTACAGTCGACCGGCTCCTTCTTCCCGGACCGGAGCACCACCCTCGGTACCCTCATGGGCGTCTCCTTCACCGCCGACGCGCCCGTCCGGTCCGTCAGGGATCCGTCCGGCGTAGCCGCCGCCGCCGCCGGAGCGATTAGCCCGGCGGAGCGGCGGAGGCGGCGGATCCGCCGGCGGGGGAGGAGCTGGTGGCGGCTGTGCCGCGACGAGGCGGGGCCCACCTCGCTGGGAGAGTTCCTGAAGGTCGAGAGGAGGACCGCCGGAGCCGACGTGGCGGACGGGAGCTTCTTCTTCGGCGGCGGCGGCGGAGCGGAGCACGTGGCGGTCGGGGGAGGGCCGCTGTTCGAGAACGGAAGGGTGCTGCCGCCGCCTCCGCCTCCGGTGGCGGCGGAGGCGGCGGAGAGGAGGCGGAGGGAGAGGGTCCCGCTGCTCCTGGCTGGGATCTGCACTGGAGGTGAGGGTTAGAGCTGTAATTTTGGCTTCTTTTGGTATCGTTTGTATAAGTTAAAAAAAAAAAGGGGAAAAAGGGATTTTGGGATTCGCATGAAATTTGGATGTACTGTTTTGGTTTATTTTATTATTTGTTTTGATTTGTTAACTGTTTTTTTTTTTCCTTCTTAAAGAAATGGAAAAGTGGATAGCACTTTGGATTCGTTATAGTCTTTTGCTTTTATTATTATTATTATATTATTATTATTTTTTAGTAGAAAATTTAGATCATATTTTATAACATTTATATTCGGTACATATCATAGTTGAGTTCAAAATCTACGGGATGTGGTAGATAAAGCACGTTTGTGATATCTTACCACGCAATATAACACGCCACCAATGTATTATTACGTGCCTAAACAACATTTGACAACATATAAGTTAATAGTATGATTTTTTTTTTTTCTTACTTGCGCCGTCAAGCGTGGAACTTGAAATTCAAAGCTAAATTATCCAAATAGTATTTTAAGTATAGCGTTCCGACATTTCTGTCTTCTTAATTTTTATTGGTCAATTTTAACATTTCAATTTTATAAATTGTTTTTTTAATTTTTATTGTTCAATTTTGTAATTCTTATTTTATAAAAATGTTTCAAAAGAGTGATAAAAGAGTGATTGATAAAGTTGTAATGCAAGAATCGAACAGTAAAAAATTAAATATTTAAATATAATAGTTGGGATATTTAGCATCAAATTTAAAATAAAATAAAAATCAAAATAAAATAAGCAGAAAATTATATTTTGAGTATCAAACTTTCATAAAATTGTTCTGAGAGCATAAAATTTAAAAAAATTTGCATTTTGAGCATCAAATTTTCATGAAATTGTTTTGAGAGCATAAAATTCGATAAAATTTTGATAAGAGATCAAACCGTCGTACTGAAGGATATTTTCTATACATGTATTTGTATTAACTGTCATTAATCATTCTTTAATAGTTCTGCTCAGTGTTGAGATTATTAATTAAAAATGTATAGAAAATGTCTTTCGTAATAAGCATTTTTTTCACAAAATGGTTAGAAAACGTTAATTTTTGCACATTTCGATTTTTCTTTTGCCAGAAGTATGTCCTTCGGAAGGATATATTTTTTTGCAAAAAAAAAAACAGACATAATTTTTACTGTAATTTTTTTCACAAAATTCTGTCATTTATTATATCGTTTGGATGAACGTTTTGGAATTTAGAATACAATTTGGACAAACTTTGTATTCTTAAAGCAATTTTAGTGTACTTTTATGATGTGATTCAAATTTCTCTCTTATAAAAACAGAAAATTTACTGTAACATAATTAATTTTAATTAAATTAGGTTAAGAAAATATTTTTGTCAAAATTAAAATTACAGATACGTTTTCGACATCGTATATGACGGAAAAAAAAAAAAATTAGCCCGCTGCTCATAAACAGACGTATGGACCATGCGAAAAGAATGGGGTCCACAAGTACGTTTTCTATCCGATCTTGACCAAAATTTTGTCAACAAAGTTGGCGGAATATAGGTTGGGCCGGTTCGATGGGGTCGTCGGTTCGGGAGTGATTTGTGGGTGGGTTTAATTTGGGTAGGTTGGTTTCAGTTTTGTTTTGATTTTGTTTGGATTTAGTGTATTAGTTTGGTTTTTTATTTGTAAGAATATTATCCATATTATATTTTTAAATAAGTATTTTTGATTTTTTATTATCCATATTATATTTTTTGCTAATAGATAATTTGTTATTATCTATTCACATAATTTATTTGATTTAAAATAATTTAAATAAATAATTATTATATAAATTTTAAATAGTCATTAGAAAAAAATACAAAAAATTGATTTCTTTTATATATAATATAATATAATATATATATATATTTTATAACGTACAAAAAGTATACAAAATTTAACAAAATTTACATTAACAAATATATACAATTTAAATTAACAAATTAAAAAATATAATATGGATAATAGCCAACAAATTTTGAATATTTTTTTTTGTTATTATCTATATTATTATCTATGTTATTATCTATATTAGAAATTTTTTGATATATTTTAAAGGGACTGTAAAAATTTCAGAAAAAATTTCTGTTATTATCTATATTATTATCTATTTTTTTATCTATATTAGAATTTTTTTGTTATTATCTATATTATTATCTATGTTATCATATACATTTTAAATAGATAGTATAAATGATCTATGTTATTATCTAAACTAGTAAATTAAGATATGTTATATATATGTTTACTGAAAAATTAGATATATAAAAAAATTCTCTAATATTATTGAAGAGTTAAATAAAATTTAATTTATATTAAAATAGTTTGAATGTGATTTAAATATATTTAAATTTGTGTGTGCGTGCGTGTGTCTATAAAACTTTGGATATATTTTTAGATATAAAAAATTAGTTTAAGTAGAATTTAAATATTGAATATATTTTTATTGGATTATATATATATATTTTATTTTTATTGAACATATAAATATTTGAAAAAAATCAAATATAAAATCAATTTTTTGTAATATCTATTTAAAATTAATATAATAATAATTTATTGTATTTATTTTAAATCAAATAAATTTTATGAACAGATAATAACAAATTATCTATTAGTATTATCACAAAAAATATAGTATGGACAATAAAAAAAATCAAAAATACTTATTTAAAAATATAATATGAATAATATCCATACAAATAAAAAATTAAACTAATACATTAAATCAAAAAAAAAAAAAAAAATCAAAACAAAACCGAAACCAACTCAAATTAAATCCATCCACAAACAACCGTGGTTCCATCGAACCGGTCCAATCTATATTTCGTCAACCACGTTAACGAAAAACACACTTGTGGGGTTCGTTTTTTCCGTCTGTTTCACGAGTTAGTTTATGAGCAGCGGACTAAATTATTTTTATTTTTTTCTATCTACGATGGTGGAATGTATCGGTAATTTCAGTTTTGACAAAAATATTTTTTTACACCTATAATTAAAATTAATTTTATTATAATAATTTTTTTGTATAAAAAAATTTAAAATATATGGAGAACAAATTTCCGTCAGAACTGGTTCCGCCACTGTGACCGCTAGTGTCCAATTGTATGCCCTGAAAATTGATGGCAGTGGGTATCCGATATTGCACGGTTATTATCCCTCTCCCCTGCTGCAAGCAGTGGTAGGTATGAGTCCAAAAATGCTGCTGGGTTGGCCCACCATTTGTTCTCCGTCATCATAACGATATATATTTTTAGGAACTTCAAAAAATGTTACAAATATATCTTCTTCTTCTTCTTTTTTCTGCATGCTTGATGTTACATTAATAAAGGTTCTTGATAAATGCACTGCAAAAATGATTCGAGTTGCTACAATTTTTTTTTTTTTTTTTTCATACTCAAGACTAGTTCAAAAATTTATTCAGGACTGTCAAAATTTTGACAGTTCTTTCAATAGTTTGGACTGTCAAAATTTTGACAGTCCTAAATAAATTTTTAGACTAGTCCAAAATAAATTTTAAGTTAAAAATTTAGAAAAAAAATTGAAACAGCCTAAGTGTATTTTGTAGTGCCTTTATCATCAGCCTTAATAAATACAATTATGTTTACATGGGTAGTCAATAATATTTGTTTATTACTCTGATAAATGTGCATTTGTACGCATATATTTTCTGTAGTACAAATGACCACATGGTCAAACAAGTCAATTTTGTTCAAAGCTTCCTCCCATTACACTTACTGAACGGCTGTTTGGTTGCACAAAAGTGTTTGAAAGTACGAAAGTAAAAAAAACAGAGTTTGTATGTGCGATGTGCGTGCATAAATTTTGACTTTCCAAAAGTTATTTTGTTGGTGAATTGAAAATTATGAAGGTGGAGGAAAAAAAGTTTCGTTTTTTGGATGGTTGTTGGAAGTAGAAAAAAAATAAGTTTCGTTTTTGGATGGTTGTTGAAAGTTTGATGTTAGTTGAAAATATGGTAAATGTAGGTATGTTTACCCCCTTTTTTTTCTTCCCAACTAAAAAGAATTAATTAAAATAATTAGAAACTTTTGTTGCAAAAAATAAATTTAAAAATATCATAAATTAAAAAATAAATTGTAATGGAGGAATTTTTTATTGTGAAATATGGTAAAATTTTCACAATAATTAATTTACGGGTCATTTTTTTATGTGGTTTGTTGATTAAAGATGCTACAATATAAATTCTTTCAATGAATTATTGATAATTTAGCAAATAATTACTAATTAATTATTATTTTATGTCATTTTAATTGACATATAATTAATGAATGTAATTTTTCTAAAAGAAGGAATTAAAATATAATAAATGAACGAAAATTATATTGAAGACAAACTTCATTAAAAAAAATTAATGAACGTAATATTGTTACAAAACTTCTATTATTCTCCAATACAATCCAATTTTTTTTCCTCTCAAGCCACACATGTTTACAAACTGCACACATAAGAAAGATAATTACTTTACTTAAATTTCATTGCCATAAGTCTCCAAATTTTCTGCTTACAAACTCCACACATAAGATATAAAGGGAGAATGTTGTAACATATGTTCAAAAACTCCATTAACAATCTAAAGATGCTTGTTATCCATCTGTAACTTCTCAACACCTTCAGTTATGTAATGGAATATTTCGTACCAGTCTCGATACAGCTTCCTTCACATGCACAAATCAATGATTCAAGCGTAACTGAAACCCACTGATATTGAAGCATAAACCAAAAACAAGTATTTCCGAATCAGTTAGCAAACTTGTAGAAAAATCAATGTAAAATAATTAATCTAAAAAAAATTGAAGTATTAGCTGCAAACTAAGTGTATATACATTCGAGATGTAAGTTCACATACTAAGCAAAATAAGTGTATCAGAGATGGTAAAATTCCAATCCAAGTCAAGAGTGTATCAAAGAGTGTATCCAAAACTGAAAGTCCTTCTTGCTCACCAAAATGAATTTGTGTTGCTGCTTTTTGGGTCCAAAAAACAGGGTACCAAGTGAACCATTACACAAAAAGAATTTGCTGCAAAGTAAGGGCTCGGATTTTAGTAAAGGGTTCTTCAAATATAAGTGAAGTATTACCCAGATTTTAGCAAAGGGTTCTTCAAAAATAAGTGAAGTATTACCCATATTTTAGCAAAGTATGGGCTCAGATTTTAGCAGCAGAGTATTGGATGCAAAGAATTTGCTGCAAAGTATGAGCTCAGATTTTAGCAGCAGAGTATTGGATGCAAACCAGTGAAGTATTACCCAGAAAATAAGTGATACTCAAGCCAAAATGAAGTATCAGTGATACTGAAACCAAATTTCTGACTATGTGATAGAAAAAAAAATAAACTGAAGGACATACTCCATATGGCCAAAAAGAAGATTAAGTGATACTAAAGCTCAAGATAGTAAAAACTCAGAAAACTGAGAACATCATAGCCCAACTGTCATAAAAAATTGAGAACATCATAGCCCAACTGAGAACATCGTAGCTCAACTCAGAAAACTGAGAACATCATAGCCCAAATTGCCAAAACAAGTGTATCAGAAAACTGTCAAACCACAATTGTGGAATGTTGGATTGGTGCGAGGGGACATGATACACATGGCTCAAAGGATTCACCCTACTCATTCATAAATATTACACACCAAGTTTAAGTTCACATAGTAAGCAGATGTTTACAAAATATTACAACCCAACATAGTAAGCAATTGTTCACAAAATGTTACAACCCAACATCCTACCTGCATGCTAATTAAAGTTCAGATTTTGATGCCATATAACCACAAAATGTTACAAACCACAAAGTTATCTTGTCAACTGTCCGCGGGTTGGGCAGATTGTGCTTGTCTTGGAACTTATGCAACCAATGGATACGAAACATTTCCGGCAATCCAATAAACTTGGTTGCCTCAAGTTCGTGCTCCACTATATAGTCGTATGCTGTCATAAGTAAGTCGGGATGGAACCCTTGCACGGCAAAAATAATGGATCCAAGTTTCTCAACAAAGGGTAGCTTCTCAAAAGAAGGTGCAGTAGATGCAGTGAACCCTTTGTTGATAGCAGTTGCCATATGTTGACATTATCAATAAGCTTACTCATCGTATCCTCTCTTGTCACTACCATTTTTTCGGAGAGGGACATTTTGTCTTCTCTTATTGTTGCTAATAATTGTATTTCATATTAATTATAATTTTTTTTTCAATAATTGGTATTGATATACATGTATAATTATATATTCAATATAGTTGATGGTTAGTTGTTAGCCATTAGCTAGACTAGTTGTTAGTGAACCTAAGTAAATCCAAATGGACTTATCATGACCCATTAGTACAACCAATTAGTTATTCATGGTTGACCAATTTTAATTAGAGAAGAATGATTAGTAAACCCTTCCTTTAATTATTAGAACCTTCCACTAATTAAACCCTTTTTAGCACTAATCCTTCATGAATAGAGAGATGGGGTATTTGGTCATTTTACATTAAATTAGGGCATGAGTAGGGGGGGTCGGCCTATATATCAAGGAGGGAAGAGCCTATTCTTCTTCGTTCCACCCTAGTTTTATTTCCAATTTATTTCATTCCATTTTTCCCAAAATTTCTTCCATTCCAAATTCCTCCGTACCAAATCCACCCTCATTCCAACAATCCAAACCTATTCTAAGAAGCTTGGAGGAGCAA
Source organism: Iris macrosiphon (assembly GCA_036927795.1). Lineage (NCBI taxonomy): Eukaryota > Viridiplantae > Streptophyta > Magnoliopsida > Asparagales > Iridaceae > Iris > Iris macrosiphon. The sequence continues at coordinate 203,919,734 of JAYESA010000007.1, read as the reverse complement.
GAGAAGCTTGGGAGGGGAGCATTGCTTGAAGGAGGTGCCCATCTACTTCCTTGTGTCCCCTTGGTGCATAGCATTGGAAATCCATCTTCCAATAGGTGAAACTCATATTCCTCTTATCATTTTGATATGAATGTATGTGCCACAGTGCACAGTATTAGTAATGTAGGGTGGATGTGAGGGCCTGTGAGTAAGTGAGGTTGTGTGTTGATAGGTATTGTGTTTCATTTACCACTGAATATTGTATTAGTGAGAGGGAAGAGTGTTGGCCAGTGTGCATGTTTGAGGGGCAAGAGAGCTCGAGGATACTTGAGGGTGGAATAACAGTTAGGAATACTGCTACAATGTGTTCAGTGAAGTGTCATGGTTGGGGTACTAGAGCAAGGCAATTGGGAGATGCACTGCAAGGTTGCAGTGGAGGGGAGGAGATAGAAACTAGGATAGGGTATGCAGCAAGGGTATGTGGTGATGTTAAGGTATTCAAAGTGTTTGGTTAATGTGGATGAGTGAGTATTAGGTTCTGTGTTATTAAGTGGAGTCAGGGCAAGTGCAAGTGAGTATGAGTGCAGTGTGTGTGGGTGTGCTTCGACAGATGCACAGGTACTAGGGGTGTGTTTAAGTGAGTTAGCAAGTAAAAATCCTACACTAGGACTAGTGTTGAGGTAGGTAAGATAAGTTAGGATACTATATAGTGATTAGAAACTAAAGTTGGTAGAGTAGTAAAAGTACATGACCATGATCAGTTGTAGTCTGATTAATTATAATCATGTAAGGAAACTAAATGTCCAGTTTTACGGCTAACAAGTGTCGGTGGCTAAACGCCTAAAAGAGTAAATATGCGATAACGAGCAGGGAAAAAGAAACCCACTAGTTTTCCTCAGCGGCCATCAATCTGGTGAGCGACATTGTTCAAGAGGAAGTACGCATGATCCTCGGGTGCTGGATCTTAAACCTGGCCATGCAAAACCAGTGGGGTTAGACCCCCAAATAGTAAGTACCACAAAGGAAGCAGGAATGAATAAACAAAACCAGGAAGAATAAACATGTACATATATATAGTCCCGTATCGTAGTTTCGGTTCATGGCCTGTCGTTATACAATAATCTAACCCTACAACTAAACTATTTAACAGAAGGTGCAATGCACAATCAAGTTCAGTTACATAATCGGCCAATCACTTGTACGGCTTACTAGGTGGAGTCTGGTTATCCCAAAAATATTATGCATATAATAGGAATCCTCAGGTCGAATCATGTTCTAGCAGAGGCTAGTCGAACCATTAATCATCGCATAGCACATAGTAGTATGCATCGGTCCCCCGTAAGGCCACCGTACTAAGATCGCATAGAACACATACTATAATATAATAATCGAATATTGCCATCCATTAATGAGGATTTAAACAATATCCTTGGGGGCCAGCCTTCACTTCCCATATAATGATTGAGGGTGGCAAGTTAAGCACGATCTCGGGATTCCGTCCCTCCCAATGCTCTACATGTTTTAGTTGCCTAGTTAACCCTACAGTTAGCTGGAATCACATGGCGTTGTCACATGTTACTCTCCTTATATGTCGTACAGTAGTACGAGCACGCTAGATACAAATTCGCTTTGTCACTTTGCAGTTCAATTTAGATTCACCCCAGCGTGATGCAACAGTCAAACAAATTCTAGCGACGCTTGGTTATTGACCAACTATTATGTCCATGCTGGAGGAATTGTATCATATCACAAGTTGCTTAGCACGTAGGCGCACCTCGATGTAAAATATGTAACATAATCACGTAGAAGCACTTAGCACGTTGGAACGCATAGCACATAGTAAATGTATCAGCACGGATACCAATAGTCGAGTTAAGTTACCAATCATTGGTAAATCAAAAGGGTTCTAGTACATAGTCAGGTCTAACATATGGTCACTTAGCTCACATACATTAGCAATAATTAAAATCATATATGTAAACATAAAAATTCAATAAGGCATCCAAACCAAGCAAAACAGTAAAATATACACATAGGCCGCATGAGGATCAGGGACGCATAGAGTCAGTGCAACATAAGACAGGTGTCGCATAGGAAATCGGCCGCATATGCGTCGGTGCCGCATGGGAAGTCGACCGCATATGGGTCGGTGCCGCATGGGATCAGTCCCGCATATGATAGGGCAAAGTTCACTCCTTGGGACAAGTGTTGAGTGACGTACATTAAATGTGTGTCAGAGAAGTGACTGAAGTGATGGATGTGACAAGCCATAAAATGTGTCAGAAAGAAAAGACAAACTCATAGAAAAATATGCAAGAGCGAAACAGGGTTATGCGTCCACAAGAGAAGAGGCACAAAGTCACTGCCGCATGAGTCTGCTTGCCGCATGCTATACTTGCCGCATGGATGTCACTTGGACTTAACAAATTTCTTATTCGTTCAGCGAGTAAAATACAAGGAGTTCTGTCACTTAGAACATTTTGTGAAATAATCAGTCATGCATCCAACAAAATGGACACATGCTGGTCGACTATGCGGCAAATAGTCCAACCGCATAAGGATCATGCCATATGGAAGTCTCAGTCACATATTGCGCTGGCCGTATGAGAACTTCGTCTTCTCTAGACAGCAAGTTCAGCCATGACGAAAAAGCTCCAAAACCCGAAAATTATTTTCTCCATAAAAACTTTATTTTAACTCCAAATCAAGTGAACCAAAAGCCAAAACGCCTGAAATGGAATGCTCTATCAACCACAAAAAGTAGTTTTTTTTTCCTAAAATACCATGTTGTAATAGATCATGACCAAGAAAAACTTTTGAAATCCATAAAATCCTTAACAAAAATGTAGATCTACACGAATCTATCCATCAAAACCGAAAACTCCAAGTATTAAAAGTGTTTGGAATCATAATGTACACATAATAGACTAATAAAATGCAAGTAACAAGAAAGAACTAAAATCAAAGAGTTTCTCCATGTCATGCAAGGCGTACTTGCCTAGAAATGAGAGAAATGAAGGAAGAGAGAGAAATAAGTTAGCTTATATAGCTAGAGTTTGAGGTTTAGACCATGGGTTCAACTCGTGCCTAAATCAACCCAATAATTAAATCATGAGTCTAATTGAACCAAAGAATGTGTCTAGTCTCCATGACATGCAACCTAATTAACATGAAAGAAAATAAATAACATGGGCAGGAAAAGAATATGTTCCAAATACGTATATCGGAAACGGGGAGTGACATCTCTACCCACCTTAAAAAAAATTCCGTCCTTGAAATTCAAACTCAAGGCTAGCTAGAGAAATCATAACAAGCATTGCGCTAACTACAAGCGCATCTACACATGCAATCAAATTCGAGCATAAAATAAAAAAAATAATGTCACATAACATGGGTAAACGAATCATGAGATTCGAGATACGAATGCATAAGAACGAATATACCTTCCGAGTCGAATATGTACGGATACCGAGACCGGATATCATCCTCGTGCTCCCACGTCGACTCTCCCAGAGGGTAATGACCCCAAGCAACCTGGACAAGATGAATAGTCCGATTCTTGAGTACCTTCTCCCTTCGTTCCAAAATGGATACGGGTTGTTCCTCGTAAGACAAGTCGGTACCAACAACTAGCTCAGAATGGTCGAGGGTATGACTCATATCCGGGACATACCTACGTAATTGAGATACATGAAATACATCGTGTACCTCACGTAGCGGAGGTGAAATGGCAAGACGATAAGCAACATTATCCACCCGCTCGAGTATATCGAACGGACCGACGTATCGCGGACTAAGCTTCCCGCGAACCTCGAATCTAATAACTCCATGGGTTGAAAAAATCTGCAAGAACACGTGATCGCCGACACAAAACTCTAAAGGCCTACGATGCTGATCTGCCCAATGTCGATGCCTATCTTGCGCAAGCCGAAGTTGCTTTCTGATCTGCTTGACAACTTCTACTGTCTGCATGATCATCTCTGGCCTAACATCTTTCTCTCACCTATATCTTCCCATGCCAATGACCTACACTCTCCCATATAACGCTTCGAAGGGTGCCATCTGAATACTTGCTTGATAAATGTTGTTGTATGAGAACTCAACGAGATGAAGGTAATCTTCCCAAGACCCTCCAAAATCTAAAGTACAAGTTCGCAACATATCTTTCAAGGTCTTGATGGTTCTCTCTGATTGCCCGTCCGTTTGAGGGTGGTAGGCAGTACTAAATCTCAACTTGATGCCCAAACTCTGGTGCAAGCTCTTCCAAAAATCTGAAGTGAACCGAGTGTTTCAATCTGATACAATACTCACTGGGACGCTGTGATGACCCGCACCCGGAATAAGGGCACGAGTAGTGAACCACGCCCATCCTACATGGTAATAACGACGTAGAACGTTGTCTAGGTCAACAATACTATCTAAATCTCTCATACAATATATAAGGTACATGTCATGCCATCTCAACTCCAAATAGAGGAACAATATAATGACATAATAATGGTAACAATATTCAATCACAATATCAAACTAGAGGAAGAATGACACGATATGGAATAGAAGTAAAAAAAAATACAAGAGTCTAAATGCAAGTCCAATCTACTAGTCCAATCTCAACATAAGTCTCAAAATAATAATACATGCCATGGAAGTCTACTAATCAAATACAACTCATAAGAAAGTCTAAGCATCCACAACTGGTGGTACTACAACAAGTGGCTCTACGGGCATAGGCTCAACTGGCTCACCCTCCTGCGGTCCGTAGTGCGTAGGACACCAGTCCTCTAATGAATCATCTAAAAACTATATCCAATCAGGACGGAGCGAAGTACAACCCAATAACAATTCTAATAATTGACAAAAACTATGAAACAACAATAGTAATGAAAATAAATGATGGAAGTAACTGAACTAGACAATATCACAGAAAAGAGCATCATGGTAAGCAATGGAAATAACTGAGAATAATATGGTGAGGAACAACGATGTAATGAACTGGAAATAAAGAAATAAAATATTAAATGAGTGCCTTGAAATATTAGTAAGATATGTGATAGGCTTGGGCCTAACACGGGCTATATAATAAAAGGGTAGCTAGCGTGACCACACGTGAGTTGAATGATCTGCTAGCCATCACGGGCTATACTAAAACACGGGCTATAAGGTATGAGCACATATCCCCTAATATCTTTCCATCCCCCGACTAGTACACGGATCCATATCACGACATGTTATAACACGTATCTCACAATGCACGGCCTATAAAATCATGCACTATAATCATGGTCTATATCATGGTAATCACTGAGTAATCACTAAGCACGATACGGCGATCACCGAGTAATTACGACAATAATATCTCATGATAAGGATCCACGTATACCAATCCGTGTAACCATCGTGTCAGGAATCAAATATCTCAATACTAAATACATGAAACATAAAGACTGTCAAATAAGAAAACTATCAGAGAATGTACTCGCCTCTGGTCCGGAGCAAATGATGTCACTCGATTTTCGATCTGGTGTCACACACATCTAGATATGAATGACATGTCAAAATGGGTGTAACAAAGTGATAATGAGCTAAAATGCATTAAGGATGCTCTTTTAGGTCATTACTAGGTCCACTAAGGTTGTTAGTTTATATTAGTCACTTAACTAGTTAATACTAAGTTGTACTAACTATACTAGGTCATTAACTAGATTTCTATGTTAATAATAGCTAGTTTTAGTAAATACCTTAGCTATCTTAACTAATATTAACACTTAACCGATACACTCATATAGCCTATATTACCAACTGTTATTCCTAACTTACCAACTGGTAATCAATACTAGCCTTATTATCTACTAATACTCACTAACTGCTATAACTAACAACTGATAACTAGCTACTAACTTACCACTAAGGACTGATACTAACTGATATATACTAACTTATCCTTCACTCTAACTGATACACTAAGAATGTGCATCCACTAATTCACATTAGCGTTTCAACTGACATATACTGGTGTAACAAACTGATACTCACTCATATGACACAGTGTCACCTTACAGTTGTTGCTGCAAGGCTTCCTAACCAAAGCCTGCAGACAACTGAACCACACTCTACTCACCAAGGATTCTGTTACTATTACTCTAAACATCATTGACTGATACTAGAACTCACAATTGATATCTAACTATATACTAAATTACCTACTCTGCCGGATGCTAATATTCACCTGCATCCACTCCTTCAATAGGATACTAACACTTCCCACAACTGATCACCTTAGTGACTGCACTCTAACTAATACTTACTGTAATTAACAGATAATAATTAATATCCAGCTTAGCTACTAATCTACTTAACTATATACTAACTAATATGCTAGTAACACTAAGCCACTAATGCTAACACAACCTAACACTTTATACTCACTGCTGACCCAATATTTAGTCCTCTGACACACACACACACACATACTAAGTATAATATGTAAATACACTCATACAGTTGCCACGTACCTCATTGGCCTCATCTTTACCTGCTCCTACTGACAGTACACTCATCAGGTGCACTGCTGCAACTGATGGCAGTGCACCTGATGCTCTTCCAATTGTTGCTGCACTGAGGCTAAATGTTAAATACCTCATCTTATGACCCAACACACTTCTTCATATAATCTGCAATTACCCCCACATCAATGATAATATCCAATGCTCGAGTTCACTATGCAACTCCTACCTGCACTCGATCCAATCATCAGTTGGAATTGACTTCACTCAGGTATCAATCACAACTGATACTTGAGTATCAGCTACAATGATCTTCCTCCTCACTAAGGTCTGTTGTATCTCGAGTTGCCCATACTTGCAACTGTATGCTACTACAGTTGTTAAACTCATGGGGACTGATACAATTGTTGCTCTAATTCCCATCTTGACATCAGTCTCTGTTTCTTAGTGCACAACAGTGTACCAATGCACTGTGTTCTATCCAAGCCAACTCCCACTTCAACTCCAATAACAATTACACCAATTCAAAATATATCCATATCCATATAATCACACACACACACACACACACACACGCACACGCACATATATATATATATATATATATATATATATATATAGATAGATAGATCCCTACTAGTACATATACTAGTTAATAGACAATTCCTCAAACACATTGAATACATACTTTAGGATACTCATGATACACCTCAAGCAAAGTGCCTAAATCCCAATTCCACTACAATAATCATTCCTACTAATAAATTACACACAATAATAGTTATTAGAACCAATTGCAATAGGAATTAAAGAAAATTCCACAAAATTACAAAAAATGAGCCATGTATCACACGGTATCACACCGTATTGCGATACGGCCTACTCGTGTCCAATTGTGGACAAATAGCTAGTCAGAAGTTTGAAGTGGTACACTTCATAAAGTTTGAGATATTTAGGGGTTATGGACTAAGAATGATCATTGACCGTGTCCATGTATCACTTCAAACTTCTAGAGGTACACTTCATAAAGTTTTATACTATTAGTTCAAAGAAAAATCTACTCGACATCTAGCTTTTAGTTCAAAGAATGATCATTGACTGGAAAAATATCAGGAGCAGTGGGTAGTCATTTGAGATATTTAGGGGTTACGGACCAAGAACCACTGTTGTCTACTATTTGTTCTTTATGTAGAACAAGTTCTGTGAGAGGATGGCTTAGACGCCTTAATGAGTTCTCAGGCATTTTGAATGTTTGATTTGCTTTACAGGAAGCACGGTAGCGCAGTACTACAAAGGAGCGTAAGGACTCCATGCTACAGTGGTGTGACACCAAGATGAGGTTCATCGATATGGTAATGCCTCAGCTTTGCAAGCCATGTCACAGCGGCGTAGCACCGTACATAGGCATGTAGCATAATGTTGTAGAATGAAGAGTGGTAGGCAACACTACAAAGAGGCCAGTGACCTCATGTTACAGTGGTGTGACACCACCAAATAGTAAAATATGTAAAGCCTCGACTACGCGAGCCATGTCGCAGCGGCATAACACCGCAAGTAAACGCAAGACTTCATGCTGGGTAGTATGACACTACAAAGATACTGGGATCTCATGCTACAGTGGTATGACACCACGATAAAATGTAGCCTCGGCTTTGGGCCATGTCATAGCGGCATAGCACCGCAAGGCAGCACAAGACTTCATGCCAAAGACTCTTTAAAAGAACTCACATAGAGTGTGTGGAAAGAAATATAGGCCGTCTCTTGAGGGTAAACTTGTAGACGTCCAAGATACACACACCGAAACCAGGCATGTACAAGGCCTTTAATGTGCAACCGGAAGTAGGGATGAGCATTCGGTTTATTCGGTCCAAACCGAACCAAATTTTCAAAAACTGAATTAACTGAATTTAAAAAAACAAAAACCGAACCGAATCAAACAAAAACCAAAGTTAAACTGAATCGAAATAATCAGTTCAGTTTTCGGTTTATTCGGTTCAACCAAATCAGTTACGGAAGAAAAAAAAAGAGCTTGTTCATTCTCCAAAAGCAAAAAAAAATAGCTTGTACATAAAAGAAAGGGTTATAGAAGAAAAAAGAGGGCAAGGGAGAAACGTATCTGCATCTCCATATCTTTTTCTTGTCGGAAGACGACGACGTAGTAGTAGTAGGAGACGACGTCGAGGCGGCGATGGCGATGGCAAACTCGGAAGCGTCCGCGACCGTGATCGTCCCGACGCAGGGCCCGTCAACGAGTGGCGGTCCGCACAGGCCCTCGTTCCCCTCGAACGACTTCGCTCCGCCCAAGGATCTCGGATCCCACAGACGCACCAGGAATACCCGAATCCGAAGGACCCCAAGATCCGAAGAAAAGATGTGGTGGAGAGGGATTTGAAGGCAGGAGACTCTCCAGTGGAGATGGATTTGAATTTTGAAGGAGGTTTTGGAGAGGGTGAGAATAAGAGGAGAGAGAGAGACTTAGGGGTGAGTATTAGGTAGAGTAGGGGTGAGTATTAGGTAGAGTATGGGTGGCAGAAAGAGACTCTTACTAGGGGTGAGATAGTAACATGTATGACAATCCTATTCGGTTTTCGGTTTTAAATCGAAACTGAAACCTAAAATCGGAACCGAATAAGAATAATTTTTTTTTTGTATTTTCAAAATCGAAACCGAAGCGATTTTTTTTAAAACCGAACCGAATATTCTTATTCAGTTCGGTTATGGGTCCAAAATCGAATAATGCTCACCCCTAACCGGAAGCACAGCTGATGTCATTGTGTAAGTGGAAAGAATTGCAACTATGGTACAAAATTCAAGGCTTAGTCCATTCTTGTATCATACTGTTATTTGACCCATGCATGAAGATTCAAGTCGAAGCGACATCTATCTTAATGTATGATGGACAGTTACCGCGGGAACGCTCAACCAATATATATTGAGATATGTGGAAGATTGTTGGTATTGTTTCCTTTGGACTAGTAAAGATAGTCCTACATTGGCTACACCACCAAATGGACATCTCAATATAATACTTTGTATGTGTTGAGGTGTGCACATGCACATTAATGTCATTTGGGGATGTTTTATTAAGAAAAAAATGATTAAATCCTCCATGAAATCATTTATACTTTTTGTCATGCTCTTAGAATTAATTCCATATGAGCTAAGCGACTCAGACTCGGACTCGGGCTCAAGAGCGCAAAGTGATGCTTTGTTGACGCACTTTGCACTTAGCACGTCAGCATCGACGCATGGCGCTTGTGTACATTTGATGCGCTCATGGGCTCATTTTATGCGGGAGTTGCATGCGCGGACGCATGAGTGGGTGCTGAGCGGGTGGTGAGTGGACGCATGCGCGGGCGTTGCGCAGCTATGCGCTGTTGTGCTGCTGCAAGCATGAGTAGTGGGCGCGTGGGCGCATGATCCCACTGATTACTGATTTGACGGTTATGAAAATATATGATCAGTTATTCAGATCCGTTTTTGTGGGATTGAATTTAAACCGTTACTATCTTTTCGTAACTGGTGGCTAGGGTTTCCACCCTCTATAAATATTCTCTTCGTAGGCTCTTTGAGAACTTACTTCGAAAAGGAGACGAAGAGAGATTCAACTGCTGTCGTCATTGGAGTCCAGGAAGTTCGTGCGAGTCCAGAAAAGAGGTGACAACGAGCGTTCCATAAGTTCTACGAGAACTTGCTGGTTCCTGGGAGAAGATCGTGTAGGAAAAATCTTGCTTTGAACAACGGTGATCTTCATCACCCCAGCAAGCAGAGATCAATCTCCTTCTTCTCCTTCCTCTTCTCTTTTGCTCGTTGTAATATGTTCTATCTATCTGCAATTGTGATTGCAAGGAAGAACATAAATTGTTTTCTAATTATTGTTTTTGTAGCAGCAAGTTGTAATCAGAATATTTGTATCTTATTGTTCGTTGGATCGAGGTATATCAGTGAGGGAACTTTTGTGTGATCTCGACTACTTTTGGTTATACCATCTTTGATTAAGCCTCGGAACTAACACAATGTATATGCCTAAGCAAGCGCCTAGGCGTCAAGAGGGGAAGCGCTTCAAGCAAGTACGACTTTAGTAACAATTTGTATGCCTTCACTGCTTTGTTAGTTTAAACCTTTAGTAAATTATGGTTATAAAATTTGCAAAGACAATTGACAATTCATTGTCACATTATAAGCAATCTCAGCCCAATAAAAAATCCCACGCTACTTATGCGTATCTGTAGCCAACCAATGTACAGCTTTCCATAGCCATTTATGCACAATACCAGCCACCAGGGGTCTGTTGTAAACCTAGTTTCTAGGAATTCAAGCTTTCCATTCTCTTTTATTTCTTTTCACTTCTTTTTCTTAACAGGAGAAGTTTCCGATACAAGTTATTTTACAATTTCTAAGTTTCTTAAACTAACATTCCTAGTTTTATAGTTGAATATTATTTAATATCAGAATGTAACTTCTCTCTTGGCAACTTCAACCTATTCTTCTTTTGTCTTATTTTTATTTGTTTCTCATATTACTTAAGGGACTGATCTTGACATTTAGTGGAAGGAATCATAAGCTATAGTTAGCAGTTGAATTGGTTACGACGTAGTTGATAATTGTTAGTTATTCAACTTCTGTCCATAGTATTTTACAACTGCTAATTAGTAATTTACTAATAATACATTTACAGCAATTTAGCTAGTAAATCAAACTTGTTAGATGCTTACTTCAGTTGTTCATTAGCTCGGAAGCACGGACACGGCCAGATGGATGTTGAATCCGTATCGGATTTGGATCAGAGATGGACTCATGTGGGACAGTCCAATTCACGTCGGATTTGAATTCTTACTTGTCCCCACGATTTTCTCTGCCGATTGCTGAGGACACGGTTGGATTCATTGAGGACACGCATGAGGCCTCGAAAAAACAAACAAAAAATAAATCAACCATATACCCGGGATCCCCCATCGTTTGCCGCCTGTGAAACTGCTCTTGCCGCCAGCAAGTGCTGCTGCTATCATCAGGGAAGAGATAGAATTGGGGGTGGAGGCAAACCCTAACCCAATCCTAACTTGTAACTTAAGCTATGGGTCGGGTGCTCAATAAAACCGAGCCTAGACGTCCGTCCATGATTTCTGCATGTTCTTGATATTCTGCAATTTTGTATACAACTATGCATATACTATATGTAATGTAAGAAGAAACAAATAACTAATATTCAACATCTAATAAGCATTAAGTAATAAGCATACAAGTAATAATAATAATAAGTTCTAATAAGCATTAAACAAGCATTCATGAAGCAACACAAGAAGTCTATAACTAATAAGTTCTAATAAACCATCTAATACCGCTTTTTTTTCCCTTCGCGACCCCTAGACGGTCGCCTAGGCGCGCCTAGGCTACCATCGCCATACCCGAAAAAACTTTTTCCAGGTTGAGACGCCTCCTCTCCAACCCGCACGCCTACGCCGCCTAGACGTCGCCTGTGACAACATAGGTCAGGCGTTCGCCTTATATGGCACTACTTGTCTCAGTTGATATCTCCTCATGTCACATCGAAGATGCTTCTGCCGTCAATTGGTTATACTCTTCACCTGAACCTATCAACCATAACAGTTGTTCTCCTTACTCTAGAAGGCAACAATACAGCACCGTATCACATACCTCTGAAAATCTCAAAAGACATACTAGCGTTCTTATTTGTTACCAAAGTTTTCAGTAAATACCTTCACTCTTACAATTTAGTCCATTCGGTGGGACTAGTAGAGAACAACACCCTCAGTTGTAAGGTACGTGCTCTATATCCTATTGAAAAAATGCATGGAGCAGTTTCAATAGTAAGAGAGATTTTTTGTGGAAGTAAAAATAGGACCACAGGCAAGTACCTACAAATCCTTTCAAGCCAAAAATACAGTTAATCTCTATCTATGTTGTAGGGGCGGATACTCCTCACCCCAGAGACCGTATAGGTGTCTGTGACTGTATCCTACGCATATCCGAGACGATACTTCCTCGAAACCCATTCGTATATGGGTTGCCCTTGTCTAGGTTCCAAAGAGATCCAAAACATGGTTGAAAGTGATTTTGCATAGTCGTGATTGTGCCAAACATAGACGAGATAAGAGAAGTAACATGTCCTTCTTTCAAATCATTTCTAGAATTGTTTGGAACATACTTATTACTCAAAACAAGCATATATATATATATATATATATATATATATATATATATATATATATATATATATATATATATATATATATATAGTGTGTGTGTAGTAATATCTATTTATCTAAATTTTCTAAAAAAAAGTCATATTTTGAATTTGTATTATTCATGTATCTAAATCCATGGCCATGTCTGTGCAATCTATATCTCTATTACAAAACACTAGAAGCATAAACAAAAAATAATGGAAGTCGTTAATAAAATCAAATCCCTAGAACACTTCAGAAAGATTAAGAAGATTCTCACTTGGTGACATGAAGATCCCAGACATTCATCGTTGAAACGTCTTTACAGACTCCTTCCTCCAAGTGGATACCAATCTTGGGGTTTCCTGCTGAATGGTCGGCATATAACGAAGAAATTATCTCCATGGCATTAAGCCCAGCATTTTCAGCTAGGGTTTTGGGTACCATTTCAAAGCTTTCAGCAAACTTTGCAATAGCATACTGATCAAATCTGCGTCAGAAATCAAAGCTTAGTGTTACAGTATTGATAAGCTAGAAAGTAGTCAACAGGTCATCTAGAAAATTCAATTACGATGAATATATGCTACTAGAGTTCTCTATATGTGAGTATACCCGAGTACCACCAATCTCTTCCACTGATACTGAGTCGGCATATCCCAGCTCATCCGGATTTGGCTGGCTCAGTTTCAGCTGTGGCCATAATAGAAGTTATTGCATGAGATTACATGTATCGCCTAATCATCTGAGACATATTTAAGAAACAGAGTAGAACACTTACAAGAGCAACCGCACCAGTTGTACGGCAAATCCTCCGCAGTTCGAACTTTGAACTAATCTTTAGAACCATGAGTCTGTAGTTAGCAAGATAGTTATAATAAGAGCAGCGACTTATCAACACCATCCACATCACGTGGAGAACATACATGTAAAAAATTGTAAATAGCAAAATACACTACATATAATAAGGGGATCCCAATGCAAATATGTACGATAAAGAAGAAAATAGTTTAAAGATTTTATCATTTATTGACAAATGTAAAATGGATCCATAATAAAGCACATTCTCTAATGTGTAAATCCAAGTTGTAAAGAACGTGTAGTAGAAGACAACAAATGTTCAGCCATTCATGCGTAAAACTCTTACAAAAGGTTCCTACTAAGAATAGCAGTCACATAGCACTTGATGAGTGCTATAGCACAGAGCGAATATTTACCAATATTGGGTGATAGCGACATATAAGTTATAATTTAAGTCAAATATGATACATATGATAAAAGTAATAACACATTGCAAACTCTTGAGAAGAGTAGAAGATACAACATAGTGACTCTTAGAAAATGACACTAGTACTACCGAAGTCGGGAATACTGGATGGCCAAAACATAATGCCCATATACTATACAATATATTATGATGTTATATTTCATACACTTGGATAATGATTAAACTTATTTATGTGTCTCTAACATTTTGCTTTTGATTTTTTGGGTAGGATAAACTAGCAGCTACATAGGATGCAACTAGAACCCATATATAAATCTACATAGATTTAATTGACACAAAATTGTAACTGATGCGAAAGTGTAAACAAGTAGAAATGAAATGTATGTGTGTTGCTTCCGTACATTATGTAGATTCTCCGAAAATTCCTTGCTTGAGCACTTGGGTGGTTTGCTTCTATAGAAGTCACAGCCAACCCTACCAGTCATGCAAGGTATATTCAGGGAATCTTTCTTGCATGCCAAGGGGACACTGTTTAGAAGCAAAACAAACACACACACACACACACACACACACACATATATATATATATATATATATATATATATATATATATATATATGGAAATTAGGGTTTGGGTCTCCAAAGTGTCCGGTCTTAGACTTTGGGTCTCGAAATCACTGTTCACGTGCACAGTGATTTCGATATCCAAAGTCTAAGTCCGGACACTTTGGAGACCCAAACCCTAATTTCAACTATTATGTGAGACACTATTACTAAATAATCCTAAAATATATCAGTCTTACTTCTATGCGTCTAAACATCCCATCCCGGAAAATCTAAAAACCAGATACGTTTGTTAGGATTTTTTGGAAGAAAAAAACCTCGACTTCCCAAATTTAATATTAGGATATATATGGTGGTTATTAACCACCACTTGTTGGGGTTAAGACAAAAACCCAATTTATAGGGCTCTCAACATGACCGTTATGGTTCGACCAAAAAGACCATTAGTACTTTTCTACCTCTTTCCCACTTGCCAAATTGTTCCCACTTGACCGTTGGGGTCTAAAGCCACCAACAAACATCACTAAAAACAACAACAAACATCTCTCTCCCACGGGTACATTCCCTCTCACAATGGAGTAAACCTCCGATCTCATGGACACCCTAAAAGCACTAGTCTAGTACTAATTAATAGAAAGGGGAAAAGTACACCAATGATTAATCCCAATAAAAAAAACCATGTACTTAATAACCACCATATTTATACCAGTATTAAATTTGACAAACCGGGTGTTTTCTGCCCAAAAAAAACCCTAACCGGCTGTATCTAGTTTACGACTTTTCCTTGATGAGATTTTCAGATACAGAAGCATGACTCGTGTGTGTGTGTATATATATATCATAGATGCTTACACCATGGTCAGTGTCATCAATGCATCACCATCCGCTATCACTGTCTGTTTCATTTTCACTGTTGTCAGTGTTGTGTATATATCATTTAAGAAGAGGAATTTTAGTTATAAACTTCACTAGGTGAAGGAGTAATATGATTCTAGGTTCGTAGGGACAAGGAATAATTATGTGACTAGGGCCTAGGCTTGAACCCACTACAAGATAAGCTCACCTAATTAGTTAACTAGTTCAAGCGTGGGGGTCATATAGCAATTTGGCCTGCCATATCGCAGTAGAGAACTCTATATCAGCCCTTTCCTAAACCATTATTGCTTATATCATTGCACTGCCCGCTATTTCCTAAAATGTTGCTCCTTGTATAGTTGCACCATATCTAGGATAAAAATGTCATTGTGGCCACTAAAACAAAATAGTCTATGAAATTAACGTTCTTGTTATTCTATCAGTTAGAACTTATGGTACCTAAATAAGAATTGCTAGTATGGGATGAGAAATACTTCGACCATACACCTATATTCAAGAAAATAGAAATAATAGTGGATATATTTTGGTTCAATATGAAACATGCTTTCACTTGGTTTGAATTTGAATAAGCCAACTTGAATAGACTGAAAGATCCATTAGGCTTCCAATGGTGAAGAAAAACCCTTGTTTCGTCCAGATCAGAATATCCAAAACATAAGACCCGAATAAAAAACCATAAGATCCTGACAAACAATGCCAAGTAACATTCTGGAGAAGTAGAGAAAGCATAATAATCACATGTATGTAAGATATATCATAAACAGATGAGTCAATGGGAGAATGCAACAAGAAAATTACTTGTAGCAGTCACAGAAATGTAAAGCCATATCTCCAACTGCAGCTCCACTGACCAAAACCTTGGCACCCGAGTCTGCAACAGCCTTAATTAGTTCTTCAACTTTGGCTTCTTCAGTTTTCGAATAATTCTCTAGCTGCATAATGCGCAATAGGTGTAATAATTCAATGAGTCGACAACAACACATCTCTTTACCACATAAAGTTTACATATCTATCAAAGAATCCATAATCAAGCAGTAAAAGTATAAGAATGACTCACAGTTTCATCGCAAGAGACTTGGAACTG
Source organism: Iris macrosiphon (assembly GCA_036927795.1). Lineage (NCBI taxonomy): Eukaryota > Viridiplantae > Streptophyta > Magnoliopsida > Asparagales > Iridaceae > Iris > Iris macrosiphon. Next base: position 203,903,318 of record JAYESA010000007.1, on the reverse strand, counting down.
AAATATGTTTTTGAGCACAAGCAAAAAAGTGAACATGAATGAAGAAAAGCATTCATCAAGAAAAGCATTCATCAAGATGCACATAAGAACTTTCCAACATAAAAGGACTCGGTTAAAATAAAGCTACTCAACCAACAAAATAACAAGTTCACCATAGAAAGACGTGCAAAAAATCATAATTACTAGCAACTGTATGGATATTAAATTGAGATACTTCTTTCTGGTGGTGGTCGAGCTGTATAAGGATAAAATGAGAGCACAATGAAGTAATAAGGTCTTTGGATTGCAGCTCCCTTTGGAAAACTCCTACTGCCTTGTCGACTATAGAGCTTATGAACTATCCAATCATAAAGAAGTATTACCAGTACTGAAATTTAAAGGAAATGGCTGTATCATAGTGGACCTGGAAGGATAGTACTCTCCAAGTAAAAGTTAAATACTTTTGTTTTGGTCAAAGCTATGAAAACATGAAATCACTCAAACCAACAACTTTGTTCAACAAGAACAATGCAAAGCACAGACAACCATAGGTTTTACATGCATCAAAATGCGCTCTTAGGGGAGGCATATTTCCAAAGCACACTTTAGCATATCAAGACCTTTTTGGAACTAGCTTGCCGGCATTTTATGTGCTTTACTCTAGCACTTGGCTTAGATTATTAAAAAGATTAAAATAACTCGCCGTAGCAACCTTTTCATCTGTCAACCATAGCAACCTGGTCAAGAAGGATTTGAAGGGTTGCTCCTTGGTTGAAACTTGCATGATAGAATGTAACCAAGCAACATACCTACCGATCTACTAGAGTCCTAGATCTATGGCAAGCCTCTTGTTTAATTTCGTGGCAAGGAATTAGACACCAACTAGGAGTGTTGATGTGAGGTTGACAGACAGACAGAGACAGACAAACAGAAAAAATGTCCATTATCACTACCAAAAAAAGTCAAATTAGCGACGCCCAAAATCGTCGCCAAATGACAAAAAAACGTCGCTAAACACGTTTAGCGACGTAATTAGCGACGTTTTAACGCAGTCGGAAGAAACCGAGTCGCTGAAGGGAAAAACGTCGCTAAACGTCGCTATGCCGACGTTTTTTAGCGACTTTATTAAGTCGCTAAATATAGCGACGTTTAGCGACGCGGCGTCACGAAATAGCGACGTTTTTTAAAGTCGCTAAACGTCGCTCATTAGCGACTTATATAGCGACGTATCAGCGACGTCTTTAATGACCTGGCAGTACTGCCATGTCAGCAATTTGCGACGTACAGCGACATATTTAGCGACGTTTAGCGACGTCGTTAGCGACGGCTACTGACACGTCGCTAATTAGCGACTTGTTTAGCGACTTATAAAAACGTCGCTAGACGTCGCTAAACGTCGCTAAATTTACAAAAAAAATAAAAAAAAACCTGAATTGTTCCAAACTATTATTCCTGCAATTTATAAATTTCTAATTAAAAATAGACCCGGAGCAACCCTCCGTTGAATTCTATGGGTTCGCCGACCCCTTCGGTGGAACACTCAACACCGGATTAACAATATTTAATATGAATAAAAGTATCACAGTCATACAATTAATACACACAAATATTATAGACAGACAATAAAAGTATCGCAGTATCACAGTCACACAAAATGGATATAAACAGCATCACAAAATACATAATATATAAGTATCAGAGTATCACAGTAACACAAAATGCATAATATATAAGTATATGAAACATTATAGTATCAATCTCGAGAATTTCCAAAATGGGGCAGATACCAGTCCCTCAAATACTGCGCATAAACAGCATTTATGTTATCAAGCTCCGCTATGGGTGCTGGGTGACTGGAACTCCCCGTCTGAGATACAGCCGCGATAGGTGCTGGGTGACTGGAACTCCCCGTAGGTGGTATCTCTTCCTCCTTAACAGTAGGAGGCATCTCTTCCTCCTTAACAGTAGGAGGCATCACTTCCTCCTTAACAGTAGGAGGTGTCGCTCTCTTGGGTGCCATCTGGTAAGATAGATGAAATTAGATGACTCACAAAGATAATAATGATACCATAATATCTTATTTATATCCTACGTGTCACAAAATAAAATGACCGATTTATTGAACTAGTTTGAAAATATGATCCAATATTAAATTATATGATTGTAATTGAAATTGAAATTGAATTATGAGATTTGGTGAACACTAACAGCTATCCTCTAGCCAATACTGAAGCAGCTAAGAAGGGTCTTATACAGGAACAAAAGCTATAAATGTGGTATCAAATGAGGATGAAGGAGGCTCTAACACTCTAGGGTCAGTATCAGAAAATTATCATACTTTTACAAACGATCCTCAGAGTCTATTTGAAATCTCCCTAAAGCACTATCAGACAGCATGCATCATTCCACTATGAAACTTAAGGGTACTTTTAAGAACAAATCTGCAATGACCTTGGTTGATTCAGGATCAACCCACAACTTTATTGACACAGTTTTTAGTGAAAGACTTGGCCTTCCTTCATCAGATAAGAAACTATTTGATGTCATGGGGGACAATGGGGAAAGACCAACAAGTAAGGGCTTATGTAGTGATGTCACAATAGAGTGCCGGGGACTAAGATTGTTGCAAATACCCAAACTAACAATTGATGCCTAGGTCTTATACACCTACACACACCAAGGTCCCATGTGTGTTGTGTCAGTGAGCTAGGAGACTAGAATCAGAGGAAATCCTATTAATAATGTCATTGAAAACTTTAATGTGACACCCTAAACCTAACCCCTGCTCAAAAATCCTAAACCTAACCCTAACCCTAACCCTAATCTGCGTCTGTGTGTGTGTGTGTGTCTGCGTCTGTGTGTGTGTGTGTCGTGTGTGTGTGTCGTGTGTGTGTCTGCGTCTGTGTGTGTCTGCGTCTGTGTGTGTGTCGTGTGTGTCGTGTGTGTCTGTGTGCGTGTGTCGTGTCTGTGTGCGTGTCTTGTGTCAGTTTCACATGAGAGAGAGAGAGAGAGAGAGATTACCTAGAGGTCGAGGAGGAGGAGGGGGATGCCGGAGTAGGCGCAGCCGTGGAGACCCGGTCGCCGGAGGGGGGGCGGAGGAAATTGGGAAAATCGAAACGTTTTCGAAATTTTCGACAGATGGAGAAAAGAAAACTGAGCCCTAATTAACCAAAATTTAGCGACGTTTAGCGACGTCAAATAAAAACGTCGCTAAAATAAAAATTAGCGACGCCAAAGACGTCGCTAAATACGTTGCTAAATATTTTTGATAGATACGTCGCTAATTACGACGCTAAACGTCGCTAAATCAGATATATTAGCGACGTTTAGCGACCTTAATTGAACTTATAGCGACTATTCTTTTAAAATCTTAATAAAAGTCGCTAAACGTCGCTAAATGTCGCCATTTAGCGACGCCTAGCGACGATTTTTCCGAGTCGCTAATTTAGCGACGTATTTACTAGGAGTCGCTAAATTACGTCGCTAATCCCGCTTATTCTAGTAGTGTATTTTCTACAAGCATTCTTAATCTAGATTTCTGCTCCATTCTCAATTTTGATGGGAAAAGGTTTAGATCAAGAGGAAGATACCAGCCTCTTACAAGAAATTCACAATAGTTTGATTTTTCAAGCTCGTCTTCTTTAATTGTTGGACTTACGGAACTGAGCTCGGACTCGAGCTCGAGTGGACTAGCAATCTGCTTAACTCAAGCTCAAGTATACTATAAGTAAATAGTATATATATATACTTGAGCTTGAGTTAAACAAGCTTGCTAGTCAACTCGAGCATATATATATATATATATATATATATATATATATAGTCAATGACCTCTAGCTCTAGTGTGGAGGCATTATTAAGACCCGAATGGTGCGGGCGGTCATCGATTCCTTGTGGGAACGATCATGGAATATTTACCTTCTTCAAATATATATATATATATATATATATGAGGAGGGATCGGGATCCCCGCACTTTAGCATCCCTCATGTTTTCCGAAATAGCAGCCGTTCGTGAGCTCATAAGTCCACTTACCCGGATCACACTTCAAAATTCATTGTCCTCGAGGTTCCAAAATGCAGGTGGCATGAGGCCAGCTAGGCAGTAATTAATCTCACAATTTCAGAAACGGTCAAAGAGAGCATGTGGCCTGGGCCACCTAAAGTGTGGATGCGAAGGAGGAGAACAAAGAGAAGTTTTAATGCAAAAAACTGGAAAACATGAAACAAGAGGACGTAAGAAAAAAAATTACAGACATTATTTGCCACCGCTAGATCCTTGCCTTTGCTTTCCCAATGCTTCTGTAGTTTATTATGCTGCTGCCGCTGTTTGGAATCATAGTTTGTGTCGTCAACACTGTCAATGAGATAGGAAGGTGGGAGACAGTGGACAAAGAGTGGGTGGAAGATGGAACGATGAGAGGTTATACTGGAACCTAGTCAACTTACCCTATCTTCCACTCTCAACTTGTAGAAGCATGGGTGAGTCTGAAGCATATTACAGATTGGCTTGGATTTATTATAATTTTATTATTCAACCAAAAATCTGCAATTTAAATTGGGTGGTACATAAGGCTACAAATCTGTCTCAATCTGTTCTTTTCTCCTCCCACACCCCTAAATACACACACACACATTTAATTTCTCTTCCAACCAGTAAGGCGATATAGGCAACTCCAAGCAACATCACAGGCAAAGAATGGTGAAAGCAGTGACGGCCGATGATTGCAGCGCCCAAAGCACAGGCGAACAACAACAAAGCAACATTCGTCTAGATATATAACCCTGGAACAGGCGGTTACTCAGGCCCAACCTAGCCCAACAAAGTATAATTCAACTTTACTGAGACACAAGGTTACCAAAAGATGGATATGGATCTTTCTCATCTGCTCGAATAGCAATAGCAAACAAATTTAGGTTGGATGATATTTATATTTTTCTAATAACAATTTTTTTTATTGGAGACATATATCAACCTCTTATATACTCCATGTCTGTCTATAAAATGGTCCTTATTGAGTTGATAGCTCAAAGTTTATGTTTCCAAGTTACAATAAGGTCATCAGTTCACCTCTAATAATATAATTCACCTCTAATAATATGTGCCTTAAATGACTGACATACTCTATCTTCATCGGTTCCATTTGCATTGGCCATGCACAACTTGAAAAGCTTTTATAAAACTTTCCCATGCCAGTTTCAACCTCTTGTATACTCCATGCTTGTCTATAAAACGGTGCATATTGAATTGATAACTCAAAGTTTATGTTTTCAAGTTACTGTAAGTTCATATTTGATTCACCTTTAATAGTATGTGCCTTAAATGACAAGTGATGCACATACTCTCATCTTCATAGTTTCATTTGCATTGACCACGCACAACTTGACAAGGTCTTATAAAACTTTCCAGTGCCAGTTACAGGAACAAGTTGCTTGCAACTTTACAACCTTATTGGGAGCCGAGCCGTAATAATGTTGCATTTTACAACACGTGCGAGTATGTCAAGGAAGCTAAGGACAACGTAAGCCTAAAAATAATTGACACAATGTCAGAACCTGGTATTTTGTAAGTTTTGTCAATCATTTCAAGAAGGGAAACGACGAATAGCAGATCATGCTAAGCATACTAATAATACGGTAATACCTGTTCGGCATTTTGTATTAGAACAGTTCCCTTTGTCTCTGTTGCAGATGTATCAACACCTCCAGCAAACACTGCTATCTACAAAAAAATGCATAAAGGATTTTCTCAGATTGCAGATTTAGAAGAAAAATAAAATATTAGATAATCCCCTCTAGTGGGACACTTCAACACAATAAAAGCACAATCCTATAAAAGCAAAATCGTTTTGGCTGGCAAATCCGATCAAGAAAATACATTTATTTTAGAAAAAAAGTTGTTATTGTTCGGCTGTTGGATACATTGTCTAAGAAAACTATGGATGGCAAGTCAGGTCAAGAACATACATAATCATCATAAGTTGGCCTCATACAAAGGTATCTAGGTAGACAAAGTTGGAATATAAATTATATCCCAGTATCTAATTCTCTGTAACAACTAATAGAATCAATTATGACAAGTTCATTGGTAAGAAAGATTCACTTATACATGAATTTCAAACGATTAAGAATAACATGTAGCAGTTAAGCAATAATTGCAGCTTCTAGCTTTGCTTTGTTATGAGAAAATTGTTATACACGAATGTAAGAAACATAAAAAGCAGCACATGTGGCAGTTAAGCAACAAGTATTGTAGCATTTACCTTTGCCTTTTCCACTCTTTTATACTCCCAACAGCATCGTTTTTCAATACCATGCCACGAACAATTGAGCAATTGTGAAGACCACCACCAACGAGTTTCACAACTATAACATTGTCAACATTAAAATTTGCTGGATTCTTGGGGCAAACTTGAATGCATGCCTGGAATGACATGACAACCATGCCTTAAATCCAATAAATAACAACGGACATAAAGAAAGGAGGAATCAGCTCCAAAAGTACTCACATCAGCAATAAGTGTGCACAAAATGTCTTCTTGCCCAAACTGCTTGCTAGCAACGGCAGCCCTCATCCGGCAAACAACTTCTTCTTTATTCCGGACATCCATGGTTTCAGATCCCTTCTCCACTAACTCTTCTAAGATATTCAGAGTCTGCCAATGAAATATGGAGAGAGAGAAAAGAGCACTGTAGATCTTAGGATATAAGAAATTTACAGAAAATGAAAACCATCTCTTGTGGTGCCCCGTTCCCCCTATTCGGGGAGCGCGGCTAACAAATACAAGTTGGTATCGTTCGATCGGGATAGATTGAAACAAGATCTTATCCTCGTTATGGATTTGCTTCTTCGGAATCGATTCCCATATTCAGTAGACCGTGCCCAGAGGATGGACTTAGCGGCAGAGTCAAGAGGGACATCTCCGCTGCAAGTTTTCTTGCCTGGTTTTCAATGTCGCTTTGTTGCTTTCGTGCCTTGAGTTGGTTTTCAGATTTGTTTGCGTTTTCTTGAACGGTTTCGATGGATTTTATTGTTTTCGTTCGTTGAACTGCACTTCAATTCCGAGATTGGAAAGAGTGGAAGAGGTATTGATCAGCTGTTCGTGTCAATGCAGGTGATCGAGCAGTAGGCCATGTCACGTCCCGATCTCCCGCAGGCTAAATCGGCCGTTCCCGCTAGGCGGGAATCACCCTCGCCAGCGCTCCCGCGGAACGATCGTTTGACCCATCCGGACATGATGCCGCACGAGCGTGAACCGCGCCCATGCAAGGCCATGATTCATTGGCTGGCGGTAAGAGTTCTAAGCCACAGAGTCGCACAGATTGTCCGAGTGCAGCGGAGTCATGAACGCATAGGCGATCGGTAACAGGTTCACTGAGTCGACAATATAGCGGAAGCATTAAAACACAAGTTGAAGTAAAGCAACTATTTTATTGATATGAACATGTGTTACAGGCGGCGTATAGCCGAGATTACAAGTCGTTCAAGCCTCTCTCTCTGAAACAGTAAAAGCGTGCCAAGTGGCTACAACTGTGGAATGATTGTACAGGCGATGTCCAGGCGAGTTCGGGCTATGTTCACAACATTATGTCTTGTATATGTGCTTTCGTTCCGGACGCGCCGCTGCTTCGGAGTGATCTCCACGCCTTAGCACGCGCGAAGGAGGCGTCCGCACCGAACGAGGTTCTCCCGCACCCTGCATACAAACTGGTGGATTATCAGTACATTGAATGCACTGGTGGGGAAGCTACTCGCCCGCTCGACAAATCCAAACACGTAATACAGGTTCTGTGCACAACTATTAAGTTGTCTTTCTAGTTGCCTTAGGATCAGTTTCATGCAAATATTGAATAGTCTAACGTGTCGGGCAGTGCGCCGTGCAACATGAGAGAAAACACGGCGAGACTTACCAACTTACCATCTCCTTCCCTGTCCAAGGCAAACATTGAGGCAAACATTATTAATTCAAGCACGACAAGTATAAGCATTCAGGGGCATAGCATATGCAAACACGAGGGTCATTTTAACATGATCGTTCAGGTGTTCAGTTGTTTCTCGATGTGATGCAGTGACTCGCACGCAGATAGCCGCTAAGCGAGGATGACTTATCTATATAAACAGTTGTCGCTGGCATAGCCATAAAGGACGATAGTCACTGGCGGTAATGGTATGCAGCGAAAGTACAAGGGGCGCTACATGCCATCCCGTCCAGCACAATGGACTATACAGTAGGGTTCAGTCACTAGAGAGAATGGTATGCAGCGAAAGAACATGGAGCACTACATGCCATCTCGTCCAGCACAATAGACTATACAATAACGTGAGTTCCATCCGGATCGGATCGGTCCCAGTGCCCCGGTGACCGTCCGTGGAACTATATCTCGTTTCCGAGTTGTCCGCGACATGCAATCGTTGGGTCTTTCCAATTATCACGAGATACACGAGAACAAGAGTGCACTAAAACAAGAGAACACGAGTGCACACAAGAACACGAGTACAAGAGATACTTGAATCATGATTCAGTACAGTGAATAACTTGCCTTGATGCATTCCCCTGGTTCGGGACTGCCTGGTGACCTAACGGTCCCGGATACTTGCAGGTTCAATCATGCACGGAACGACTACTTAGTAGTCTCCCGGGGTTTGGATGAAAACAAGGCAACATTCAAGCAGACAAGCATGCGTTTCTAGGGGCATAAGTAAACACGTTTGCTCGGGCCCGAAGGTAAGCCGAGGGATGAAACCGTTAGGGACTAGCATGCGAGGGTCTGAACATATATAAGCAGTATTTTATTTTCCATGTTCTAGCGTAGCAATACAAGTTGGGATTATTCCCTTAGCTAGGTGCGATGGATTTATTAGCATGCAGGGGGTTATTCACCTAGCGACTAGCGTGAATATTCCAGATTTTATGTGTGCTGGCTAAGCAAAGACAAGTTCACCGTAGCCACCCACCTTAGCGATTATTCGCCTCGGTAGAGCGATACGTCAAGCGAGCCTCTGAAAGCCTAAGCCGAATTCCTGTAGGGACAAGTCTGGATATCTTTTTACTTCTCGTTGAGGCGAGGCGGGTCGGGACAATTGCACTATTGTCGTTTGAGACGGCAGTCCGCTTGAGCGGAACAGGGTGTTACATCCTACCCAACTTAGAAAAAGTCTCGTCCTCGAGACTTACTAAGGACAAGCAGTGATCTAGGGTTGAGACAATCCTAGACAAGTCGTTGTACTTGTTCATTTGGATATTCACTTGCACAAGCTTCGAAATCAGTATATCGTTTAGACTGGATCGTGCGCACTTTCGAAGGGCCCCTCTAGCGTGAACACGTCAACCAGCTTAGTGATAGCGAAGTCACAGCACTCGAGTTTTACCTTTTCTTAAGTCTTGGATGGTGCACTAATTCAAGGCGTCCCTCGAATAGATGCATTCAACCAAACTTAGAGTTAGTGAAAATCGGACAAGCTACTAGCGATACTCTCAAGGGTTCGCACAGGTTGGCACAAAGGCCACTCGCAGCACAGCAGTATACAAGCAAGCATATCATTACATTCAAAACGCATTTTGAAAGTATTTAGACTTATTGTTGGAACATCACATCGAGGCATTGAGAGAGAGCGTGCACATAACCCACGAACGAGCTTTCGAAACAGAGATATCGAATCGAAGTCCAAAGGCGTAGAAGCCAGGCTCTGATACCAACATGTCACGTCCCGATCTCCCGCAGGCTAAATCGGCCGTTCCCGCTAGGCGGGAATCACCCTCGCCAGCGCTCCCGCGGAACGATCGTTTGACCCATCCGGACGTGATGCCGCACGAGCGTGAACCGCGCCCGTGCAAGGCCATGATTCATTGGCTGGCGGTAAGAGTTCTAAGCCACAGAGTCGCACAGATTGTCCGAGTGCAGCGGAGTCATGAACGCATAGGCGATCGGTAACAGGTTCACTGAGTCGACAATATAGCGGAAGCATTAAAACACAAGTTGAAGTAAAGCAACTCTTTTATTGATATGAACATGTGTTACAGGCGGCGTATAGCCGAGATTATAAGTCGCTCAAGCCTCTCTCTCTGAAACAGTAAAAGCGTGCCAAGTGGCTACAACTGTGGAATGATTGTACAGGCGATGTCCAGGCGAGTTCGGGCTATGTTCACAACATTATGTCTTGTATATGTGCTTTCGTTCCGGACGCGCCGCTGCTTCGGAGTGATCTCCACGCCTTAGCACGCGCGAAGGAGGCGTCCGCACCGAACGAGGTTCTCCCGCACCCTGCATACAAACTGGTGGATTATCAGTACATTGAATGCACTGGTGGGGAAGCTACTCGCCCGCTCGACAAATCCAAATACGTAATACAGGTTCTGTGCACAACTATTAAGTTGTCTTTCTAGTTGCCTTAGGATCAGTTTCATGCAAATATTGAATAGTCTAACGTGTCGGGCAGTGCGTCGGGCAACATGAGAGAAAACACGGCGAGACTTACCAACTTACCATCTCCTTCCCTGTCCAAGGCAAACATTGAGGCAAACATTATTAATTCAAGCACGACAAGTATAAGCATTCAGGGACATAGCATATGCAAACACGAGGGTCGTTTTAACATGATCGTTCAGGTGTTCAGTTGTTTCTCGATGTGATGCAGTGACTCGCACGCGGATAGCCGCTAAGCGAGGATGACTTATCTATATGAACAGTTGTCGCTGGCATAGCCATAAAGGACGATAGTCACTGGCGGTAATGGTATGCAGCGAAAGTACAAGGGGCGCTACATGCCATCCCGTCCAGCACAATGGACTATACAGTAGGGTTAAGTCACTGGAGAGAATGGTATGCAGCGAAAGAACAAGGAGCGCTACCATCTCGTCCAGCACAATAGACTATACAATAACGTGAGTTCCATCCGGATCGGATCGGTCCCAGTGCCCCGGTGACCGTCCGTGGAACTATATCTCGTTTCCGAGTTGTCCGCGACATGCAATCGTTGGGTCTTTCCAATTATCACGAGATACACGAGAACAAGAGTGCACTAGAACAAGAGAACACGAGTGCACACAAGAACACGAGTACAAGAGATACTTGAATCATGATTCAGTACAGTGAATAACTTGCCTTGATGCATTCCCCTGGTTCGGGGCTGCCTGGTGACCTAACGGTCCCGGATACTTGCAGGTTCAATCATGCACGGAACGACTACTTAGTAGTCTCCCGGGGTTTGGATGAAAACAAGGCAACATTCAAGCAGACAAGCATGCGTTTCTAGGGGCATAAGTAAACACGTTTGCTCGGGCCCGAAGGTAAGCCGAGGGATAAAACCGTTAGGGACTAGCATGCGAGGGTCTGAACATATATAAGCAGTATTTCATTTTCCATGTTCTAGCGTAGCAATACAAGTTGGGATTATTCCCTTAGCTAGGTGCGATGGATTTATTAGCATGCAGGGGGTTATTCACCTAGCGACTAGCGTGAATATTCCAGATTTTATGTGTGCTGGCTAAGCAAAGACAAGTTCACCGTAGCCACCCACCTTAGCGATGATTCGCCTCGGTAGAGCGATACGTCAAGCGAGCCTCTGAAAGCCTAAGCCGGATTCCTGTAGGGACAAGTCTGGATATCTTTTTACTTCTCGTTGAGGCGAGGCGGGTCGGGACAGTTGCACTATTGTCGTTTGAGACGGCAGTCCGCTTGAGCGGAACAGGGTGTTACATCCTACCCAACTTAGAAAAAGTCTCGTCCTCGAGACTTACTAAGGACAAGCAGTGATCTAGGGTTGAGACAATCCTAGACAAGTCGTTGTACTTGTTCATTTGGATATTCACTTGCACAAGCTTCGAAATCAGCATATCGCTTAGACTGGATCGTGCGCACTTTCGAAGGGCCCCTCTAGCGTGAACACGTTAACCAGCTTAGTGATAGCGAAGTCACAGCACTCGAGTTTTACCTTTTCTTAAGTCTTGGATGGTGCACTAGTTCAAGGCGTCCCTCGAATAGATGCATTCAACCAAACTTAGAGTTAGTGAAAATCGGACAAGCTACTAGCGATACTCTCAAGGGTTCGCACAGGTTGGCACAAAGGCCACTCGCAGCACAGCAGTATACAAGCAAGCATATCATTACATTCAAAACGCATTTTGAAAGTATTTAGACTTATTGTTGGAACATCCCATCGAGGCATTGAGAGAGACCGTGTACATAACCCACGAACGAGCTTTCGAAACAGAGATATCGAATCGAAGTCCAAAGGCGTAGAAGCCAGGCTCTGATACCAACATGTCACACCCCGATCTCCAGCAGGCTAAATCGGCCGTTCCCGCTAGGCGGGAATCACCCTCGCCAGCGCTCCCGCGGAACGATCGTTTGACCCATCCGGACGTGATGCCGCACGAGCGTGAACCGCGCCCGTGCAAGGCCATGATTCATTGGCTGGCGGTAAGAGTTCTAAGCCACAGAGTCGCACAGATTGTCCGAGTGCAGCGGAGTCATGAACGCATAGGCGATCGGTAACAGGTTCACTGAGTCGACAATATAGCGGAAGCATTAAAACACAAGTTGAAGTAAAGCAACTCTTTTATTGATATGAACATATGTTATAGGCGGCGTATAGCCGAGATTACAAGTCGCTCAAGCCTCTCTCTGAAACAGTAAAAGCGTGCCAAGTGGCTATAACTGTGGAATGATTGTACAGGCAATGTCCAGGCGAGTTCGGGCTATGTTCACAACATTATGTCTTGTATATGTGCTTTCATTCCGGACGCGCCGCTGCTTCGGAGTGATCTCCATGCCTTAGCACGTGCGAAGGAGGCGTCCGCACCGAACGAGGTTCTCCCGCACCCTGCATACAAACTGGTGGATTATCAGTACATTGAATGCACTGGTGGGAAAGATACTCGCCCGCTCGACAAATCCAAACACGTAATACAGGTTCCGTGCACAACTATTAAGTTGTCTTTCTAGTTGCCTTAGGATCAGTTTCATGCAAATATTGAATAGCCTAACGTGTCGGGCAGTGCGCCGTACAATATGAGAGAAAATACGACGAGACTTACCAACTTACCATCTCCTTCCCTGTCCAAGGCAAACATTGAGGCAAATATTATTAATTCAAGCACGGCAAGTATAAGCATTCAGGGGCATAGCATATGCAAACACGAGGGTCGTTTTAACATGATCGTTCAGGTGTTCAGTTGTTTCTCGATGTGATGCAGTGACTCGCACGCGGATAGCCGCTAAGCGAGGATGACTTATCTATATGAACAGTTGTCGCTGGCATAGCCATAAAGGACGATAGTCACTGGCGGTAATGGTATACAGTGAAAGTACAAGGGGCGCTACATGCCATCCCGTCCAGCACAATGGACTATACAGTAGGGTTCAGTCACTGGAGAGAATGGTATGCAGCGAAAGAACAAGGAGCGCTACCATCTCGTCCAGCACAATAGACTATACAATAACGTGAGTTCCATCCGGATCGGATCGGTCCCAGTGCCCCGGTGACCGTCCGTGGAACTATACCTCGTTTCCGAGTTGTCCGCGACATGCAATCGTTGGGTATTTCCAATTATCACGAGATACACGAGAACAAGAGTGCACTAGAACAAGAGAACACGAGTGCACACAAGAACACGAGTACAAGAGATACTTGAATCATGATTCAGTACAGTGAATAACTTGCCTTGATGCATTCCCCTGGTTCGGGGCTGCCTGGTGACCTAACGGTCCCGGATACTTGCAGGTTCAATCATGCACGGAACGACTACTTCGTAGTCTCCCGGGGTTTGGATGAAAACAAGGCAACATTCAAGCAGACAAGCATGCGTTTCTAGGGGCATAAGTAAACACGTTTGCTCGGGCCCGAAGGTAAGCCGAGGGATGAAACCGTTAGGGACTAGCATGCGAGGGTCTGAACATATATAAGCAGTATTTCATTTTCCATGTTCTAGCGTAGCAATACAAGTTGGGATTATTCCCTTAGCTAGGTGCGATGGATTTATTAGCATGCAGGGGGTTATTCACCTAGCGACTAGCGTGAATATTCCAGATTTTATGTGTGCTGGCTAAGCAAAGACAAGTTCACCGTAGCCACCCACCTTAGCGATGATTCGCCTCGGTAGAGCGATACGTCAAGCGAGCCTCTGAAAGCCTAAGCCGGATTCATGTAGGGACAAGTCTGGATATCTTTTTACTTCTCGTTGAGGCGAGGCGGGTCGGGACAGTTGCACTATTGCCGTTTGAGACGGTAGTCCGCTTGAGCGGAACAGGGTGTTACAGGCGACGTGCGAGCGGAGTCTTAAAGCACCTCTTTCCTTTCCTTCTCAAACTAATTTGTGAGTGGCTTATATTCGATTCAGTTGACCCTTCTTCCAAGTCTTCACATCTAAAATCTTGCTTCTTGTTTGCCCCGATCAAACGATATCAAAATAACTAAAAGATATCAAGATAAAAAGGAATAGACTTGGACTACTTTATGCTTGTCAATCAACTTGTGGACGGTTATCTTATTGCGTGCTAGTTCATTTGGAATGTTCTATATATGCTTTAATTTTAGTTAGAATGTGCATACTTCTTTTATAAATTGTACTAAGTATGGAACACATCTTGTTACGCAATAAATTGTTCAGGAAGACTATGCAAAATAAATCATGCCATGCTACTTGTCTTGTACTCGTGTTGCCTAAACTGCATGAATTGTTAACTTAATATAGACGACGTTTGATCACGGACAACTTGTGCACAAGGTCGATGGTTCCTGCGGACGGTCGCTGAGGCACTGGCACCGATCCGATCCGGGCGGAACTTTATGTTAGTCTCTCGAGCGGACGGGTTGGCATGCTTCGTCTCGAGATCCTAGCGTTGCATACCACTCTCGCCCAAGACTATAACTCGTCCTTTATGGCACCTTGCAGTGATCCCCACGTATATTTAAACCTGTGCAAGCTAACTTGTGTCTTCGTGACAGGGAAGGACATGGTAAGTATTATGCAGGTGGTTCGGACGGGCAGGTAAAAATCACCGAACGGTGGCAAGTTTATTCATTAAATTCTATATTTATTGCTTGTTGTAAAATGAACTAAGACAAGATAGAAAGACCACAAACAAGTTGCATGCTTCATATAAACAACGTGTTGATTGGTATAGTTGGGTTAGCTCGCTTTCATCAGTACATTTCGATGTACTGACCCTCGTTGAAACAGGTTTCCCGTACCAAGGCGATCCTGCGAGGAGCTGAAGTCACTTCCCAATCCAGTCCAGCTGCCGGCACGCCCTGATCGTGCCCTATTTTGAAGCCTTTAAAGAATCCAGGAGCTCGTTCACATACTCATGCAACTCCGTGGAAAAACTATTGTCCCGCCTGGAGGTCTCTTATTTTGAAGTTTTATTAAAGGGATGTAATGTACAGGACAACTATCTCATTTTAAGCCCACTTTTGTAAGCCCGTGCGACAACCTTCTGATGCGTTTAAGAGTTTATAAAAGATGTTCATTATCAATAAAGAGAACTTTTTCATGTTTCAACCTTGTGTTTCAATTATCTGTGTACTCTGAATATGTGCTCGTTATGCAAAATACCTTAGTCTTATGCGGTGCGCAACCTAGGCACGCATGGCGTCACGTCCGGGGGACGACTATCGATTCCACGGAATCGGGACGTAACATATTGGTATCAGAGCACAGCTTCAAGTTCCTTTGACCCTCGTGTTGGAAAAGTTCCTTTAACGATCTAATCCCTATACGAACTCTTGAACTCGTTAGGCCAAAATGAGATAGACTCCATACAATGAGTCCATAATACATTATGATCTTGACATAAGTTACCTTCTTTTGAAGGGATGGCACAAGCGCAAGCATCATCGCTACCGCCGGGTGAGACCGAAGTCCAAGAAAGCAGTTCCGGCACTTCGGAAAGTTCTCGGAGCCAGCGAGCCATGTCCCGTGTTGATCTCATTCAGCAGATGATGCGGATGCTTGAGGCGAGCCAACAAAGGGATGAGGCTCGTTATGAACGGGCCGAGAAGCGAGCGGAAGAGAGGCAGAGCAAGTTTCAAGACAATCTAGAAGCCCGGTTTGCAGTCCAACAAAAGCAGGTAGATACCCTGTAACAGATCGTGCAGACCTTGGCCTCCAACCATTCTGCGACAACAGCAGCGACACCGGTGGAGCAACCCGCACTTGAAGTCAAAACGCCTCACAAACTCCAAAGAAGAAGGATGTGACTACCTTCGACTTTGCCGACTTCAAGAAGGTCTGCAACACGCCATTCAAGGGGACTGAGGACCCAATCGTAGCTCTAGATTGGCTGGCTGAACTTGAGGATCACTTCAAACTTCTAGAGGGACCCAATCATGGCTCTAGATTGGCTGGCTGAACTTGAGGATCACTTCAACTGCAGCTTCGCTTGAACGCGCACGATTGGTGGGACGTACATCGAATATCTCTTCCAGTTGATGACGAAGAGGAGACAATAGCATGGGCTACTTTCCGTGGCGCGTTCGAAGAGGAGTTCATACCCCCTCCCGTAAGTCGGCAAAAAGAGAACGAGTTCGTGCAACTACGGCAAGGCAGCATGACACAAAAGCAGTATTCCGTCGAATTCAACCGGCTCGCCAAATTTGCAAACTCCTATTTACCTGATGCGGCGAGTCGTGCCAAACGATTTGAAGGAGGCATGTGACCTGCCATCCATGCGCACGTGGTCGTTCCTCAGTACCAGACGATACGGGAAGTCCTGAATCATGCTATTTCTCTTGAACCGCAGTATCCTCACGTTGCTGCCGGCACTATGCATACCTCCAATCACAAGCGCCATAGCAACGAGAGAGGAAAAAACGCTCCCAAGCGTCCAAATAACGGCGGCAAGAAGAAAGCAAATTCAGACCAACTATGTTCTTTCTGTCAGAAGCCAGGGCACACGGCCGAAAAATATCGCAAGAAGCTCGGATTGTGCTTATTATGCGGTGATTCAGACCATATGATAAATGAGTGTCCGCGCTCGTCTCATCGCCGCCCTCAACGTCCAAATCCTGCCCCTGCACCCCAAGCCAACCGAGTTGCGCCTCAGCAAGAGCATCGTCAAGATCAAGGCCGGGTGTATACTATTTACTAAAAGATTATGACTGAAGGACGATTGTTAGAAAACTATTCAAAGAATGATGAGTATCACAAATAGCCTAGAAAGACACAAAATATACAACAAAAAAGGAAGCTTGATAATGGTTTAGTGATGCCTCAATATTTAGTATTAAGCATTGTTGATATGTACCTCATAGAAATTATAAGTTTTACCAAATTTCTGGGTATAATTTTGAGAAACTATAACCATCTCCAAGAATAATGTGCTGCTTATGGACAACAATGTACCATACCAAAAATCATCAAGTAGATCAAGGAACTTGTTAACAGTTTTGCATACTACCACAGATGCAATCACAATTAGTTCTTACAAATCTAGTAAATTGGAAGAGCTAATGATTGAAATAGCCTTAGAGTAAGTTGAAAGATTTCAGCCATGCAACTATTAGGAATAATTCTTACAAGATTCAGTAGTTGGGAGAATGGTCTCTATGGAGAAAATAACCTCATTGATTGCCTTTATATAACCACTTATGATCTCGCTCGGGTGAAGCCACATCCTAATAAGTTATTCCGCATTTTGGAGTAGCTCCCCAGCGAAAGATATTGTCAGGTTAGCACCATCACCGATCTCTTCCTGTTGAGCCTTGCCAGCTAAGACCAAGATCTTGGCAGCAGGATGCTGAACTTCAAGTTCATTGACAATAGTTGCCGCATCATTTATTACAAACAACTTATCTAGGATATTGATGACCATTTTGTTCATACCTACACAAGAGCGAGAAGGATATTTGTGTGCTCGTATTAGCAATTTTTTTTCCCTTCTTAATTCCCTGAGTAGAAATTGTTGAAAAAAATGCTATACAACAATAAATTTAACCAAATAAAAAACAAATTTTGGGTACAATAAGCTGGAAAACAAGTGACTTCCCAAAGTTTAGCAGTAGCGGGTATATAGAAGGAAGCAAAAATATACAACTCTTGTTCCTTAAAACAATACCCAATACTAAAGAAAGGTTCTTTTTAAAATGAATCTTATAAATTCTTACTCTATCAAGACGTCTTTATATTAAAGTTAGGCCTCCAAACTCCAAATAACTCAGGCTTGGAGCATTTGGGGGAGTATTGAAGTTAGATGAACACCCTCCAAAGAGTCCAAACATTAGATTGGAATCTAATATACTACGACGTATCTAATTCTTCAATGTGTTAAAATATCAAAACAAAATCAATCATTAGTTTGGAATCTAATATACTATAATGTATCTAAATCTTCAATAATAACTTACAATCTAGTCTAATACAATCAATTATTTGAAATTCTATAAAAAATAAAAAAGTTGTTTCTTCCGTCCTTGTTCTCTCTACTTCCTATTTTAGGTTCCTTCCATAAAAAGGTTTAAGCCTAGAAATTTTCTAAAATAATAATTTAATCTCCTTCCCCTACAAACAGATTCTCGATTTAGTTTCATCGACTTCATCCCAGTTTCGCAGACCTTTTCTCCGGAGGAGGTGCATACTCCTTGCTACAATGATTAGTTGATGAACAACACTCATCTCGACAACAATAAGAATCCGATGTGCTATTTTTTCCAATATTTTATATCTGTATTGTGAAGATACTTTCTATCCATGGTGAGAGCTTCTTCTTCTTCTTCTTCTTCTTCTTCTTCTTCTTTTTGTTCAAGTAACACATTTTTTTTACTGTATCCTATTCCTAGCAAAAATCAAATTGGCCGTGATCATAAATTTTCAGTAATTATTCTATAACACAGTCTTTAATATTCCTAACGAAAGTTTTAATCTTGTCATAAATTTCTTGTGCTTATTTTTTGTATAAATTGCACTAAACACAACTTCTTTCTGAAACTTTGAAGAAAAAAAAATTATATTTACTAGTGTGTTGTCTAAAGTTTCGATCGAGTTCTTTAGACTGACTATATCAACCGAAACTAGGGTTTTGAGGACGAACAATGTAATAATAGAATGTTACCATTGGGACCGAGCGACGTGCGGGTGATGACGGAGAGCTGCTTGCAGGCGTCGACGTTCTTGAGCACGGCCCCATTGAAGCCGGGGATGTGCTTGTGCCCCTCCTTCAGCATCGACTGGATCCCGTACGGCTGCATCGAGAACCCCACCATTGTCGATCGATCTGTCGGGAATGATTGAAGTTTATAAAAAAAATTATGATAAATAAAATAATTTTATTTTCTACTTTTACTGAAGTTGCAAATAATGAATTATAAGGGACTATAATGCAAAAAAAAAAATCTAAAATGCATTTCCAAATTTTAGTTTTTTATTATTTTTTTACTAAAAGTACGTGCATTTTCAAGAAATAATTTTTTAAAAAAAACACATATGATGTACGTTTCTAATTAAATGAGTAAAAATTAACAATATTTTTTAAAATTTTCTTCTCTTTTCTTTTTTTTTTCTTTTCTTTTTAAAGAATTTAAAATTTTTGAAAACGCACATAGTACGTGCGGCTTCCGATTTAAAATAAAAAAGAATTTGAAAATTTTGAAAACGCACGTAGTACGTGAGGCTTTCGATTTTTTTTTTTTTTTTTTTACATGTTCTTTTCTTTTTTTCCCAAAAAAAATTTGAAAAAGCACGTAGTACATGCGGCTTCAGATTTTTTAAAAAAAATTTAACGCGTTCTTTTCTGAATAAAAATAAAAATAAAAAAATTATGGAGAATGCATGTACTAGGTGCGTTTTCGTTTGTTTAATTACTATTTTTAATACGTGAGGGAGAACGCATGTACTAGGTGTGTTCTTGTTCTTTTTTTGAAATTTCTCCAAACTATGTCCTCTACTATTAATTTTGTTAAACTTTAGTTCTCTGTGAAATTTTTTCTATAATTTTATCAAAAGTCTGTGT
This sequence comes from Iris macrosiphon, assembly GCA_036927795.1. Lineage (NCBI taxonomy): Eukaryota > Viridiplantae > Streptophyta > Magnoliopsida > Asparagales > Iridaceae > Iris > Iris macrosiphon. The sequence continues at coordinate 203,883,393 of JAYESA010000007.1, read as the reverse complement.
TTGGGTGGAGCATTGGCGATTTGAAACAAATATTTTTGGACCGAACTCGAGTGACTCTTGTAGTTACCGAGGAGAGGTATAAGACTCCGGCTGGGTGGCAGAAGATCAGTGGATCGAGTCACGGGGGCGTTCCTTTCATTTATAAATGGTGGGAGTTAGGGGACAGTGGACCCAAAAACACATGCAATATAGTGTACACAAAGTTTTAAACGTTACGTCGGATCCCAAGTATTATGTCCGAAATTCAAAAAAAAAAAAGAAAAAAGAAAATTGATCTCTCCGTGCATCTAATTCGGTTATATAAAGTTTAACTCTATTTGACTTTTTTATTTCCCTCTAAATCCAACATTGCATGGGCTCGGCCCAATTAGATAGTATTAGCTACAGCTTCCCAACGGAACATATATCTACCTCAAGTCCTAACTGAAGCCCATGCAAAATATTGTTGAATATTTTATTATATTTTGTATTTCATATACTGTACCTAAATGAAGTGTTTATAGACAGTTGATAGTCATCACGAATTCATTCTATACATACAAAGTTGGTTGTTAATAAGATACACGACATTTATTTATAACTGTAAGTTTGAATTTTTTAACTCTACAAAAGGTGATAACATATATCTGAGGCTGAAAAAACGGCTCAATATTGAACTTTTTGAATCATTTGTAAATACTCTACTAACTATTATTTTAAAAAATAACTAATTATTTAACTACCTAATATTATTTATTTACAATTAAACAAATCTAAATCAAGTAGTTAAGATGTGAGTATTTTTCTTGGTTGTTTGAGTTCAATTCCTAGAAACGACAGTATTTATAATAATTTCATATTTAAATTTTTGTAAAAAAAAAAAAAAAAAAAAAAATTATGCACGTGCAATGCACGTACACGTTACTGATAATTATATAATTATATTGTTAAATTAATCACAAGCACATACAATATGACACTTTTTTGCTCGAATCTATTCAACTTCGTAAAAGAAAATGGATATCGAAATTCTTTTAATAAAAAGTGGATTTCTTAAAGAACTTATTGTAGAATATCATCATAGTTAAGACATGAATACTAGATTCTTGAGCTTCTCTACGTATATCTATACTACTATATAATATGAAAAGTTAAAGTTTCATCGTGAAAGTTTGGATTTCAATGTTCTTACTAATGTATACTAATTAAAATTGTTCATTAAATTTAACATAAGTAGTTATGTAATTACGTATAAAAAAAATTTTAAGTGAGTGTTGTTTGCTCTTTCTAAAAGACTTATGTTTGCTTTTCTCCAATAGTAAAAACTTAGGAGGACTATTGTTTGTCCTTTTACAAATAATATGAAATACGTGTGCAATGCACATAAATATATACAGTATTTGTAAACTCAATACCCCTTTCTTTAGTTTCCTGAGACATTAAACCAAATTGAAGTTATTGGCATTATTAAACCAAAGTTAACTCCTTTCAGCATTTGGGCATCCTTAGCTCTTCATTCCTGGTCTTGGTTGTTTCTCAAAGGAAGTTGGGCTAGTCTTGTTTTTAACCCAATAACTTAGAAAATAAGGTCCGTTTTATCCAAGGACCTATCCGCACACCATGGTTTTTATCTAAGGACCTATTCTCAAATAGAGGGATGGCAATTTCTTTCGAATCTGTCGGAGATTTTTTTTTGGTTAGGAATGAATTTGAAAATTTTAAAAGGAGGACGGGACGGGGATAGTTATATAAAATAAAATAAAAATTCGATCAAGTTCGGAGACGGATATGGATATAGTACTCCCCGGGTCGGTAAATTTTCACTCCGATTACTTATACCCATATATGTTTCTTGTATGGAACTATAGACCTCTATTTAGAATATGTTTTTATGGGATAAACATTCTCTTTTTTGTTGTTTTGTATTTTAGACTTTTATTTAGTACTTATATTTTTTTGTTAGATTAATATTTTTTTTTTGTATTGTATCATTTTCTCTATCTAGTAAATTTTGTTGTTTTTACGAAAACCATATTTTATTAACATGTCTTGTATATTTTTCTGGAAATAAAAATAATTTTTTTAAGCTGATAACGAACAAGAAAAAAAAATTGTTAATGAAGGAAAAACTCTGCCTCGAAAGTATTAAGGGGACGGGGACGGAGACGGGGGCGAGGAGTGCATTGTTTAACAAGGACGAGATGGAGGTAAAAAATTGAAACCGAATGGGAATTCAAACACTATTCGAGAATGGGGGATGGAGGGTTTGGTCTCCGTGTTGGGTATTCACAGATACCACTTTACGGGGATGGAGATAGCTTGTCCTTTTAACAAGGAGGCTAGTTTGATTAGAAGTTTAGCTTATCCGATAAACACGGAGGCTATGATTCCAACTTTGTAGAATACAAAGATAACACAAAAAAAAATTTTGATTTTAGGGGCTGAATAGAATCACTTTGTTTCTTTGCTTGCTTGAATTTTTTTCATCCACATTACATTAACCATTTGCTTACATAGCTATATATATAGGGCTCAAGATACATCAAGAGCAATGAACATGACTCTTAGTTTTTCTAAATACATTCATGCATGCAACAATGAACTTGATTATTCCTAGATTCATTCATGCATAGATTCATCTAGACATGCAAAAATAAATTTGGTTTACATTTCCAACAATGCCTCCCGTAAACCAAATTTGCTTTTGACTCCTAAAGCTTCAATATTTCTTCTGAATACTTGTCCTCCTAGAGGTTTTGTAAATACATCTGCAAGTTGATCTTCAGTTCTGCAATATTCAATGTTGATTTCACCTTCATGAACAAGTTCTCATAGGAAGTGAAATCGCATGCGAATATATTTTGTCCTTCCATGTAGGACTGGATCCTTTGAGACAGAGATAGCTGATTTGTTGTCACAACAAATTATTGTTGGTCCTTTTTGCTTGAACTTCATGCTTTCTAAAATACCTTTTAGCCAAATACTTTGACATGTTGTAGAAGATGCAACAATATACTCTGCTTCTGTGGTAGAAAGTGTCACAATTGGTTGCTTCTTTGAACTCCATGAAATTGCTCCGCTGCCAAGGTTGAAGACATAACCAGAAGTGCTTCGAGAATCATCAATACTTTCTCCCAAATCACTGTCAGTAAAACCGACAAGTTTGACAGGAATATTAGCTTGATAGTAAATGCCATAGTCAGTAGTTCCCTTGACATATCGTAATATTCTTTTTGCCCTTTTCCAGTGATTTGAATAAGGCTTCTCCATGAACCGGCTCACCAGACTTACTGCATACACAATGTCTGCTCTTGTGGCAGTCAAATACGTCAAATTTTCTACTAAGTTTCGGAATATAGTGGAATTAACAAGCTTGCCTTCACCATCTTTACTTAATTTCATTCCAAGTAAGCATGGAGATGAGACAGGATTTGCATTCTCCATATTAAACTTCTTTAAAATTTCTTTTGCATAGCTTTCTTGTGAAATGAAGATACCTTTCTTGGATTGATGAGCCTCAATTCCAAGGAAATGATGTAGTTCTCCCAAGTCAGTCATTTCAAATTCTTTCATCATGGAAAGCTTAAATTCCCTCAGCATTTCCATATTGTTTCCTGTGAAGATAAGATCATCAACATAAAGACTTACTATAATAAAGCTTCCATCTGGTCTTTCTTTGGTGTAAAGAGTATGCTCATATGGATATTTATGAAATCTATGCTTCTCAAAGTATAAGTTGATACGACTGTACCAAGCTCTTGGAGATTGTTTAAGGCCATATAAAGCTTTCTTCAATTTGTAGACTTTGTCTTCTTCTCATTTCTTCACAAAGCCAAGAGGTTGCTCAAGATAAATCTCTTCTTCAAGGATGCCATTTAAGAATGCGGACTTCACATCCATTTGAAATATTTTTCAACTGTTTTGAGCTGCAAGAGATACCATTAGTCTAAGAGTTTCAATTCTGGAAACAGGTACAAAAACTTCTGTGTAGTCTTCTTCTTCCTTCTGCTTGTATCCTTTTGCTACGAGCCTTGCTTTGTACTTGTTGGTTGAGCCATCAGGATTCTTCTTGATTTTGTACACCCATTTTACACCAATGTGAATCTTATTTGGTGGAAGATCTGTGAGCTCCCACGTAGTATTCTTCTCAATAGACTTTATCTCCTCCTGCATTGCTTGCCTCCAAGTTTTTTTCCTTATTTGCATCTTCAAATAAAATTGGATCTTCTCCTGCAAAGAAAGCAAAATAGACAGTATCATTTGATTCAACTTGCTCAAATACAATTCTTGTATACTTTTCATTTTTCTAGAAGGACTTTGATGCACATCTTCTCTTGGTAAAGTTGGATATGCAGTTTCATTTTGAAAGTCAACTTCTTCATCTTTTTGTATGAGAGTATGAGTTGTACTTGTATCACCTTCATAGGGTGAAGCTTCGTCAAATCGAATATCTCGACTGATTATTATCTTCTTTGTTGCTGGATTGTATAACTTATAGGTTTTGCTTCTTTCACTATAGCCAACAAATATACACTTTTCTGCCTTGTCATCAAGCTTGGACCTTATAGCATCAGGAATGTGTGCATAGGTAGTACTTCCAAAGATTCTTAAGTGTTGAACATTTGGCTTCAATTCGTACCATGCTTCATGAGGTGTGATATTCTGTAGACACTTTGTTGGTGATCTGTTTATCAAGTAAACAGCACAAGAAACAGCTTCGGCCCATGGAGCTTTGTCCAGTTTTTTTCTACTGAGCATGCACATCACCATGTCCATAATGGTGTGGTTCTTTCTTTCACAAACACCATTTTGCTGTGGTGTATATCTGGCAGTTAGTTGATGCTTTATTCCATGATCTCTACAAAATCTTTCAAATTCATTTGGAAGATATTCACCACCACGATCAGTTCTTAATGTTTGAATATGAAGCCCGAAATTTTTTTTAACTTCAGCTTTGAAATCTTTAAAGGCTTGGAAAGCATCAGATTTTTCTTTGAGCAAATAAATCCATAATTTTCTTGAGTAATCATCAATGAAGGAGATGAAATATCGATTACCTCCATGAGATATAACTTGCATTTGTCTACATAAATCTGAATGAACAAGTTGAAGTGGCTTCTTGGCTCGCCATGTGGACTGCAATGGGAATGCAGATCTATAAAGCTTCCCGATTTGACAATCTTGACAGACATCATCAGAGGAATAGATTTGGGGCAGCCCTTTGACCATCTTCTTTGTCACTAATTGCTTCAAGCTTCCATAATTCAAATGATCAAACCTGTCATGCCATAGTTTGGAGCTTCCACTATCAACACTACTGAAACATGACAAGTTAGTGGATTGTAGTGTTAGGAAAAACAGATTATTTTTTGCGATAGCAAATTTTGCAACAAGTTGACCGTTCTTTGACAAGAAACAAGCATTGCTTCGAAAATGAATATCAAACCCTTTTCTTAAGAGATGATCGGCACTTAGGAGATTGCTTTTTAGTCCTGGGATGTAGTATACATCTTTCATCTTCTCGATACCTCCAGATTTTGTTTTGAAAGTTATTTCACCAACTCCTTCTATTTTGTATTCTCTGTCATCACCAATCTTCACTTGGCCACGGTCAGATTTTGTTAAGTTTGTAAATAAATTTTTATTTTCTGTCATATGCTTGCTAGCACCACTATCAAGATACTACAAATTATCCAAGTTATCACCATGATAAGCAAGAAACAAAGTATCTTGATGGTTACTTTGTGCTTCATGTACGTAATCCGCTTCTTTTTTCTTGTCATCCTCTTGCTTATACCAACATTCATTGATTGTGTGACCTGGTTTGTGGCAATGGTAGCATTCAATGTAGCCACGACCTCTTCCTCTTTGATGACCACGACCTCTTCCTCTTTGTGATCCTCTTTGTGGGTATCTGGAGTTGGAATTTTCTTCTTCTTTATTTTGGTTATTGCTTGAATAACCCTTTCCTTTGTCATAAAAATTTGAACTTTGCCCTCGAAAATTCTTGCCTCTTCCGCATCCGCGGTTCTGAGAAGAACCACGGCCTCCCGTAGACATGACATTGGATTTGAGAGCTTGATCAGGCTGAAAAGAGACTTTGCGGACATCTTTTGTTAATCCGAAATTCATGAGCTTCTAATCTTCCTTGTAAACTTTCCAAAGACAGAGATGCAAGATCTTTAGTTTCTTCAATGGCAACTACAACATGATCATATTTGCTTGGTAGACTTCGAAGAATTTTTTCAACAACTTTTTGAGTTTCTAAAATTTCTCCATTTGAACTCATTTGATTCATAATAGAGTTCACTTTAGTAAAATATTCTTCAATCTTTTCATCATCTTTTATTTCTAGCTTCTCAAATTCAACCCTTAGAGCTTGCAAGCGTATTTTTTTTACTTGATCTTGGCCAGAATATGCTATCTCAAGAGTTGTCCACGTCTCCTAGGAGCTTTTTGCCTTGGATATTCTCTCATAGACTGGAATTTCAATTGCTTAATAGATTTGGAAGAACGCCTTCTTGTCTTTTTTTCTCTTTTCCTTCAACACTTTTTTTTGTGCTTCGGATAGTTGACCTTCATTTGTTGGTTGTTCTACTCCTTCTTCAACGGCACTCCATAGATCTTGAGATTCAAGACATAGCTTCATGAGATTGCTCCAATAATCATATTTTTCTCCATTGAAGCGAGGCACAAAAGAGACAAGGTTGCTGTTTGGGGTGGACATTTTTTTTTTTTATTTTTTTTTTTATTTTTATTTTTTTTTTTTAGGCTCTGATACCAATTGTTGGGTATTCACAGATACCACTTTACGGGGATAGAGATAACTTGTCCTCTTAACAAGGAGGCTAGTTTGATTGGAAGTTTAGCTTATCCGATAAACACGGAGGCTATGATTCCAACTTTGTAGAATACAAAGATAACACAAAAAAAATATTTGATTTTAGGGACTGAATAGAATCACTTTGTTTCTTTGCTTGCTTGAATTTTTTTCCATCCACATTACATTAACCATTTGCTTACATAGCTATATATATAGGGCTCAAGATACATCAAGAGCAATGAACATGACTCTTAGTTTTCCTAAATACATTCATGCATGCAACAATGAACTTGATTATTCCTAGATTCATTCATGCATAAATTCATCTAGATATGCAAAAATAAATTTGATTTACATTTCCAACACTCCGGCCCCTACCATATCCAACTAGATTATCAGAGAAGTGGTGCAGGTAGGCCTTGCTGCACGGTTAGGACGACAACACATATTGATCCAGTTAGCGTCGCAAGTAATGCCTGTAATGGAGAGCTAGCTGAGCTGGTAGGCCACAGCTGCGCGCGCGCGCGCGCTCGGGACGACAACACACAAATCCCTTTAGCATTGTTTTCACTTTTGTACTCCTATACATTGTTATGAGCATCACCACCACTATCACTTGAGCACCTCTTAGCTAGAGCTCACTACACTACTACAGTGTTCATATCAGCATTTGATCAGTGGCCCATCATCTGTCTCCACGTGACAAAAGCAAGAATAACTGTATTATTCAATTGTTCATCCTCGGAAGCAGAACTTTTTATTTTTTGCCACGTCGGCACGGACCGACGGGAAGGATGCAGAAGACACGCAGGTAGTGGGGGAAGGTGGAGGATCGATAAGGCTACTACTTGAGATCCCCATTGTAGTGCTCTTCCCCCATCTATTTTCCGACGATGACTCTTTTCGTCACTGTTTCAACGGATTCTTTCGGGTATGGTCAGGACGCGGAGGGGGTTGGCAATGGGACTGACACTGATCGATCATGTGGTGGCGGTGGCAGTGGCAGTGGCAGTGGCGGATCCACATGGTGTTTCTTAGCATTGCACGGACACGATTCATATACTTATCAGGATGGTCATGCATATGTGGATATGGATATGGATACAAACTTGTGGTAGAACACTGGGCATTATTTTCCGCGTTCTTCGTGCAAAAGAGATCCGGTACCATCAGTGTGCACCATGGGACGCCACTGGGTCGACATCGGCACCGCCCCAGTATCCACATCCTGCCTAATCACCACATGGTCCAGCCGACCGAAACTCAAATTAAATTTCTCGTCGGAAAAACTTTGATTTCTGTTTTTGTACATTCACCATTCCACTACCTATAGAAAAGCCTCAAATCCTTCCTTTCTTCAAGCTTTGTCCTATGAGAAGGAGCGCAATCATTGCGCACAGTTGGGATTTGGCAGACATTTTCTCGAAAAGAAAAGGAAAGCGTGCGTCGTCAGGATATCCTTTTCTTTTCTAACTGTCAATGCCGATTTGGTAAGGAAATTCCGAGAGATTGTTGAGTAGTAGTTTGTCCAGAGAAGTTGTGGCCAGCTCCTTTTGCCTTTTGCCAAGTTCTGCTATATATTCTGTGTTGTCACGGCCCGTAACTTCCATCATCCTTAGTTGATGACGTGGCAGTTAAAAAATTTGACAGTTTTAAATTATATGTACTGTCAAAAGTTTTACAGTCCTACATATTTACAAGGCTGTCAAAAAAATTTACTAACAGTCCTAAAAAAAAAAAAATTTGGATAATCCCGAATAACTTTTTTAGTGTCCCTAAAAAATCTCTTAAAAGTTGTATCTTGAGATTCAAAAAAAAAAGAAAAAGAATAAGGTAACTATAGAATGAGTTGGGTTTATATGAGAATAGTAGAAAATGATAAATTGACATATGTTCCCAAAGATTGTGCGGTCAAAAATTAATGTAGAAAAAAAATTGTAAAATCTAGAATTTAGAAATTGAGACCCCAAACTGGGGGTTACTATTCTACAAAATGAGTTGCTACATTCTGAATTTAGAAATTATCATGCTTGTCACGCCCCAGTCCCAAAAATGACGAGGGACTAGAGAAGCGTGGCAATGGCCAGCAGCACGCACCGATGGACAACCCAATTTAATGGATCCATCAGGGCATGCTTAAGCTGTAGTCTAGCAATTTATAGAGCAAATAAAGGTCACAGACTAATCTATCTCATCCACAACAGATAACCACAGAATAGATGCCAGAAATGATGCAATGGAAATAAATATGCAATATCAAATAAGGTTATCTCGGGAAACAAATCCGAGAATTATTCTGTTACATTTAATGCAAATAGACAGGAAATAAATGAACTGGAAATAGAAACAGAAACGGAAATAACTGACTATATACAGCCAATGCTCAGGAGAAGTCCTCTGGTGCGAGCTCGTCTTCAGTTCCTGGTACAGCTCCTGGAAGTGCTCCGGTACGGGGTATCTCTGGATGGATCGCTTCAGCTATACCTGGGGACATCATCCATTCCAGGTCCTCAGGGGACATAACAAGGTACAGAAAATACAAGCCAAAACATAAGCAGTGCAAAAATAAAGGAGACAGCAGGGTGAACTATGTAACCAGCTAAGTGATAAATGCAAGTTGAGAGCATCACTAGAACTCAGGCTGAGACCGCTACAAGCTCTGTGTCGGGGAGCCGGTAGCAGTAATAACACGTAAAGGGTCTAGCTCTGCTGGAGAGTCTACGACCTCACACTAATAATATATATATATAAAAACAGCCTGTAGCCTGTGTGTCTCTCCCCACCCAATGTAATCCACGTCTCATGTCCATGACACGCAAGATCATAACTAATGCAGCAGTCATATAATGTCTAGGAATAAACTGTCCATGTCATACCTGTATCCTATGCAGAATCATCGTGAATATCTCAAGAAGATTCTATCCATGATAGTGTCAAGTGTCCTGGGTTTTGTTGTACTTGATAGGACAAGTACCAAGAGTAAGGGTATCGAATATCCATCTCTAAATGACGTACCCAACACCGCGTACGGTGTTGGCACCCGACTATGATCGGACACTCGGTACGTCACACGTTTTCTAGGTTAAGCAGTTAAAACAAGTTATAACTAAAACAAGAAAATATGCAACAAGACTGTAAAGTTGGCAAGGTATACTTGCCCTCTGATATATAACTAAACCAAGGAATATTTAGCAACGACTGCAAGTTTGGCGAGGTACACTTGCCTGTGGTTCCGGCTCGGTTTGCAGTTCTGACTTCAGTTGAATTTGCAGGCGGTACTCCGGTTGCTGAAACAAACATCACCATCAGATTCAGAAAATATCAATCAGCTAGAAACGCCTGTCCTTGGGTCCAATTTGGAGACAAGGACAGAAACGGCAGTTTCGGGCCAAAACGGGGTCCACCGGTGGGCCCGCTTTGCACCGAAAAATGCGTCAGGGTCAACGGTCTCCAAATTCATCAAACTTAGTGTCAACAGGTCAGAAACGCTGATACGAACCCAACGGAACTTTCAGAATTGAATTCCGATGAGCCGTTCACAAAATCGCCCGTCGAGCGGGGCCTATGGGGCCCACGACACGCGATTTCGTCAACGTTCTCAGAATCGAACCAAACTTGACCCACAGGACCAGCGTATTGCTACGAGTCCGATGGCGCAAGTTTCGTCTCGATCCGACGTGTGTACACAAAGTTAGGATAAATTGCAGAAAGTACGGATACGGGGCGATGTCCGCGGATACGCGTTGATTCCGGTGTGCACGCACACCCGAATCAGCTTCCGCAAAATCCCACACGTCCGTATCGACGACGCGCACGAGTCTGTGAAGACCGCGCGCGACCAAGTCGTCCCGTTTGGCGAGGCGTACTCGGTTCCGGGGTGAAACAGGGTCTGGTTTTTCCTGTTTTTGGATCGCGGTGTGCGATCACCACAGGACGCGATGCCCCGAACAGTTTGTCCGGACACCGAGAGGGTCATACAGGCTTCGCAACGCAATTTGCGGAATCGAAAACGGAGCTACGAGCAAAAAGTTACACGTACCTGAAGGGACCCGAAAAACCGGGGCAAAACCGTGTCCGACACGACACAGGACACTGTGTCCTGTGTCCGACACAGTTAAAGGAATTAGGGTTAGGGTTTGGCTTGCCGGCGGCTGGGACGGTGGCTGGGCGGCCGGCGGCTGAGGCAACGGCGGAGGGGGCCGGAGGCGACCGGGGAGGGGACGGCCGGGGCTCGCGGCGGCGCTGGGGGCGGCGCGGCGGCGCGGGGACGGCTCGAGCTGCTGCTGTGCTCGCTGCGGCTGCCGGCGGCGCTCGCCGGAGGAGAAGAGGAGGGGAGGAAGAGGGCGGCTGCAGCGGCGGCGTCCGGCGGGCTGGGCGGCGGCCAGTGGTGGCTGTCCGGTGGTGGCGGAGAGGAGTCGGGGGATCGAAGGAGGAGGGAGGGCTTTATAAAGGGGTGGCCGGAGCTGTCGGCCGAGGATGGCGGGAAGGTGGCGGTGGACGTGGGGCGTGGGCGGCCGGAGCGGGCGGAGGACGCGGCGGATCCGGCGGAGGAATCGGGGCAGAGGCGTGGGTGAAGGCGGGTCGACGGGTCGGGCGGCGGCGGATCCGACCCGACCCGCTGGGCGGGGTCTGGGCCGGGTTGGGCCTGGGTCTGTTGGGCCGGGCTGGGCCGGCCCAACGGCTGGGTTTATATTTATATTTTTTTTTAAAAAAATAATAATAATTATAATAATAAATAATAATAATAAATAATTAAATAATTAAATAATTAAATAAATAGTTTTTAGGTATTTAAAAATAGGTCCGGGGTCCGATAAATTCCAGAAAAATTGCCCTAAGTCCAGTTTTTCATTTTACATCCAAAAATATTATTTTCATAATATTTTAATACTGTTTATTATTAATTAAAAATCATTGAATAATTAAAACCCTGTTTTTAATTTACAGAAAATTCCCAGAAAATTCCAGAAAATTGTGAAAATTCCAAGTTTTAAAATTTTGAAAAATCAGGGGGTTTACAATCTACCCCCCTTAAGAGGATTGCGTCCTCGCAATCAAAGAGTAACCGGTCAGCAGAGATGACACGGTATCGTTCGAAACACATCACAAGATACTTAGGGAAATACCGTTTCCCTAAAAATGAAAGTTATGCACTTTCCCGAGAAAATCTAGTTAAAGCAAGAAAATTACAACTTTTATAAAAACCAGGTTATTATTAACAAGTTGCAAATTACTAGGTTGGGGCTGAGGTCACGAACCAATAGGCACGAGCTACAACAAGACCAAAAACGGATAACTACAAATCACTTACGCGCATCGGCTACTCCAAGAGTCTGCGCGTTCTCCACTGTCGTCGCTGGAGCTTGTCCTCGTCCTTGCAGTTGCTTCCTCTGCTGCTGTTGAGTCTGCTGGAAGAGTGTTGCCTGGGTTACCAAGGGTGGCCTCGGTATTGGTGAAGCTTGCAGTATTAGAGAGGCTGACCGTGGTGCTGGTAACACTTGCTGGTTACCTGTTGGTACCCTGTCTCGACGCTCAGGGCATTCTTTGAATGAATGCTGACTGGATCCGCAAGCTATGCATAATCTCTTCTTTCGTCTGCACTCGTCCTCAGTGTGGCCTCGCCGGTGACAATATGGACAGACAGGTATTGCCTGTGGAGATGCTTCTGGTGGCTGGTGTAGGTGAGACTCCCTTGCAATTTCTGCCTGCGGTGCTCCAGCTGGTGCTGATGTGGCGGGTTGAAGATTCGTCAATGCTTTCTCTCGATGCTGGGGACAATCCTTGGCCAAGTGTTCATTGGTTCCGCAAATTAAGCATAATCCTAACTTACGTCTGCACCTGCTCTCAATGTGGCCTTGCTTGTGACAGTGTAGACAAGTGGGTAGTACTTTCGGAGATGCTTCGGGTGGCTGGTGCACGTGAGGCTCCTTTGAAGGTTCTTCCTGTGGTGCTGGTGTTGATATGGTTGGTTGGTGAATCATCACTGCTTTCTCTCGACGTTCGGGGCAATCCCTTGCCGAATGCTTCTTGGATCCACAAGCTAGACATTGTCCCAGTCTGCGTCGGCATTCCTTAGCAAGGTGGCCTACCTTGCCACAGTAGTGACAAGTAGGAAGGAAGAAGGCTCCTGATGCTGCCCTTGGTAGTGGATTTATCTGTGGTCGTTTTGCAGCTCTTTCCTGTTGTGCTTGGTCTGTTGCTGACGCATACGGCCGCTTCTGGCTGGACTCGATCCTTGTGGTGCACTCCACGGGTCTTGCTGCAGTAAGGACGTCCTCATCGAAGGCGGTTGCATTTGAACTGTTTGGCCTCCGTGACTCCGAGCTAGTTCTGTCGATGGAGTTCTCCGATTGGTTTTGTTGAGCTTCTTGTTGCACCCTTTGATAGGCTTGCATCATTATGTAGAACATGCGGAACATCTGCTGTTCATCCATAGGTGGTCCCAGTGGGAAGGAAGGCATCAGTGGAGCAGGCTGCATCGAGGGTGGTACGATATCTTGATGGATTGTTGAGGCAGGCTGACTTGCTTGACTGCCTTGTGATGATTGGCCTTCACCGACTGGTATCACATCGTCTTCTTGGGTAACCACAACGGGTTGTGGTATTTCTTCATGAGCCTCGTGGCTGGCTTGTGGGTCCATTTCCCTGTATCCAAAATAAACGATAAGAGGCGCACATGAATCAAGGCAGGATGCAAGTCAATAAACTAATTCGAATACGATACAGATATCAAAAACGATTCAAGCAAGTGGATGAGATCCTAAAACTTATCCTAGCTTTATTGCAGGCCTGTTCGGTCCCTGAGTTGAAACCGAACAAATTAGTCGTGGACCTGCATGGGCCACCACAAAAACCATGTCACGCCCCAGTCCCAAAAATGACGAGGGACTAGAGAAGCGTGGCAATGGCCAGCAGCACGCACCGATGGACAACCCAATTTAATGGATCCATCAGGGCATGCTTAAGCTGTAGTCTAGCAATTTATAGAGCAAATAAAGGTCACAGACTAATCTATCTCATCCACAACAGATAACCACATAATAGATGCCAGAAATGATGCAATGGAAATAAATATGCAATATCAAATAAGGTTATCTCGGGAAACAAATCCGAGAATTATTCTGTTACATTTAATGCAAATAGACAGGAAATAAATGAACTGGAAATAGAAACAGAAACGGAAATAACTGACTATATACAGCCAATGCTCAGGAGAAGTCCTCTGGTGCGAGCTCGTCTTCAGTTCCTGGTACAGCTCCTGGAAGTGCTCCGGTACGGGGTATCTCTGGATGGATCGCTTCAGCTATACCTGGGGACATCATCCATTCCAGGTCCTCAGGGGACATAACAAGGTACAGAAAATACAAGCCAAAACATAAGCAGTGCAAAAATAAAGGAGACAGCAGGGTGAACTATGTAACCAGCTAAGTGATAAATGCAAGTTGAGAGCATCACTAGAACTCAGGCTGAGACCGCTACAAGCTCTGTGTCGGGGAGCCGGTAGCAGTAATAACACGTAAAGGGTCTAGCTCTGCTGGAGAGTCTACGACCTCACACTAATAATATATATATATAAAAACAGCCTGTAGCCTGTGTGTCTCTCCCCACCCAATGTAATCCACGTCTCATGTCCATGACACGCAAGATCATAACTAATGCAGCAGTCATATAATGTCTAGGAATAAACTGTCCATGTCATACCTGTATCCTATGCAGAATCATCGTGAATATCTCAAGAAGATTCTATCCATGATAGTGTCAAGTGTCCTGGGTTTTGTTGTACTTGATAGGACAAGTACCAAGAGTAAGGGTATCGAATATCCATCTCTAAATGACGTACCCAACACCGCGTACGGTGTTGGCACCCGACTATGATCGGACACTCGGTACGTCACACGTTTTCTAGGTTAAGCAGTTAAAACAAGTTATAACTAAAACAAGGAAATATGCAACAAGACTGTAAAGTTGGCAAGGTATACTTGCCCTCTGATATATAACTAAACCAAGGAATATTTAGCAACGACTGCAAGTTTGGCGAGGTACACTTGCCTGTGGTTCCGGCTCGGTTTGCAGTTCTGACTTCAGTTGAATTTGCAGGCGGTACTCCGGTTGCTGAAACAAACATCACCATCAGATTCAGAAAATATCAATCAGCTAGAAACGCCTGTCCTTGGGTCCAATTTGGAGACAAGGACAGAAACGGCAGTTTCGGGCCAAAACGGGGTCCACCGGTGGGCCCGCTTTGCACCGAAAAATGCGTCAGGGTCAACGGTCTCCAAATTCATCAAACTTAGTGTCAACAGGTCAGAAACGCTGATACGAACCCAACGGAACTTTCAGAATTGAATTCCGATGAGCCGTTCACAAAATCGCCCGTCGAGCGGGGCCTGTGGAGCCCACGACACGTGATTTCGTCAACGTTCTCAGAATCGAACCAAACTTGACCCACAGGACCAGCGTATTGCTACGAGTCCGATGGCGCAAGTTTCGTCTCGATCCGACGTGTGTACACAAAGTTAGGGTGAATTGCAGAAAGTACGGATACGGTGCGATGTCCGCGGATACGCGTTGATTCCGGTGTGCACGCACACCCGAATCAGCTTCCGCGAAATCCCACACGTCCGTATCGACGACGCGCACGAGTCTGTGAAGACCGCGCGCGACCAAGTCGTCCCGTTTGGCGGGGCGTACTCGGTTCTGGGGTGAAACAGGGTCTGGTTTTTCCTGTTTTTGGATCGCGGTGTGCGATCACCACAGGACGCGATGCCCCGAACAGTTTGTCCGGACACCGAGAGGGTCATACAGGCTTCGCAACGCAATTTGCGGAATCGAAAACGGAGCTACGAGCAAAAAGTTACACGTACCTGAAGGGACCCGAGAAACCGGGGCAAAACCGTGTCCGACACGACACAGGACACTGTGTCCTGTGTCCGACACAGTTGAAGGAATTAGGGTTAGGGTTTGGCTTGCCGGCGGCTGGGACGGTGGCTGGGCGGCCGGCGGCTGAGGCAACGGCGGAGGGGGCCGGAGGCGACCGGGGAGGGGACGGCCGGGGCTCGCGGCGGCGCTGGGGGCGGCGCGGCGGCGCGGGGACGGCTCGAGCTGCTGCTGTGCTCGCTGCGGCTGCCGGCGGCGCTCGCCGGAGGAGAAGAGGAGGGGAGGAAGAGGGCGGCTGCAGCGGCGGCGTCCGGCGGGCTGGGCGGCGGCCAGTGGTGGCTGTCCGGTGGTGGCGGAGAGGAGTCGGGGGATCGAAGGAGGAGGGAGGGCTTTATAAAGGGGTGGCCGGAGCTGTCGGCCGAGGATGGCGGGAAGGTGGCGGTGGACGTGGGGCGTGGGCGGCCGGAGCGGGCGGAGGACGCGGCGGATCCGGCGGAGGAATCGGGGCAGAGGCGTGGGTGAAGGCGGGTCGGCGGGTCGGGCGGCGGTGGATCCGACCCGACCCGCTGGGCGGGGTCTGGGCCGGGTTGGGCCTGGGTCTGTTGGGCCGGGCTGGGCCGGCCCAACGGCTGGGTTTATATTTATATATTTTTTTAAAAAAAAAATAATAATAATTATAATAATAAATAATAATAATAATAAATAATTAATAAATAATTAAATAATTAAATAATTAAATAATTAAATAAATAGTTTTTAGGCATTTAAAAATAGGTCCGGGGTCCGATAAATTCCAGAAAAATTGCCCTAAGTCCAGTTTTTCATTTTACATCCAAAAATATTATTTCCATAATATTTTAATACTGTTTATTATTAATTAAAAATCATTGAATAATTAAAACCCTGTTTTTAATTTACAGAAAATTCCCAGAAAATTCCAGAAAATTGTGAAAATTCCAAGTTTTAAAATTTTGAAAAATCAGGGGGTTTACAATGCTCAACCTTTAGCGCCTGGGGATGGATCGGACCTGAGAATCTAGAAATTGGAACTTGGAATGGGTTTTACTATTCTACCAAATTGGCTCCTACATTCTGAATCTATAATCTAGAAACTGGGATGGACCTTACTAATGATGCTCTTACTCCAAAGCTTGAACTCAACACTTTTTTGGTAGATGACTCCCACCTTAGTCGCTCTAACTAGAGGTGCTTGGGCATAAAAAAAAATTAGCACGACGCTCCACTACCTTATAATGGTAGATAAGTGAAATAATGTATTTAAAGAATAATTTTTCAGCAGAACATCAACTAATCATAGCAGTTTATTTTCGAGAATATGTTTATTATGAACAAATTTCTAAATATATGTGAGGAACCTTCTAAATATGTTAGTTTTTTGAAAATTTACTTTAGTAGCACATAGAATAAAAATAAAGATAGTAAAGTATTATAAACAATACTAAAAGAACAAAGTCAGATTCAAACGTAAATAAATCCATTGAAATTTTTATTATAATTGATTACAGTGATAACACATACTTTACTCGGAACCAACCCAATTAATGGATCACTTAACATAAACTGACAGGTGAATCATAATGGCCATATTCATATTAATCAACTAATTGGATTGATATTTTATATTTTTTCTATTCGTATTAATCCAATAATAAAAAAATAAAAATAAAATATTTATTTATTTTTGCATCGTCCATTCGGATCTTATGTTTCCATATTAGCCACTTGAAATATATATATATATATATCTCAAAATTTTATATATATATATATATATATATATATATATATATATATATATATATATATATATATATATTAATTTAAATATTCGGATATTTTATATTTTTTCTATTCGTATTAATCCTTGGGTTGATATATATATATATATATATATATATATATATATATATATATATATATATATATATATATTTCAAAATTTTTGCATCGTCCATTCGGATCTTATGTTTCCATATTAGCCACTTGAAATATATATATATATATATATATATATATATATATAATTTAAAAACACTACTAGCTAGTCATTGTTATTTGCAATATTTACCAAAAATAAAATTTACAAAGATAAGTGATGAAATTTCAATATTTGTCTTCGGATCCAATAAAGGAAGCTACTCGAGCAAGAACCGTAATTGAAACATGACATCACAACAAGCAATCCATGACGCTACGATGATGTAACTCTCGGCCCCCACCACCACACGCATGTTCATGTTTCAATCTGGTCCTTGCTAATATTGCTAGTGCCTTTGGGGTCCTACTCACAAAAGTTGTTCCACATGTATCTATTAAAATTTGTTTGCAAAAATTAATAATTACACATCCATGACAAAACTGACACTTGTGGTGCAAATGCAGCAGTGCAAACTATACCATCATTTCATCATCGACCACACAAGTGTATTGTAAGGACCTCCACCAATCAATTCAAAAGCTGTCCTCCCATGAAAACAAAAAAGAATTAAAATGTAAAGAAATTGGTAGACTTTTTTTGAGTATACTCGTCATAAGAAGAATCGCATAGCTTTTTCCCTTGAATTGAAGCATGATTGTTTGTCGAGCAGATCACATTTTGTCTAGCAGATCACACAAAACTAATATGGATTGAAAGGGAAAGGGGGAGTGGAAGGATGAATGGATCACTCTTGAGATGAATATAGTATGGAAGCATTGCATGTGATGGGAGAGTCCGCGTAGTACGGTTTCATATGCGCCATTCGACCACGGCGCATTGATACCGAACTACTCAAGTGCTCTAGCAAAAATGGAATACCAAAAGATCATAAAAATAAACGTTCTTATAACTTTGTAAAATTTAGGAAATCTTCGTAAAAATTATGACCTTCCTAAAATTTAGAAGAATTTTCTAAAATTTAGAAGGTTGAATATATTATTTTTCTATTCTCGCACTAGAATGGTTCTACTGAATCAAAGTGATTAACTAACATGGTAGCAGAGTTCCATCACCAATTCGACGGTGACTTCTCCTAACACTTTGTCACAATATAGACTTTATTGTTCATCTAAATTATTTGGATTATTTAATTTTATGGTCTTATATAATATTAAAAATTTGCGTTTATGTCTTCATATTGTCCAAAAGAGGGTTTGGGTCTCGTCCTTACGGTTGACTTAGATGACGTCTAAAATGTAAAATTTGAATATTATACGAGATTCTTGTTGGTGTTTTTTTGTCTTTGGACTAAGAAAAATAGTCCCACATTGGATACAACATCAAGTGTGTATCTCAATATAATATTTTGTATGAGTTGAGCTGTGCACATGGGGTGTAGTGAGGCACATGGGTGTCATGTGCGGGTATTTTCCTAGGAGGAAAAGTGATTAACTCCTTATGAAAGCATTTATGCTTTTTGTCATGCTCTTGAAATTATTTTCATAGGAGCTAAGCCCTTAGTGACTCAAACTCGGACTCAAGGGCCCAAAGTGGCACTTTATTGACGCACTTTGCACTTAACACGTCAGCGTCGTCGCATGACGCTTGTGCGCATTTGATGTGCTCATGCGCGACCGTATGCGCTGGATAGATTTAATCAGTTATGGAAAGATTGAGTCATTAATTTAAATTCGATATTTGTGGGATTTGAATTTAATTTATTCCAATCATGTAGGATTTAAATTAATCATGTGATATTTGAATTTAATTCATTCCAATCATGGATGATTTAAATTCAAATCAATCATATGAGATTTAAATTTAATTCATTTCAATCTTATGGGATATGAATTAAATTCATTCCAATCTTTTTGTAATTGATGGACGATCAGGATTACGATTAAGGATTCCTCTATATACTTATAAATACTCTCTTCAAACCCCATTTGAGGACTACTTCGAAAATTAGGAGAGGAAGAGAGTTGATGCTGGAGCCGTCATTAAAGTCCAGGAAGTTCGTGCGAGTCCAAGCAAGGAGGTGACATCGAGCGTTCCAGAAGTTCTACGTGAACTTACTGGTTCTTGGGAGCAGATCGTGTGGGACGAATCTTGCTTTGAGCAACGGTGATCTTCATCACCCCAGCAAGCAGATTTTCTGTAAACCCCCTGATTTTTCAAGATTTTCAAATTTGGAATTTACACAATTTTCTGGATTTTCTGGGATTTTTCTGTAATTTAAAAACAGGGTTTTAATATTTAAATGATTTTTAAATGATAATAAACAGTATTAAAATATTATGAAAATAATATTTTTGGGTGTAAAATGAAAAACTGGACTTAGGGTAATTTTTTGGGAATTTATCGGACCCCGGACCTATTTTAAAACAGCTAAAAAGTATTTAACTAATTATTTATTATTTATTATTATTATTATTATTTTTATTATTATTACCCGAGCCCGGCCCGGCCCATTGGGCCCAAACCGGGCCCAGCCCCAACCCGGCCCAGCCCCCGCCTAGCGGGTCGGGTCGGATCCTACAGACCCGCACCCGACCCGACCCGACTTCCCTACCCGTCTCCCCCGTCGCCCTGGTCCGCGTTCTCCGGCGCGTCAGCCGGCCTCCGCCCGCTCCGCTCGGCCACGAACCGCCCGCCCACGCCTCCACGTCCACCCCACGCCCCGTCCGTCTCGGCCCCCTCACCCCTGGCCACCCCTATTTAAACCCTCCCCCGTCCCTTGCCGTCGACCCCCACCACCACGACCACCGCCGACGCCCTGAGCCGCCTCTCCGCCACCGCCACCACCGGACAGCCACCGCTGCCCAGCGCCGCCGTGCCGTCTCAGCCACCCCGCCGCCTCCTTCTTCTCCTTCCTCCTCTTTCCCGTCGACGGCGCAGCAGCAGTAGCTTCCCGAGCCGCCTCCGGCCGCCCTGAGCCGCCGCCTCCACCGGTGAACGCCGCGCCGCCCTCCGCCGTAGAGCCCCCGGCCCCCTCCGCCTCAGCCCGGCCGCCCAGCGCCGCCCCTCGCCGGGAGAAACCCCTAACCCTAACCCTAATTTCTAATTTTCGTGTCGGACACAGGACACGTGTCCTGTGTCGTGTCGGACACGATTCTGACCCCGGTTTTCGGGTCCAGTTCAGGTGCGTGTATCTTCTTGCTCGTAGCTCTGTTTTCGATTCCGTAAATAGCGTTGTGAAGCCTGTATGACCCTCTCGGTGTCCGGATAAACCGCTCGGGGCATAGCGTCCTGTGGTGATCGCACACCGCGATCCAAAAACAGGAAAAACCAGACCATGTTTCACCCCGGAACTGAGTACGTCCCGCCAAACGGGACGACTTGGTCGCGTGCGGTCTTCACAGATTTGTGCGCGTCATCGATACGGACGTGTGGGATTTTGCGGAAGCTGATTCGGGTGTGCGTGCACACCGGAATCAACGCGTATCCGCGGACATCGCCCCGTATCCGACTTTTTTGCAATTTACCCTAACTTTGTGTACACACGTCGGATCGAAACGAAACTTGCGCCATCGGACTCGTAGCGATACGCTGGTCCTGTGACCCAAGTTTGGTTCGATTCTGAGAACGTTGACGAAATCGCGTGTCGTGGGCCCCATAGGGCCCCCTAGACGGGCGATTTTGTGATCGGCTCATCGGAATCCAATTCTAGAAGTTCCGTTGGGTTCGTATCATCGTTCCTGACTTGTTGACACTAAGTTTGGTAAATTTGGAGACCTTTGACCCGGACACATTTTTCGGTGCAAAGTGGGCCCACATGTGGATCCCGTTTTGATCTGAAACTGTCGTTTTTGCCCTTGTCTCCAAATTGGACTCAAGGATAGGCATTTCTAGCTGATTGATATTTTCTGGATCTGATGGTGATATTTGTTTCAGCAACCGGAGTACCGCCTGCAAATCCAACTGAAGTCAGAGCCGAAATCAGAGCCGGAACCACAGGCAAGTGTACCTCGCCAAAACTTGCAGTCTTGATAAATATTCCTTGGCTTATTTATACATCAGAAGGCAAGTGTACCTTGCCAAACCCTGCAGTCTGCTATTTATTTCCTTGGCTTAATTATGCATCAGTGGGCAAGTAGGGCTTGTCAATTCCCAGTAGTTCCTGTGATAATATTTTGCTGGATTTCTTGTGTAAAATTATATAAACTTGTTTTAACTGCTTAACCTAGGAAACGTGCGATGTACTTAGTATCCGATCATAGTCGGGTGCCAACACCGTACGCGATATTGTGTACGTCATTTAGAGTTGGACATTCGATACCCTTACTCTTGGTACTTGTCCTATCAAGTACCTCAGAGCCCAGGACACTTGACACTATTCATGAGACAGAATCCTCTTGAGACATTCATGGTGATTCTGTATAGGATACAGACTTTATGGCATTGACATTATGTTCCTAGATACTATATGACTTGTTGCATTAGACATGATCTTACGTGACATGGACATGGGGCCACATGGACATGGGACGTGTGATTACATTGGGTGGAGAGAGACACACAGGCTACAGGCTGATCATATATATATATATATATATATATATATATATATATATATATATATATATATATATATATATATATATATATATATATATATATCCCTATTATTGTGAGGCACAAGACTCTCGAGCAGAGCTTGGCCCTTTACGTGTTATTACTGCTACCGGCTCCCCGACACAGAGCTGGTAGTGGCTCAGCCTTAGTTCTAGTGATGCTCTCAACTTGCATTTATCACTTAGCTGGTTACATAGTTTACCCTGCTGTTTCATTTAATTCTGCTGCACTGCTTATATTTTGGCTTGTATTATTTGTACCTTGTTATGTCCCCTGAGGACCTGGAATGGACTATGTCCCCAGGTATAGCTGAAGAGATCCATCCAGAGATACCCCGTACCAGAGCACTTCCAGGAGCTGTACCAGGACCTGAAGACGAGCTCGCACCAGAGGACTTCTCCTGAGCATTGGTCGTATGTAGTCATTTATTTCTATTTCCAGTTGATTATTTTCTATCCATTTGCATCTGTTGTACCAGACATATTCTCGGATTGTTTCCCGAGATATTTATTGAGATTTGCTTATTTATTCTATTGCATTATTTCTGGCAGTTACTCTGTGTTTATCTGTGTGGATGAGAATAGATTAGTTTGTGACCTGTATCATTGATCTATTTTCTGTTAGACTACAGCTTAAGCATGCCCTGATGGATCCATTAAATTGGGTTGTCCATCGGTGCGTGCTGCTGGCCATTGCCGCGCATCCAGTCCCTCGGCATTTTGGGACTGGGGCGTGACATTTTCTTCTTCTCCTTTCTCTTCTCTTCTGCTAGTTATAATTTCGTTCTGTCCATCTGCAACTGCGAGTGCAAGGAAGAACGTGAAGTTTATTTTTATTTTGATTCTTTTGTAATCTTGAGAGCAAGTTGTAATCAGAATCTTTATATAGTTCTTCGTGGAAATCGAGAATAGTCAGTGTGAGAACTTTTGTGTGAACCTCTGATCTCGACCACGCGTTCTTCCATCTTTGGTTAAGCCTCGGGACTAATAATCTCAAAGCAAGATCCGAAGGAAGATGGGGATCATCCGTTCAAGTCTTCTGGACACAAGTTTTCACAAACTTGCGAAGATTAACGAAATTCACTTCGAACATTTGGATGAGGGAATGAGTCCTTTGTCAAATGTTGAAAGTGAGTTGTTGGAACCTACCATTCCCGAGGATGGAGGAGATAGCGTCTGAAGGACGCACATTCCAGTTGGAAGGAAGATTACAAGATGACCAATGATTGCAGAGTATGCGCACAAGGGGCAGACCTTGGTGCATGGCAGACCTTGGCGTATTGCAAGACTTGGCGCATGGCAGCGTATTGGAAGTCTTAGTGTCTTAGCGCATGGTAGAGCTGGGCGCATAGTGTCTCAATACGCATGATGGTCTCTGCACATGCAGGATGCACATAAAGGTTTATGCACATGGATTGGCGCATGGTGGCTTATGCGCATAGATTGACGCATGGTGGCTTATGCGCATGAATTAGTGCATGGTGGCTTATGCGCATGGATTGGCGCATGGTGGCCTATGCACATGAAGGTCACTTCCTATACAGGACTTGACGCATTGCTGAAATTAAAACTTGGAAGTAGAACCAATCTGAACGAATATAGCAAGGTATAACTAAACTTGGTTTCTTTGATTACTTAACTTGGTTGCTATGATTGCGCAGGTTAAGTCCTATGCCGTGGTTGCTGACCAATAAATAAAAACTGGTGCATCTAGCCATATGTGCTTTAGGAAGATCTCTTGATCAAGGTCGAATATTTCAGTAGTGAAGGTCTTGATGGCAAGCAAGGATCAAGCAGAGGATCTGTGAATTGGGACAATGGTTCTGAAATTCAAAAGTTACAGTCAAAGGAGTGCGTGTAGCAACGTACCAGTGATTACCAAGAACCTGATCTCAGAAAGTCTGTTGCAGACTTGAGGGTGAACATCCATGTTTGCCAGATGGTAATATCTTGGCAGGAGACATACTTTGGAATAAGGCGTTCAGTTTCAAATGGATGTTCGAGCTTCTACTTGTGACTGAAGTCTTATTGTAAGAGTTGTGGGACCCCAGACTAGGACATATACTTTGTACTGCCAGATGTCTAGTCTAGGGTTTATCTCCAAATATTGGGGTAAGGAGGTGGAGAAGTATAAGGTTTGGAGGTAGACAAAGATCACAAGAAATTCGTTCAAACAGGTAAATCGAAGTACAAATCTTCTGGAGTTGGTTCACTCAGATATCTATGACTTCAAGCAGTTCTCCACAAAGGCCAAGAGGAAGTACTTCATTACTTTCATCGACGACTACTCGAAGTACGTGTTCGTCTATCTGCTCAAGTTAAAAGATGAAGTATTCGAGAAGTTCAAGAAGTTTAGGGTCGAGGCTGAACTTCAAATGGAGCAATGACTCAAGAGACTCAGAAGTGATCGAGGTAGAGAGTACAGGTCTATTGAATTTGTATCGTTCTGCAAAGAACATATAATTATCAATGAGATAACTGCTCCGTATTCTTCTCAATCAAATGTAGTAGCTGAAAAAAATAGGACGTTGACAGAGATAATGAACTCAATATTGCTGACTACGGGTCTTTAAAACTACTTATGGGAGGAGCTGTGCTGACGGCTACGTTCATTCTGAATAGAGTGCTATACGCAACTTTCGATGTCACTCCTCAGGAACTCTGGTTCAGAGTCAACACCATTCGGGTGTGGGGGTGTCTGGCATCTGTGAATCTTTTGGAATTAAAGATTCAGAAGCTGGAATCGATGACTATGAAGATAATCTTTCAGGGTGATGCTGAGAAGAGTAATGCTCAAAGATTTCTTGATATCGAATCAAATTATATTATTGAATCTTACGACGCAGAACTCCTCGAAGATAAATTTGTAAGGCACAAGAACATTGTTATCGCAGATATTCTAAAAAATAGTGTGGGTGCAAAGGAGGATGAAGCTTCCAACAAAGATGTAGTCCAAGAAGAAGTTATCATCCCAACGACAACGATCGAACCAGAACTCGCAGAGCCGGTGTTTAAGCGAGTGAGGTGAGTAAAGGACTTCGGAGAAGATTTTGTTACCTATCATGTGGAAGAAGATCCGCTTACCTATGATGAGGCGATGAAGACCAGAGATGCTATTTTCTGGAGGGAGGCTATAACTAATAAGTATGACTCAATAACCTCCAACCGTACTTGGTTGTTGGTCAATCTGCCTGAAATATCTAAACCAATCAGATGCTTATCAGATCTTCAAGTCAATGAAGATGAAAGCAGACAGAATAATTGAGTTCAAGACAAGGCTATCTGTCTAAGGGTTTTCTCAGACAATAGGGGATTGAGTTCTTTGGCACCTCGATGAGGGTGTCATAGATCATGATGATGATTATCGTAGCTGCTATTCACAAGCTGATTATTTATCAGTTGATGGAAAGACAACAAGTCTTGGATGAAAACAGACATGAAAGATTTACGGACAATAGTCAAAATTATTGTCATTCGGGTTTGAAGACGGTCTGCAAGTTGGTGATATCTTGATACAGCCTAAAGTAATTTCTAGTATATGGCAGCAGAAGTTTGACAAGTCATCTAATCAAAGTTGTTGTAGAATCAGCGAGACAGACAAGTGTGTGTACACGAAGTCCGCTGATAATGGAGGAGTCATCATTTTTATCTATGTAGACGACTTGCTAGTCCCAATTATGGACATAGAAGTGTCACTAGAACAAATATGTCTTTTTTGTCCAAACTCAGGACATGGGATTGCGGATGTCATCCCGAGGATATAAGATAATCCAGATGCCAAGTAGGCTTGCTTAGTCACAAGCTCTCATCATGAAATATTGATCACACGCTTTGGGTATCAGGGACGATACTTGTAAACCCCCTCACCCAAAATAGGTATTTTGTGTATATTTTATATTATTATATTTATTATAGATGTTGAATTTATTTAGAGTATTCTCTTAGTTAATTAGAAAATAATTTTTTTTAGTATATTTACTTATATAAATATTTATTTAGAATTATTTTTAGGCTATTTTAGATTATTGGAATTTTTTCCATAATTTTTAGTTAATTAAAAACTAGTAACACTAATTTTCTAGGACTTTAAAGAATTTATTTTATGTACAAACTTAATTAAAAATATTCCAAAATTTTATTTTAGGTTCTAAATAGTCAAATATATTTTTTAGAATTTTCTGAGAATTTTCTGAATATTTTAGTATTTATTGGGAGTTATTTAGGCTAATAACTAATTTTTAGGACTTGTAGAATTTATTGTGCTATCCCAGAAATATAGAATGGACCCACGTTATTTTTTAGGGTTTATAATATTATTATATATTTTCTGGAATTATTTCAGAATTTTTGGAATAATTTTAGTATTTATTTTTAGTTATATGGGTAAAACTAATGTTTAGAGCTTCTCCTAATTATAGTAGGAAATATATGGATATAAAATTATCCCAAATATTTTTTTAGAGTTTTTAAATTTAAAATATATTTTTTGTAATTTTTCCAGATTTTTATGGTTATTTTTATTATTTATTTTGAGTTATTTAGATTTAAAATGACTTAAATAATGTTTTGATAAAGGCAAATAAAAAACAAATAATATAACAAATCCATCCAATCAGATTCTGACACGTGTCAGCCTATAAATATCTTTTCAGCCGCAGGTACATCCCTATATATATATATTATTATTACCCTAATTATCCCATTATTTTAGAGAGAGATTTTGGAGAATTACCATTTAAGGTTCCTTCATCTTCCACAAGCCATTGCGCATAGCTCTGGACTCCAAACGAGGCCTAGTTTCTTGCATCAGAAAGATATTGAGGTTAGATTTTTGATTATATAAATTTTTTTACGAAATTATGAGTATTAAATTCTGGAAAATTCGTAGAGCACAGCATGTCCGAAAATAGACGTGTTTCAATGTTTTTGCGATTCCGGGAGAACCAGCAATCAGA
This sequence comes from Iris macrosiphon, assembly GCA_036927795.1. Classification (NCBI taxonomy): domain Eukaryota; kingdom Viridiplantae; phylum Streptophyta; class Magnoliopsida; order Asparagales; family Iridaceae; genus Iris; species Iris macrosiphon. The sequence goes on along the minus strand of JAYESA010000007.1, from coordinate 203,856,246 downwards.
ATCATGAACCGTTTAAAGTTTCGGAAAGCTAATGTCTAGATAATTGAAATATGTTTTTCTCAGAATTTAATTCAAAGTATTTATATACTGTTAATTCTGTAGAACTTCTAGGTTAGAATTTAACCATCGGTGCACAATACAAAATTTGTATGTGCCATATTTCCCAAACGAATTTGAATTCGGACGAGCCATAAATTCTAGCATATTTTTGACGCTAAAATCTACAGAAAATCATGCATGAAAGTTAAGTTTGTGTTGGTTGACTTTTCGGTCAACAGATCGCCTCGATTTGCGTGCCATGAGTCTCGAGTTGATAAAATTCAGTTTCTTTGGACAAAATTTAGGAATTAAAATAAAAATCAGAATAATAAGATTAAAATAAGATTTTAGAGTAATTATTCCAGAATTAAATAAATTAAAATAAATTATCTTTTGACGTGATAAATTTGTAATACATAGGCTATTTGGACTGTGACTTGGACTCTGATTCATACCAGCAACAGGACCCTAGGCGAGTACATTCTCTGACAGTATTCCAGTAGGACGTTAGTATTTAGCCACCACGGTTAGTTTACATCAGACCCTGAGTCGGAGAACCCAACGCGCGTTCGTACATTTACATGTACGCAAATATTATTCAGTTTGGTATATATATTTATGTACGTAATTACTATATGTATTCCAATAATTATGTAAATAAATTACTAGTTATATTATTATATAAATATGAATATATATGTAAGTAAGTGCTAATTGATAATTATGACTAAATATTCAGACTGTACGACCCTAGGACACCGTGGACTATCCCGTATTTGCCCTTGACCCTGTTGACCCTAAGAACAATGTTGGTGTCTGCCTTGTATATATCGACGTACTGACGAGACCGTGTTAGTTGACTGACTTATTGTGTACAGTACTTAAAGACCCGACACCCGCGTAATTCAACGCGTAATTGACCGTGTTAGATGACTAGTGCCACCCCTAGTGTACCCCGAGTCCAGTATAAATATTGTTGTGTGTGTACTAGTATAAAGACTGATGATTCTATTGTATTATATTTATGTGTACATAGGGTGTTGGATTTATTCTGCGTGACTTTTGGAGCAGGTTATTGGTACATCGCAGCTTTCTTGCCAGGCAAGTATACCTTGTCATTGTACTGTTATTTATATTCCATATGTTGCATGCATCTTTATTTTCTGTCTTTAGTTCATATATTTTAACTGTTATATAAAATACGCGTGACGGTGTCATCGCGATATGTTTTTATTTATGTATTTACATTGACCATGTTTATGAGACTACCCCATTATCATGTAGCATCATTAGGTTCATTGGCCGTGACACAGTTGATACACGAGTTGTGAGTCTCATGTAGATCACGGACTTGCGTGCAGGGTTTGGCCTCCTGTACGTATGGGCCGTGCGTTAGGAATAACTGCTGTTAGAAACTTTGCATGCTAGTAGACTTGGCAGTTATTAGAGGTTTATCGTGTCATGGACATGACATGCTTAGAGCATTGGGTGGGGAGAACAACAAGTACGGGTGGTGATGACCACTATATATTATATTATTATCAGGCGGGCCTCCGGCGTTCGAAAGTCGTCGTGCCTTTTTAGGCCCCTGGATCTCCAAAAGAGAACTATGCCAAATCCCAGTTTTCAGCCAGATAGCTCACTTGTGGGGAAAGTTGTTCTTAACTGCATTCACTTTAGACGGTTAGGCGACCAATTGGATATTTATTTCAGTACTTTATTGGCATGTGTTTAAGTATCTTGTTATGTTCCTCTGAGGACCTGGTCCCCTGCCAGGTGTATCTGTTCTTGAGTATTCGCAGGAGCGCAGATTCGGATGGTTACATGAGATTCGAGGATGTCTTCGCCTCAAGTCGTGATTGATAGCTGGTATCTTATATTGTGTTTGTTGTGTTGTACTTATATTGTATTTACTCTTATATTCGGGTTGGTAGTGGATTTGTTTCCATCCAACTATCCTCCTTAGATACTTCTTATTGAGATCTAGTTCCATAGATATTGGTTATATATTTATATTGATTTTCATGGATGAGATATAGATTATACCCTGTGACTTGTGACTTATATTATACCACTTGTGGATTTGATATTCATAATACAGCGTACGTATGGATTTGGTTTCCATATATTGGAGTTGCTATATCCATGCGGCTGGCATGCTTACGTGTCCTAGTCCTACGTATTTTTGGGACTGGGGCGTGACAATACTCCTTAGGTGTGACATGAATATGAAGACAAATCCAAAGAAAAGCGTCAAACAATTAGTATACTCAAGCATCATTAGGTGAATGATTCAAGCCGCATGTACCACCAGACTTGACATAACTTTTGCTGTAGGGATGCTGAGTCAGTTCATAAGCAGTATATGTATTGAACACTGAAAGATGTGAAGAGAGTCATCAGAATTCTCAAGAGAACTCAGTGGTATATCCTGTGTTACAGTAGTTATCCAGATTAGAAGGAAGGCTTCGGTGATGCCAGTTGGTGCTCGAAAAAGAAGAGTAAAAGAACCACAAGAGGACGCGACTTCTCCAGGGGTGCTGCTGCTATATCGTGGAAGTCGAAGAAGCAGCCTTTACTCTCAGTGTTCTTTGCACTATCAAGCTGCAGCAAATAAAGCATAATAGCTCTGGAAGATATCAAATGATCTTCCTATGATTAGTACACAGATTCGGGTGATACCGACATACTAAAAAATCAGGAAGCTGCAGTAGCGACATCTGTTCATCTCCTCAACGGTTTAAAGAGAACTATATGGATATAACATATAACACTGAATGAGCGCAGCTTGCTTGGATCATTACAGTGCTTTAATGATCGAAGTCAGGCAAATTTGGTGGATCCGTTCATGATAAGCTTCAAGGGCCATTACAAGACGCTGAATGAGTGCAGCTAGCATGGATCATTATAGTGTTTGATGATTGAAGCCAGGAGGGTCTGGCAGATCCGTTCATGTAAGGCCTCCAGCGTCAGTTGATCCCAAGAACTATAAAGGTGGGTATTAATTCATGTTACAGTGGCGTGACACCACAAGAGGGAGTGAACGTCTGCTTCGGGTCATGTCACAGCGGTGTAACACTGTATATTGTCAAGGATACCGCATATGCGGGCTTGAAGGACCTCTGATATTGTGTCTTTGTAATCCTACCATTTAGTTTTATACTTTTAGTTCAAAGAGAAATCTACTAGACATCTATCTATTGCTTCAAGGGAGGACCATTGACTGGGAGAATATCAGGAACAGTGGATAGTCCTTAGAGACATTGAGGGATTACGGACCCAAAACCACTGTTGTTTACTCCTTGTTCTTTGTGAAGAACAATTTTCTGTGGAATGATGGCTTTGACGCTTTAATGAGTTCTCGGGCAGAGTGAATGTCCGGTGTGCTTTGCAGGAAGCACGTAGTATCGGTACTACAAGGGATTGATATCCTATGCTACAATGGCGTGACACCACCAAGAGGTAAAAGATGTAAATCCTCCATATTAAGTCATGTCACAGCGGCGTAGCACCGCATATAGGCATGTTGTAAGCCCCCTCATTTTTGAATAGGATTATTTTGGTATTTTAATTTATTTATTTAATTTGAATAGAATATAGTAGTAATTTCTAAAATTTTCTTTTAGATATATGACCCTTTGTCATGGCTTTGATATTTTTAGCAATGCACGACATTTTTCCTTCCAACAAAATTTATAATAATAATTTTAATTGAGTTTAATATAGTTGGAATATGGATGGTGCAAGTATTGGATCTCTCCTATGCTCCAAAAATATTAAAGAACATATAGAATTACGGTTACCGTAAAATTGTCCCTTTTGACTAGAACTTGACCCAAACCCAACCCAAACACATGTAGGCATGCACCCAAATTATTTCCATGTAAATATATTATATATATATAAATGATATATAAATTGATTTATTTCTATTTATAGAAGTTCTAACCATAGAAAGTTGTATAGGTGGCAAACTAGTTGGCAAATAACTACCTAATTATTTCCCTAACCAACCCAACAACCAAATCTTATCCAATCCTAACCATAACAACCAACCCCACCCTCAAAATTTTTGCCAAGAGCAGCCCCCCATTGGCCGAACTCCTCTAGCAATATGATAACCCCCTCATTTATTTAAATCTATTTAAAAAGGTCCTATATATATCAACTCATCAACAAACCCTAACCCTAACCTTATCAAAACCCCTCCCTCATAGTTGGCCGCCCCTTTCCTCTCTCCCCCACACGTGAAACATCCCCCCTTGCCTCTTTCACACTCACAACATGTCACGCCCCAGTCCCAAAATATATGGAACTAGGCCACATGGCAATAGCCAGCTGTCACGTCTCCGAGGATATCCCAATTTAATGGATCCTAACAAAGAGTGCTACGCTGTCCTAAAATACTAACATGTCCAATATCAGTCAATCAACAGGTATACTAATCTCATCCATAATATAAACAGCAAGAAGTACTAAATAAACTGCTGGAAGATAAACACCAGTCTCAAGATATCATAGTACAACCAATAATGTCTGGTGGGAACAAACCCACTATTATGACAAAATAAAGTACTGAAATGAGATATAAAAGATAAAGACTAGGGCATCGTCGGACTAGGTAATGATGCACCCAATCTAGGCTGAAAGCCTACCAACTGGTCACGAAAACTCTGACGGCTGCACCTCTAACTCCTCAGCTGTAGCGAATCTCGTCTCCTGTCCGGGGCCGTATACTGTGGGGTAGAAAGCCTCATCCAAATCTGGAAAGGTACCAGGTCCTCAGAGGCCATATACTGTGGCCGTATACATAGAAGCATGCCATATATAAATACTGAATAAAATAAATACAATAAAGGGTGTGCTAACCATCTAAGTGAATGCAATGTGAGGACAACTTTGAGTATATGGGAAGGTGAAGGCTAGACATATGCTGACATAATTCACCAGTCGTGGCAACCGGCTAGTATATGCCACACATGCCCCTATAACACGGGCGCAGGAATACAATAACGTCCGACGTTCCATAGAGTGTGGTATCTGTAATATCACCAAGTAACGTCCAACACTTTACAGAACGTGGTATCAGTAATATATATATACGTCCGTATCACTCCGTCGAGTGCGGTATCATTGTAAAGGAGTGGGGTGTCCCATATGCCTACTAGTCGTCCTCCTCGCCCAATGTAGATATACAAGTCAAATAATCGACGCGCATACCCCCTTATCTAAATGCCAAGCCTCTATACTGAAATAGTCCTGAATTGCTTACTAACCGTGATGCATGTCACATGCGGCGATAGTTAGTCGAACACGCGAACTCGCATCCCAACATGAGATTTGTCACTATGAATATGTGTGAAAGTGTCAGGTCTTGGAAGATAACAGGGTATCTGTAAACTCCCTCACCCAAAATAGATATTTGTGTATATTTTATATTATTATATTTATTATAGATGTTAGATTTATTTAGAGTATTCTATTAGTTAATTAGAAAATAATTTTTTTTAGTATATTTACTTATATAAATATTCATTTAGAATTATTTTAGGTTATTTTAGATTTTTGGAGATTTTTCTAGAATTTTTGGTAATTAAAACTTAGAAAACATAAATTTCTAGGACTTCTATTATTTACTATACGATCATACTTGCATGTCGTTCCTACCAAATATTTATTTTAGTTTAAAATATTTAATTATATTTTTTTGTAATTTATTTAGAATTTTAAGAAATTTATTTAGATTTTTTTAATTATTTAGGATTTATTTGGATATATATAGTCTTAATATTAGATAGATGCTAATTTAGTGTTAATAGATATTAATAAGATTTTATAAATTATTTGTATTATCTTTAATTATATTTAAGATTATAAATTATTGAGATAAATTCAAACTCTATTTTAAATTAATTCAAATCCTGAACCTACTAGGAAATCAACTTCATGCATATCCTATCCTTATTTAAATTCATCATAATCCTATCCAAATTAACCATCCTAGTCGTATTTAATTAAGTAGTGTCCACCATTATAAATACCTCATCCTTCATATTTTTCTTCCCCAAATTTCTCTCTTTTTCGTCCAAAAATAGTCAAAATTCGTCATAAATTCAGCCTCATTTTCTACTAGTTATGACGAATTAAAAAGACGATATCTCCTAGCTCCGTACTCCAAACGTGCTCCAGTTTTTTTTGTTAGAACGATAATGAGGTTAGATTTCTGATTATATAAATTATTTTTCTAAATTATTAGTATTAAATTCTGGAAAATTCGTAGAGCACAGCATGTCCAAAAAATAGACGTATTTCGATGTATTCGCGATTCCGGGAGAACCAGAAATCAGAATCACGAACCGTTTAAAGTTTCGGAAAGCTAATGTCGAGATAATCGACATATATTTTCTCAGAATTTATTTCGAAGTATTTACATACTGTTAATTCTGTAGAACTTCTAGGTTAGAATTTAACCATCGGTGCACAATACAAAATTTGTATGTGCCATAATTCCCAAACGAATTTGAATTCGGACGAGCCATAAATTCTAGCATATTTTTGACGCTGAAATCTACAGGAAATCATGCATAAAAGTTGAGTTTGTGTCGGTTGACTTTTTGGTCAACAGATCGCCTCGATTTGCGTGCCATGAGTCTCGAGTTGATAAAATTTAGTTTTTTTGGACAAAATTTAGGAATTAACATAAAAATCAGAATAATAAGATTAAAATAGGATTTTAGAGTAATTATTCTAGAATTAAATAAATTAAAATAAATTATCTTTTGACGTGATAAATTTGTAATACATAGGCTATTTGGACTGTGACTTGGACTCTGATTCATACCAGCAGCAGGACCCCAGGCAAGATACCTTGCCAAATTATTTACAGTACTTTGCATGCTATTTATATTTCTATTTATTTATTGCATTCTGTATATTTCTTGCATGTGTAGTTTTCTTTCAGTCATTACTATGTATTAGATATGTTGACACACACATGACACTTTGTATCATAGAGGACAATTATTAGGCGTATGAGCTTTTAACCACTCTGGTAACACCGTAGTCACTAGCACGCACTATGGTGGGTCGTGTTCGATGGTCGCTACCCCCGTGGTATGTCGATTGATGGAGTCCGAGGGTCGCTACCCCCGCGGTATGTCGGCTGATGATGTCCACTGACGAGCGTGAGGTTGTGAGGATTAGATCGAGTAGCCTACCCTTGCCCATACGTCAAAAAGTTGTCCTCATTTGCATTCATATAGATGGTCTTGTACAGCGTACTTATTTATTTTCAAATTATATGCATGTTTACTGTATTCAAATTGGCTCGTATTTTCTGTATCTTGTTACGTCCCTCTGAGGACCTGGTCCGCTGCCAGGTGTATCTTTTCTTGAGTATTTGTAGGAGCACAGATTTGGATGTTACATGTGATCCGAGGATATCTTCTCTTCGAGCTGTGATGGATAGCTGGTATTCTTATATTGTGTTGTGGTGTTGTACTTATATTGTATTTACCTCTCCATTCGAGTTGGTAGTGGATTTGTCTCCATCCAACTATCATCCTTAGATACTCCTTATTGAGATCTAGTTTCATAGATACTGGTCATTTATTTCTATATGATTTTGGTGGATGAGATTTAGATTATACCATGTGACTTGTGACATATGTTTTATACCACATATGGATTTGATATTCATATTACAGTGTACGTGTGGATTTGGTTTCCATACATTAGAGTTGCCATATCCATGCGGCTGGTGTCACGCCCCAGCACCAAAATACGTAGGACTAGGAATACGTAACATGCCAGCTACGCATTCGACCAGACTCCGGTCCGACTCGAATACGTATAAGCTGTATTAAAATGGTCACTATCTATATAATCAAGTAAATATAAATATCTATGCCTCAATCCACATTGATCAGAATATACAAGAATGAGCTACATGTGCTAAAGTCGGCCGCCAGTAACACATAAGCTCGAATAGACTCGAGAAAGGAATATGAGTCTATAAAACTAGGCTATATCAGCAGATGAATAAATAATATAAATAATAACCATGAATCCGGAAGAAAGATATAAGTACCTGGCACCAATTCCTGTAAGATAAAGCAACACACATCAGCAACTCCAGACAGGCTCCACAACGGTCTATGCTGCAAAACTGGCAAGGGACCAGGTCCTCAGAGGGACGTAACAAGGTACAAGAAACAACATGCCAAAATAAATACAGTATATAAAAATATAACAATAGGGCAAACTATGTAACCAGCTATGTGATATGCAAGTGAGAGCATCACTAGTACTCAGGCTGAGACCGCTACAAGCTCTGTGTCGGGGAGCCGGTAGCAGCAATAACTAGTAATGGGTCTAGCTCTGCTCGAGAGTCTACAACCTCACAATAGTAGTATATATATATAGAACAGCCTGTAGCCTGTGTGTCTCTCCCCACCCAATGTAACCACACGTCTCATGTCCATAACGTCTCATGTCCATGTCACGTGAGATCATAGCTAATGCAACAAGTCATAATCTCTAAGAATCTCATGTTTATGTCCATCCTGTATCCTACACAGAATCACCTTGAAAATCTCAGAAAGATTCTGTCTCATGTATGGTGTCAAGTGTCCTAGGTTATTGTACTTGATACAACAAGTACCAGAATGTAAAGGGTCACGAATGTCCATCTCTAATGACATACACAACTCCGCGTACGGGGTTGGCACCCGACTATAACCGGACGCTAAGTATGCCACACGGTCCTAGGTTTAAGAAAGTACAATCAATGTAAATAAGCAAGGAAATAAATAACAATACTACAATATTTGGCAAGGTACACTTGCCTGGAACTCCAAGTTGATAATACAAAGAACCTGCTCTCGAATTCACGCTCGTGCGATCCCAAGAGCCTAAATATATAATATCATAAAATTAGTTACTATGACATGGTTCACTAAGCATGCACAAGAGTACAACTACTCTACGTCATTAATCATTAGACAATTAGGGTCTAATTTAATCAAGGATACCACTTATACAATGCCATCAATTATTTAGAGTCTAAAATAATTTGGGGTTCTAACAAAGTAGATTGGCTAAGGTTCACTAGTCAAGGACCAAGAAAGTGTGTAAACACCAAGCGTACTAGTCACATAACATCATCAAGCCTCATAAACATGGTTATAACGAAGGTTCATATAGGTACTAGGTGTTCTCACACTAGATTTCCATATACAACATATCATCAACCTTGGTATTCACTAAGTGTCAAACTATGTTAACCAACTTAGGGTTAGTTTTGTCTTATTAAAACATGCACATGAGCATTAACAATAGTCAAGTTAGGTTCATCACAAACAATCACATATGGTATTTCTCAAGTATATCCATTCATCCAACTATATACAACTCTCGTTCTACTAGAAAATATCAAGTATACATAGACAAGTCAAATCTGAATTTATAATAAGATCATGTCATATATCTCAATTCTTTCTTGTATTTGTCATGAAATATGTGTGCAAGCACTACTATAACTAGTGAACAACCTTAGCATGACATCTTCTATATTCCAACATAGTGTTTATAAACAATAAAACTAGCTATCATAAAACCTAGGCAAACTGCACTACTAGTTGCACAATATTTAATCATGTCTCAACCATGCATTTATTTATATATAACACCCTAAACAAAATTTATACATTCTGAAATTTAGTGATAATTAGAGTAAAAATTATATTTTGCAAGTGGTTGCTTGGGTTTTAGATCATGGCAAAGTGAATAGGACAACAAGTGCATAAATAACATTCAAGTCTAGACATGAGAAGTAATAAATATTCTTGGTATAATATCATACAAAGTTAGTGAAATTTAATAAGGATATGAAGTACATGTAGAAAGGGTTGAGTAGGAGGAGTTGGAGCTCTTACCAAAGTGAAATGGGAAGGCAAAAGAGGGTTGTGCACTGCTTGCACAAATCTGTCCAGATTTGGATACTTCGTCTCGTAGCTACTGTTCGGGGCTTCAAAACATTTCTCCAAGTACTTTGCGGATTAGAGAGATTAGGAGAGAGGTAGAGGATAAAGATAGGGTAGTTGTTGAAGGGGTTTTAGTGCTGGAATTGGTGGCAACAAGGTGTTTAAGTGGTGCTATTGCTGGCGGATTCAGCAGGGTGTCTTCGTTTTGTAAGGGGTGTTTGGGGGAGTTGTAGGATGATTTAGGTGCTTAGTTATAAATGAAAATTGTTAAGGAGAGGTAGGAGAAGGATATTTGGGTGCTGTAGTAGTAGTTTGGAGGCTATGGAGGTGGTGGAGTGGCCTGAGAAGAGGATACACTGAATTTGGATTCAGCCTGGACACCTATGATGGAGGGCTGTTTTTGAGAAACTTAGAATGAATTTTGATGGAAGGTTTGTGAAGAGAAAGTGATAAGGATAGGGAGAGGAAGAATCATACAAAATTTGAGAAAAATATACTTACTGTGGAGGGAGATAGGGCCGGATTGGTGGGGGTATTGCTGAATTAAGATTCAGCCTGAGTAGGGTTTGATGGATGAAGGTGTGGAGGGAGATAGAGAAGGAATTTGGAGATAGTTTGTGAAGAGAAAGTGTGAGGAAGAGAGTTAGGAAGAAGTTTTCTTCAGGTGGTTTTAATGGGGGAGGTGAAGAGAATGGGGTTATGGACAGCCTTGTGGGGAGGGGAAGGGTTTGGAGTTACCAATGGGGTAAGGAAAGGTCACAAGTTATAACCCATTTCCTTTCACATTCCATCCTAATGATTTAGTAAACCCATGGCTGTCCAAAACTAAAATTATGTTTAATATGGATGGTCAAACCTAGCTTAGTCAACCTAGGTTAAGTCCAACTACTTCTAGTTGGGTCAGGTTCGGGTCGTTGCGGTTTAGTTTGACTAGGTTGGTCCGATTCACTAGAAAATTGGTCATTTGTGACTATTAAGGGTAGGTAGCACATAGAGGTTCAATAGAGTGGAATACATGTATCATGTGTGTCTTAGACCTAGTATAGATCATGATCATACATTAGGTCGAAAGAATTGATCGAAATTGGATCTCCAATTTAAATCGGAATGGTCAACGGTTACACTGTAGGTGCTAGAAATTAAGTTTTTGACCCGAATATTTTATATTAAAAATAGAGCACAAGGAGATATGTTTGAGTGAGATATGATAATCATAAATTAAGGTGGGCTCGTCTAGATCATGCATATAAAATTTGTTTGGAGATAATGGCTAATGTTGTGCTCCTAAAAATTAAAGTTACGGAAATTATTTATAAGGGATACTTTTGTTTACTCAATCCAAATTAATAATAAAAATAATAATTTTGAATATTATAATAAATTAAAATAGCTAAATATCTGGGGGTTTACAATCTATCCACCTTAGAAAAATTTCGTCCTCGAAATTCAAAATCTATCTCTCCAACCACAACTCATCATATCTCTAAATATATAAATATATCTTGGTACTTACTCATATCCATTCTAAAAACCTTAAACTTCCATATACATACAATTTAATCGTCTAAGGCTGTTGGTCCTCAAAATATATTTTCACCACCATGTACTATCTTATTATTGTTATCATGCTAATCGTCATCTAGAAAAATTTACCACCTATAGGCCTAGGTTTCACAAGGATGCCGCAACACAAACTCAGTTTGAATCTTTCAATATTTACAAGAAAAATAATGCCATATCTTAACTCTCAAAGGAGTGCATGGGTTAGGCACTAAAATCTTACAAGCACAAAATATTCAAGACTACCTAAGTAGTATCTAAATCCTTTATTCTACAGCTAAGACTGTTATTATATTTTTATTCTTTCCTTGGTACAACATCATCAACCTATAGTATCCCCAATAAAATACTCTAACCTAACTTCTTATAATTGCTCTTAGCAGCAATAAGTCTAATCTAGTCAGTCAGTCATACATAGTCTAGTATCTCAACTCAACGATTCCTAAGAGAAATACATATAATAAAATACGACATAAGCACCTATTCAAATACGTAGTACAAAAATATATATATAGAAATTATGTAATAAATATCTATTCAATCATTCTAAATACCCTAGATAAAAATATAATCAATACAATAAAAAGAATAAGATTTCTAAAATCTAAAATTCCATCGGCTATGGTAAATTAAAAATAGGTTCTCATCACCTACTACTGAGGATAGGTCCAACAAGATCATACCCTATTAGTCAAAAATCTAAATCCCTGGCCCTAATAAGTTTATGTATAAATTCACAATATTCAGCTATCATTCATATAAGACTTCTATCTTCCATTTACACTTTTCTACCATATGTAAATCTATAATCTAAGGGTCTTGTGATAATCCTCTACAGAATGACTAACAAGTCAGTATGGGATTCTGAACCTATGTTTAATTTCTTAAAATTCGTATCACTTCGAGACTGATCAACAATTTTTACTCGCACTAAATTCTCAAAATTCTAAAAGCATTATAATTCATAAATGCAAAAATTATTATTTCTGAAGTCCATACCACAATCCCTTCTCTTTGGATTATGCGACTATAATATCTTTCCCTTATCATTTATTTCCTACTCACTTTCATATCCTTTTTGTATGTTAATCTTGTTTTCAATTATAAGCTTTGTCAATCATGACCCAGTACTTTCTGCTTCGTAGTATAGATCTTCTAGGCAACTGCCGAGTGATAAATCTTCAGTCCTTCCTAGATCTTTCTCTTAATTTAAAATGCTCAAGATCATGCACTTCTCGTGACTCTTCTTGTTACCATTCTACCTTCTTCACCTTGAACCTGAGATTTTCTCCTTGTTCATCCCATGTATACCCTTCATCGAAACTATATGGTTACCATCTTATTATAGCTTATCATCTATTATAGGCAATTCACTATATCTAACTTAAGACTATAACATAAAACTCTCATCCTTCAACCTATTTTCTCTATCACAGATACTAGCTTGTCAACTGGTGGTACTCACTTGTTCAATTAACACTAACAACCCAGTTAATCAAATACATCTAATTTGATTTTGAAAGCTATACTTTAGTACTTGAGTTATCTAATTACTCAAATATTAGGTCTAGCAATCTACATATCTATTTAGTCCAGACCTATAGTCATCAATAATTTAAGGGGTCATAAGATCTATTTTTGATACTAAAAGTCACAAGACAACTAGAGATTTAACCACTATGGCCTGTTACGTAAGGTTCCAATTTCTTAAGGTCATAATATAATTTCTTGTATCACCATAATGAGCCACATTTGATCCCTAGCATATAGCTATGTATTCCATAAAGTATTCTAAACCATCTTGCTAACTTCTAATACTTCCAAATTACGGCTACCTTAAGCAAGGGTAAGGTTTTATTAGTTCTAGGCCTCTAATACTATATTTAATTCTCATGCTAACAATCTATACTAGCTCTAGCATATAGGAATAACCTAGCTACCTATCCTACTAAGGGTAACCATCTTCTCAAAAATTTATATCTAACATGTCTTCTTCCGCCTTGACAAGGATCTGCTTTTGGAGGAAACACCATGCACGAACATTCATCTCTCTGAAATAAGGAGAGATGATAAATAATATTAAGGATGCCGAGGAAAATAAAAGAGTACAATTATGAAGTCCAAGGGCGATAATCAAATGCTAAAAAATTTTCAAATCAGTTGTGGATTGAGATACTAATACTGTTAATCCTGATTACAGGCTCGCTCGGTATTAAAAAATAACCGAAACGATTTAATCAAGACCTGTATGGGCCACCACAAAAATATGTCACGCCCCAGCACCAAAATACGTAGGACTAGGAATACGTAACATGCCAGCTACGCATTCGACCAGACTCCGGTCCGACTCGAATACGTATAAGCTGTATTAAAATGGTCACTATCTATATAATCAAGTAAATATAAATATCTATGCCTCAATCCACATTGATCAGAATATACAAGAATGAGCTACATGTGCTAAAGTCGGCCGCCAGTAACACATAAGCTCGAATAGACTCGAGAAAGGAATATGAGTCTATAAAACTAGGCTATATCAGCAGATGAATAAATAATATAAATAATAACCATGAATCCGGAAGAAAGATATAAGTACCTGGCACCAATTCCTGTAAGACAAAGCAACACACATCAGCAACTCCAGACAGGCTCCACAACGGTCTATGCTGCAAAACTGGCAAGGGACCAGGTCCTCAGAGGGACGTAACAAGGTACAAGAAACAGCATGCCAAAATAAATGCAGTATATAAAAATATAACAATAGGGCAAACTATGTAACCAGCTATGTGATATGCAAGTGAGAGCATCACTAGTACTCAGGCTGAGACCGCTACAAGCTCTGTGTCGGGGAGCCGGTAGCAGCAATAACTAGTAATGGGTCTAGCTCTGCTCGAGAGTCTACAACCTCACAATAGTAGTATATATATATAGAACAGCCTGTAGCCTGTGTGTCTTTCCCCACCCAATGTAACCACACGTCTCATGTCCATAACGTCTCATGTCCATGTCACGTGAGATCATAGCTAATGCAACAAGTCATAATCTCTAAGAATCTCATGTTTATGTCCATCCTGTATCCTATACAGAATCACCTTGAATATCTCAGGAAGATTCTGTCTCATGTATGGTGTCAAGTGTCCTAGGTTATTGTACTTGATACAACAAGTACCAGAATGTAAAGGGTCACGAATGTCCATCTCTAATGACATACACAACTCCGCGTACGGGGTTGGCACCCGACTATAACCGGACGCTAAGTATGCCACACGGTCCTAGGTTTAAGAAAGTACAATCAATGTAAATAAGCAAGAAAATAAATAACAATACTACAATATTTGGCAAGGTACACTTGCCTGGAACTCCAAGTTGATAATACAAAGAACCTGCTCTCGAATTCACGCTCGTGCGATCCCAAGAGCCTAAATATATAATATCATAAAATTAGTTACTATGACATGGTTCACTAAGCATGCACAAGAGTACAACTACTCTACGTCATTAATCATTAGACAATTAGGGTCTAATTTAATCAAGGATACCACTTATACAATGCCATCAATTATTTAGAGTCTAAAATAATTTGGGGTTCTAACAAAGTAGGTTGGCTAAGGTTCACTAGTCAAGGACCAAGAAAGTGTGTAAACACCAAGCGTTCTAGTCACATAACATCATCAAGCCTCATAAACATGGTTATAACGAAGGTTCATATAGGTACTAGGTGTTCTCACACTAGATTTCTATATACAACATATCATCAACCTTGGTATTCACTAAGTGTCAAACTATGTTAACCAACTTAGGGTTAGTTTTGTCTTATTAAAACATGCACATGAGCATTAACAATAGTCAAGTTAGGTTCATCACAAACAATCACATATGGTATTTCTCAAGTATATCCATTCATCCAACTATATACAACTCTCGTTCTACTAGAAAATATCAAGTATACATAGACAAGTCAAATCTGAATTTATAATAAGATCATGTCATATACCTCAATTCTTTCTTGTATTTGTCATGAAACATGTGTGCAAGCACTACTATAACTAGTGAACAACCTTAGCATGACATCTTCTATATTCCAACATAGTGTTTATAAACAATAAAACTAGCTATCACAAAACCTAGGCAAACTGCACTACTAGTTGCACAATATTTAATCATGTCTCAACCATACATTTATTTATATATAACACCCTAAACAAAATTTATACATTCTGAAATTTAGTGATAATTAGAGTAAAAATTATATTTTGCAAGTGGTTGCTTGGGTTTTAGATCATGGCAAAGTGAATAGGACAACAAGTGCATAAATAACATTCAAGTCTAGACATGAGAAGTAATAAATATTCTTGGTATAATATCATACAAAGTTAGTGAAATTTAATAAGGATATGAAGTACATGTAGAAAGGGTTGAGTAGGAGGAGTTGGAGCTCTTACCAAAGTGAAATGGGAAGGCAAAAGAGGGTTGTGCACTGCTTGCACAAATCTGTCCAGATTTGGATACTTCGTCTCGTAGCTACTGTTCGGGGCTTCAAAACATTTCTCCAAGTACTTTGCGGATTAGAGAGATTAGGAGAGAGGTAGAGGATAAAGATAGGGTAGTTGTTGAAGGGGTTTTAGTGCTGGAATTGGTGGCAACAAGGTGTTTAAGTGGTGCTATTGCTGGCGGATTCAGCAGGGTGTCTTCGTTTTGTAAGGGGTGTTTGGGGGAGTTGTAGGATGATTTAGGTGCTTAGTTATAAATGAAAATTGTTAAGGAGAGGTAGAAGAAGGATATTTGGGTGCTATAGTAGTGGTTTGGAGGCTATGGAGGTGGTGGAGTGGCCTGAGAAGAGGATACACTGAATTCGGATTCAGCCTGGACACCTCAGATGGAGGGCTATTTTTGAGAAACTTAGAATGAATTTTGATGGAATATTTATGAAGAGAAAGTGATAAGGACAGGGAGAGGAAGAATCATACAAAATTTGAGAAAAAGATACTTACTGTGGAGGGAGATAGGGCCGGATTGGTGGGGGTATTGCTGAATTAAGATTCAGCCTGAGTAGGGTTTGATGGATGAAGGTGTGGAGGGAGATAGAGAAGGAATTTGGAGATAGTTTGTGAAGAGAAAGTGTGAGGAAGAGAGTTAGGAAGAAGTTTTCTTCAGGTGGTTTGAATGGGAGAGGTGAAGAGAATGGGGTTATGGACAGCCTTGTGGGGAGGGGAAGGGTTTGGAGTTACCAATGGGGTAAGGAAAGGTCACAAGTTATAACCCATTTCCTTTCACATTCCATCCTAATGATTTAGTAAACCCATGGCTGTCCAAAACTGAAATGATGTTTAATATGGATGGTCAAACCTAGCTTAGTCAACCTAGGTTAAGTCCAACTACTTCTAGTTGGGTCAGGTTCGGGTCGTTGCGGTTTAGTTTGACTAGGTTGGTCCGATTCACTAGGAAATTGGTCATTTGTGACTATTAAGGGTAGGTAGCACATAGAGATTCAATAGAGTGGGATACATGTATCATGTGTGTCTTAGACCTAGTATAGATCATGATCATACATTAGGTCGAAAGAATTGATCGAAATTGGATCTCCAATTTAAATCGGAATGGTCAACGGTTACACTGTAGGTGCTAGAAATTAAGTTTTTGACCCGAATATTTTACATTAAAAATAGAGCACAAGGAGATATGTTTGAGTGAGATATGATAATCATAAATTAAGGTGGGCTCGTCTAGATCATGCATATAAAATTTGTTTGGAGATAATGGCTAATGTTGTGCTCCTAAAAATTAAAGTTACGAAAATTATTTATAAGGGATACTTTTGTTTACTCAATCCAAATTAATAATAAAAATAATAATTTTGAATATTATAATAAATTAAAATAGCTAAATCTCTGGGGGTTTACAGCTGGCATGCTTACGTGTCCTAGTCCTACGTATTTTTGGGACTGGAACATGACATGTTTTTGTGGTGGCCCATACAGGTCGAGTGCATATTGTCTCGGTTACGTTACTGTACCGAACAAGCCTGCCCCTAGGACTAGAGTATAGGATCTCATCCACAATTGACTGTGATTCATCTTCTCCTATCTGTTCTATTTTGAACAATTGTATCCTGCTTGATTCATGTGCTTCCCTAATAGTTCCTTGAGTATAGTCTTCTGCTAGAATATAGGAACCCCTGTTATTAGGATGATAATTAGAGTAGCACACCTATTAAGAATACAACGAGAATATAGACACACCACTAAGTTTAGAATATCTAGATTGTAAACTCCCTCACCCAAAATAGGTATTTGTGTATATTTTATATTATTATATTTATTATAGATGTTAGATTTATTTAGAGTATTCTTTTAGTTAATTAGAAAATAATTTTTTTAGTATATTTACTTATATAAATATTCATTTAGAATTATTTTAGGTTATTTTAGATTTTTGGAGATTTTTCTAGAATTTTTGGTAATTAAAACTTAGAAAACATAAATTTCCAGGACTTCTATGATTTACTATACGACCATACCTGCATGTTGTTCCTACCAAATATTTATTTTAGTTTAAAATATTTAATTATATTTTTTTGTAATTTATTTAGAATTTTAAGAAATTTATTTAGATTTTTTAAATTATTTAGGATTTATTTGGATATATATAGTCTTAATATTAGATAGATGCTAATTTAGTGTTAATAGATATTAATAAGATTTTATAAATTATTTGTATTATCTTTAATTATATTTAAGATTATAAATTATTGAGATAAATTTAAACTCTATTTTAAATTAATTCAAATCCTGAACCTACTAGGAAATCAACTTCATGCATATCCTATCCTTATTTAAATTCATCATAATCCTATCCAAATTAACCAATCATAGTCGTATTTAATTAAGTAGTGTCCACATTATAAATACCTCATCCTTCATATTTTTCTTCCCCAAATTCCTCTCTTTTTCGTCCAAAAATAGTCAAAATTCGTTATAAATTCAGCCTCATTTTCTACTAGTTATGACGAATTAAAAAGATAATATCTCCTAGCTCCGGACTCCAAATGCGCTCCAGTTTTTTTTGTTAGAATGATAATGAGGTTAGATTTCTGATTATATAAATTGTTTTTCTATATTATTAGTATTAAATTCTGGAAAATTCGTAGAGCATAGCATGTCCGAAAATAGACATATTTTGATGTATTCGCGATTCCGGGAGAACCAGGGATCAGAATCATGAACCGTTTAAAGTTTCGGAAAGATAATGTCGAGATAATCGATATATATTTTTCTCAGAATTTATTTCGAAGTATTTACATACTGTTAATTCTGTAGAACTTCTTGGTTAGAATTTAACCATCGGTGCACAATACAAAATTTGTATGTGCCATAATTCCCAAAAAAAATTGAATTCGGACGAGCCGTAAATTCCAGCATGTTTTTGACGCTGAAATCTACAGAAAATTATGCATAAAAGTTGAGTTTGTGTCGGTTGACTTTTTGGTCAACAGATCGCCTCGATTTGCGTGCCATGAGTCTCGAGTTGATAAAATTCAGTTTTTTTGGACAAAATTTAGGAATTAACATAAAAATTAGAATAATAAGATTAAAATAGGATTTTAGAGTAATTATTCCAGAATTAAATAAATTAAAATAAATTATCTTTTGACGTGATAAATTTGTAATACATAGGCTATTTGGACTGTGACTTGGACTCTGATTCATACCAGCAGTAGGTCCCCAGGCAAGATACCTTGCCAAATTGTTTACAGTACTTTGCATGCTGTTTATATTTCTATTTATTTATTGCATTCTGTATATTTCTTGCATGTGTAGTTTTCTTTCAGTCATTACTATGTATTAGATATGTTGACACACACATGGCACTTAGTATCATAGAGGACAATTATTAGACGTATGGGCTTTTAACCACTCTGGTAACACCGTAGTCACTAGCACGCACTATGGTGGGTCGTGTTCGATGGTCGCTACCCCCGCGGTATGTCGATTGATGGAGTCCGAGGGTCGCTACCCCCGCGGTATGTCGGCTGATGATGTCCACTGACGAGCATGAGGTTGTGAGGATTAGATCGAGTAGCCTACCCTTGCCCATACGTCAAAAAGTTATCCTCATTTGCATTCATATAGATGGTCTTGTACAGCGTACTTATTTATTTTTAAATTATATGCATGTTTACTGTATTCAAATTGGCTCGTATTTTCTGTATCTTGTTACGTCCCTCTGAGGACCTGGTCCGCTGCCAGGTGTATCTTTTCTTGAGTATTTGCAGGAGCGCAGATTTGGATGGTTACATGTGATCCGAGGATGTCTTCTCTTCGAGCTATGATGGATAGCTGATATTCTTATATTGTGTTGTGGTATTGTACTTATATTGTATTTACCTCTCCATTCGAGTTGGTAGTGGATTTGTCTCCATCCAACTATCATCCTTAGATACTCCTTATTGAGATCTAGTTTCATAGATACTGGTCATTTATTTCTATATGATTTTGGTGGATGAGATTTAGATTATACCCTGTGACTTGTGACATATGTTTTATACCACTTGTGGATTTGATATTCATATTACAGCGTACGTGTGGATTTGGTTTCCATACATTGGAGTTGCCATATCCATGCGGCTGGCATGCTTACGTGTCCTAGTCCTACGTATTTTTGGGACTGGGGCGTGACAGTATCATCCAATGAGTTGAGTCTGCTAATGCCTAAGTCCATGTATACTAATCACCGACGTATCTATCGAATGCACCCGAGGCAAACTCGGACGCACACAGTTGTATAAAGCAAAACAACAAGCATACAATACAATATTTGCATAATTTAAATTAGACAGTAAATATGGCAAGGTATCTTGCCCGAGTCTTCAAGAGGTGAATGCCAGAAGCCTGCTCCTGTAGCGTCTCCTGGCTGATCCAAAGACCCTAGACATACAATATAACACAACAATACAGACATCAGACACTACGCATTAACTACTTACGATTAATACGCTATACTTGAATACTGTCGCGAGTTCACTGTTGCTTGAGTACAGCGTCACGTGTGCACGTAGCTAGGGTATACACGTGTTCTGTCTTCGGTTAACATGTGTCTCGAGGCAATAATTTATCTACTTACGAGTTGATCGTGATTTTTGTTCTGTACTGACACCTGTCTCTATTTTCCATGTTCGACCTACTGGGTTTATATCCAGGTGTTTCTAGTGAATTACCTGTCCCTGGTAACTGGTCATTAATTTAGAATAATTATTTATTAATTAATATCTAATTAGAAATTACTTCCCTGTATACATTTCTAACTAGGTTAAACACTATAGATATGGGTTCATGTGCGACACAACGACACAAAGGAGAAATATAGGACATACGAGTGAAGGGTTCAATGAACGAATACCTGATCGGCCGAGCGAGGGGGTCCGCTCGCTGGTCGACTGTCTTCTCCGGCGTGGGTGAACTCTGGTCGTCGTGTGGATGGATCTGGTCTGCCGGCGTTCAGTCGACTGCGATGACTGCGGTCTCGGTTGCAGTGGCCTGGCGCGGTGGCAGCGGCTGAGCCGGCGTCGGGTACGGCGGTCATGTCGTTGGGGTGGTCGGGGTCAGCCTCTCGGGGGTGGTCGCCAGTGTTGGAGGGTGGTGGGGAGCAGTCAGGATCGACCGGGGTCTAATGGGAGGCTGTGATGGGTGGAAGCGGTCGGTGATGGTGAAGTGGGGGTCCGGCGAATCGGGCGGAGGCGTCTGGCGGCGTCAGGCAAAGTGGAGGGCGGTGGTTTTGGAAGTCGGGGCGGTGGTCCGGTGAGGTTGAGCGGGGTTGGGTCGGCAAGGGGATTCGGCTAGGTTGGGAGGATGGGTGATGTTAGGGTTTCAATAGTAGTAGGAAGAGTTGTTTATATAGGAGGGGTTTATGGCCTGGGGCCTTGGGCTTGTCTGGGCTCCTTGGGGTGGGGTCTAGTCCTCATGATAGGTATACAGGGCTTGGTTATGACTTGTTTTGGGGTGATCTGGGCCTCAATTTAATTTAGGTTACAAACAATTTCATCAGGCATTAGGAGAAGGTTGGGTTTAAGAAGAACTATTTTCTTCATAATTATATCAAGAACTATTTTCTTCATCAACAACCCATCACAAAGAATTAGCAAGTCAAGCACGGGCAAGGAGGAGAAATTTTTGGATAAGAAGAAACACCATCTTCAAATCCTCCAACGGTTTCGGTAAACCTTAAATACTTCTTCTTCAAATCCCATGACATGATGATTTTAGGTTAAGTTAATTTACTGAATTAGAACCCCTATTATGCCATCCTTTTCTCATATTAAGAAATATAGATTTTTCGTGATAGTTTGATGATGGTTGCTTGTCGGTAGAACTAGTTTAAGATTTGTGATACGACTAATGGAGGAATCTTATTGCTTATAAAAATTTTGAAATAATTGATATCTAATTTCTGGAAAATAAGTAGTTTTAAATAAATTCTCTGATATTATAATATCAAATATGAACCTATAACTAAGGGCCACTAGCCTAGGTTTTCATGTAATTATATGACATTGTTTTGCTAGTAAATAGAGGATTTTTGGATGAAATAAATAGGTGTTTATTTTCTGAGATTAGAACAGAACATAATAGAATATAAAATATTTTTAATATATATAAACAATATTAATGGATTGGCTATGTCTCGAACAAGTTTCGGACAAAACTAGTCAACATAGAGTTGCCAAAATCTTAAAATATGTTATTTTTGCCAAATTTGGAATTTATTGCTATAAATTCATATAAATCATGTTTATTTCTTAAAAATATAATTTATTAGGATTTAATTCTATGTCCTTTAATTGGGGACTTAAACTTAAACTTTGGAAGTCAAAAACCAAGAAATTAGGTCCCGATACCCTGTAAAAGTAAGCAAGGTTGTTAGAAATAATAATGGGCTTGGTTTTGCATGGCATTGAAGAAATTATAGAATTTAGTTATAATTACAAGAAATTATGTTTGGATCCTTAAGTAATTAATTTATTTTTAGGTCAATTGATTTCCGAAGGAGTCGACGTGGGATCATCTTTACCATCGATGACTACAGAACCAAGCAAGTGTACCTTGCCAAGATGTTTATAGTTCTAAATCATTTATTTGATATTATTTATGCATTAGATATTTGTGTGGCTTATTGATGTACTTATTGAGCCTAGGGCCGTTATACGATACTTTGTGTCCGAACAAGATTCAGGTACCAACATCCCCTGCAGAGTCGAGTATCGTAGTTAGAGAGTCATTCTTTCGAACCCATGTTTTGTGCCCATATTATTTACACATCCTACCATAGGACACTAGACACAATTATTCATGTGACGGAGTCTTTCACGACTTGATCGTGGTACTTGGACTCTGGATATGACTACATGATGCATGCTTTAGTTGTAAGCATATTTGTACATATTCACTATGACTTGTGTTGGTAGTTAGAGGTCATGATCTTGCGTCTCTTGATTGATACGTGAGATTGTATTGGGTGGGGAGAGTCTTCATCGTGCTCTGGGCATATGTTACTTATTACTATTTATAGCGTATTAGGCTTTAGGTTCCCTATGCGAAAACTAAAGTATTATATTCATATATGCATCTTCCTCCTGGTTCTCCCATACGGAGCCTTGAGTGTACTATTAGCATACGGAAGTGTCCATTGGGATCTTTCGTGAGTACCAGCCCGGGGTACGATACCATACTCTCATTTGCATATCACATAGTTGTAGCTTTTCCCATATTCATACCATTATACTATTCACTATTGGCTTGAGTGTTTATTGTACCTTGTTATATCCCCTGAGGACCTGGATATGGATTATGTCCCCAGGTATTAACGAGAAGGTTTATCCTGAGGTTTACGGTCTAGGAGCTGATTTCGGAGCAGTACCAGCAGCCGAGGACGAGGTCGTACCGGAGGACTTCTCTTGATTCTCAGATTATTTTTATGTACGATACCTTGGGATTCTTAGTTGTGGATTTGGATATATCTCTCTCATTATTTGATATGGGTTATTTCCCATGATATTTATTTATTATATTGTGATAGACAATTTTATTTATGGTATTGATATGTGAGCCTGGTTTATCATATTGCCTCTTGTTTATGACTTGGTGGATGAGATTAGATACATAGACTATGACATATATATTATAGACCATTTTGGTTTTGATACAACTTAAGTGCACTCTAAAGGGTCCATTAAATTGGGTTTGTCCATTGGAGTGTGCTGCTGGCCAATGCCACATGGCTAGTCCCTCGGTATTTTGGGACTGGGGTGTGACATAGTTTTTGTGGTGGCCCACGCATGTCTACGAATATATTGCTTTGATTTTAACTAAGGAACTGAGCAAGCCTGTGATTAGGATAGACTTATTGGATCTCATCCACATGTTGACACATTCTTGACCTCTATATCGAGTTCAAATTTAATTTCTTCACTTGCATCATGCTTGATTCAACTGTTTGCCCCGACGCTGATCTCGACAGAAGAAGAAAAGGCGAAAAAATTCTTTGACGGACTAAGATTTGAGTTACAGAGACAGATTGGTTCCGTTGTACCTACTTCTTATACGAACGTCCTTGCTTCAGCTTGACGCATGGAACGCATCCACATGAGGGAGTCCAGCCTGAAGCGTCCGTATATAGCCCCAGCTCGAGTACCGCAGGGAGGTCAAGTAAAGCGACCTTCGATGCCTCAACCACAGCGAGCAGCCCAGAATACCCCTACTTGTAACTACTGTGGCAAGGCAGGACATCTTGTAAGGGATTATAGACGCAAGTTGGGACTATATCTAGTCTGCGGATCCATCCAGCATACAGCCAGAGATTGCCAAGCGCATCAAGGAGGAGCGCCAACAGAACATCGACCCGCTTTACCAGCACCGAGGCCGGTCCAACAGCCACAGAGACCAGCATATCCAGCACCAGGAGCACCACAGGCGGGAGTTGGAGGAGCCAGACCACCAACTTCGGAAGGATATCAGCCGAGGTCACCCTTGGCACCACAGACAACACATTTTCAGCAAGTACAACAGCAGAGAGCACCAGCTCAGGGACGAGGTCAGGCATTTGCCATGAATATTGAGGAGGCAAAGACTATATGAGAGGTCATCGCAGGTACCATACTAGTTGTTTCATTACCTGCTACATCATTATTTGATTCAGGAGCATCTCATTCATTCATAACTGCAAGTTTTATAGCCACACATAGAGTAGCTACCTCACCCCTCCCGAAGACTATGAGGATTCTTACGGGAGGCGGTATCATCCCCGTTAGTGACACTTGTAGATCTTATTCGGTAGTAGTTTGTGGTCGTGAGATGCAAGCTCAATTCTTGATTTTTTTCCATACCGGACTATGATGTTGTACTTGGTATGGACTGGTTGAGTTAGTACCATCCAACTTTAGACTGTCGGCGTGGACATGTCATCTTTAGACCGCCGGGACATCCGGAGTTTGAGTTTCTTCGAGGAGCCAGAGAGCAGGGTGCCCAACCTACTTTTAAGGCACTCACTGCAGAAGGAGAGCAGGAATACCCGAAGGTTATATCAGAGTTTGTGGATATATTTCCCGACGACCTTCCAGGCTTACCACCTGATCGGGAAATAGAATTCACTATAGAATTGACTCCAGGAGCGGAGCCCATTACCTCATCTGTGTACCGGTTAGCACCAAAGGAATTAGTAGAACTGAAGATACAGGTTGATGATCTTTTAGAGAAGGGCTTTATTCGAGCCAGCATTTTACCTTGGGGTGCGCCAATCCTATTTGTACCAAAGAAGGATGGAACGGTACGCTTGTGCATTGATTACAGAGCACTGAATGCTATAACAATCAAGAATAGGTATCCTTTACCGTGCATTAATGATCTATTCGATCAATTAAGTGGTGATTGTGTAGTCTCAAAAATCGATCTCAGATCTGGCTATCATCAGATCAAGGTGAGGAAGGAAGGTATACCAAAAACAGCCTTCAGGACCAAGTACGACCATTATGAGTTCTTAGTTATGCCATTTGGTTTAACCAATGCGCCAGCTGTATTTATGAGCTTAATGAATAAGGTCTTCCACCAGTACTTGGACAAGTTCATGGTCATATTTATAGATGACATCTTGGTATACTCCAAAAACCATGAAGAACACGAGAAGCATCTTAGAATCGTGTTGGAGACACTACGGCAGGAGAGGCTGTACGCCAAGCTCAGCAAATGTGAATTCTGCCTGGACAGAGTACCTTTTCTTGGACACATAATTTTAGGGGAAGGACTTTCAGTTGATCCAGAGAAGGTTGCTACCATTGAGACATGGCCTACACCTACATCAGTTGCAGAGGTTAGGAGTTTTTTCGGACTTGCCGGATATTATCGGAGATTCGTGCAGAACTTCTCAAGAATTGCATAGCCTACGACGCAATTGACGCGTAAGGACCAGGAGTTTGTTTGGACAAATGAGTGTCAAAAGACCTTTGAAGAATTGAAGAAGCGGTTAACGACTACACCAATCTTGACCCTTCCTTCAGGATCGGAAGGATTTATAGTATATAGTGATGCATCAAGAAGTGGATTGGGATGTGTTTTGATACAGCATGGCAAGGTTATCGCTTATGCATCGAGACAGTTGAAGGTGCATGAGAAAAATTATCTGACGCACGATCTTGAGCTAGCTGCAGTTATTTTTGCATTAAAGATATGGAGGCACTATCTTTATGGAGAGCGAGTGGAGATTTTTACTGATCACAAGAGTCTCAAGTATGTCTACACCTAGAAGGAGCTCAACTTGAGACAGAGGGCGATGGTTAGAGTTGATGGTTGATTACGATATAGATTTGCAGTACCATTCGGGCAAGGCCAACGTTGTAACAGATGTACTCAGAAGGAAGCCCATAACTTATTTCTTGACGACACAGCTTCAGATATTAGAGGAACTTCAGGAGCTTGGGATAGAGGTTATTCTGCCAGGACAAAAAGGATAATTGGATAACCTTGAGGTTCATTCCTCACTAGTTGAGAGGATCAAGGCAGCTTTGCCGACAGATGCTAGATTTCGAAGACTTAGAGAGAGGACGAAAGCCGGTATGCAGACGGGACTTTGGATCCATGAGGACGAAATATTGAGGTATGGAAATTGCCTATATATACAGAATGGAGAGTTGAGACATGAATTTATGCAAGAGGCACATAGCTCTATTTACTCTATTCATCCAGGAGGTACGAAGATGTAGCGAGATTTGAGGCAGTATTACTGGTGGCATAGAATGAAAAGAGAGATTACGCGGTTCGTGGCAAAATGTTTGGTCTGTCAACAAGTTAAGACCGAGCATCAGATACCGCGGGTATGTTACAGCCACTTCCCATACCAGAATGGAAGTGGGAGCACATCACCATGGATTTTGTTATCGAATTTCTGAGGAGTCCCAGTGGAAAGGATGCAGTGTGGGTTATTGTGGATCATCTCACAAAGTCGGCACATTTCTTGCCGTTCAGAGTCGGACAGTCCATAGAGCTTCTAGCTGACACGTATATGCGACAGATTGTGAGGTTGCATGGAGTGCCAGTTAGTATTGTATCAGATCATGATTCTAGATTCATCTCCCACTTTTGGCGGAGTATGCAGGAGAGCTTAGGCACTAGACTCAAGTTCAGCACTGCTTACCATCCGCAGACAGATGGCCAATCAGAGCATACAATCCAGATCCTAGAGGATATGTTACGATCCTGTATTCTAGATTTCGGAGGGTCTTGCGAAGACCACTTGCATCTGGTAGAGTTCTCCTACAATAATAGCTATCAGGTGAGCATCCAGATGGCACCTTTTGAGGCGTTGTACGGTAGGAAGTGCAGGTCTCCTATATGTTGGAGTGATATAGGTGAACGAAAGATACTCAGTCCAGAGTTGGTGACACACACAGTTGAGAAGGTAAAGCAAGTCCAGAGCCATCTTCGTGCAGCCCAGGACAGGCAGAAGCATTGGACAGACATGCATCGATGACCATTAGAGTTCAAGGAAGGTGAGCACGTATTCCTGAGGATCTCCCCAACTCGAGGCACCATTAGATTCGGAAATAAAGGCAAGTTGAGTCCAAGGTACATTGGTCATTTTGATATCTTGGAGCGCATTGGTGAGGTGGCGTATCATCTTGCATTACCCCTATCCCTAGAGGGAGCATGATGTATTCCATGTCTCACATCTGAGGAGGTACGTGGCCGACCCAAGCCACGTAGTTGATCATTCAGAGATTGTTGTAGGTTCGAGTTTGAGATATGAGGAGCAGCCCGTGGGGATACTGGATACTAGTGAGAAGACGCTGCGGGGTCAGACGATCAGACTGGTTCGTGTAGCTTGGAAGCATCACCCTTCAAGTGAATCCACTTGGGAGCGAGAGGATGACGTACGACAGCGTTATCCTCACTTATTCGAGAATGAAGGTATGGCCTCAGAACTGCCATAGTTATTATGTCATTATAGCTTCAAAGAGTAGCCTTATCCTTAATTGCGAGGACACAATTCTTTTAAGGTGGATAAATTGTAAGCCCCCTTATTTTTGAATAGGGTTATTTTGGTATTTTAATTTATTTTAATTATTTTATTTAATTTAAATAGAATAGAGTAGTAATTTTTAAAACTTTCTTTTAGATATATAACCCTTTGCCATGGCTTTGATATTTTGAGCAATGCACGACATTTTTTCTTTCAACAAAATTTATAATAATAATTTCAATTGAGTTTAATATAGTTGGAATATGAATGTTGCAATTATTGGATCTCCCCCATGCTCCAAAAATATTAAAGAACATCTAGAATTACGGTTACAGTAAAATTGTCCCTTTTGACTAGAATTTGACCCAAACCTAACCCAAACACATGTAGGCATGTAGTGCACCCCAATTATTTCCATGTAAATATTATATATATATATATATATATATATATATATATATATATATATATATATATATATATATATATATATATATATATATAAATGATATATAAATTGATTTATTTCTATTTATAGAAGTTTTAACCATAGAAAGTTGTATAGGTGGCAACCTAGTTGGCAAATAACTACCTAACTACTTCCCTAACCAACCCAACAATCAAATCTTATCCAATCCTAACCATAACAACCAACCCCACCCTCAAAATTTTGGCCAAGAGCAGCCTCTCCCCCTTGGCCGAACCCCCCTAGCAATAGGATAACCCCCTCATTTATTTAAATCTATTTAAAAAGGCCCTATATATATCAACTCATCAACAAACCCTAACCTTATCAAAACCCTCCCTCATAGTTGGCCGCCCCTTTCCTCTCTCCTCCATACGTGAAACAGCACCCCCTTGCCTCTCTCACCCTTACAACATCATCTCTTTCCCCAAAAATTCCTTCCACTCTTCCAAAACCTCCACTTTTCATCATCCTTCCACCATATCTCCATCCAAACGTCATTAAACCTTCAAGAAGAACCCCATCTTCTCCATAATTATATCAAGAACTATTTTCTTTATCAATAACCCATCACAAAGAAGTAGCAAGTCGAGCACGGGCAAGGAGGAAAAATTCTTGGACAAGAAGAAACACCATCTTCAAATTCTCCAACGGTTTCGGTAAACCTTAAATACTTCTTCCTCAAATCCCATGACATGATACTTTTAGGTTAAGTTAATTTACTGAATTAGAATCCCTATTATGCCATCTTTTTCTCATATTAAGAAATATAGATTTTTCGTGATAGCTTGTCGGTAGAATTAGTTTAAGATTCGTGATACGACTAATGGAGGGATCTTATTGCTTATAAAAAAACTGAATTAATTAATATTTAATTTCTGGAAAATAAGTAGTTTTAAATAAATTCTCTGATATTATAATGTCAAATACGAACCTATAACTAAGGACCACTAGCCTAGGTTTTCAGGTAATTATATGACATTGTTTTGCAAGTAAATAGAGGATTTTTGGATAAAATAAATAGGTGATTATTTTCTGAGATTAGAACAACACATAATAGGATATAAAATAATTTTTAATAGATATAAAAAATAATAATGGATTGCCTATGTCTCGAACAAGTTTCGGACAAAACTAGTCAACATAGAGTTGCCGAAATCTTAAAATATGTTATTTTTGTCAAATCTGGAATTTATTGCTATAAATTCATATAAATCATGTTTAATTCTGAAAAATATAATTTATTAGGATTTAATTCTATGTCCTTTAATTGGGGACTTAAACTTAAACTTTGGAAGTCCAAAACCAAGAAACTAGGTCTTGATACCCTGTAAAAGTAAGCAAAGTTGTTAGAAATAATAACGGACTTGGTTTTGCATGGCATTGAAGAAATTATAGAATTTAGTTATAATTACAAAAAATTATGTTTGGATCCTTAAGTAATTAATTTATTTTTGGTGAATTAATTTTTGAAGGAGTCGACGCGGGATCATCTTTACCATCGCTGACTGCAGAACCAGGCAAGTGTACATTGCCAAGATGTTTATAGTTCTAAATTATTTATTTGATATTATTTATGCATTAGATATTTGTGTGGCTTATTGATGTACTTATTGAGCCTAGGGCCATTATACGATACTTTGTGTCCGAACAAGATTCGGGTACCAACATCCCCTGCGGAGTCGAGTATCGTAGTTAGAGAGTCATTCTTTCGAACCCATATTTTGTGCACGTATTATTTGCACATCCTACCATAGGATACTGGACACAATTATTCATGTGACGGAGTCTTTCACGACTTGATCGTGGTACTTGGACTCTGGATATGACTACATGATGCATGCTTTAGTTGTAAGCATATTTGTACATATTCACTATGACTTGTGTTGATAGTTAGAGGTCATGATCTTGCGTGTCTTGATTAAGACGTGAGATTACATTTGGTGGGGAGAGTCTTCATCGTGCTCTGGGCATATGTTACTTATTACTATTTATAGCGTATTAGGCTTTAGGTTCCCTATGCGGAATCTAAAGTATTATATTCATATATACATTGTCCCAGTCCCAAAATATCGAGGGACTGGACACGTGGCAACGACCAGCAGTACGCACCGATGGATAACCCAATTTGATGGAACCATCAGGGCATACTTAAGCTGTAAATAAGGTCTACTACCACAAGTCACACTAATCTCATCCATAAAGATAAAGAAATAAACTGCATAATGAAATGGAAATAAGTTGCAACAACAATCACAGCAAGTCAGTCGGAGAAACAATCCGACTTATGTCTGAATAAACTGGCTCTATAGGCCAGGAATAAGAGATAAACATGAAATAAATACTGAGTACTGGAACAGGCACTCAGGAGAAGTTTTCGGCAGTCACCTCGTCTTCAGTGTTTGGTTCTGCTCCAGCAATAGCTTCAGCTCCGGTCCCGTAAATCTCGGGGTACTGCTCCTCAGCTAAACCTGGGGACATAATCCATTCCAGGTCCTTAGTGGACATAGCAAGGCACAAAATAATACAAGCCAAATGAATAAGCAGTACAATAAATAAAGGAACAGCAGGGTAGACTATGTAACCATCTATGTGATATGCAAATGAGAGCAACACTAGTACTCAGGCTGAGACCGCTACAAGCTCTGTGTCGGGGAGCCGGTAGCAGTAATAACACGTAAAGGGTCTAGCTCTGCTGGAGAGTCTACAACCTCACAATAATAGTAGATATATATATAGAACAGCCTGTAGCCTGTGTGTCTCTCCCCACCCAATGTAATCACGTAAGCCATGACCATAACGTCTCATGTCCATGTCAGCGGGATTATAACTAATGCAACAAGTCATACTGTCTATAACTAAAATAACTCTGTCAGGTCATGTATCCTATACAGAATTACCACAAATATCTCAGAAGGATTCTGTCCATGATAGTGTCAAGTGTCCTGGGTTGTAGGGTACTTGATAGGTCAAGTACAAAAGCAAGGGAATCGTAAATCCATCTCTAAATGATGAACCCAACACCGCGTACGGTGTTGGCACCCGACTATGATCGGACACTAGGTACGTCACGCGTTTCCTAGGTTAAGCAGTTTAAACAGGTTTATATGAATTTACACAAGACATCCAACAAAGTATTATTACAGGAAATATGAAAATAAAGACTGCAAGTTTGGCAAGGTGCACTTGCCTGATATTTGGATTCCACTAAGGTCCCGGTTTCGGAAATTTCCAGAGATATCTTCGAAAGCTGAAATAAACAGTACCGTTATGCTCAGAAGGTGTCAAATAGCTAGGAACGCCTGTCCTTGGGTCCAATTTGGAGACAAGGGCAAAAACGGCAGTTTCGGGCCAAAACGGGGTCCACCGGTGGGCCCGCTTTGCACCGAAAAATTTGTCAAGGTCAACGGTCTCTAAATTCACCAAACTTAGTGTCAACAGGTCAGGAACGCTGATACGAACCCAACGGAACTTTCAGATTTGAATTCCGATGAGCCGATCACAAAATCGCCCGTCGAGTGGGGCCTATGGGGCCCACAACATGCGATTTCGTCAACGTTCTCAGAATCGAACCAAACTTGACCCACAGGACCAGCGTATCGCTACGAGTCCGATGGCACAAGTTTCATCTCGATCTGACGTGTGTGCACGAAGTTAGGGTAAATTGCAGAAAAGGCGGATACGGGGCGATGTCTGCGGATACGCGTTGATTTCGGTGTGCACGCACACCCGAATCAGCTTCCGCGAAATCCCACATGTCCGTATCGACGAGGCGCACGTATCTATGAAGATCGCACACGACCAAGTCGTCCCGTTTGGCGGGACGTACTCAGTTCCGGGGTAAAATATGGTCTGGTTTTTCCTATTTTTGGATCGCGGTGTGCGATCACCACAGGACGCGATGTCCCGAGCGGTTTGTCCGGGCACCGAGAGGGTCATACAGGCTTCGTGTAGCAATTTACGGAATCAAAATCAGAGCTACGAGGAGTGAGATACGAGTACCTGAACTGGGCTCCTCGGAACCGAATTTTCGTGTCCGAGTGTCCTGTGTCGACGAGTCCAGATTAGGGCACAGATCCTCTGTGTCGTGTCCGCGCTCGCCGGAGTCTACGCTGGACGGGGTGGCGTTGCCGGAGGCGGCAGGGTACTCGGGGAGGCAGGGCGCTGCCGAGGAGGAGGCACGGCGGCCGGGCGGCGAAGTCCGGGGGCTGCGGGTGGAAATGGGGCCGTGCTCGGCTGCTGGTGGGAGGAGGAGGAGTCGCTGGGGTCTGTGAGCGCGGCGGCCTGGGGAGCTGGGGTCGTCCGCTGTGGCGGGTACGGGCAGAGTTAGGGTCGACGAGGGGGAACGGGCCGGAGTTAGCTCGCCGGAACTAGGGCTTAGGTTAGGGGAGATGGGGAGGTGGAAGAGGGAGGAAGAGGGAGAGCTTATATAGGGGAGGCTCGTCGGAGGTGAGGCCGGGGAAGGCGGGTCGAGGAGGGGACGTGGGCGCTGAAGCGGAGGGGGAGGTGGTCGTGGCGGCCGGAAAATGCGGTGGCGGCGGAGGGAGCGGGGAGAGGGAGTTGTGGGGAAGGGGTGGCTCTCTCGGGTCGGGTCGGGCGCGGATCCGGGTTGGGCGGACCCGCCCGACCCGCTAAGCTGGTTTGTGGGCTGGGTCACTGGGTCACTGGGCTCGGCCCACTGGGCCGGGCCGGGCCCCTAAAACTAAAAAAAAACATAATAATAATCATTTAATTGATTAATTAATTACTAAAAATAGTTTTTAGGCTTTTTAAAAATAGGTCTGAGGCCCAATAAAATCCCAGAAAATTACCCTAAGTCCGATTTTCTATTTTACACCATAAAATCATATTTCCATTACATTTTAATATTGGTTATTAGCAATTAAAAATGATAAATTCACCACAGGACCTATGTAAATTCCTGAAAAATGCAGAAAAATTTCCAAAAATTAATTTTTTAAAAATCTGAAAATTTAGGGTGTTTACAATCTACCCCCCTTAAGAGGATTGCGTCCTCGCAATCGAAGGATAAACTATAAAGGCAAGATTTACAGAAATTAAAGATGCTCAGGTTTTACCTGCATCAGCAAATAAGTGTGGATAACGCTGGCGCATAACATCCTCTCGTTCCCAGGTCGATTCGCCAGGAGAGTGCTGTTTCCAAGCTACTCGAACCAGTCTGATTGTATGCCCTCGCAGTGTCTTCTCACTGTTGTCGAGTATACCCACTGGCTGCTCTTCGTATCTCAGGCTAGGTCCCACCGAAATCTCAGAATGATCCACTATATGACTTGGGTCCGTCACGTATCTCCTCAGTTGTGAGACGTGGAATACATCATGCACTCCCTCTAAGGATGGAGGTAATGCAAGATGGTAAGCCACCTCACCAATGCGCTCCAAGTGTCACGCCCCAGTCCCAAAATGACGAGGGACTGGAGAAGCGTGGCAATGGCCAGCAGCACGCACCGATGGACAACCCAATTTAATGGATCCATCAGGGCATGCTTAAGCTGTAGTCTAGTAGTACTAAGTACAAGTCTCATGTATTTCTAATCTCATCCACAGAAATAACACAGATTAATGCCAGGAAATAAATGCAATAGAAATAAATATGCAATATCAAATTAGGTTATCTCGGGAAACAATCCGAGAATACGTTTGTTACATTTAAGGAGAAAAGACAGGAAATAAATTGCTGGAAATGGAAATACTGTGTAGTTGAAGCCGGTGCTCAGGAGAAATCTTCGGCCACGACTTCGTCCTCTGTTCCGTGTTCTGCTCCAAGGAGTGCTCCGGTACCGTACACCTCTGGGTAGTTCTCTTCAGCTGTACCTGGGAACATAATCCGGATCCAGGTCCTCAGGGGACAACAAGGTACAGAAAATACAAGCCAAAATAAATACAGTGCAGCAGATAATTAAACAAGAGGGTAAGCTATGTAACCAGCTAAGTGATATGCAATATGAGAGCAGCACTAGAATTCAGGCTGAAGCCACTACAAGCTCTGTGTCGGGGAGCCGGTAGCGGCAATAACTATGAATTATACTCTGAAATATACTATGTTTTATATATATAATATCAGCCTGTAGTCTGTGTATCTCTCCCCACCCAATGTAATCCCACGTCTCATATCCACGATGCCTCATGTCCATGTCACGCACGATTATAACTAATGCAGCAAGTCTGATAGCTATGAATCAAATGTCTAAGAATGTAAAGTCTATGTCATAAAACTTGCATCCTATACAGAATCACCTTGAATATCTCAGGAAGACTCTGTCTCATGAAATAGTGTCAAGTGTCCTGGTTCTGGTGTACTTGATAGGACAAGTACGAGAATTATCGGGTCTCGATGTCCATGTCTATGTGACGTTACACAACCCCGCGTACGGAGTTGGCACCCGACTATGATCGGACACTAAGCACGTCACCCGCTTCCTAGGTTAAGCAGTTAAAACAAGTTTACATTTAATTTCACAAGAAATCAAGTAAAATACTAGGTTAAGAATTACTGAGACTTGGCAAGCTTTACTTTCCCACTAATGCATAATTAAGTCCAGAACATAACTAGCAAGCTGCAGGGTTTGGCAAGGTACACTTGCCTGTGGTTCCGGTTCCAGTTGCGGTTCTGACTTCAGCTGGATTTGCAGGCGGTACTCCGGTTGCTGAAACAAACATCACCATCAGATCCAAAAAATATCAATCAGCTAGAAACGCCTGTCCTTGGGTCCAATTTGGAGACAAAGACAAAAACGGCAGTTTCGGGCCAAAACGGGGTCCACCGGTGGGCCCGCTTTGCACCGAAAAATACGTCCGGGTCAACGGTCTCCAAATTTACCAAACTCAGTGTCAGCAGGTCAGAAACGCTGATACGAACCCAACGGAACTTTCAAAATTGGATTCCGATGAGCCGAACACAAAATCGCCCGTCGAACGGGACCTGTGGGGCCCACGACACGCGATTTCGTCAACGTTCTCAGAATCGAACCAAACTTGACCCACAGGACCAGCGTATCGTTACGAGTCCGATGGCGCAAGTTTCGTCTCGATCCAACGTGTGTACACAAAGTTAGGACGTGTTCCAGAAAGTACGAATACGGGACGATGTCCGCGGATACGCGTTGATTCCGGTGTGCACGCACACCCGAATCAGCTTCCGCAAAATCCCACACGTCCGTATCGACGAGGCGCACGTATCTGTGAAGACCGCGCGCGACCAAGTCGTCCCGTTTGGCGGGGCGTACTCGGTTCCGGGGTGAATCGGGGTCTGGTTTTTTCTGTTTTTGGATCGCGGTGTGCGATCACCACAGGACGCGATGCCCCGAACGGTTTATCCGGACACCGAGAAGGTCATACAGGCTTCGCAACGCAAAAGACGGAATCGAAAATGGAGCTACGAGCAAAAAGTTACAAGTACCTGAAGGGGACCCGAAAACCGGGGTCTGGATCGTGTCCGACACGTGTCCGACACGTGTCGGATACCGGGCCAAAATTAGGGTTAGGGTTTTCTCTGGCCGGCGGCGCTGCGGCGGAGGGCGACCGGGGACTCGGCGG
Source organism: Iris macrosiphon (assembly GCA_036927795.1). Lineage (NCBI taxonomy): Eukaryota > Viridiplantae > Streptophyta > Magnoliopsida > Asparagales > Iridaceae > Iris > Iris macrosiphon. The sequence goes on along the minus strand of JAYESA010000007.1, from coordinate 203,820,144 downwards.
CGGAGGGCGACGCGGCGTCCACGGTGGAGGCGGCGGCTCAGGGCGGCCGGCAGCGGCGTCGGAGGCGCTGCTGCGGCTTGCTGCAGCTGCTGTGGTTGACGGGGACGGCGGAGCGGGGCGCCGGAGGGGAGGAGAGAGGAGGGAGGAGCCGGGCTGCGGCGTCGAGGCGGAGGGGTGCTGCGGGCGGCAGTCGACGGAGGTGCAGCGGCGAGTGGTGGTTGGCGGTGGCTGAGGGGGAGATCAGAGGAGGTGGAGGAGGAGTTTTATAGAGGGCTGGGGGCAGTCGTGGCCGAGGGGGTGGCCGGGATGGGCGGAGGCGGTTGCGGAGAAGGCGGCGCGGCCAGGGTCGTGGGCGAGGTGGCCGGGGAATGCGGCGCCGGACGCGGCGGGCACGGGGAGAGAGGGGGACCGGGTGAGGGGAGCCGGGTCGTGGGTGAAGGCGGGTCGGCGGGTGCGGCGGGTCGGGTTCGGGCAGACCCGACCCGACCCGGTAGGGCTGGGCTGGTTTTGGGTTCGGCCCAATGGGCCGGGCCGCGGGCTGCGGGCTGGGTTTGGGGTTAATTTTAAAAATAATAATAATAATAATAATAATAATTTCCAGTAATTATTTAATAAATTAAATAAATAGTTTTTGGTAATTTAAAAATAGGTCCGGGGCCCAATAAATTCCAGAAAAATTGCCCTAAGTCCAGTTTTTCATTTTACACCTAAAAATATTATTTTTATAATATTTTAATATTGTTTAATATCAATTAAAAATTATTTAAAAATTAAAACCATGTTTTTAAATTACAGAAAATTCCCAGAAAATTCCAGAAAATTGTGAAAAATCCAGTTTTTAAAATTTTGAAAAATCAGGCGGTTTACAATCTACCCCCCTTAAGAGGATTGCGTCCTCGCAATCTAAGAATAACCGATCAACAGAGATGACGCGGTCGCAAGCATCGTTTGAAAACACATCACAAGAGACTTTAGGGAAATACCGTTTCCCTAAAAATTGAAAGTTTACACTTTCCAGGAAATCTAGTTAAAGCAAAAGTCTACAACTTTTATGAAAATTAGGTTGTTATTAACAAGTTTGCAAATTACTAGGTTGGGGCTGAGGTCACGAACCAACGGGCACGGACTACAACAAGACTAGAAACGGATAACTATGAATCACTTACGTGCATCAGCTGCTCCACGAGTCTGTGCGTTCTCCACTGTCATCGTCAGGGCTTGCTCGCGTCCTTGCAGTCGATTCTTCTGCTGTTGAGCCTGCTGGAAGAGTAGTTCCTGGGGTATCAAGGGTGGCCTCGGCTGATACTGTCACGACCCAATTCCGTAGAATTACTTGAGGCGTCCCCCGAATCGTGACCGCCGTGCGGGCCTGGAGTTGCGCCCGCACAAGGCTTTAATGATTTGCATAGCAAGCACATATTCAGAGTACGCAGATAAATTGAAACACAGATTTGAAACATAGAAAAGTTCTCTTTATTGATAATGAACATCTATTACAAACTCCTGAACGAGTCAGCTAATATGCCGAACGGCTTACAAAAGGGTTGACTCAAAATGAGATAACAGTCCTGTACATTACATCCCTTTATAAACTCAAAATGATAAAGACCTCCAGGCTGGAGGATCACTTTGCCACGGAGCTGCATTTGTGTATGAAGAGTTGCAGCTTCGGACTTCAAAAGGCTTCGAGGCACGGTGAAGATGCGCTAATAGCTGGACTGGATCGGGAAGACAACTTCGGCTCCTCGCTCGGTTCGCCTTGGTGCGGAGAACCTGTTTCAACGAGGGTCAGCATATCGAAACATGCTGGTGAAGGCGAGCTAGCCTGACTATACCAATCAACACGTTGTTTAGTGAAGCATGCATATTTTTGTGGGTTTCTATCTTGCCTTAGTTCATTTACAAGTAAGCAGCATATTGAATTTACTGAAATAAACGTGTCACCGTTAGGTGGATTTTACCTGACCGTCTGAATTACCTGCACAATACTTACCATGCCTTCCCTGCCACGGAGACACAAGTTAGTATGCAACAGGTTTAAATATACAAGATGATCACTGGCTTGGTTGCCATAATGGACGATAGTCTTTGACGAGAATGGCGTGCAACAAAAGTACAAGGGGCATTACAATCCATTCCGCCAAGAACAAGAGACTAAACAATAGGTCTCGCCCGGACCGGATCGATGCCAGTGCCCCAGCATCGTCCGCAAGACCGTTACCCTGTGCACTGGTTGTCCATGATCGAACAATATACAAGTAACAAGTTTGTATTTGAGGCAACAAGAGTACAAGACAAGCAAGTACAAGACAAGCAAGTACAAGACAAGCAATTCATGATCCATTCCCAAACGAACAAGCATACAGTTAAGTATCCATTCATGAAATTATTGACAAGCTTATGAACCAAGTCTATTCTCTTTTATCTTGGTTTCTTTTATTATTACTTGGTATCGTTTGATCGGGGCAAAGGAGAGTGCAGATTGATTAGCTGTGAAGCTTGGAAGCAGGACTAGCTAATCGGGTTAGTAGACACTCACTTAGATTTTGGAAAGAAGAAGGAAAGAGGCGCTTCACGACTCCGCTCGCAAGCCACCTACTGCTCGTTCACCTGCACACGAACAGCTCGATTAATCCTTCTTCCTCTCTTTTCAAGTCTCGGAATAGAAGTGCAAGTCAATGAACGAAAACAATGAAAACCATCGAAACCGTTCAAGAAAACAAGCAAGTCCCAAAACCAACTCAAGGCACGAAAGCAACAAGCGACATCGAAAACCGAGGCAATAAAAGATAGCAGCGGAGAGGTCCCTCCTGACTCTGCCGCTAAGCCGATCCCGGGGGCGCAGTCCACTGAATATGGGAATCGATTCCGAAGAAACAAATCCATAACGAGGACGAGTTCTTAATTCAATCTATCCCGATCGAACGATACCGTCTTGTGTTTCTTAGCCGCGATCTCCGCACCGGGAGAACGGGGCGCTACAGATACCCTGCTGAAGCTGGTGGTAGGACTCCTTGAACTTCCGTTTGCGGTACTTCCAATGCTGGAGAGGCTGACCTCGGTACTGGTAACGCTTGCTGGTTACCCTTTGGTGCTCTGTCTCGACGCTCAGGGCATTCCTTTAATAAATGCTGACTGGATCCGCAAACTATGCATAATCTCTTCTTTCGTCTGCACTCGTCTTCAGTATGGCCTCGCTTGCGACAATATGGACAAACAGGTATTGTCTGTGGAGATGCTTCTGGTGGCTGGTGCAGCTGAGACTTCTTTGGGGTTCCTTCCTGTGGTGTTCCGGCTGGTGTTGATGTAGCTGGTTGGTGAATCACCACTGGTTTCTCTCGACGTTCTGGGCAATCCCTTACCGAATGCTTCTTGGATCCACACGATAGACATTGTCCCAGTCTGCGTCGGCATTCTTTAGCGAGGTGGCCTACCTTGCCACAGTAGTGACAAGTAGGAAGGAATGAGGCTCCTGATGCTGTTCTTGGTAGTGGATGTATCTGTGGTCGCTTTGCAGCTCTTTCTTGTTGTGATTGGTCCGGTGCTGACGCATACGGCCGCTTTTGGCTGGACTCGATCCTTGTGGTGCACTCCACGGGTCTTGCTGCAGTAAGGACATCCTCGTCGAAGGCGGTTGTATTTGAACTGTTTGGCCTCAGTGACTCCGAGCTAGTTCTATCGATGGAGTTCTCCGATTGGTTTTGTTGAGCTTCTTGTTGCACCCTCTGATAGGCTTGCATCATTATATAGAACATGCGGAACATCTGCTGTTCGTCCATAGGTGGTCCCAGTGGGAAGGAAGGCATCGGTGGAGTAGGTTGCGTTGAGGGTGGAACGCCATCTTGATGGATTCTTGAGGCAGGCTGACTTGCTTGACTGCCTTGTGATGATTGGCCTTCACCGGCTGGTATCACATCGTCTTCTTGGGTAACCACAACGGGTTGTGGTATTTCTTTATGAGCCTCGTTGCTGGCTTGTGGGTCCATTTTCCTGTATCAAACACAAACGATAAGAGGCGCACAGGAATCAAGGCAGGATGCAAGTTAATAATTTAATTCAAATAGATATCAAGAACGATTCAAGCAGGTGGATGAGATCCTAAAGCTTATCCTAGCTTTATTACAGGCCTGTTCGGTCCCTGAGTTGAAACCGAACAATTTAGTCGTAGACCTGTATGGGCCACCACAAAAACCATGTCACGCCCCAGTCCCAAAATGCCGAGGGACTGAGCACGTGAGCAATGGCCAGCAGCACGCACCGATGGACAAACCAATTTAATGGATCCATCAGGGCATGCTTAAGCTGTAGTCTAGCAGTACTAAGTACAACTCTCAGGTATTTCTAATCTCATCCACAGAAATAACACAGATTAATGCCAGGAAATAAATGCAATATCAAATTAGGTTATCTCGGGAAACAATCCGAGAATACGTCTGTTACATTTAAGGAGAAAAGACAGGAAATGAATTGCTGGAAATGGAAATACTGTGTAGTTGAAGCCGGTGCTCAGGAGAAATCTTCGGCCACGACTTCGTCCTCTGTTCCTTGTTCTGCTCCAAGGAGTACTCTGGTACCGTACACCTCTGGGTAGTTCTCTTCAGCTGTACCTGGGGACATAATCCGGATCCAGGTCCTCAGGGGACAGCAAGGTACAGAAAATACAAGCCAAAATAAATACAGTGCAGCAGATAATTAAACAAGAGGGTAAGCTATGTAACCAGCTAAGTGATATGCAATATGAGAGCAGTACTAGAATTCAGGCTGAAGCCACTACAAGCTCTGTGTCGGGGAGCCGGTAGCGGTAATAACTATGAATTATACTCTGAAATATACTATGTTTTATATATATAATATCAGCCTGTAGTCTGTGTATCTCTCCCCACCCAATGTAATCCCATGTCTCATGTCCACGATGCCTCATGTCCATGTCACGCACGATTATAACTAATGTAGCAAGTCTGATAGCTATGAATCAAATGTCTAAGAATGTAAAGTCTATGTCATAAAACTTGTATCCTATACAGAATCACCTTGAATGTCTCAGGAAGACTCTGTCTCATGAAATAGTGTCAAGTATCCTGGTTCTGGTGTACTTGATAGGACAAGTACGAGAATTATCGGGTCTCGATGTCCATGTCTATGTGACGTTACACAACCCCGCGTACGGAGTTGGCACCCGACTATGATCGGACACTAAGCACGTCACCCGCTTCCTAGGTTAAGCAGTTAAAACAAGTTTACATTTAATTCCACAAGAAATCAAGTAAAATACTAGGTTAAGAATTACTGAGACTTAGCAAGCTTTACTTGCCCACTAATGCATAATTAATTCCAGAACATAACTAGCAAGCTGCAGGGTTTGGCAAGGTACACTTGCCTGTGGTTCCGGTTCCAGTTGCGGTTCTGACTTCAGCTGGATTTGCAGACGGTACTCCGGTTGCTGAAACAAACATCACCATCAGATCCAGAAAATATCAATCAGCTAGAAACGCCTGTCCTTGGGTCCAATTTGGAGACAAAGACAAAAACGGCAGTTTCGGGCCAAAACGGGGTCCACCGGTGGGCCCACTTTGCACCGAAAAACGCGTTCGGGTCAACGGTCTCCAAATTCACCAAACTCAGTGTCAACAGGTCAGAAACGCTGATACGAACCCAACGGAACTTTCAGAATTGGATTCCGATGAGCCGAACACAAAATCGCCCGTCGAGCGGGGCCTGTGGGGCCCACGACACGCGATTTTGTCAACGTTCTCAGAATCGAACCAAACTTGACCCACAGGACCAACATATCTCTACGAGTCCGATGGCGTAAGTTTCGTCTCGATCCGACATGCGTACACAAAGTTAGGGCACGTTCCAGAAAGTACGGATACGGGGCGATGTCCGCGGATACGCGTTGATTCCGGTGTGCACGCACACCCGAATCAGCTTCCGTGAAATCTCACACATCCGTATCGACGAGGCACACGTATCTGTGAAGACCGCGCACGACCAAGTCGTCCCGTTTGGCGGGGCGTACTCGGTTCCGGGGTGAATCGGGGTCTGGTTTTTCCTGTTTTTGGATCGCGGTGTGCGATCACCACAGGACGCGATGCCCCGAACGGTTTGTCCGGGCACCGAGAGGGTCATACAGGCTTCGCAACGCAAAAGACGGAATCGAAAACGGAGCTACGAGCAAAAAGTTACAAGTACCTGAAGGGGACCCGAAAACCGGGGTCTGGATCGTGTCCGACACGTGTCCGATACCGGGCCAAAATTAGGGTTAGGGTTTTCTCTGGCCGGCGGCGCTGCGGCGGAGGGCGGCCGGGGACTCGGCGGCGGAGGGCGACGCGGCGTCCACGGTGGAGGCGGCGGCTCAGGGCGGCCGGCAGCGGCGTCGGAGGCGCTGCTGCGGCTTGCTGCAGCTGCTGCGGTCGACGGGGACGGCGGAGCGGGGCGCCGGAGGGGAGGAGAGAGGAGGGAGGAGCCGGGCTGCGGCGTCGAGGCGGAGGGGTGCTGCGGGCGACAGTCGACGGAGGCGCAGCGGCGAGTGGTGGTTGGCGGTGGCTGAGGGGGAGATCGGAGGAGGTGGAGGAGGAGTTTTATAGAGGGCTGGGGGCAGTCGTGGCCGAGGGGGTGGCCGGGATGGGCGGAGGCGGTTGCGGAGAAGGCGGCGCGGCCAGGGTCATGGGCGAGGTGCCCGGAGGATGCGGCGCCGGACGCGACGGGTACGGGGAGAGAGGGGGACCGGGTGAGGGGAGCCGGGTCGTGGGTGAAGGCGGGTCGGCGGGTGCGGCGGGTCGGGTTCGGGCAGACCCGACCCGACCCGGTAGGGCTGGGCTGGGTTTGGGTTCGGCCCAATGGGCCGGGCCGCGGGCTACGGGCTGGGTTTGGGGTTAATTTTAAAAATAATAATAATAATAATAATATCCAGTAATTATTTAATAAATTAAATAAATAGTTTTTGGTAATTTAAAAATAGGTCCGGGGCCCAATAAATTCCAGAAAAATTGCCCTAAGTCCAGTTTTTCATTTTACACCCAAAAATATTATTTTCATAATATTTTAATATTGTTTAATATTAATTAAAAATCATTTAAAAATTAAAACATTGTTTTTAAATTACAGAAAATTCCCAGAAAATTCCAGAAAATTGTAAAAAATCCAGTTTTTAAAATTTTGAAAAATTAGGGGGTTTACACCAAGATATCAAATGGCCCAATGTACCTTGGGCTTAACTTGACTCTGCTGCCAAATCTGATAGTACCTCTAGTGGGCGAGATCCTCAAAAATACATGCTCTCCTTCCTTGAACTCCATGGGTCGTCTGTGTGCATCTGCCCAATGCTTCTGTCTATCCTGGGCTACACGGAGATGGTTCTGAATCTGTCTTACTTTCTTCACTGTCTCCGTTACCAACTCTGGACCCAGTATTTGACGTTCGCCAACGTCACTCCAGCATATCGGCGATCTGCACTTTCTTCCGTACAACGCCTCGAAAGGTGCCATCTGAATGCTTGCCTGATAGCTGTTGTTGTAGGAGAACTCCACTAAGTGCAGATGATCTTCCCAAGATCCTTTGAAGTCCAGTATACATGATCGCAGCATATCTTCCAAGATCTGAATTGTGCGCTCTGATTGGCCATCTGTCTGGGGATGATAGGCAGTACTGAACTTGAGCCTGGTACCGAGACTCTCTTGCATGCTTCGCCAGAAGTGAGATATAAATCTTGAGTCTCGATCTGATACAATACTAACCGGCACTCCATGAAATTTTACGATCTATCGCATATACATGTCGGCTAGCACTTCCGTGGATTGTCCGACTCTGAACGGCAAGAAGTGAGCCGACTTAGTGAGCCGATCCACGATGACCCATACTGCATCCTTTCCACTAGGGCTTCTTGGAAATCCAGTGACGAAGTCCATGGTAATATGCTCCCACTTCCATTCAGGGATGGGAAGTGGCTGCAATATACCTGCAGTCCTTTGGTGCTCGACCTTCACCTGCTGGCAGACTAAGCACCTTGCCACGAATCGGGCAATCTCCCTTTTTATTCCATGCCACCAGTAATATTGTCTTAAGTCCCGGTACATCTTGGTCCCTCCTGGATGAACAGAATATAGGGAGCTATGCGCCTCTGTCATCAACTCCTGCCTTAATTCTCCATTCGGAACATATAGGCGATTTCCGCACCTTAATGTCCCATCCTCGTGGATGCGAAGTCCCGTTTGCATGCCTGCTTCGGTTCTCTCTTTCAGCCTTCGGAATCTGGCATCATTAGGCAAAGCTTCTTTGATTCTCTCCACCAGCGATGACTTAACTTCGAGGTTAGCCAGCAAACCATTTTGTCCAGGTAGAACAACCTCTATCTGAAGATCTTGCAAGTCTTGTAATAGCTGAGGCTGCTCAGTTAAGAAATAAGCCGAGGGTTTTCTGCTGAGGGCGTCGGCTACAACATTTGCTTTCCCTGGGTGGTACTGCAGATCAATGTCAAAGTCCACCATCAACTCAAGCCAACGCCTTTGCCTCATGTTGAGCTCCTTCTGTGTATAAACATACTTCAAGCTCTTATGATCAGTGAATATTTTGACCTTCTCTCCATACAGGTAATGTCTCCAGATCTTTAATGCAAAGATCACTGCAGCTAGCTCCAGGTCGTGCGTTGGGTAGTTCTTCTCGTGGACCTTCAACTGCCTCGATGCATAAGCGATAACCTTGCCATGTTGCATCAAGACACAACCTAGTCCACTACCAGACGCATCACTATAAACAACAAAACCTCCTGACCCTGAGGGAAGAGTCAAGACTGGTGCTGTTGTTAGACGCCTCTTTAATTCTTCAAAGGCATTCTGGCATTCTTCTGTCCATATGAACTCCTGATCCTTCCGTGTTAGCTTAGTCATCGGCTCTGCGATCCTTGAAAAATTTTCTACGAACCGCCGGTAATACCCAGCAAGTCCAAGAAAACTTCTCACTTCTGCAACAGAGGTAGGGGTAGGCCAGGTTTCAATAGCAGTGACCTTCTCTGGGTCCACAGACAGTCCTTCACCTGAGATAATATGCCCTAAGAATGGCACCTTGTCCATACAGAAGTCACATTTGCTGAGTTTGGCATACAGTTTCTCCCTTCTCAAAGTTTCTAGCACAACTCTGAGGTGTTCCTCGTGCTCTTCGTGGTTCTTAGAGTAGACTAGGATATCATCAATGAATACCACCACGAACTTATCCAAGTACTGATGGAAGACTCCGTTCATCAAACTCATAAATACGGCGGATGCGTTGGTTAAACCAAACGGCATTACTATGAACTCATAATGTCCATATTTAGTTCTGAAGGCCGTCTTTGGGATATCTTCCTTCTTCACCCTAATCTGGTGATAACCGGATCTAAGGTCAATCTTTGAGAATACCCTAGCACCACTCAATTGGTCAAACAAGTCATCAATGCGTGGTAATGGGTACCGGTTCTTAACAGTTACAGCATTAAGGGCTCTGTAATCAATGCACAACCGTACAGTTCCGTCCTACTTGGGTACAAAAAGTATAGGTGCTCCCCAAGGTGAAACACTGGGCCGGATAAATCCTTTCTCCAGAAGGTCGTCAACTTATGCTTTCAACTCCACTAACTCCTTAGGTGCTAGCCGATATACCGATGAAGTGATAGGTTCGTCTCCTGGAGTTAGGTCTATTGTGAATTCTATCTCCCGATCAGGTGGTAAACCTGGAAGATCGTCGGGAAATACGTCCACAAATTCCGTTATGACTCTTGGGTAACTTGAATCTTCTTCTACAGTCAATACCCTAAGAGTTGGCTGGACCCCTTGTTCTACAGCTCCTCTAAGAAATTCAAACTCAGGAAGGCTAGGGGGTCTAAATATCACTTTTCCAAGCCGGTAATCCAGTGTCGCATGGTACTGACTTAACCAGTCCATACCAAGTACCACATCGTAATCAGGCATAGAAAAGATCAAGAATTGGGCTCGCATCTCTCGGCCACAGACTACTACCGAACATGATCTACAAGTATCACTAACCGGGATAATTCCACCTCCCGTTAGAATTCTCTTCATCTTCGAGAGAGGTGCGGTAGCTATTCTATATGTAGCTACGAAGCTAACAGCAATAAATGAATGCGAGGCTCCAGAATCAAATAATGCTACAGCAGGAATTGTAGCTACTAATATGGTACCTGCTATCACTTCGCCTGCAGTAGCTTCCTCAGTGACTGCTAGTGCATAAGCCTGACCTCGTCCCTGAGCGGGACCCCTTTGCTGACGAGCTTGCTGGAACATTGCTGCCTGAGGTGGTAGAGGTGGCCTGGCTCCTCCAGGCCCTGTCTGTGTTGCTCCCCCAGCTGGAAGAGCTGCAGGTGGAGCTGGCCGATTCAGAACTCCCTCCCGACATTTCGAGCAGTCCTTTGAGAAGTGTTGTCCAGATCCGCAAACCAGGCAGAGCCCCAGCTTGCGTCTACATTCTTTTTCAATATGTCCTACCTTGCCGCAGTAATGGCAAGTAGGCAGGTTCTTAGTTGCTGCTCTTGGAGGCGGGCTCTTCTGGGGTCGTTTAGCAGATTCCCTTGGTGATGACTTGGACGGTGCTGAGGAGAAGGGACGTTTCAGGCTTGATTCCCTCCGAGTAACGTGCTCCAGCCGACGTGCTGCAGCTAGGACGTCGGAGTAAGATGTGGGCGCGACCGATCCGATTAATTTTTGAAGCTCGAACCTGAGCCCATCAAAGAACTTCTCTGCCTTCTCCTCTTCGGTAGGAATTAGGGAAGGGGTGAAGCGGCTCAGGCGAATGAATTCGGCGTTATATTCCTCCACCGTCATGTTGCCCTGGATCAGGCGGTTGAATCTGTCTCGGAGTTCTGACCGAGCCACAGCAGGGATGTACATTTCCTGGAAGAGTCTGGAGAACTCCTCCCAGGTAACCTGATCATGTCCGAGCCTTCTTTCTTCTGACAGCCACCAATGATGCGCGTTGTCCGTCAGTTGCATCCTGACGGCAGTCATCCATTTGTCCCTTGGTAGTTCAGCGGCCTCCAACTGATGCTGCGTGTTAGTAAGCCATTCATGCACTTCAGTTGGTCCTTCCTTGCCCGAGAAGGTACGGGGCTTGAGTTGGCGGAAATCTGTGATAGATCCCGTCGCTGGTCGCCTATTTGGTGGATTTGCATATTCCAATGCTGCGACTAGGCTGTTCCTTAGGTTCTCGGTCTCATGACGTTGGGCCTCCTGTTGAATCTGTTGTTGTGCCTGCATCATGGCGTAGAACATCTGGAACATTTGCTGTCCGTCCATTGCCTGTCCTGGGGGAAAGACAGGCATCATAGGAGGGAACTGGGGAGGAGGCGGGATGTCATCACGCCTGAACCTGGAACTTGGCTGGCCAATTTGATTGTTCTGAGAGGATTGTCCTCTGGTATCTGGCGTCGTTCCAGCTTCACAGGTAAACCCCGCTTCAGGCGGTGTACCCAAGGGGGTCTCGTCACCACTTCTGGGATCCATAACTCTGCATCAAAAGGTAACAATGAGAACGCATAGAGGAATCAAAACAGGATGCAATTCAAGCAATTTAATTGAATTCGACATAGAGTTCAAAAATGATTCAATCAATGGATGAGATACTATAACCTATCTTATTGCAGGCCTGTTCGGTCCCTAAGTTGAAATCGAACAATTTTATTTAGGACCTGCATGGGCCACCACAAAAACCATGTCACGCCCCAGTTCCAAAATATCGAGGGACTGGACACGTGGCAACGACCAGCAGTACGCACCGATGGATAACCCAATTTGATGGAACCATCAGGGCATACTTAAGCTGTAAATAAGGTCTACTACCACAAGTCACACTAATCTCATCCATAAAGATAAAGAAATAAACTGCATAATAAAATGGAAATAAGTTGCAACAACAATCACAGCAAGTCAGTCGGAGAAACAATCCGACTTATGTCTGAATAAACTGGCTCTATAGGCCAGGAACAAGAGATAAACATGAAATAAATACTGAGTACTGGAACAGGCACTCAGGAGAAGTCTTCGGCAGTCACCTCATCTTCAGTGTTTGGTTCTGCTCCAGCAATAGCTTCAGCTCCGGTCCCGTAAATCTCGGGGTACTGCTCCTCAGCTAAACCTGGAGACATAATCCATTCCAGGTCCTCAGTGGACATAGCAAGGCACAAAATAATACAAGCCAAATGAATAAGCAGTGCAATAAATAAAGGAACAGCAGGATAGACTATGTAACCATCTATGTGATATACAAATGAGAGCAACACTAGTACTCAGGCTGAGACCGCTACAAGCTCTGTGTCGGGGAGCCGGTAGCAGTAATAACACGTAAAGGGTCTAGCTCTGCTGGAGAGTCTACAACCTCACAATAATAGTAGATATATATATATAGAACAGCCTGTAGCCTGTGTGTCTCTCCCCACCCAATGTAATCACGCAAGCCATGACCATAACGTCTCATGTCCATGTCAGCGGGATTATAACTAATGCAACAAGTCATACTGTCTATAACTAAAATAACTCTGTCAGGTCATGTATCCTATACAGAATCACCACAAATATCTCAGGAGGATTCTGTCCATGATAGTGTCAAGTGTCCTGGGTTGTAGGGTACTTGATAGGTCAAGTACAAAAGCAAGGGAATCGTAAATCCATCTCTAAATGACGAACCCAACACCGTGTACGGTGTTGGCACCCGACTATGATCGGACACTAGATACGTCACACGTTTCCTAGGTTAAGCAGTTTAAACATGTTTATATAAATTTACACAAGACATCCAGCAAAGTATTATTACAGGAAATATGAAAATAAAGACTGCAAGTTTGGCAAGGTGCACTTGCCTGATATTTGGATTCCACTAAGGTCCCGATTTCGGAAATTTCCAGAGATGTCTCCGAAAGCTGAAATAAACAGTACCATCACGCTCAGAAGGTGTCAAATAGCTAGGAACGCCTGTCCTTGGGTCCAATTTGGAGACAAGAGCAAAAACGACAGTTTTGGACCAAAACGGGGTCCACCGGTGGGCCCGCTTTGCACCAAAAAACGTGTCAGGGTCAACGGTCTCTAAATTCACCAAACTTAGTGTCAACAGGTCAGGAACGCTGATACGAACCCAACGGAACTTTCAGATTTGAATTCCGATGAGCCGATCACAAAATCGCCCGTCGAGTGGGGCTTGTGGGGCCCACGACACACGATTTCATCAACGTTCTCAGAATCGAACCAAACTTGACCCACAGGACCAACGTATTGCTACGAGTCCGATGGCGCAAGTTTTGTCTCGATCTGACGTGTGTGCACAAAGTTAGGGTAAATTGCAGAAAAGGCGAATACGGGACGATGTCCGCGGATACGCGACGATGTCCGCGGATACGCGTTGATTCCGGTGTGCACGCACACCCGAATCAGCTTTCGCAAAATCCCACACGTCCGTATCGATGAGGCGCACGTATCTGTGAAGACCGCACGCGACAAAGTCATCCCGTTTGGCGGGGCGTATTCAGTTCCGGGGTAAAACAGGGTCTGGTTTTTCCTGTTTTTGGATCGCGGTGTGCGATCACCACAAGACGCGATGCCCCGAGCGGTTTGTCCGGGCACCGAGAGGGTCATACAGGCTTCGCGTAGCAATTTACGGAATCGAAATCAGAGCTACGAGGAGTGAGATACGAGTACCTGAACTAGGCTCCTCAGAACCGGATTTTCGTGTCCGAGTGTCCTGTGTCGACGAGTCCAGATTAGGGCACAGATCCTCTGTGTCGTGTCCGCGCTCGCCGGAGTCTACGCTAGACGGGGTGGCATTGCCGGAGGCGGCAGGGTACTCGGGGAGGCAGGGCGCCGCCGAGGAGGAGGCACGGCGGCCGGGCGGCGAAGTCCGGGGGCTGCGGGTGGAAATGGGGCCGTGCTCGGCTGCTGGTGGGAGGAGGAGGAGTCGCTGGGGTCTGTGAGCGCGGCGGCCTGGGGAGCTGGGGTCGTCCGCTGTGGCGGGTACGGGCGGAGTTAGGGTCGACGAGGGGGAACGGGCCGGAGTTAGCTCGCCGGAGCTAGGGCTTAGGTTAGGGGAGATGGGGAGGTGGAAGAGGGAGGAAGAGGGAGAGCTTATATAGGGGAGGCTCGTCGTGTAAACCCCCTGAATTTTCAAAATTATTAAAACTTGGATTTTTTCAATTTTCTAGAATTTTCTGGGAATTTTCTGAAATTAAAATCAAGGTTCTTAATTATTAAATAATTTTTAATTGTTAATAAATAATATTAAAATATCATGAAAATAATATTTTTGGGTGTAAAATGAAAAACTGGACTGAGGGTAATTTTTTTGGATTTTTCTGGGCCTCAGACCTATTTTTAAATGCCTAAAAACTAATTTTAATTAATTATTTAATTAACTGATTTTTATTATTAATTATATTTATTATTATTATTTATATTATTTTTATTCTTTTTCTCTTGGGCCGGCCCGGCCCATTGGACCGGCCCAGCAGCCCAGCCCCAGCCCGCTACCTATCGGGTCGGGTCGGGTTGGTCAGACCCGAACCCGCCTACCCGCCAATCCGCTGACCCATTCTCCCTCACCCCCTCCCCACGACCCGGCTGCCGGAATTCTCGCCGCTCCGGCCTCCGCGCGCAGCGCCGGCCGTTCCGGCCCGCTCCCCGCGTCCTCCGCGGCTACGCAGCGCCACGAGCCCCCTCTCCTCCTCCTATTTAAGCCCTCTTCTTCCTGCCTTCTCCCAAACCCTAGAAAACCCCTCTCCGGCCATCACCCGACGCCAGAAACCCTAGCACCTCCGTCCCCGGCCTGCCCTCGCCGCCGTGCTCCTCCGGCGCCTCACCGCCGTCCTCCTCTGCCGACCCTCGCCCAGCCTCGCCGTGCCCAGCCCCCTTTCTTTCCTCCTTCTTCTTCCCAGAGCTCCGCCCGCCTCCCAGAGCTCCGCCGCCGCCGGCCAACGCCTCCGCCTCGCCCCGGTGAACACCCCCCGACCGGACACGACACGGACACAAGATTTTCCTGTTTCGAAGAGCCCGGTTCAGGTACTCGTATCTTGCACCCTGTATCTCCGTTTTCGATTCCGTAAATTACGTTGCGAAGCCTGTATGACCCTCTCGGTGCCCGGATAAACTGCTCGGGGCATCGCGTCCTGTGGTGATCGCACACCGCGATCCAAAAACAGGAAAAACCAGACCCTATTTTACCCCGGAATCGAGTACGCCCCGCCAAACGGGACTACTTGGTCGCGTGCGGTCTTCACAGATACGTGCGCATCGTCGATACGGACGTGTGAGATTTCGCGGAAGCTGATTCGGGTGTGCGTGCACACCGGAATCAACGCGTATCCGCGGACATCGCCCCGTATCCGATTTTTCTGTAATTTGCCCTAACTTCTTGTACACTCGTCAGATCAAGATGAAACTTACGCCATCGGACTCGTAGCGATACGCTGGTCCTGTGGGTCAAGTTTGGTACGATTCTGAGAACGTTGACGAAATCGCGTGTCGCGGGCCCCACAGGCCCCGCTTGACGGGCGATTTTGTGTTCGGCTCATCGGAATCCAAATCTGGAAGTTCTGTTGGGTTTGTATCAGCGTTCCTGACCTGTTGACACTAAGTTTTGTGAATTTGGAGACCATTGACCCGGACACATTTTTCGGTGCAAAGCGGGCCCACCGGCGGACCCCGTTTTGACCCGAAACTGCCGTTTTTGCTCTTGTCTCCAAATTGGACCCAAGGACAGGCATTTCTAACTATTTGACATCTTCTGAGCGTGATGGTAATGTCTATTTTAGCTTTTGGACTCATCTCTGGAAATTTCCCCGAGTACAATTAATTGGATCCAAACAACAGGCAAGTACCTGCACTTCAAGTTAAAACTTTATATTATGATAATTAATTCCCTGCTTTACTTATACCCTTGATGATTACACCTAGTGTTAGGAATACTGGATTTCATGTCTTGAATATTGGAGTTCATGTCTTGTTTATCATGTCGGGTGGGAGAATACTAGAAGGCATGTAGTTTACCCTTTCCCCTGCCATGTTTAATAGCTGTTGGTACGCGACTGTACCTCAGCCGGATCTCGATTTTTCCTGTTTAATAGCCGTTTATGACGGCCGGATTAGCCTTACCCCTACATGCCAACTATGTATTCTAAAATAAACACAAGTTCACACAGATAGTTTCTGGTCTTGTTATATTTCTTGCTGACTGTTGTAGTTTCATTCCTGTCTCATTTATTTCTGTTTTCTCATATTCCTGTTTACAGCTTTAACTCTGAGATATTGATGTTCTTTTATGCAGTTTCTCAACATGATACTCAATTTATTTGTCATAAATATTTAGTTTAATCTTGTTGTGCACTGTGTACTTTGCTCCTTTCCTGACTGGATCTGTTGATTTAGGCGATGATGAGGACCTTGCCCCTACATATTATGGTCCCTATGAGGGTACAGATGATACCTATGAGGAGCCAGAACCCACCCAGGAGACCCCTGCTGCAGAGTAGATAGCAGTAGCTACTTTCATTTATTTGCTCTTTATCTTAGTAATCGGGTTTGTCCCCGATTTCATTCTGATTTTTGTACTAAACATTTGAATCTGTTGTCGCATTTATTTTAATTGCAATCTTAAGTATCTGTTTCCCTTTATCATCTTGCCTATGCTATTTGTGAATGAGCTAGTTTTAGTTAAGTGTGGATTTGACCTAGACAGCGTACTACCGCCGACTCTGCGGCGTAGGCTGGACGTACCCACGCACTCGTGCCCGAATTTCCGGGTGCGGGTCGTGACACATTTTTATGGTGGCCCATGCAGGTCCTTTCCTTAAATAGGGTAATACCCTAGGACAGGGTATGGAATAAGATTGAGGATTCTAGGAAAAGCTCATTCACAGTATAGGGTCCTTATTTCAATTCTTGATATCATTTCTGCTCAATTTTTCTATCGCCCTTGATTTCCAAGTAATCTATTCTGATCTTCCTATCCCTTAATCTTTCAGAATGGTCCAGACAAGGAACACAGTAGGAGGCACATCAGAACCATCTGAGCAAAATGTGCCCGAGACTCTTGCACTTCCGCCGCCTCCATCTGTTCCGGCAGTTACTCTGGACGGGGCACAGCTACTTGGAGTGTTCCAGGGACTAGTGGAATCCCAAAAAGAATAGACTACACTTCTGCGGACCAGCCTCTCAGAAGCTCTTAGGTCCCAGGAGTCGCCACTCAAGAGGCCAGGGAGTGCCAAAGACTTCAAGAATCTTAGACCCCTGGAATTCTACGGAACTGAGGGCATTCTCTATGCCGATGAGTGGATAGAGAATGTCGAGAGACTCCTGAAGACTGCTCGGGTCCCTGATGACCTCAAAGTGGAGTCCACAAGCCTGCAACTGTTCGACATAGCTCGAACCTGGTTCAGAGATGAACCCCAACTATCTGCTCCTGACCTCACCTGGGAAGATTTTAAGAGGCTTTTCAAGGAGAAATTCTACCCCGAAGTGGCTCGGGAAGCTCTCGAAAGCCAATTCGAGAGACTGGAACAAGGTAACCTATCTGTTGATGAGTATACTGCTGAATTTAGCAGGTTAAGCCACTTTACGGAGTACATGGTTCGTACCCCGGAGGACAGAGCCCGTAGATTCAAGAAGGGGCTGTCTCCGGATATTCGCCTTGCTGTCACCACCAGCCGAGCTCGCACCTATGAGGAAATCCTGAGCGTGGCACAAGGCGTTGAGAGAGACATGGGACATAAACTAAAACGAGAGAGAGATACCGGAAATACGGGACCCAACAAACGCCCTTTTCAACAACAGCAACAGCAGAGGGCCCCGCAGCAAACTCAGCGTCCTCTCCCTCGAGCTCCAGCACCCCAACACCAGGCTCAAGGACAGAACCAACAAGCTGCTGCTTGTAACTTTTGCCAAAAACCAGGTCATACTTGGCAAGTCTGCAGGAAGAGGCTAGGTGCCTGCCTCTACTGCGGCTCAGCAGCGCATCAAATGAGGGACTGTCCAGCTGCTCAAGGACGCACCGCTGCACCCAAAGCTCCAGTCCAGGCCAGGGCCCCAGCAGCACAACAGAGGGGACCCCCGCTTCCAACACAACAACAACGCTTTGCTCAGCACCAACAGCAGCAACAGAGGGGTGCACCGCAGCAAGGCCGTGCTTATGCAATGACTCTGGAAGAAGCGGAAGCCACAGCAGACGTGATCACAGGTTCTGTGCTTATAAATTCAATACCAGCCATTACTTTATTTGATTCTGGAGCTTCACATTCATTCATGTCAGTAGATTTCCTTATGAAGCATAGCTTAATCACTAAACCCCTTAGGAATTGTTATAAGATCATTACCGGTGGAGGAATCATCCCGGTTAGTGATGCCTGTAATAATTGTCCTATTATATTGTGTGGAAGAGAACTGTATGCTAGGCTACTCGTAATGCCAGTTCCCAGTTTTGATATTATACTGGGTATGGATTGGTTGAGTCAACATCATGCCACTATAGACTGCCACAGAGGTAGTGTAATCTTCAGGCCCCCTGACAAGCCAGAATTTGAATTTGCTAGAGGTTCTAGAGAAATGGGTAATAACAAATTTTGTGGAGCCCTAGTAACAGAAGAATTGCCACTACCTATCATCTCTGAATACCTTGATGTCTTTCCTGAGGATCTCCCAGGCTTACCCCCAGACCGAGAAGTTGAATTCTCTATTGACTTAGTGCCGGGAGCAGCACCAGTATCTCAAAATCCCTACAGAATCAACAAAAAGAAGATAATAGAACTAAATGAGCAAATCAAAGAGCTAGAAGATAAATATTTTATTAGGTCTAGTATCTCACCCTGGGGAGCTCCAGTATTATTTGTGCCCAAGAAGGACGGAATGTCCCGAATGTGTATTGACTATAGGGCCTTGAATGCCTTAATAATTAAGAATAAGTATTCCCTACCCAGGATAGATGACTTATTTGATCAGTTAAGTGGAGCTCGAGTATTTTCAAAGATTAATTTGAGGTCTGGTTACCACCAAGTAAGGGTAAGGAAGGAAGACATCCCTAAAACTGCTTTCAATACTCGGAACGGACACTACGAATTCTTAGTAATGCCGTTCGGGTTGACGAATGCTCCAGCAGTTTTTATGAACTTGATGAACAGAGTCTTTCAGCAATATGTAGACAAATTTGTAGTGGTCTTTATTGATGATATTTTGATCTACTCCAAGACCCCCGAAGAACATGAAGAACATTTGAGGCTAGCATTGGAGACTTTGAGGAAGAAAAAACTTTATGGAAAATTATCTAAATGTGCTTTCTTCCTAGACAAAGTAGAATTCTTGGGACATGTTGTGACTGGAGATGGAATAGCAGTAGATCCTAAGAAGATAGCGGCAGTAGAATCCTGGCCCACTCCAGACTCGGTAGCAGAAATTAGAAGTTTCCTGGGACTAGCTGACTACTATCGAAAGTTTATGAAGGACTTTGCTAGAATTGCTGAACCCATGACAAAACTAACAAGGAAGGATGAAGAGTTCACCTGGACTGATGAATGTCAGCATGCTTTTGAGGAATTGAAGAAAAGGCTGACTACTGCCCCTATTCTGACCTTACCTTCTGGAACCGGAGGTTTCACTATTTATAGTGATGCTTCTGGAAAAGGTCTAGGTTGTGTATTGGAGCAGAACAAGAAAGTAATAGCATATGCCTCTAGACAGCTTCGACCCCATGAAAAGAACTATCCAACTCATGATTTAGAATTGGCAGCTGTCATTTTTGCTCTTAAACTATGGAAGCATTATCTTTATAAAGAAAAGGTGGAAATATTTACAGACCATAAAAGTCTAAAATATATCTTCACCCAGAAAGAGCTGAACATGAGGCAAAGAAGGTGGCTGGAACTAATGAAAGATTTTGATATCACCCTTCAGTATCATCCTGGGAAGGCCAATGTAGTTGCTGATGCTCTAAGCAGATATCCTATGGCGATGTACTTGACTATGGACCGACACCTACTCGAGGACTTGGAAAGTTTAGGTATTGAAGTAATTATCCCAGGAAAAGAAGGCCAAATGATGAACTTGCAGATTCAGTCTACTTTAATAGACAAGATCAAGGAAACTCAGTTTCAAGACGAAGGCCTGCGGAGCCTTCGAGGTCAAGTGCAAGCTGGATTAGTGGAAGATTTCAGAATTCATGAAGATGGATCACTGAGGCATGGCGATAGATTATGTGTACCTCAAGGAGACATAAGGGAAGAAATTATGCAAGAGGCGCACAGATCGCAATACTCTATACATCCAGGAGCCAACAAGATGTACAAGGACCTGAGGACGCATGTTTGGTGGCATGGCATGAAAAGAGAAGTAGCCAGGTTCGTATCTCGTTGTTTAGTGTGCCAGCAAGTCAAGGCAGAAAGACAAAGACCTGGAGGATTGCTTCAACCCCTACCCATTCCGGAGTGGAAGTGGGAACATATCACAATGGATTTTGTTTCCGGACTTCCAAGGACACCTAGTGGAAAGGATGCAATCTGGGTGATAGTAGATAGACTGACCAAGTCTGCACATTTTTTACCCTTCAAAGTAGGGCTATCTACAGAAAAGCTGGCAGATTTATATATCAGACACATTGTCAGGCTGCATGGAGTTCCAGTAAGTATTGTCTCCGACCGAGATTCAAGATTCACCTCTCACTTCTGGAAGAGCTTACAAGCCAGCTTGGGGACTCAACTCAAATTTAGCACAGCTTATCATCCCCAAACCGATGGACAATCGGAACGTACAATCCAGACACTTAAAGATATGCTTCGTACATGTGTTCTAGATTTTGGAGGATCCTGGGAAGACTATCTACATCTTGTGGAGTTCTCTTATAATAACAGTTACCAAGCAAGTATTGAGATGACTCCATTTGAAGCTCTGTATGGACGAAGATATCGTACCCCACTATCATGGGACGACGTTGGAGAAAGAGCCCTACTGGGACCAGAGATGGTGATCGATTCAACTGAGAAGGTAAAACAAATAAGGGACAGACTTCGAGTGGCTCAAGACAGGCAACGACATTGGGCAAATAGCCACCGAAGGCCTTAGAATTTGAGGTAATTAAATTTATAAATTCAAGTCAATTTAAACATTTTGATTATGGAACTAAGACTTGATTATGACTTTATTAAAGTTTGGAGAGCTGGTATTCTTGAAGATTTCCCCGACACGTGGCACCATTAGGTTCGGAAGGAGTGGAAAACTCAGCCCAAGATTTATTGGACCTTTTGGCATACAGGAGAAAATTGGAGAAGTGGCATACCGACTGGCATTGCCACCCTCTCTGGATGGAGTCCATAACGTCTTCCACGTGTCGCAGCTGAGAAAGTATGTGTCAGATCCCAGCCACATTTTGGATCACTCAGAGCTCGAAGTAGGGCCAAGTTTGACTTATCAAGAGCAACCCGTAGAGATACTGGATCGATCGGAGAAAGTTCTACGGAACCAGGTTATTTCCCTGGTTCGCGTAGCTTGGAAGCACCATTCTCCCGGCGAATCCACCTGGGAGCGAGAAGACGAGATTAGAGAGCGCTACCCCTATCTTTTTGAACCCTGAGGTATATTTTAATTCCCGGCCTTTCCTATCGTCCCATTATTATTCTTAAATTTCGAGGACGAAATTTTTATAAGTTGGGTAGGTTGTAAACCCTCTGAATTTTCAAAATTATTAAAACTTGGATTTTTCCAATTTTCTGGAATTTTCTGGGAATTTTCTGAAATTAAAATCAAGGTTCTTAATTATTAAATAATTTTTAATTGTTAATAAATAATATTAAAATATTATAAAAATAACATTTTTGGGTGTAAAATAAAAAACTGGACTTAGGGTAATTTTTCTGGATTTTTCTGGGCCTTAGACCTATTTTTAAATGCCTAAAAACTAATTTTAATTAATTATTTAATTAACTGATTTTTATTATTAATTATATTTATTATTATTATTTATATTATTTTTATTCTTTTTCTCTTGGGCCGGCCCGGCCCATTGGACCGGCCCAGCAGCCCAGCCCCAGCCCGCTACCTATCGGGTCGGGTCGGGTTGGTCAGACCCGAACCCGCCTACCCGCCAACCCGCTGACCCATTCTCCCTCACCCCCTCCCCACGACCCGGCTGCCGAAATTCTCGCCGCTCCGGCCTCCGCGCGCAGCGCCGGCCGTTCCGGCCCGCTCCCCGCGTCCTCCGCGGCCACGCAGCGCCACGAGCCCCCTCTCCTCCTCCTATTTAAGCCCTCTTCTTCCTCCCTTCTCCCAAACCCTAGAAAACCCCTCTCCGGCCATCACCCGACGCCAGAAACCCTAGCACCTACGTCACCGGCCTGCCCTCGCCGCCGTGCTCCTCCGGTGCCTCACCGCCGTCCTCCTCCGCCGACCCTCGCCCAGCCTCGCCGTGCCCAGCCCCCTTTCTCTCCTCCTTCTTCTTCCCAGAGCTCCGCCCGCCTCCCAGAGCTCCGCCGCCGCCGGCCAACGCCTCTGCCTCGCCCCGACGAACACCCCCCGACCGCCTCCGGCCAGCCAGTGCCGCCTCAGTCTCCGGCCGGCCCGCCGCAGCTCCAGAAACCCTAATTTCCCCCCAATTCCTCCTGTCGTGTCGGACACGACACGGACACAAGATTTCCCTGTTTCGAAGAGCCCGGTTCAGGTACTCGTATCTTGCACCCTGTATCTCCGTTTTTGATTTCGTAAATTACGTTGCGAAGCCTGTATGACCCTCTCGGTGCCCGGACAAACCGCTCGGGGCATCGCGTCCTGTGGTGATCGCACACCGCGATCCAAAAACAGGAAAAACCAGACCCTGTTTCACCCCGGAATCGAGTACGCCCCGCCAAACGGGACTACTTGGTCGCGTGCGATCTTCACAGATACGTGCGCGTCGTCGATACGGACGTGTGAGATTTCGCGAAAGCTGATTCGGGTGTGCGTGCACACCGGAATCAATGCGTATCCGCGGACATCGCCCGTATCAGATTTTTCTGCAATTCGCCCTAACTTCTTGTACACTCGTTAAGATGAAACTTACGCCATCGGACTCGTAGCGATACGCTGGTCCTGTGGGTCAAGTTTGGTACGATTCCGAGAACGTTGACGAAATTGCGTGTCGCGGGCCCCACAGGCCCCGATCGACGGGCGATTTTGTGTTCGGCTCATCGGAATCCAAATCTGGAAGTTCCGTTGGGTTCGTATCAGCTTTCCTGACCTGTTGACACTAAGTTTGGTGAATTTGGAGACCATTGACTCGGACACGTTTTTCGGTGCAAAGTGGGCCCACCGGTGGACCCCTTTTTGACCCGAAACTGTCATTTTTGCCCTTGTCTCCAAATTGGACCCAAAGACAGGCGTTTCTAGCTATTTGACATCTTCTGAGCGTGATGGTAATGTCTATTTCAGCTTTTGGACTCATCTCTGAAAATTTCCTCGAGTACAATTAATTGGATCCAAACAACAGGCAAGTACCTGCACTTCAAGTTAAAACTTTATATTGTGATAATTAATTCCCTACTTTACTTGTACCCTTGATGATTACACCTAGTGTTAGGAATACTGGATTTTATGTCTTGAATATTGGAGTTCATGTCTTGTTTATCATGTCGGGTGGGAGAATACTAGAAGGCATGTAGTTTACCCTTTCCCCTGCCATGTTTAATAGCTGTTGGTACGCGACTGTACCTCAGCCGGATCTCGATTTTCCCTGTTTAATAGCCGTTTTTGATGGCCGGATTAGCCTTATAAACCCCTACATGCCAACTATGTATTCTAAAACAAACACAAGTTCACACAGATAGTTTCTGGTCTTGTTATATTTCTTGCTGACTGTTGTAGTTTCATTCCTGTCTCATTTATTTTTATTTTCTCATATTCCTGTTTACAGCTTTAACTCTGAGATATTGATGTTCTTTTATGCAGTTTCTCAACATGATACTCAATTTATTTGTCATAAATATTTAGTTTAATCTTGTTGTGCACTGTGTACTTTGCTCCTTTCCTGACTGGATCTGTTGATTTAGGCGATGATGAGGACCTTGCCCCTACATATTATGGTCCCTATGAGGGTACAGATGATACCTATGAGAAGCCAGAACCCACCCAGGAGACCCCTGCTGCAGAGTAGATAGCAGTAGCTACTTTCATTTATTTGCTCTTTATCTTAGTAATCGGGTTTGTCCCCGATTTTATTCTGATTTCTGTACTAAACATTTGAATCTGTTGTCGCATTTATTTCAATTGCAATCTTAAGTATCTGTTTTCCTTTATTATCTTGCCTATGCTATTTGTGAATGAGCTAGTTTTAGTTAAGTGTGGATTTGACCTAGACAGCGTACTACCGCCGACTCTACGGCGTAGGCTGGACGTACCCACGCACTCGTGCCCGAATTTCCGGGTGCGGGTCGTGACACGTCGGAGGTGTGGCCGGGGAAGGCGGGTCGAGGAGGGGACGTGGGCGCTGAAGCGGAGGGGGAGGTGGTCGTGGCGGCCGAAAAACGCAGCGGCGGCGGAGGGAGCGGGGAGAGGGAGTCGTGGGGAAGGGGTGGCTCTCTCGGGTCGGGCGCGGATCCGGGTTGGGCGGACCCGCCCGACCCGCTAAGCTGGTTTGTGGGCTGGGTCACTGGGCTAGGCCCACTGGGCCGGGCCGGGCCCCTAAAACTAAAAAAAAAAACATAATAATAATCATTTAATTGATTAATTAATTACTAAAAATAGTTTTTAGGCTTTTTAAAAATATGTCTGAGGCCCAATAAAATCCCAGAAAATTATCCTAAGTCCGATTTTCTATTTTACACCATAAAATCATATTTTCATTACATTTTAATATTGGTTATTAGCAATTAAAAATGATAAATTCACCACAGGACCTATGTAAATTCCTGAAAAATGCAGAAAAATTCCCAAAAATTAATTTTTTAAAAATCTGAAAATTTAGGGTGTTTACATACATCTTCCTCCTGGTTCCCCTATACGGAGCCTTGATTGTACTATTAGCATACGGAAGTATCCATTGGGATCTTTCGTGAGTACCAGCCCGGGGTACGATACGATACTCTCATTTGCATATCACATAGTTGTAGCTTTTCCTATATTCATACCATTATACTGTTCACTATTGACTTGAGTGTTTATTGTACCTTGTTATGTCCCCTGAGGACCTGGATATGGATTATGTCCCCAGGTATTGACGATGAGGTTTATCCTGAGGTTTATGGGTCAGGAGCTGATTTTGGAGCATTACCAGCAGCCGAGGACGAGGTCGTACCGGAGGACTTCTCTTGATTCTCAGATTATTTTTATGTATGATACCTTATGATTCTTAGTTATGGATTTGGATATATCTCTCTCATTATTTGATACAGGTTGTTCCCCGTGATATTTATTTATTATATTGTGATAGACAATTTTATTTATAGTATTGATATGTGAGACTGGTTTATCATATTGCCTTTTATTTATGACTTGGTAGATGAGATTAGATACATAGACTATGACATATATATTATAGACCATTTTAGTTTTGATACAGCTTAAGTGCACTCTAAAGGGTTCATTAAATTGGGTTTGCCCATTGGAGTATGCTGCTGGCCAATGCCACGTGGCTAGTCCCTTGGTATTTTGGGACTGGGGTGTGACACATGTAACCTAATGCTTTAGAATGAAGAGTGGTAGGTAGCACTACAAAGAGGGAGTGAACCTCATGTTACACTAATGTTACACCACACGAGGGAGTGAACCTCGGCTTCGCGAGCCATGTTATAGCGGCGTAATACCGCAAAGAAAGCACAAGACTTCATACTGGGTAGTTTGGCACTACAAAGAGGGAGTGAACCTCTGCTACAGTAGATGACACCACACGAGGGAGTAAACCTCGGCAGAAGGCCATGTCATAGCGGCGTAACACCGCAAGGAAGCTCAATGCTTCATGCCAAGGACTCTTTAAAAGAACTCTCCTATAGTGTATGGAAAAAGATACATGCCGTCTCTTAAGAGAAAACTTGTAGACGTCCAAAATACATACACCAAAACCAGGCGTGTACAGGGCCTTTAATTTGCAACCAGAAGTACAACTGATATCATTGTGTGAGTAGGAAGAATTACAACTATGGTGCAGAATTCAAGGCTTAGTCCATTCTTGTATCATACTGTTATTTGACCTATGCAGGAAGATTCAAGTCGAAGCAACATTTATCCTAATGCATAATGGACAGTGTAAACCCCCTCGACCAGATTCTAGTATTTTAGGATTATTTTTAGCAATTTAGGATTTGTTGCAATATTTTAATTTATTTTGCTTATGTATCCTATTAACTTGTGCACCTGTCTATCACCTAATTATTTGGAGCTTTACCTTGACTGTTATCCCCAAACGAAGTTCACATACCTCTCCTAGACATGTCAGTCTATTATTCTGAACCTTGTGCAACTCTCAGATACTCTGTTTTGTGCCTTATTTTAGACGCAAAAATATCGTTACAAAACGTCCGTATTTAAATTCCTAGACCTGTACCCATCCCTATTCCAACAGACATTAGAGGCCCAACATGCATCCGTTGTGCCCAAACAAAAATACGATAATATTCTATACTGAGTATACTACATTTAGCGTATTGACACCGCAAGAAAATTATGGCCCTACCTGCCTCTAAATAATTAGTGAACACCGTGCGCAGTATTTATTAATTAAATAAATACGATGACCCGTATCACCCAGAAACCAGACCCAATCCCTGCCCAGACTCACCCCCACCCCCCTCAGGACCCTCACATAATAATTTTCCTCAGCTCTGTGCATTTTTAGAATTTTCAAGAATCGGGTGTTTTCCCAGACAATTTTGTAATTGCGCAATTTCTCAAAACTAGGACTCTACGCAATTTAAGAAATTATAGGGACTTTCCTGCAAATCGCAGTGCGAGGTGTCACCCCCTCACTGGCCGGTGAACCTGCACCGTCCATTTGGAGACGGGACCCACCCGAAAATATTTCGAAAATATCTTGTAAATATCTCAAGATATTTTACTTAAAATATTAATATAATTTTTCTATAAAATAAAAGAAAAATAAAATAAAATAAAAATTAAAAACCTAAATCTACCCCAGCCCGCAGCCGAACCCCCCATTCAGTCGACCCCCCGGCCGCCGGAGCAGCTCCGCCCCCCCGCGGCGAGCCAACCCCCCCGCCGGAGAGCTCCGCCCGCTCCACCTCTCTCCTCCTTCTCCTTCTCCTCCTCCTCACCGTGGTGCTCCTCCCCCTAACCCTAACCTAGCCGCAGTCGACCCCCTTCCGCCGGAGCGACGAGCCCCTCACCGGCCGCTGAGCTCCGCCGCCCTCTCCCAGCCGCCGGCCTCGACTCCCCCATCGTCTTCATCGCCACCACTCTCTCCCCTTTCCCCTCCGCCAGCGTCTCCCCCCCCCACCACATCTCCACCGTCGACCTCGACCCCCGATGTTCCCCTGGCCGGCCTCGACAGCCACCGCCGCCATCTCCCTCGACTCCGGCTACCACCACCACCCTCCACCACCACCAGCCTTCCTCCTCGCCTCTTCTTCTTCCTCCTCTCCCTTTTTCCCCCGCGCCGGTCCTCGCTAGCGGACCTCCGCCGGAGCCAGAAGCACTCGCCGGACTTCGGATCCCGACCCGGACCCAGGCTCGGGGAGAAGCCAGTGTTCGGAGGGGAGACGAGCAGCCTCGCGAGGAGGCGCCACCTCAATGACGACTTCTGCAGCGACATCTTCGACAGCGGAGAGTCCTCTTCGCCAAGGATGGAGTTCTTTCCGCCTTGGTCATCGTCTCCAGGCTCGCGAATCTTCAGCCCGACCCTGTGCAGCCCCCGCCGACCTACAGTACATCTCTCCCCCGCCGGCAGTGCGGTACTTTTCCCTTCCCCCGCCAGATGTGCATCCGCCAACCGACCCCTTGCGGCCTCTCTCGTCCGGCCGGCTGAGCCGCAGCGGCTCCGGACCGCCCGGCAACGACCCCAACCCGAGAAGTACCGGACACGGCGCAGTACCGGACACGACAGCAGCTGGACACAGCCCGGACACTGTGTCGTGTTGTGTCAAGACGACTCCCGGACACAGGAAAAGTCATTGTGCGGAGCCCTGTTCAGGTAACCCGTTCTATCTCCTCGTATTTCCGTTTTTAATTCCGTCAGTTGTGACACGTAGGCTATGTGACCCTCTCGATGCCCGTGCGACCCGCTCGGTGCATCGCATCCTGTGGCGATCGCGGCACACGATCCAAAAACAGGAAAAACAATGACCCAATTCACCCCGGAACTGAGTACGCCACGCCAAACGGGACGACTTGGTCGCACGCGGTCTTTACCGAAACGTGCGCGCCGTTGATACGGACGTGCAGAATTTTGCAGAAGTTGATTTGGATATGCGTGCACACCGGAATCAACGCGTATCCGCCGAAAACGTCCCGGATCCGCCTGTTCTGGAATACGTTGCAACTTTGTGTACACACGTCGGATCAAAATGAAGCTTGCGCCATCGGACTTATAGCAATACGCTGGTCCTGTGATCCAAGTTTGGTTCGATTCTGAGAACGTTGATAAAATTCCGTATCGTGGGCCCCACAGGCTCCACTTGACGGGCGATTTTGTGATTGGCACATCGAAATCCAGTTCTGGATATTCCGTTGGGTTCGTATCGACGTTCTGGACTTGTTGACACTAAGTTTGGCAAATTTGGAGACCTTTGACCCTGACACATTTTTTGGTGCAAAGCGGCCCACATGTGGACCCCGCTTTGACCGAAAACTGTCATTTTTGCCCCTGTGTCCAAATTGGACTTAAGGACAGGCGTTTCTAGCTATTTGATATTTTCTGAAACTGTTAGTGATATTTATTTCAGCATCCGAAGACATTTATTCTGAGGCCATAGTTTCTGACTTTTGGCACTTGACATCAGGACGTTACATATTTGCAGCTCTTTTGCCAGGCAAGTATACCTTGCCTTGTTGTACTATTAAAATTCAGTTATTGTTAGTTACATATTTATTTATTATATAAATGTGCGCGTCCGAGCAGACTCGGGTGCAGTCAACGAAGGCGTTGACGTTAGGATTTGTATCTGACCTAGTGTCTAGTAGACCCACCTAAAGTTGTGAAGTTATTGATATGACTTCCCAGGCCTTGACACGTATCATTACACGTCACAGAGAGAGTTCATGTAGGGACGCGTGCCTCATACTCGACTGGCCATCGGTATGAGCTACACGTGTAACGGTATTAGCTTAGTTGATTATTTATATAGAGACTTGCATCATAGTTCGAGATGTCCACGTCATTTTCATGACTTATATATCTACATTGGGCGGGGAAGACATCTAGTAGGCGTATGGGACACCCCCCCTTATATATACTCAAGTTACCATGCTCTTCGGAGATGGGGATTACGGTATATATAGCGAGTTACCATGCTCTTATGAGATGGGGAGTTGCAATATATTTCAAGTTACCATGCTCTTCGGAGATGGGGAGTTGCAATATATTTCAAGTTACCATGCTCTTAGGAGATGGGGATAGCATCAATGCCCTTAAACGGGTGCATATGTGGCATATACTAGCCAGTCCCGACTATTGGTGAATTACGTCAGCATATGTCTGAGCCTACACATTCCCATGCGTACTACCAGGTCTTTAAATTGCATTCACTTAGATGGTTAGCACACCCCATTTATTTATTCAGTATTTGCATACATGGCATGTTGTTTTTCTGTATCTTGTTATGTCCCTCTGAGGACCTGGTCCCTTGCCAGGTATAGATGTTCATGAGTATTCGAGGGAGCGCAGATCCGGACAGGCTACTTATATTCCGAGAAGATCTTCTCTTCGAGCCTCGTGATTGTCAGATGTTGATCTTATATGGTGTGTATCTGGTTCCTTTTTATATTCTATTTCGATAGTAGATTTATTTCCATCCGACTGTCATTCTTTAGATACTTATTATTGAGATCTGGTTACATGGTTATTGGTTATTCATATTTGATTTCTGTGGATGAGATTTAGATATTACCCTGTGACTTGTGATTATTTTTACCACTTATGAATTATTGTTCATTATACAGCGTACGCTCGTATATATGGTTTCCATATATTAGAGTTGCCATATATACAGGCGGCTGGCATGCTTACGTGTCCTAGTCTTACGTATTTTGGGACTGGGACGTGACATATTTTTAGTGGTGGCCCATGCAGGTCTGAGCATATTGTCTCGGTTACGTTACTGTTCCGAGCAAGCCTGCACCTAGGATTAGAGTATAGGATCTCATCCAATTGACTATGACTCATCCTTCTTTCAATCCATTCTATTTGAATAAATTGTATCCTGCTTGATTCATGTGCTTTCCTGATAATTCCTCGAGTATAGCCCCTGCTAGAATATAGGAATCCATGTTGATAGGATAAATAATTAGGGTAGTATTCCTATTAAGAACACAACTAGGGCTTTAACACATCCCTAAGTTTAGGATACCAAATGAACCCTAGTCTTCAATATTACTAAATGAACCCTAGCATCACTACCTATAGATTAAATTATCATTATCCCTTGACGTATTTTTTTGTATTACTTGAGAGTAGTATAAATACTACTAGAATTAGTTAGAGAATTGACCATAGTATTGATCCTAGTCAAACCCATAGAAACCTAAGGTTAAATACTAGGACTGAAACCTCATCCTGTGTTTGGATAAACCGAGTTTTACGCCAGAGACCCTTTACCCTTGTTGGCGTAAAACCTATTTGACCGTTATTGGCATAAGAACCAAACAACTGCCTAGTTGGCGTAAAAGCCAAATGACTTTCTTGTTGGCATAAAAAAGCCAAATTATGCAGGAGATTGTCTCCTTACGCTGCAGTTATAACAATCGCTACCCACGATTCCTTAGTCTTCCTTATCCCACGTCATGAAAGCCACGTAGGTAACTGCCCTGCGTAAACTTGATGATTCATGAATAATAGATAACCAGGGTAGAGTAACCTGATTAGGCGAAATATAATGATAAGATGTGAGCGTATTTTGTTACCGCCTTAGCTTTTTCCAGACATGACCCAATTCCGTGCATTAAATGCAGAGATACGCCTCGAGCCTGTGCAAAAAGAAACAGCTTTCTGACAGGACATCTGATTTTGTCTCACCTCGAGCGTATATGACTTGTATCCAATAACGTCACTAAACGACAACCTGGCTCCCCGTGCAAATTCATCATCACAAACTGTCCACTCGATCATTGTACAAGTACTTTTGTCAGATGGCAGGATTCACTAATTCGACTGACAAACTCATGAGTTTTTCGTACAACTTTACGCTGCAACGTGTGCTAGACTTTACCCAGGCAGACTTTTATACAAACTTTACGCCCGCTAAATTTTTGCGCAGATTTTAGCGCAAAAACTTTTACGCTCAGACTTTCACCCAGACTTTCACGCAGACTGTTACGCACAGACTTTTTACGCGGACAGCTCTAATATCCCTATTTTACGCAGACTACCTTAAATCTTTATTTTATACGGACAACCTATAGTGTTTATTAAGATTGTAGAACTTAGAAGGCCATACCTCTTTTTGGTCAGCTAGCAAACTTAGACAAGGAGTTAGAATAATAACTATAGAAATTGTAGAGTCTTGTCTTTTTGTGAATTTGAATTGTTTTATAATTTCTCATATCATAATCTAGCGTACTTATATTTGCTATACTACCTCGACTTATACTGCTATTATAGCCTAGTTTTGCAAGCTTATTCTTTATCAAGCTTGTTCATGATATAAGTATTATTGGAGTACTACAATAATATATTTCAGAATCAGTGTATTACGGTCTGATCAACCATAGTGCACTTGGTTCGCCCTTCGCCTAACTACTTTACGTGGATTGAGATATTAGTGATTAGTAGACGGATGTACTTGTCCGCTAGATATGTCTGAGCATATCGTATCAGCTACATAACTGTGCTAATCCGAATATGTGAATAGGGATTACCAAAATAGGATTTTAATCCACAACTGCTTTGACAATTCCCATTGAATTCTTTAAACGCCTTGATCCCCACACTTCTAATATATTACCTCCCCCTTGAACTCTTGATTACTGTTTTCCGTCTTTCCTTATTTCGGAAAGACGAAACCTCGTGCTTAGTATAAATATAAATTGTATTGTTTCTGTAGCCATTTCTGTTTGTTTCTTGGGTAATTACCAAACCCTATTATTAGACTTGATCTCAGTATATAAACTGTGCTATATTTAAGAATGACCTTCACTACCTACCTACGTTTTATTACGTTCCTAATACGTGCATCACTGTGGCAGTATAAAATTTTTGCCTCGTAACTCGGATCAAGTTCAGAACTCAAGTGATACAATGATGAATGTATCATTTTGTTGTCAGGAGTCTAAATGGATTTCACCCGGATAAACAATTGATTGACTCCTGAATGGATAGCAGCCCTTATGACTAGGTTGACTTGTAAGAATTAAGAATTCCTAAGGACTAACGAGTGTCAAGTTGCTTTTGAGGAGTTGAAGAAGCGATTGACCACAACACCCATATTGACTATTCCCTCCGGATAAGGCAGTTATGTGATCTACAGACGCATCAGGAAAAAAGTTTGGGATACGTATTAATACAGGATGACAAGGTAATAACACACGCATCTAGACAATTATGAGTACATGAGAAGAATTTAGAATTTGCAACCGTTGTAATTACTCTGAAGCAATGGAGACATTACTTATATGAGGAACAAGTGGAGATCTATACAGACCACAAAGGTCTCAAGCACGTCTTCACGCAGAAGGACTTATATATGAGGCAAATCGTAAGATTGTACGGCATACCAGTCAGCATTGTACCAGACAAGGATTCACGTGACCAGAGTTGGTGGTCAACACCGAAGAGACAGTTAAGTAAATACAAGGACACTCGCGAGCAGTGCAAGACAGACAGAAGCAATGGGCAGACCATCATCATCGTCCCTTGGAAATTCAAAGAGGACGATCATTGCCTTCTTGAGAAAGTACTTGCTGTATTCCATGTGTCGCAACTCAGGCGATATGTAACAGACAGCAGTCAGGTTCTCAACCATTCGGAGATCAC
The DNA here is from genome assembly GCA_036927795.1 of Iris macrosiphon. Taxonomy (NCBI): domain Eukaryota; kingdom Viridiplantae; phylum Streptophyta; class Magnoliopsida; order Asparagales; family Iridaceae; genus Iris; species Iris macrosiphon. Next base: position 203,787,036 of record JAYESA010000007.1, on the reverse strand, counting down.
ATTAGGCCGAGCTTGTCGTATCAGGAGCAGCCGTAGAAATCCTTGATCATCGAGAAAAGGTATTGAGGAATCAGTCTATTCCTTTGGTCCGTGTGGCATGGAAGCATGACACGCCAGAAGAATCTACTTGGAAGCGTGTGGACGACATGCGTAAACGTTTTTCGAACCTATTCGTAACCAAGATATAAACTACTTTGTGAAATTATACCTTATGCCGTCTTTGACTTCTACCGTGGCTTAGTTTTAATTTCGAGGACGAAATTTTTATAAGTTGGGTAGATTGTAAACCCCCTCGACCAGATTCCAGTATTTTAGGATTATTTTTAGCAATTTAGGATTTGTTGCAATATTTTAATTTGTTTTGCTTACGTATCCTATTAACTTGTGCACCTGTCCATCACCTAATTATTTGGAGCTTTACCTTGACTGTTATCCCCGAACGAAGTTCACATACCTCTCCTAGACATGTCAGTCTATTATTCTGAACCTTGTGCAACTCCCAGATACTCTGTTTTGTGCCTCATTTTAGACGCACAAATATCGTTACAAAACGTCCGTATTTAAATTCCTAGACCTGTACCCATCCCTGTTCCAACAGACATTAGAGGCCCAACGTGCATCCGTTGTGCCCAAACAAAAATACGATAATATTCTACACTGAGTATACTACATTTAGCGTATTGACACCGCAAGAAAATTATGGCCCTACCTGCCTCTAAATAATTAGTGAACACCGTACGTAGTATTTATTAATTAAATAAATACAATGACCCGTATCACCCAGAAACCAGACCCAATCCCTGCCCAGACTCACCCCCACCCCCTCAGGACCCTCACATAACAATTTTCCTCAGCTCTGTGCATTTTTAGAATTTTCAGGAATCGGGTATTTTCCCAGACAATTTTGTAATTGCACAATTTCTCAAAACTAGGACTCTACGCAATTTAAGAAATTACAGGGACTTTCCTGCAAATTGCAGTGCGAGGTGTCACCCCCTCACTGGCCGATGAACCTGCACCGTCCATTTGGAGACGGGACCCACCCGAAAATATCCCAAAAATATCTTGTAAATATCTCAAGATATTTTACTTAAAATATTAATATAATTTTTCTATAAAATAAAAGAAAAATAAAATAAAATAAAAATCAAAAACCTAAATCTACCCCAGCCCGCAGCCGAACCCCCCATTCAGCCGACCCCCCCGGCCGCCGGAGCAGCTCCGCCCCCCCGCGGCGAGCCAACCCCCCCCCCCCCCCGCCGGAGAGCTCCGCCCGCTCCTCCTCTCTCCTCCTTCTCCTCCTCCTCACCGTGGTGCTCCTCCCCCTAACCCTAACCTACCCGCAGTCGACCCCCTCCCGCCGGAGCGGCGAGCCCCCCATCGGCCTCAGAGCTCCGCCGCCCTCTCCCAGCCGCCGGCCTCGACTCCCCCATCGTCTTCATCGCCACCACTCTCTCCCCTTTCCCCTCCGCCAGCGTCTCCCCTCCCCACCACATCTCCACCGCCGACCTCGACCCCCGATGTTCCCCTGGCCGGCCTCGACAGCCACCGCTGCCATCTCCCTCGACTCCGGCTACCACCACCACCCTCCACCACCACCAGCCTTCCTCCTCGCCTCTTCTTCTTCCTCCTCTCCCTTTTTCCCCCTCGCCGGTCCTCGCTAGCGGACCTCCTCCGGAGCCAGAAGCACTCGCCGGACTCCGGATCCCGACCCGGACCAAGGCTCGGGGAGAAGCCGGTGTTCGGAGGGGAGACGAGCAGCCTCGCGAGGAGGCGCCACCTCAATAACGACTTCTGCAGTGACATCTTCGGCAGCGGAGAGTCCTCTTCGCCAAGGATGGAGTTCTTTCCGCCTTGGTCGTCGTATCCGGGCTCGCGAATCTTCAGCCCGACCCTGTGCAGTCCCTGCCGACCTACAGTACATCTCACCCCCGCCGGCAGTGCGGTGCTTTTCCCTTCCCCCGCCGGATGTGCATCCGCCAATCGACCCCTTGCGGCCTCTCTCGTCCGGCCGGCTGAGCCGCAGCGGCTCTGGACCGCCTCGCAACGACCCCGACCCGAGCAGTACCGGACACGGCGCAGTACCGGACACGATAGCAGCTGGACACAGCCCGGACACTGTGTCGTATTGTGTCAAGACGACTCCCGGACACAGGAAAAGTCATTATGCGGAGCCCTGTTCAGGTAACCCGTTCTATCTCCTCGTATTTCCGTTTTTAATTTCGTCAGTTGTGACACGTAGGCTATGTGACCCTCTCGATGCCCGTGCGACCCGCTCGGTGCATCGCGTCCTGTGGCGATCACGGTACGCGATCCAAAAACAGGAAAAATAATGATCCGATTTACCCCGGAACTGAGTACGTCCCGACAAACGGGACGACTTGGTCGCAATCGGTCTTTACCGTAACGTGCGTGCCGTTGATACGGACGTGCAGGATTTCGTAGAAGTTGATTTGGATGTGCGTGCACACCAAAATCAAAGCGTATCCGCCGACAACGTCCCGTATCCGCCTGTTCTGGAACACGCTGCAACTTAGTGTACACACGTCGGATCAAAACAAAACTTGTGCCATCAGACTCGTAGCAATACGCTGGTCCTGTGATCCAAGTTTGGTTCGATTCTGAGAACGTTGACAAAATTCCGTATCGTGGGCCCCACGGGCTCCACTTGACGGGCGATTTTGTGATCGGCACATCGGAATCCAGTTCTGGACATTCTGTTGGGTTCGTATCGATGTTCTGGACTTGTTGACACTAAGTTTGGCGAATTTGGAGACCTTTGACCCTGACACATTTTTCGGTGCAAAGCGGCCCACATTGTCATGCCCCGATCTCCCGCAGGCAAATCGGCCGTTCCCGCTAGGCGGGAATCACCCTCGCCAGCGCTCTCGCGGAACGATCGCTTAACCCATCCGGGCGTGATGCCACACGAGCGTGATCCACGCCCGTGCAAGGCCATGGTTCATTGGCTGGCGGTTAGAGTTCTAAGCCACAGAGTCGCACAGATTATCCGAGTGCAGCGGAGTCATGAACGCATAGGCGATCGATAACAGGTTCACTGAGTCGACAATATATGAAACATGTATTACAGGCGGCGTATAGCCGAGATTACAAGTCGCTCAAGCCTCTCTCTCTGAAACAGTAAAAGCGTGCCAAGTGGCTACAACTGTGGAATGATTTGTACAGGCGATGGTCAGGCGATGTTCACAACTTATGTCTTGTATATGTGCTTCAGTCCCGGGCGCACCGTTGCAAGGCTTCAGAGGGAACTCCTGGCCTTAGCACGCACGAAGGAGGCGTCCGCACAGAACGAGGTTCTCCCGCACCCTGCATATCAAACTGGTGGATTATCAGTACATTGAATGCACTGGTGGGGAAGCTACTCGCCCGCTCGACAAATCCAAACACGTAATACAGGTTCCGTGCACAACTATTAAGTTGTCTTTCTAGTTGCCTTAGGATCAGTTTCATGCAAATATTGAATAGCTTATCGTGTCGGGCAGTGCGCCGTGCGATGTTAGAGGAAACACGGCGAGACTTACCAACTTACCATTTTCTTCCCTGTCCAAGGCAAACATGATTAATTCAAGCAGGGGCATGTATAAACATTCAGGAGGCATAGCATATGCAAACACGAGTACTTATTTCAAGATCGTTCAGGTGTTTAGTTGCTCTTGATGTGATACAGTGCCTCGCACGCGGATAGCCGCTAAGCGAGGATGAATTGTTTATCTTTCGTTTACAAGCAAGCATGCAACAAGTTCAATACAAGGCGATCACTGGCGTATGCCATAATGGACAGTATAGTCTTTGACGAGATGGGTTGCAACAAAGAACAAGGGGCGCTGCAAGCCATTCCGCCGAACAAGAGACTATTTAGTCTTTGACGAGAATGCTTTGCAACAAGTACAAGAGGCGCTGCAAGCCATTCCGCCGAACAAGAGACTAAGAACAATATGTCTCGCCCGGACCGGGTCGATGCCAGTGCCCCAGCATCGCCCGCGAGACCGTTACCCTGTGCACTGGTTGTCCATGATCGAATGGGGCCTTGGTTGGGGCAACAAGAGTACAAGACAAGAGTACAAGACAAGAGTACAAGACAAGAGGCAAGCTGTTGAGGCAACAATAGTACAAGACAAGATGCTTTGCCTGTTTCGTTGTTCAGTGACTGTCTTTTGCCTTGATGCAATTCTCCTGGGGCGAAGATTGCCTTGGTGACCTAGCGGTCCCGAATAATTGCAGGTTCGTTCAGGCACGGAACGACTACGTAGTAGTCTCCCGGAGTTTGGATGAAAATACGGTAACAATCAAGCAGACAAGCATGCGTTTCTAGGTACATAAGCAGGCACGTTGCTCGGGCCCGAAGGTAGTCCGAGAGATGAAACCGTTAGGGGACTTAGCATGCGAGGGTCTGAACATAAGTAGTATTTCAATTCCATGTTCTAGCAAGCAATAAAGTTGGGATTATTCCCTTAGCTAGGTGCGTTAGACTTATTAGCATGCAGGGGGTGAATCACCTAGCGACTAGCATGAATATTCCAGATTTTTATGTGCGCTGGCTAAGCAAAGACAAGTTCACCGTAGCCACCCACCTTAGCGATGATTCGCCTCGGTAGAGCGATACGTCTGAGCGAGCCTCTGAAATTCCAAGCCGGATTCCTGTAGGGACAAGTCTGGATATCCTTTGCTTCTTGATCGAGGCAAAGCGGGTCGGGACAGCTGCACAATTGCCGTTTGAGACGGCAGTCCGCTTGAGCGGAACAGGGTGTTACATCCTACCCAACTTAGAAAAAGTCTCGTCCTCGAGACTTACTAAGGACAAGCAGAAATCTAGGGTTGAGGCAATCCTAGACAAGTCGTTTGTACTTGTTTCATTTGGATATTCACTTGCACAAGCTTCGAAATCAGCATATCGCTTAGACTGGATCGTGCGCACTTTCGAAGTGCACTTCTAGCGTGAACACGTCAACCAGCTCAGTGATAGCGAAGTCTTAGCACTCGAGTTTCACCTTTTCTCAAGTCTTGGATGGTGCACTAGTTCAAGGCGTCCCTCGAATAGATGCATTCAACCAAACTTAGGGTTAGTGAAAATCGGACAAGCTACTAGCGATACTCTCAAAGGTTCGCACAGGTTGGCTCAAAGGCCACTCGCAGCATACAACCAGACAAGCAAGCATATCATTCAAAACGTATTTTGAAAGTATTAGACTTATTGTTGGAACATCCCATCGAGGCATTGAGAGAGAGCGTGCACATAACCCACGAACGAGCTTTCGAAACAAAGATATCGAATTGAAATCCAAAGGCGTAGAAGCCAGGCTATGATACCAACATGTCACGCCCCGATCTCCCGCAGGCAAATCGGCCGTTCCCGCTAGGCGAAAATTACCCTCGCCAGCGCTCCCGTGGAACGATCGCTTAACCCATCCGGGCGTGATGCCGCACGAGCGTGATCCACGCCCGTGCAAGGTCATGGTTCATTGGCTGGCGGTTATAGTTCTAAGCCACAGAGTTGCACAGATTGTCCGAGTGCAGCGGAGTCATGAACGCATAGGCGATCGGTAACAGGTTCACTGAGTCGACAATATAGCGAAAGCATCGAAACAAGTAAAGTAATCTCTTTATTGATATGAAACATGTATTACAGGTGGCGTATAGCCGAGATTACAAGTCGCTCAAGCCTCTCTCTCTGAAACAGTAAAAGCGTGCCAAGTGGCTACAACTGTGGAATGATTTGTACAGGCGATGGTCAGGCGATGTTCACAACTTATGTCTTGTATATGTGCTTCAGTCCCGGGCGCACCGTTGCAAGGCTTCAGAGGGAACTCCTGGCCTTAGCACGCACGAAGGAGGCGTCCGCACCGAACGAGGTTCTCCCGCACCCTGCATATCAAACTGGTAGATTATCAGTACATTGAATGCACTGGTGGGGAAGCTACTCGCCCGCTCGATAAATCCAAACACGTAATACAGGTTCCGTGCACAACTATTAAGTTGTCTTTCTAGTTGTCTTAGGATCAGTTTCATGCAAATATTGAATAGCTTATCGTGTCGGACAGTGCGCCGTGCGATGTTAGAGGAAACACGGCGAGACTTACCAACTTACCATTTCCTTCCCTGTCCAAGGCAAACATGATTAATTCAAGCAGGGGTATGTATAAACATTCAGGAGGCATAGCATATGCAAACACGAGTACTTATTTCAAGATCGTTCAGGTGTTTAGTTGCTCTTGATGCGATACAGTGCCTCGCACGCGGATAGCCGCTAAGCGAGGATGAATTATTTATCTTTCGTTTACAAGCAAGCATGCAACAAGTTCAATACAAGGCGATCACTGGCGTATGCCATAATGGACAGTATAGTCTTTGACGAGATGGGTTGCAACAAAGAACAAGGGGCGCTGCAAGCCATTCCGTCGAACAAGAGACTATTTAGTCTTTGACGAGAATGCTTTGCAACAAGTACAAGAGGCGCTGCAAACCATTCCGCCGAACAAGAGACTAAGAACAATATGTCTCGCCCGGACCGGGTCGATGCCAGTGCCCCAGCATCGCCCGCGAGACCGTTACCCTGTGCACTGGTTGTCCATGATCGAACGGGGCCTTGGTTGGGGCAACAAGAGTACAAGACAAGAGTACAAGACAAGAGGCAAGTTGTTGAGGCAACAATAGTACAAGACAAGATGCTTTGCCTGTTTCGTTGTTCAGTGACTGTCTTTTGCCTTGATGCAATTCTCCTGGGGCGGAGATTGCCTTGGTGACCTAGCGGTCCCGAATACTTGCAGGTTCGTTCAGGCACGGAACGACTACGTAGTAGTCTCCCGGGGTTTGGATGAAAATACGGTAACAATCAAGCAGACAAGCATGCGTTTCTAGGTACATAAGCAGGCACGTTGCTCGGGCCCGAAGGTAGTCCGAGAGATGAAACCGTTAGGGGACTTAGCATGCGAGGGTCTGAACATAAGTAGTATTTCAATTCCATGTTCTAGCAAGCAATACAGTTGGGATTATTCCCTTAGCTAGGTGCGTTAGACTTATTAGCATGCAGGGGGTGAATCACCTAGCGACTAGCATGAATATTCCAGATTTTTATGTGCGCTGGCTAAGCAAAGACAAGTTCACCGTAGCCACCCACCTTAGCGATGATTCGCCTCGGTAGAGCGATACGTCTGAGCGAGCCTCTGAAAGTCCAAGCCGGATTCCTGTAGGGACAAGTCTGGATATCCTTTGCTTCTTGATCGAGGCAAAGCGGGTCGGGACAGCTGCACAATTGCCGTTTGAGACGGCAGTCCGCTTGAGCGGAACAGGGTGTTACACACATGTGGACCCCGCTTTGACCGAAAACTGTCATTTTTGCCCCTGTGTCCAAATTGGACTTAAGGACAGGCATTTCTAGCTATTTGATATTTTCTGAGACTGTTAGTGATGTTTATTTCAGCATCCGGAGATATTTATTCTGAGGCCATAGTTTCTGACTTTTGGCACTTGACATCGGGACGTTACATATTTGCAGCTCTCTTGCCAGGCAAGTATACCTTGCCTTGTTGTACTATTTAAATTCAGTTATTGTTAGTTACATGTTTATTTATTATATAAATATGCGCGTCCGAGCAGACTCGGGTGCAGTCAACGAAGGCGTTGACGTTAGGATTTGTATCTGACCTAGTGTCTAGTAGACCCACCTAAAGTTGTGAAGTTATTGATATGACTTCCCAGGCCTTGACATGTATCATTACACGTCACAGAGAGAGTTCATATAGGGACGCGTGCCTCATACTCGACTGGCCATCGGTATGAGCTACACGTGTAACGGTATTAGCTTAGTTGATTATTTATATAGAGACTTGCATCATAGTTCGAGATGTCCACGTCGTTTTTACGACTTGTATATCTACATTAGGCGGGGAAGACATCTAGTAGGCGTATGGGACACCCCCCTTATATATACTCAAGTTACCATGCTCTTCGGAGATGGGGATTACGGTATATATAGCGAGTTACCATGCTCTTATAAGATGGGGAGTTGCAATATATTTCAAGTTACCATGCTCTTCGGAGATGGGGAGTTGCAATATATTTCAAGTTACCATGCTCTTAGGAGATGGGGATAGCATCAATGCCCTTAAACGGGGGCATATGTGGCATATACTAGCCAGTCCCGACGATTGGTGAATTACGTCAGCATATGTCTGAGCCTACACATTCTCATGCGTACTACCAGGTCTTTAAATTGCATTCACTTAGATGGTTAGCACACCCCATTTATTTATTCAGTATTTACATACATGACATATTGTTTTTCTGTATCTTGTTATGTCCCTCTGAGGACCTGGTCCCTTGCCAGGTATAGATGTTCATGAGTATTCGAGGGAGCGCAGATCCGGACAGGCTACTTATATTCCGAGGAGATCTTCTCTTCGAGTCTCGTGATTATCAGATGTTGATCTTATATGGTGTGTATCTGGTTCATTTTTATATTCTATTTCGATAGTAGATTTGTTTCCATCCGACTGTCATTCTTTATATACTTATTATTGAGATCTAGTTACATGGTTATTGGTTATTCATATTTGATTTCTGTGGATGAGATTTAGATATTACCCTGTGACTTATGATTAGTTTTACCACTTATGAATTATTGTTCATTATACAGCGTACGCTCGTATATATGGTTTCCATATATTAGAGTTGCCATATATACAGGCGGCTGGCATGCTTACGTATCCTAGTCCTACGTATTTTGGGACTGGGGCATGACAGACAGTCACTGTGAGGAATGTTCAACTCATATATTGAGATATATAGGGGATTGTTGGTATTTTTTCCTTTGGACTAAGAAAAATAGTCCCACATTGGCTACACCACCAAGTGGATATCTCAATATAATACTTTGTATGAGTTGAGGTATGCACATGGGGTATGGTGAGGCACATGGGTACAATATGGGGGCATTTTCCTAGGAGAAAAAATGATTAACTCTTCATGAAAGAATTTACATCCAAATGAGCAAATTCTATTGGATCATTTTTATCATCAACAATTTTGCTGAAATCTGCAAAATTGATTTCTTTCCCTTTTTCTTTACCCTTGATAGATGTTTGGTAAAGATCAATTAGGTTCTTTGGTGTACGACAGGTACGAGACCAATGCCCTTTTGCTCCACTCACTCATCATAATTCTTTAGAGAATCTATTTTCACACCCTTTCCTTTTTCTTGTTTTCCGTAATTGTTTTTCCGTAATTGTTGTTCCACTTCAAGTGGTATGGTCCAACCTTCTTGTTGAAGGCGTGATAATTAGGACCACATTGTTCTTGAGTTTTACCACGATTGTAATCGCGACCATGACCACGGCCATGACTACGACCACGACTGCGACCACGTCCTTGTCTATAGTTACTTGCATTCGCTTCAGGGAATGGCGGTGATTCAGTAGGGTGAAAGTTATGGTTTTTCATCAAGAGCTCATTGTTTTGTTTAGCAACAAGTAGGCATGAGCTCAATTGAGAATATTTTTTAAAAGCTTTTTCACAGTACTGCTGCAGGAGCATGTTCGTGACATGGAAAGCAGTGAATGTCTTTTCCAACATATCTTCTTCAGTAACATTATCTCCACACAATCTCATTTGAGACACGATTTTGAACATTGTAGAGTTATATTCGTTCATTGTTTTAAAATCTTGCAACCTCAGGTGCATCCAGTCATAGCGAGCCTTTGTGAGTATCACACTCTTTTGATGATCATAACTTTTCTCCAAGTTTTTTCATAAAATAACTGGGTCTTTCACTCCAAGATATTCGGATTTCAGCCCTTCGTGGAGGTGATGTCGAATGAAAATTATTGCCTTTGCTTTATCTTGTTCGCTTGCCTCATTTTTCTCTTTGATGGCATGCCCAAGGTTCTTTGCACTCAAATGGATCTCAGCATCAAGAACCCAAGTCAAATAATTTCTTCCAAAAATATCAAGAGCAGCAAACTCAAGCTTGGTGATGTTTGCCATAGGTCTGAATACAAAACGAGTATTACTTTCGAATATAATACACATACTCAAATATACAAGTTTGAGTTTTATCAATTAGACTTCAAGCCTAATATATTCTATTTTGGATTCAATCCTTATATTCAATCTAGGCTTCTAGACGAACATTTTCTTTCAAATTTTCTTCATGAAACTTCAGGTTCATCAATAAAAGTTATCAAATAAATCAATATCGTCAAACTACAACACAATAATTCCTCGATAACAAGAAAAATATTATATATATATATATATATATATATATATATATATATATGAGTAATATTTTATATAACAAGAAAAATATATATTATATACATCTTCATAAATAAATTATAAATGGTCCAATATTATATATAAATCTGCAGTGAGAAGCTTCACAAATATTAAAAATATATAAAAAGTAAGATGTTTGAGTTTTACCTTGACATCGATGGGTCTTCCGAAACGACTAATGGTTGCATCGTGCTGATAACGTATTAAAACTAGCACAAAATAAAGTGAGTACTTAGAGAATAATAGAGAGGGAGGGAGTGAAGAGCTATTTCATTTTTTCAATTGCATATCACAAAATACTTTACCAGTTCTCTATTTATAGGCTTAAGAGAGTAACCCAAAAGCCAAGAGTTAAAGGATGTTACTCAAAAACCAAGAGCCAAATGTTGTGTCTTTTCAATGGATGGATTCTTTATTTAGACATCCATGTACAATTTTCATAACAATGTTGTCAACTTGTCATATTATCAATAATACCATATTATCAAATCTTTTGTTATAGATAATGATATTATCTAATGAGATAAGTTTCAAATCCAATGAATATTTATATTCAAATTAAATATTATCTTAAAGATAAACAAGTAGAAATCCATTATGCTACTGACTATGACAGCGAAGATAAGGAAGATATGGAATTTATTCTGAAAGGAGAGCACCTGACACTGAAATGAGTTGTTGTATCTTAGGCATACATGTATTATGAATATGTTTGGTCCGTTTGGAGGTTTTGAAATAAAATATGCTGAAAAATGGTTAATAAAGTTTGTCCCTTTTTCCTCAACTTTTGCATTCCGAGTTACTAAAGGGAGATTATCCTAGAAAGAGAATACATGACTATTTAAATATTTCTTTATATTTTGAATGTGGGTGAATAATTGAGGATGTCCACTTTGTTGTGAACGAAACACGAATATTGTTCCCCCAAACCAAGAAGTTGCGAGAGAACCAAACAATAACAACGCACAAAATCAAACGCCAAACCACAGAAAAATTACACTCAGACACAAGCAATTTTTACGTAAAAAATTCAGATAAAAAAAACCACTGGATGATCGGAGTCCAACCTTGAAAAGCCTCAACTATTGGAATAGAAGATTACACCATCTACAAACTTATCATCGATCCAACATGGATCACCACAACACCTTGGAATAGAAAATTGATCACAGACACGCAAAAAAAAGACGACAAAAAATAGAATTATATGAAACGATCTCTTCTCCAAAATAGCCATGGATCTCTCATTTATCCTCCCAATAGTTGCAAGCACTTATGTCACCTTCTTGTTGTGTTGCATGAGCCTTTTATAAACCCTTACATGAATTAGGGTTTCCATGTATTAAAAATATGTCACGCCCGAAAACCAGAATACTAGAGAGCGGGACTGACGAGGCCAGCTACGTATACTTATAGCACTTCGGTTCTCCGTATATACGGTAAAGCTGTAAGATATGAGGGGTCTCTACTACGAACCAATAGTCAAGCCTAGGTCCAACAAACCCTAGTGTCTCAATCACAAGAACAACAGGAATAATAACAAGATGTAAGATCAGCTGAAATATAATAGTAAAGCGTCCCAAACTATAATATACAGATGATCATAAAGCTAGTGAAGACAAAATAAATAAACTAGCTAGAATCTAATTCATACATGATTAACCCTAGGATATGTCAATCATGATATTGCCCGTAGGCTAACTGGTCAATCCAAAACACGAGCTATACACGTGCTCGATGACTAAATGCCAACAAAAGTAGAATGTACATCAGAGTGGGGAAGTAAGAAAACACACTCAAGTGGTCTGGTACTCTTGGTGGTCACCATCCTTAGGAAAGTAAGGAAGATCCTCCGGTGCTGCTACGGGATCTGGCCATGCAAAATCAATGGGGTCAGACCACTAAATAGCAAGTACCACAAAGGAAGCCAATCAAGAAACTTAAACCAACAACACAAGCAATACAAATACTGAAAGTAAAGACTGAATGTAAATGATCTCAGAAAAATAAAAAAATATTGTAAACCTTCAAAAGAGACATATCTTGAACTGATATACAAAATGGAATAACAAGTGATGTAAATAAAGGTATGATCATGCAAGCCTAGACTCACCATCATCTATAAATCACGATAAAACATATAAGTACGGCTTGATACTTTAACTAACTAGGGTTATCACAATCCTAATTACTAACAATTATAATGCAACGCGATACTAGAGTTTCTTCTGATCGCATGTCCCTGCAGTCTATCCGGGATATCCTTACGCACAAACCAGTACTGGATACTCCTCAAGATACTCCACAAGATAAACCACTGGATAGTCCACAAGATACTCCACAAGAAAACCATATGAATAACCGGGACTGCATGCAATCTAGAAAAATCTCTATCCATGTACTAAGTGAATCTCTAGTTAATAACCCCTAGTAGTTTCTTATATGAATCCGGGTATGGCATTCCACAGAATCCATCCTAAACATGATGCAACAAAACACGTTCTAATAATAATATAAACAAGTTTTAATATATATTGCACAAACGGACTCATGTAAGAGACGACAACAATCAAGCCATGTGAATCCAAGTGAAGCCAGGTAAAGCCATCTGAAGCCAGGTAAAGCCACGTACAACCATGTGAAGCCATGTCCATCCAGATGAAGCCAACTGAAACCAAGTCAAGCTATGTCCGATGAAGCCATGTAAAGTTATGCCAAGTCAGGTCCAGTCAATCATGTCATCACGTGTAGCCGGGCATAGTAGGGTAAAACCGAGTAAAGCCAAGTCAAGTCATCTGAAGTAATCTAAGTTCATGTCCAATCAGGTCAAGTCATCGCATGTCCAAGCAAAAGTTAGAAGAATCAAAATAAAATCGTGAAAAACCAAGAATTTCTAAAGAAAGAACACGATCGGTATATCATCGGTACAGTCCAGTACACCGTCGGTATACCGGTCCAGAGATAGAATAAATACAGCAAGTCTGGATTCTAACAAATCGGTATACTGTCGGTACACTGTAGTATACCGTCGGTATGTCATTCCAAGTAGGCAAGAAATTTTTTGGAAAACAAAGTTCCATAAATTGGTATACCGTCTGTATACTGTAGTATACCGTCGGTATGTCGGCCAAGACAAATATCATGAAGTCGGTTAACAATGTTGGCAATGATCGATATACCGTCGATACACTTTAGTACACCATCGATATGCCGATAAGGTTCACATAAAATATATAGAAATTCAAGTCGGTCAAAATCGGTATACCGTCGGTATACTGTATTATACCGTCGGTATGCCGATTTTCAAGGATAAACATGGTTAAAGTCAAGTTTAAATTTTGGGACCCAAATCAAATCCTGAAAATTACCAGAACCAAGTCTAACAAGAAGTCAAGTCTAGGGTAAGTCTCATATCACAATATAGACTAAATCTCACGGTCACAACTCCGGTACCGTAAGTCACGACCCAATTCCGTAGAATCGTTGAGGCGTCCCCCGAATCGTGACCGCCGTACGGGCCTGGAGTTGCGCCCGCACAAGGCTTTAATGATTTGCATAACAAGCACATATTCAGAGTACGCAGATAAATTAAAACACAGATTTGAAACATGAAAAAATTCTCTTTATTGATAATGAACATCTATTACAAACTCTTGAACGAGTCAGCTAATATGCCGCACGGGCTTACAAAAGAGTTGACTCAAAATGAGATAGCAGTCCTGTACATTATATCCCTTTACTAAACTTTAAAAGATATAGACCTCCAGGCTGGAGGATAGTTTTGCCACGGAGCTGCATTTGTGTATGAAGAGTTGCAAGCTCATGTCTTCAGAATGCTTCAAAAGGGCGCGGTGAAGATGTGCCAACAGCTGGACTGGATCGGGAAGACGACTTCGGCTCCTCGCTCGGTTCGCCTTGGTGCGGAGAACCTGTTTCAACGAGGGTCAGCATGTCGAAACATACTGGTGAAGGCGAGCTAACCAAACTATACCAATCAACACGTTATTTTAATAAAGCATGCATATTTTGTGGGTTTCTATCTTACCTTAGATCATTTACAAGTAAGCAGCATATAGAATTTACTGAAATGAACTTGCCACCGTTCGGTGGATTTTACCTGCCTGTCTGAATTACCTGCACAATACTTACCGTGCCTTCCCTGCCACGAAGACACAAGTTAGTTTGCAACAGGTTTAAATATACAGTGGATCACTGGCGGGATGCCATAATGGACGATTTAGTCTTGAACGAGGATGGAATGCAGTAAAGATTCAGTAGTGGCTACAAACCATCCCGTCTAGATGCAGTAGACTACAGTGAAGTTCCGTCCGGATCGGATCGGTGCCAGTGCCCCAGCGACCGTCCGCAGGAACCAGTAACCTTGTGCACAAGTTGTCCGTGATCAAATCGGTATTGTTTATTAAGGCAACAGTTCATGCAGTTGAGGCAACACGAGTATAAGACAAGCAATATTTCAGGATTCAGTTGCATAGCCTCTTGATTCAGTATATTTCATAGCACAATTTTAAAGAAGAACAAACATTCTACTTGTATTTATGCATATGATAAATGTCCCAAACGAACAAGCATGCAGGTAAGTAACCATTCCCAAGTTTGATTGACAAGCAGTATTATCCAAGTCTATTCTCTTTTATCTTGGTTTCTTTTATTATTACTTGGTATCGTCTGATTGGGGGAAAGAGAATGCAAGATTTTAGGGTGTGAAGCTTGGAAGCAGGGCTAGCTAATCGGGTTGGTAGCCACTCACTTAGATTGTTGGAAGAGAGAAGGAAAGAGGCGCTTCACGACTCCGCTCGCAAGCCGCCTACTGCTCGTTCACCTGCATTATGAACAGCTCGATCAATACCTCTTCCACTTTTCCAATCTCGGAATTGAAGTGCAGTTCAATGAACGAAAACAATGAAAACCATCGAAACCGTTCAAGAAAAATAAGTAAATCCCAAAACCAACTCAAAGCACGAAAGCAACAAATGACATCAAAAATCGAGGCAATAAAAGATAGCAGCGGAGAGGTCCCTCCTGAATCTGCCGCTAAGTCGATCCCGGGGGCACGGTCCACTGAATATGGGAATCGATTCCGAAGAAACAAATCCATAACGAGGACAAGTTCTTAATTCAATCTATCCCGATCGAACGATACCGTCTTGTGTTTCTTAGCCGCGCTCTCCGCACCAGGAGAACGGGGCGCTACACCGTATTCGTTACCGAGTTACCAAAAAGTAACGGAACAAGATTCTACCAGAAATTAAAATCGAAACGGTCACTAGACTAGAAATCACAGTAAGAACAACTTTAATAAAGCATGTCTAGTTAAAAAGCAACAACTAAAGTTTCAGGAAAGTAAAATGACAGAAAATAAAAGAAGTTCACGAAATCGGCAATGTGTACTTGCCTAAAGCGAGCTCACAGCCTAAACCTTCTAGTCCACCACCACGAAGGGGTTCAGAAACCACACTCCAGATATCAAGACCAAGTTCCGAGCTCGAGAGAAAAATGATGAAGAGAAGAGAGAAAGAGTAACAAAGAAAAGAAATGAAATTCAAGTACTATTTATAGAAAAATTCTCGAAAATATCTCAAAAAGTAAAACAAATATCTGCCGGACAGTATACTGTCGGTATACTGTAGTTTACCGTCGGTATACCAGTCAAGTAGTAAAGTTTCAATTTTGAAATTTTTTAAGCTTTCTCGAGAACCAATAAAATGCAATAAATAGCACAAAAATACGTATCCGCATAAAATACGAATACTGTGAGACGAGTATATATAAGTCCAAACTATTTATGAAAATTCAATTACATTCAATCGTATATTTAATGAAAATCCAATCATAAAATGGCTTGCCATAAACTGGAAATCAAATTATATAGCGAAAGTTAATATACGAAAGATACAATCATAAATATATGGTCAAAGTCAAAAATAAAAATCCAATATAATATTTGCTTACCATAAATGTTCCAATATACGGCGTTCGATGCACTCTCCGAACTTTTCCGACACACGAATGGTGCACGTTGCACTTCGAAGTATTTTTCACATAGGTCTCGATGTACTTTCCGAACTTTTTCGACACACGAATGACGTTCGTTACAATCCGAAATATTCTTCACATAGATTAGAACCTCACTTGCTCTAACACATTTAAACCTAATTTTAACGTTGTCAAACAAATAATAACCTTCGACACGCAGAAGAGCATATAATAAGGCAATCCAACAAAATAATCAAAACTTGATACGATTGAGTTGTTATGGAGACATATTTGAAATTTAAACCTAATTTTAACGTTGTCAAACAAATAATAACCTTCGACACGCAGAAGAGCATATAATAAGGCAATCCAACAAAATAATCAAAACTTGATACGATTGAGTTGTTATGGAGACATATTTGAAATCTTTTGGGCTTCGTCCGCGCAAGTTCTAACCCTTCTGTCGACTATTTTGTTTTCTTTACATGAAATAATGAATGTTGTGCCATCATCACCAAACGGGCGTGCAAGTTATAACCCTGTTGCCGACTATATTTTTTTTTTTACATAAAATAATGTATTTTGTGTCAGCAGCACCAAATAGTAGTTCAAACCACCCGAATACAAGCTGTTGATACTTGGCAAGTAGACAAATGAATTTAATATAATTTTTGATTAATTCGATGAAGAAGCTACATGAAATGGTATCAATATTTATAAAATGAGTTAAACACACATTGCGTATGTCATAACACTAAGTAGTTAATAAATCAATCATTATGTGAAAGAAATACCAAACAATGAAAAAAAAATTAAATAAATACTAAAATGACGTTTGGTTCAAGTTTTTGAGATTTGGAAATGAATTTTAGATTACTTATCCTTATTTGGTATGAATATGATTGAAAATACGAGATAATAAGAGAGATTTCATATTCTCATGGTTGTAGAAAAGTAATTTCCAATGTTCCCATTGGAAATAGTTTTATTTTTCTAGAAATATTGTTTGGATATTTTGTTTGGACAATAGTACTCTCATTTTACTTTCAAAATTTTAACTTCTATTCCAAACATGTAAATTTAAGTAATAAAAACATGAAATAATATTTATGAAAAATTAAATAAATTAATTTTTTTTTTATATTTTTAATCTAACTTAATGAAGCATAGGTATAACAATGTTAACTTTTTTTTTCATAAATTTTTTTTATAGGAATACAAAATCTTGATTCAAACGAACTCTAATGGTCAAACATATAAAAGGAGAAATGAAAGGGAGATTCGCCAAAGAACACTGACTGCTAAACCGTGTAGTTGGTGAATTCCACTTGCATGCATGCACTTTGATGCTAAGTTTTTCTTAGGAAATGACAGAAATATTGCATGAATAACTTTTGACCAGTACTGTTCTTAAGAGTTTGACAGAAATTTTATTTCGAGTTTAAGTGAATCTAGCTGTAACTTTTTTTCAACTAATGGAAAAGAAGTTGATTTTTCACATTGATTTTTCTTTTCTTCTTCTCATTGAAGTGGTGGCATCTAGAACTTCACAAGTTGTTCGTTGAAATTTATTAAAAGCAAAAGAAAATATAGAATTAAACAACAGAAAAATGATTCGGACTACGAAAATTTTCTACAGTCTACGCCTAAATATATCACACTCATGACAACCATATATATAAAGAGAAAATTTTGTACAATGTAAATTAAATATCAAGTCAAATTGGGTCGGAAATATATAACCCTCCTCTCTTTGTGGAATTCAAACTATTTCCTATTTGCGTTAAAATAAAATAAAAGGATGTGCTACCAACAGTTGTGACAAATTTCTAGTAGGCTAAATGAATGGCGCCAAGAAATCACTATGCTTCCTCTTTCCTTACTAATAATATTGATATAATATTATAAAAATTGTCAGTAGTAGTATGAATTTTTTTTTTTCCCTCTGAAGAAGATAAATATTATTGAAAAATTAAAACAAAATATTACAATATTATCATCCCAACCAAAACACAAAATAAATTTATCTTGGATCTATGATATCTATATTAGCTTGTATTTGTCTTTGTACAATAATAATACTAGTAGCCAGTCCCTCAAAGATACGTTGGTTTCGTTACCTCCACACATGCCACACCACCGTACCTAGAATCATCCGTAGTCGCATATATGCTCCTGATCCTTTGCCTTTTTGAGTTCTAACCTCATTCAAGACTGACAATAGGTCTCTATTTTGCGTAGCCGAAAGTCCAAAGCATATGCAAAGTTTATTCCGGATCTCCCAAACAAAGTTGCAGCAAAAGAAAATGTGGTCTCTGGTCTCATCCATATACCTACATAAGCAGCATTTCTTATCCGGACAGTCCACACCAAACATGCTCAGACGGTCTCTAGTGAGTAGTCGGTTATGGCTCATCTTATATAGACATAGGGAGTTCTTAACCGCTCCTCCTTTAGTCCAAACTAGTTTTGCACAGTCCACGTCCGGATTTCTGCTCCTGATTTGGTTGAAGGCATTCCAAAAGCAGAAAGTACATTTATCCATTTTCTTCCACATCCAGTAATCATCGTGCCCAACCTGTCTATCTCCACCTCTCGAATATTAACCGCATGAGCAGACTCTATCAATCGACCTTGTAAGTTCCACGCTCCCACCTAGATCAGATAATTAACCTGTTCAGTAGATCCCCTTATCTCGTATACGTGCCATCCTTCTCTATCAATCAGGCTGGTATCGTTGATCCAAGGATCATGCCACAAACTAGTCTAATTTTCAGAACAAGTAACACTAGTTATTCTAGGTTTAACCAAGCTCCTCAATCCCAGGAGTATTTTAACCGTCACCGAGAAGTTGTTATTGATCTTGGCAGACCAGAAATCTCCCTTAGGAAAGTACCTCCCCCAGATCCAATCCATCCAGATAGATTTGACAGAAAGGAATTGTCACGCCCCGTTTCCCAGGATACAGTGAGTCGGGAACGTAACTATATCTTCAGGCTACGTCTCGTACGAATACAACCGTACATGTATCAGCGATTGTCGCCTGTAATAATCTAAGATGGAATGCGAGTCATACTAAAACACTTTTATTTATTCAAACTATAATTATTATACAATATGGTTAAATGTACAACTGTACAAGTCTTTACATCAAAACCATTAATTTACATAGTTTCACCTACAAAATATTATTTGTTGTATTCCCTGAAAATCACTTGAAGATTACTCCTCGACTTCATCCACGTCATAAAGAGGTAGCATCTCACTAGAAACTTTATTTTCCCTAGTGAACAATACTAGGTCGTCAGAACGACAACAAGTCCTCGGTAAAAAATGATAAAAAAATAAAATATAATATGATATTGTGAGAAAAGAATATGAAATACTTTTACATAGAAAGTAGAAAGATAGGTTTTACCTATGACTCTAAATAATTACCTAGCTAATGTCCTTATAGGGTCTAACAAAGCAAACAATACAATTCATATTTCACTACCACAAACACAGACAAGTTTTCTAAATGATGATGCAAATCGGAGAACAATTCTTTGAATATCCATTTTAATTAGTTTTTCGACAACAATCCCGTATACCAGGGATCGGGCTGTAACTTGGTGGCACGGTACTTAGAATCTGGCCCTGCCTCTCATGGGCTTAAATAATTAAATCTTTGATTCACCCATTCGATGTTTTAAATCGAAATAGGTATGTTTATATTCAGGTACAATTAACTGAGACTGGGTGGCACGGTGTTATAATCCGGCCCTGCCTCTCATGGGCTTAAATAATTAACTGAGACTTGGTGGCACGATGTTAAAATTCGGCCCTGCCTCTCATGGACTTAAGTGAGCTAAGCCTCACACACTCAATTCGCAAGGCCTTACGAATGAGCTTAACTACTGATCAGCTTTTATTATTATTATTTTACGGAATTTCGTAGGTGGTATCCAAGTTATTCTTCCCCGCTCAATGCTTTCTAACCTAAAGCTACAAACAATTACTATTCTATTTTCTTATTAATTTCTGTTATGTATCTCATATTAATACTAATGCACAATTAGGCATTTCCAAGTATGTCATCACATAAGATTTTATCTCATTTGTAATTTCAGGAAATATGTATCAAAGTTTTAATCTCATCTCAATTTTGGCAAAATTCATAATTACCATGACACAAATTCCAGAAAATATTATCTTATTTCAACTTATACAGAACAAACGATATCAGGAATCTAAATTTTGATTTCAGTTGCGTGGCTCGTGTCTGTAGCCTACGAATCCTTGATTCTTGTTAATCGTCTCCTAATTAAATAAATTTTAAAGTTGTCGTAAGTCCGTCACTAATATATATATATATATATATATATATATATATATATATATATATATATATATAATATCCTAAAAATTGATTTTAGAATTATCGATTATATTTTCAGATATCAAAATTTGGCTAACTCCCAAAATTCTTAAAATTTTTGGTAAAGTCTCCTTTGTATTTCGGACTCCAAAAATTTAACAATTTATAATATAAGACCCGGAGCAACTCTTCGTTGAATTTATTCCCAGGTACGCCGACCCCTTTGGTGGAGCTACTCTCAACAACGGTAATAATGTAGTTTATATATATATAGACGAAGTATAGAATTTAAGAAGAATTTCTTCTTACCTTGGCATTTAGGCTAATATAACTTAGCTATGCAACCTTCTAGCTATACTTGCTATATTAGAACAAAAGCAATCCAACAATTAGAAGCATAGAAATTTATAACAAATTTTGATTGCTAACTAACCATACATATTCAAGTTCATATATTAGATACAATACTTCGATTAAGAATTTTTGTTTGTTCAGGTATATATGTATGTATAGCTATGACAGGTTAATGAAAAACAATATAAGCGTGTCAAGGTGTTCCAGAATCCATAGTATAGGCAATTACTTAATACCTTCATTCTTTTAATTTCTAGTTGTGGTTGGTAATATTTATTTGTGATGTCCCTATGAATACTTATTCTAGTAGGTCTAATTCGAAAGAGTGTACTATAAAATGTGTACTATATGCCTTAGACCTTATATAAGCCATTTAAAATAGCATCTCTCTACTCAAGTATATCATAATAAAAATAAAATAACAGCAATTGTACTACTACTTTTCATCAAAATGAGGACTAGGTTCGAAGGAGTCTAGTATAGGTATATTGGAAGTATGTTGTTCCAAGCTACGAAACTTTCAAAAACAATCTGAAATCAGTTAGTACTCATAAGCTTGAGTTCAGTTGAGCAATTAAAACCTATTATCACTTCAATATCCTATCTAATATCCAAATTGCATCACAATCAACAATTTGTATTATAAAACTTGCACAAAATTCCTCTCTCTCTCTCTCTCTCTATATATATATATATATATATATATATATATATATATATATATATATATATATATATATATATATAACACCTCATCATGTGTTTTAAAATTATCAGGCTTAATTCTAAATGAGTTGGGTTCATATAACAAATTATGTCCTGTAGCATACCTAAATTACCATATAACTCGTGTGTGTGTATATATATATATATATATATATATATATAACTTCAGAATTATATGTACACAAGTAGAGCTATTTTGATTCCTTTGTTACGGTCGTGTCCATGTGTCTGTACTAAATCGAATTCATACATCTATGTTATAGTATGATTAGTATTAACCAAAACCTATAACAAAGCTTTAAACCACAATTTATGATTTGAAATAGAGAATAAAGAAAGAGGACTTGCCTTGCTTGAGCAAAACCTAGGATTTATTTTCCAATTTTTTCTCGATCCAAAATCCTACAAGAGCATAGATTTTATGTACTATACTTAGAATTCTGACCTAGATCTAGAAAAAGAAAAATTGGAAAGGAAGGAGAAGTATACCTAGATTTTTGGAATGAAGGAGAAGGAGGAGCCGAAGGAGGGGGTGCGTGGTCGTGGGCGGAGGCGTCCGACGTGGCAAGCGGAGCGACGGGCGGCACGGGTCCAGCAGTAGCCGCAGCAGCAGCACAGACGCAGTAGTAGCAGCGGTCAGTAGCTGCAACGACAGCAGCAGCAGTAGAAAGAGAGGAAGAAGGAGATGGAGAGGATGGAGATGAAGAAGAGAAGGGGGTGATGGTGACGGTATTAAGTAGATGTGGCTTGTTTGTGTTGGAACTTTAAGGTGAAGGAAAAATTGCCATGTATACACATAGAAAGATGAGGAAGAAGGAGGGATGGCCAGTACTTAAAGTTTGGTGTTGAGTAAGGAAAAAATCGTTGGGGAGGTAGGTTTGGTTGATGGTTTCTCCATTCACTTGTTTTGCTTTAGTATATAACCAATAAATTCCTACTTGGGATGCTATGGTCACAGCATTTATAAGAGGATTCTTCTGTGGATATTGTTTATAAGGGAACCACAAAAGAATTAAGAAGGGTCAAGTTGCAAACAAAAGATTACATATACTTATATATTTACAAACTCATAAATATACCCATATATAAAATAAAATAAAATAAAAATGCAGTTATAACACTCTACCCTCCTTAGAAATTTTTTGTCTTTGGAATTTGAAGCAACAACTAATATAAGTCTAGATAACTAACCTTGATCAGCAAACAGATACGGATACTGGCTCCGCATGTCCTCTTCTTTCTACCAAGTTGATTCTCCTGGAGAGTCCTTGCTCCAAGCTACTCGAACTAATGGAATGATCCGATTTTGAAGTTTCTTGTCTCTACGATCCAGGATTCCAACAGGTCTTTGCTCGATGCGTAGAGTTGGTCCGACAGTAATTTTCAAATGATCTAATATATGATTCAGATCCGGTACATATCTTATCCACTGATAATGTGGCCTAAAAAAGATATATGATCCAACCAAAATTCACACTTACTAAATTTGGTGTATAATCGCTCCTACCTTAGAGTCTTCAATACTCTCCTTAGATGTTCCTCTTCATTTTTTTGGAATATATGAGAATGTCATCAATGAATACAATTACGAATTTATCAAAATATTAATAGAATATTCGATTCATCAAATCCATAAATATAACAAGAGCATTAGTTAATCCAAATGGCATAACTATAAATTTATAATGGCCATAACAAATTCTAAAGGCTATTTTCTGAACGTCCTCATTTTTGACCTTTACTTGATGATACCCAGATCATAAATCAATCTTCGAGAATATCTTGGCCTATCCTAATTGCTCAAATGGTTCATCGATTCTGGGTAAGTAATATTTATTTTTGATTGTTACCTCATTTAAGGCTTTATAATCGATTACCAATCGTAGGGTCCCGTCTTTCTTTTTTACAAATAGCACTGGTGTACCCCATGGCGAAGCACTGGGCTGAATAATTTTTTTTGATAATAATTCTTTATTTGCTGGTTTAACTCAGCCAACATCTCTTTGTTCATTGGATATATCTTCTTAGCAACAGATGCTGCTCCATGTACCAAGTTGATAGAAAATTTTACTATCCTATCTGGTGGTAATCCTGGTAACTCTTCTGGAAATACATTCTTAAAATCTTTTACTATTCTTAAGAATTGTTCTTTCTCTAATTCATAAAATCTTTCTTAGACTGGTTGTTCAAATTTTTTTAGTTCTTCAGCATCAAACTCTTTCTGATCTCGAACAAATTCACATATCTCCCCATCAGTAAGTTGAAATAAAACTTTTCCTTGGCCACAATCTATATTAGCTAATATTTTAACTAACCAATCCATTCTAAGTACTACATCATAAATATTCATTGGGAAGACTAATAATCTTATCCGAAAAGCTCCACTACCTAACTTAACTGGACATGCCCTACAAACCCGACTAACTTCTACTATGCCATTACCCGTAAGAATTTTTAATTTCTCAAGCAATGGTTGAGATTCTATTTCATGTAGAGTTATAAATGAATAGGTAGCCCTAAAATCAAATAATAATGATGTTGGACAAGCTAAAATTAGGATTGTACCTGTTACTACTTTACCAGCTAGTTCCGTTTCATCAGCATCCATCATAAATGCTTGTCCTTACTTCTTCTTATTTCCAGTCTGAGGCTGTTTGGCCTTCTGGGACTGCTAGAATTGATAGGCTTGGGATGCGAAAGATGGTCTGCGTTGATTATCATAAGTTGACATAGCTTGAGATGTCGGTGCTTGTATCAGCGGTCGAGGACTATTTCCTTGAAGTATGGGTCTAGTATTATTCCTTTGAAACATTGGTCGTGGTCCCTGCTGTGGGTTTTACATTACTGGACCTATGGTTGGTTGTTGTGGACACTGACCAGCTTGGTGATTTGCTGATCTGCATCTTAAACAAAGTCCCAGAAACTTTCTACAGTTTCTCTTTAAGTGCCCAGGCTTTTGGCAATAATTACAGATAGGTGGTCCACCCGAATTATCAACTTGAGGACGTTTGGATGGTCCCTGCCATTGGTTCCTCTAGGATGAAGCCCCTATCTCTAAAATTCTCTTCTGGACTTGAGATCAAAATGGTTGTTCTTCATTCAGCATCCTCTCCTGACTTCGTACAGATTTTGTTATTTCGGGGTAGGTTTGGCACTGATATGCTGCGACTTTACTCTTTAATTGTCCCCCTAATCCTTTCAAGAATGTAGATATCTTAGTTTCTTCATCAGATATCATACCTGAAGCAAAGCGGCTAAGTCTAGAGAATTCTGCAATATACTCATCTATTGTACGCTTTGCTTGTTTCAGGTGTGTGAACTGTCGTTCTTGTTCTATTCTAGCCGATTTTGGGAAGAACCTTTCTTCGAACTTCTTTTTGAATTCTTTCCATGATATTATTTTGTCAGAATTCTCTGGGTACTCCGCACTCCACCAATGCTCAAAAATATTGGATGCAGATTGTGGATACCATATTCTCAGGGCTAACTTTTGCTGCTTTTAACAGTCATTCTATAGTTAAAATCCATTACCGACTTTAATTGGGCTTTCTGTTCCCTTGAACTTTGGAGGATTGAGGTTCCTAAAATCCCTTAATGACCCATCCGTGGATGTCCGCATGTGTTCCAACACTGTTGCAGTAGTGGCTTGGGCTGTATTTGTATGCTGGTTGTTTGATTCCAGGACCTGCTGGAATAGCATGTACATATCTGTAATAGATGGTTCGGACTGAGCATGGGATGATGAAGCATGAGATTGGTCATGATTAGACACTTTTTAAAAAAAATTAAATGCAAATTTCTCAGGAATGGTTCCGATTTAATCGAGTTCAAAGACAAAGAAAGGGTCTTGCAAATCATAAGGATATTGAACAACAGTGATTTGCAAAAACAAGGAAAAAGAAGAAGCATATTCCATTCACATATATCAAAATATGATACAAAATATGCCGCTGGGAGTACTAATCATCTTACACATAGGCGTACATACATATTCATACTATTTACATACTATTTATAAAGCCACCATTTTTCCTTCCTGGTCCTTATATACTTCTTCTATCTTACAAAAAATTTTACAGCAGACAAAAAAACCCCTCTTACCTAGTTGTACTTTCTTCCGTAGTAACGTTACTTAGATCATCATATCTCTTATCATTATGATGGTTGCTTCCGGATGAGATTCCTGCCATTCTTCCAAAGTAGCGTTGTAGTCATTTCTATTTGAATCTGGATCCTCAAATGGTCGAGCTTTACTAAGTATATAATAATTTATTTTATTAAAAAATACCTCATTCTTATATGTGATATCCAATATTATTGGATATTTGATCTCATAGTGCACTCCATAAACCTGTATCATATGTTTGCGATCTAGCCGCCATTTCCTTTTTACAAAATGATAATAATCATCTAAACTGTGGCTACTATTTCCCAACCTTGCATAAGGCATGAATCGAGGCATGATCTACACCCAAGAAACTTCAAGTTAGTATCCTTCAATAAGTACCCCAAATCGAAAAGTTTAACAAATAGGTTAAATATCTTCTGGAAAGAAAAAAAAAATCCTTTCTTCAATCACCGATACTGCCTGTTCTATGGTACTTCCAAATAATTTCTAGAGATATGATATGAGATCCTATATAAGTCTCTAACCTACAGCATATCTCATGTCCTTTATATTAACCTGGACCTGTATCATATCCTAGATTCTCTATCATTCACAGACCTACATGGGCAACCACTTAAAGACGTGTCACGTCCCGCTTTCCAGGATACAGTGAGTCAGGTACATAACTATATCTCCAAGCTACGTCTCGTACGAATACAACCGCACCCGTATCAGCGATTGTCGCCTGTAATAATCTAAGATGGAATGCAAGTCATACTAAAACACTTTTATTTCTTCAAACTATAATTATTATACAATATAATTAAAAGTACAATTGTACAAGTCTTTACATCAAAACCATTAATGTACATAGTTCTACAGCTACAAAATATTATTTGTTGTATTCCCTGAAAACCACTTGAAGATTACTCCTCGACTTCGTCCACGTCATAAAGAGGTAGCATCTCACTAGAAACTGTATTTTCCCCTAGTGAACAGTACTAGGTCGTCAGAAAGACAACAAGTCCTCGGTCAAGAACGGTAAAAAAATAAAATATGATATGATATTGTGGGAAAAGAATATGAAATACGTTTACATAGAAAGTAGAAAGATAGGTTTTACCTATGACTCTAAATAATTACCTAGTTAATGTCCTAATAGTGTCTAACAAAGAAAATAATACAATTCCTATTTCACTACCACAAACACAGACAAGTTTTCTAAATGATGATGCAAATCGGAGAACAACTCTTTGAATATTCATTTTAATTAGTTTTCGACAATAATCTCGTACACTAGGGATCGGGCTGTAACTTGGTGGCATTGTGCTTAGAATCCGGTCCTGCCTATTATGGGCTTAAATAATTAAATCATTGATTCACCCATTCGATGTTTTAAATTGAAATATGTATGTTTATATTCAGGTAAAATTAACTGAGACTGGGTGGCACGGTGTTATAATCTGGCCCTGCCTCTCATGGGCTTAAATAATTAACTGGGACTTGGTGGCACGGTGTTAAAACTTGGCCCTGCCTCTCATGGGCTTAAGTGAGCTAAGCCTCACACACTCAATTCGCAAGGCCTTACGAATGAGCTTAACTACTGATTAGCTTGTTTTATTATTATGTTGCAGAATTTTCTAGGTGGTATTCAAGTTGTTCTCCCCCGTCCAATGCTTTCTAACCTAATGCTACAAACAATTCATATTCTATTATCTTATTAATTTTTGCTATGTATCTCATATCAATACTTAATGCACAAGTAGGCATTTTTAAGTATGTGAGAACATAAGATTTTATCTCATTTATAATTCCTGAAAATAGGTATCAAAGTTTTAATTCCATCTTAATTTCGAGAAAAATCATAATTACCAGGACACAAATTCTAGGAAATATTATCTTCTTTCAACTTATACAGATCAGACAATATCAAGAATCTAAATTTTGATTTTAGTTACGTAGCTCGTGTCCGTGGCCTACGAATCCTTGATTCTTGTTAATCGTCTCCTAATTTTATAAAATTTTAATTTGTCGTAAGTCCGTCACTAATATATATATATATATATATATATATATATATATATATATATATATATATATATATATATATATATATATATATATATATATATATATATATATATATATTCGGGAGTTAGCCAAATTTTAATATCTGGAAATGTAATCGATAATTCTAACCCCAAATTTTAGGATGTAATATATATAAATTTTCAGATATCAAAATTTGGCTAATTCCCGAAATTATTAAAATTTTTGGCAGAGTCTTCATTGTATTTTGGACTCCAGAAATTTAATAATTTATAATATAAGACCCGGAGCAACTCTCCGTAGAATTTATCCCCGGGTACGTCGTCCCCTTCAGTGAAGCAACTCTCAACACCGAAAATCACGCAGTTTATATATATAGACAAAGTATAAAATTTAAGAAGAATTTTTTCTTACCTTGGCAGTTAGGCTAATATAACTTAGCTATGCAACCTTCTAGCTATACTTGCTATATTAGAACAAAAGCATTCGAACAATTAGAAGCATAGAAATTTATAACAAATTTTGATTGCTAATTAACCATACATATTCAAGTTCATATATTAGACACAATACTTCGATTAAGAAATTTTGTTCGTTCAGGTATATATGTATTTATAGCTATGACAGGTTAATGAAAAATAATATAACCGTGTCATGGTGTTCCAAAATCCATAGTATAGGCAATTACTTAGTACATTTATTCTTTTAATTTCTAGTTGTGGTTGGTATTATTTATTTGTGATGTCCCTATGAATACTTATTCTAGTAGGCTTAATTCAAAAGATTGTGCTATACAAATGTGTACTATAAGCCTTAGACCTTATATAAGCCATTTAAAATAGCATCTCTCTACTCAAGTATATCATAATAAAAATAAAATAACAGCAATTGTACTACTAGTTTTTATCAAAATGAGGACTAGGTTCGAAGGAGTCTAGTATAGATATATTGGAAGTATGTTGTTCCAAGCTACGGAACTTTCAAAAACAATCTAAAATTAGTTAGTACTCATAATCTTGAGTTCAGTTGAGCAATTATAACCTATTATTTCTTCAATATCCTATCTAATATCCAAATTGCATCACAATCAACAATTTGTATTATAAAACTTGCACAAATTTCTATATATATATATATATATATATATATATATATATATATATATATATATATATATATATATATTATGAATAACTTCAGAATTATATGTACACAAGTAGAGCTATTTTGATTTCTTGTCTTACGGTCGTGTCCATGTGTTTGTACTAAATCAAATTCATACATCCATGTTATAGTATGATTAGTATTAACCAAAATCTATAACAAAGCTTTAAACCATAGTTTATTATTTGAAATAGAGAAGAAAGAAATAGGACTTGCCTTGCTTGAGCAAAATTTAGGATTTATTTTCCAAAATTTTCTCAATCCAAAATCCTACAAGAACATAGGTTTTATGTACTATACTTAGAATTCTGACCTAGAGCTAGAAAGAGGAAAATTGAAAAGGAAGGAGAAGTATACCTAGATTTTTGCAATGAAGGAGAAGGAGGAGCCGAAGGAGGGGGTGCGTGGTCATGGGCGACAGCATCCGGCACAGCGGGCGGCGCGGGTCCAGCGGCAGCCGCAGCAGCAACCCAGACACAGTAGTAGCAGCGGTCAGTAGCTGCAATGGAAGCAGCAGTAGAAAGAGAAGAAGGAGAAGGAGATTGAGAGGATGGAGATGAATAAGAGAAGGGGTGTTGGTGATGGTATTAAGCATATGGGGTTTGTTTGTGTTGGAACTTTAAGGTGAAGGAAAAATTGCCATACTTGATTACTAAGAGAAGGGCTGCCGCAATACTTGATTACTACGACCCGTAACCAGTTTCTTAAACACATAATGGAGGAAGATAGCTGGATAGCGGGTCTGATTGTAAAACTCCTGGAAGAAAGTGGTCACTTCATCACTAATCATGTCCGCCTCCTCGATAGTGGCCCCGTTAGCGTCAAGCAAGCCGTGTATGGCATTTCGGTGCTGTCAAGCTTTCACCGTGGTATGAAAACTTTTTTGAACAACTATCAGCATCTCTGAGCCAATTGTATTTTGTCCATTGTCTAACATGGACTTCATCTAGGAACCTCTCCCTGCGCAGTAGGTCCTGAAGAGCAACTTACTCTCCATTGAGATCGTCTTTGAAGGGATTAGAGTGGACTCTCATTTGGATGGCGGCAATGTTCTCTTCAAGCTCATGAAGAGTCGTTGTGGCGTGCTCTTTATTCCAAGTCTTAAGCCGTTGTTTGGTGCATTTAAGTTTGGACACAACCTGGAATTGGGCAGCACCATGCACTATGGAGTTCCAGCCCAGTTGAACCACTTCCTCGTACCGCTCCTTATGACTCCACTCATTATTAAATCTAAAAGGTCTCTCTTTGAAGACTGACTGTTCCGCCAATTTGATAACAATAAGGGAGTGGTCACTGGTGCCAGGAGGCAGGCAATCTGTATCTAAAAATTGGAAGACCTCAAGCCAACAACCATTGTAAAGAGCACGGTTTAATTGAATGAAGATACGATTGCGGATAGCTCGATTATTCTACGTCCATATGTAGCCCGATGTAGCCATACAAGTAAGTCTAGAGGATCAGATGCAACTTTGAAATTCTGCCAGAATAGCATCCTGAATAGGGCATCCCCCTTTCTTTTCATTGGCATACATGATAGTATTGAAGTCTCCCACCATGAGTAGGGGCAGTCTGTCCCCTACCATGTTGTTGTTGACGGTAATTTCTCTCCACAATCTCCTCCGCTGAGTCTGGTCGTTATGCCCATAAACTGCTCCAGACACAATTTTAAGACCACCCATGTTGATAAATTTAATGGTGATCAATAGATTTGTTCTTTTATCTGTATAATAAGATATGATTGTCTTTTGTGACAACCACAAAAGAATAAAGAACGACTAGAATTAACCAAACATGAGTACATTGGACATAAAAGAAAATATTGCAATTTAAACGGAGTAGTTTTTTTTGACAAGTTTATATGTCATTTAGAAAAATGACACAGTAGGTCAATAATTAAAAGATATTATTATTAGATATAAATTGTAAGCAATTTCGAGAACTAATTTATAAGGAGTGTATGATGGATACCCGAGACGTGCAATTTACCAAGAAGTGTCGAAGGCATGAATATTTCTATTCTATACAATAAATTAAACATTCTTGTCTTTCACAACGAAAGACAATAAGATAATGAATGATCGATAAAAAATATTTTTGATAGAAAAAAATTGTCACAATTAAATAAGAATAGTCGTTCGACATGAGTATATGTCATCGAAAAAAATTGTTATGTGCTTTCGAAAATATTATTGTTAAATAATATAGAATAAAAGGGTATCGAAGATAGGGGGAGTGTCAGGAGGCACTAAAATTTCCAGCCCCAAATAAAACAAGGAGTAGCTAGCACTATAAAAATAAAATAAAATCAAATCAAAATAGCTAGTGAAGAAAAAAATGTCTTTATATTGATGACTTCCGTCGCTAAAGCAAAATAGCAACAAAAAGTTGACCAAAAGATTCTGTCACCAAGACATGTCACTGATCTATTTTCGTCACTAAGACGTCGTTGCTTCGATGACATAGCGACTAACCTAGCGACGAAAGAACGACATATCCATCAGTCGCTATATCTGCGACGATTTTAGCGATAAAAATAGTAATCGATTATTTTATATTTGTGTATCAGACAGCCAGTTTATCCTAATAGCGACAACTATAATTAGTCGTTATTCTGTTGTCAGTTGTCGCTAGATAGTCGATAGTCCGTAGATGGAAGAAATTTTCCATAATTCCATCGTTGATCCGTGATGTATCTCAAAGTAAATTGCAGATTTCCTACTCTATATAGCGAAATTGAATTCGTTGTTCTAGATAGATTATTTACATGTATCCGGAACTAAATGTGTAGTGTTTAGTAGGAAAAGTAATGACAATGGATTTTCAAACAAATAGGCAGTTTCATACTACTAAATGTGCTTATCTAACTTATTCTCCTCTTAAAGCCATATATCCAACATTTTAAACTTGAGAGGCAATATGATACATACACATTGACAAAAGAAAACAAGAGCAATTTTGGTACAATTTGGACTCTTTGTGTCTTGTTAGACATATCAGACATATGATACGGAAACAGCTACCAATTAAGAAGTGCTAGTGATTCTTAGTCTAAAATTTCTCCTCAACCCCTTAATCCTACATTATTAGTCTTGCAAGTGCTATCAAGTGTAAAACGGTTCATTAATTTATCCATTCAACAATTCTGTCCAATTATCAAAAATTTTGATATAAGATTAGTAAAATATCAACTCAAAATCGCATCGTGTTGCCTGATAATCTATCTTGAACTACCACAAATTCCATAGACATTAATATGATACATATATAGGAACACGAGAACACAGACGGTTTTAGTGCATCAGTGTATTTTGGAGTGTATGTGTCTACAATGTATCTAGTTTTTTTGTATCCGGCCTTTAAATGCTTTATAAAACTACATTCCCTATCAATGTTAATAGCGGAAAGGAGGAAGGAGTCGGGGAGGAGGGGAGAGGGGAGGAGGGTCTGGCCCACACCGAAGAGGAGGAGGGGGTCAGGGAGGAGGATGGGGCCAGCATTTAGAAATTAGAAAAACAGTTGTCGATCCGTACATTTTACATTTCGTTGTGCCAGAAGATGATCCGTTGCTAAGTTGAATTTTGACATCTTAGTGACGGACTAATGACGAAAATGTGGTCTTATTTTTTTCTATCCACAATTCCGTCGCTAGGAAGTCGATATTCATTCGTTAGTTGGCGATGTTTCGGATTCCGTCGCTATAATTCGTTGCTAATTTACCATATACTTGCAGTGTGTTGGTGCATAAGAGCATTATTAGTAGTTGGGACTCTCCAATGCAATTTGGGGTCCAAAATTAAAAAAAAAAAAAAGGTAACTCTAAAATGGCTTGGGTTTGTTTGAGAATAGTAGGAAATGATAAAGTGAGTTTCGGTCCCAAAGATTGTGTGGCCATAAATTGATGTGAAAATATAATAATGTAAAATTTAGAATCTAGAAAGTTGGACTTCAAATTGGGACTTACTATTCTACAAAATGAGTTCCTACAATCTAGAATCTAGAAATTGGAATGTCCAACCATTAGCATGCACCTATGGATGATACCGAAAAATTAAAAATTGAAACTAGAGATGAGACTTACTATTCTGAAAAATAAGCTCCTACATTTTCAATCTAGAATTAATGATGCTCTAAAGCACAACATTGTAAGTAAGAAAAAAGAAAAAAAAAAGAAAAAAAAGAAAGAAAGAGGCAGTACTCCACAATGATAATATTTTCACCACTGAAAATCTCAGACAGAATTTTTTTTTTCTTTTAGCAGAAGAAGAAAAATCTGAGAATGATTTGTGGACTGAATTAATAGATTTTTTTTTTTTTTTTTTTTTGGGATATCCGATAATACGTACGAAATTTTTG
The DNA here is from genome assembly GCA_036927795.1 of Iris macrosiphon. Taxonomy (NCBI): domain Eukaryota; kingdom Viridiplantae; phylum Streptophyta; class Magnoliopsida; order Asparagales; family Iridaceae; genus Iris; species Iris macrosiphon. Next base: position 203,753,635 of record JAYESA010000007.1, on the reverse strand, counting down.
TATATGCTGTGTTGCATATCATTTGGACCTACTGTCTCACATCTTCTCCACGCTTTAATCTCGAAACCGTCTGTCTAATCAGAAAAATTCTCTCTCTTCTTACTGACCACAAGAATCAAGTGAGTTGGATTTTCTTTCATTCTATCTAAAAATCTGAGAACGATTTGTGGAAGCTATACATCATAAATTCGCTGCCACACTCTTTCTCAGGTCTGCAGAATCTTTTTTGATCAACGGCTCTGAAGTTTGAATTTTGGCGTTCGACGCACCGAGCAACTTGTCTTCCTTATATATCAGGACATCACACTACACAAAGTTTGATTGAGTTCACTGCATATATATTCACGTACGTAACGTTGACGAAACTACAAATTATCGGAGTCTGCGAAACGCACTAACGACTCGATCGATCGCGCCACTTCTTTGGAATTTTTCTGACCCGAACGCAGTGTTTTCTACTTTCGATCACGTACGCGCAAAGGCCAAAGACTTGTGGAGCTGACTAATTTTAGATATTAATTTGCGATCGAGAGGAAGGAAAGAAATAAACACGCTTTGGTTTGGTTTGTGGCAACAGCTGTGTAAGTATAGATGGACGGATCGACGAGGTTGGTGGGTTGGACTATTTTTGATGTCGATCGATGCTGATATATTTGTTTTTGATAACGAGGTTTTGCTGCCGCCACTCACTCGAGATGTAGCCGTCACGAAAACTCTCGAGATGTGCACGTTACATTACATGTACGGAAAAAAATTATATAATTTTTAAAATATACATATATATATATATATATATATATATATATATATATATATATATATATATAATTATTTTTTTAGATGTTCGACGTAGCGTTTGAATTTTTTTCACGCTACGTTCCATATCTTTTGGGTCCACTCTCTCCAACTCTTACCAAATATATATACTATCATAAGTAGGATTGAACTCAAGCAAACAAAAAAGATATCTTTCATCTTAACCACTTGAGTTAGAAAATTTTAGTTATAATTAAATCATATTAGGTAGTTAAATAATTAAAAAAATTAAAATAATTAATAGAGTATTTACTAACGGTGGAAGCGACGGAGCTCCGGCAGGACACCGCGAGCGGGATTCCGGATCCTATATATATATATATATATATATATATATATATATATATATATAATACAAATACTATGGATATTATTATTATTATTATTATTATTATTATTATTATTATTATTTATGTAATACTTTTGTATCTAAAAGTATATTATGTATGGATAAAAAAAAATTAATTCATCTATTAATTCAAATTTGAAAACTAATATAAAACTGTTCGTAAGCTTCTCATGTCTATTCTTTTTTATCTGAAAAACTTATCTAAAATTATAAAAATATCATGGTCTACATGGTCGGACCACAATTTCTACATTTACTATTTGAATAATGCTATTCATCCCTTCAAATCATCCATCTTTATGTGGCAACTGACGTGTCAGTTAATGCGGTAATTGACATGACAAATTTTAAAGTAAAATTAAAAATAAAATTAATATTAAATGTAACATTAAAAAATTGGATAATTAATTTTTTAGAATAAAATTTGCCATATCATTTAGCATGTTAGAAGCCACATAATGCTATTTAACAAACCACATCAGCTGTCACATAAGGAAAAATAGTTTAGAGGGACATTTTGAAAAGATGAATAACATTACTCTTACAATTTTCATAGATGGCACCTGGTGACTAAATATTTTGGCAGCACAATGTGGTGCCCCGTTTCCACCATTCGAGGTGCGCGGCTAAGAAATACAAGTCGGTATCATTCGATCGGTATAGATTGAAACAAGATCTTATCCTCGTTATGGATTTGCTTCTTCTGAATCGATTCCCATATTTAGTGGACCGTGCCCTGAGGATGGACTTAGCAGCAGAGTCAAGAGGGACATCTCCGCTGCAAGTTTTCTTGCCTAATTTTCGCTGTCGCCTTGTTGCTTTCGTGCTTTGAGTTAGTTTTCGGATTTGTTTGCGTTTTCTTGAACGATTTCGATGGATTTTATTATTTTCGTTCGTTGAACTGCACTTCAATTCCGAGCTTGAAAATAGTAGAAGAGGTATTGATCAGCTGTTCGTGGCAATGCAGGTGATCATGTAGTAGACGATGTGCGAGCGGAGTCTTGAAGCACCTCTTTCCTTTCGTTTCACCAACCAACTTGTGAGTGGCTATATTCGATTCAGTTGACCCTTCTTCCAAGTCTTCACATCTAAAAATCTTACTTTCTTGCTTGCCCCAATCAAACGATACCAAAATAACTAAAATATGTCAAGATAAAAAGGAATAGACTTGGATAAGTTGTGCTTGTCAATCAACTTATGAACGGTTACCTTATTCCATGCTAGTTCGTTTAGAATGTTCTTTCTATGCTTCAATTTTAGTTAGAATGCATACTTCTTCTATAAATTGTGCTATATATAGAACATGCCTTGCTATGCAACGAACTGATAAGGGAGACTATGCAAAAATGACTCATGCCATGTCATTTGTCTCGTGTTCATATTGCCTCAAACTGCATCAATTGATAACTTAGTATGAATGTCGTTTGATCACAGATAACTTGTGCACTAGGTCAATGATTCCTATGAACGGTCACTAGGGCACTGGTACCGATCTGATCCGGACGAAACTTCACGATAATCTCATGTGCTGGACGGGATGGTTTGTAGCCACTCATTATTCTTCGTTGCATGTCATTCTCGTCCAAGACTATAACTCGTCCTTTATGGCACCTTGTCAGTGATCCCCTCGTATATTTAAACCTGTGCAAGCTAACTTGTGTCTTCGTGGCAGGGAAGGACATGGTAAGTATTGTGCAGGTGGTTCATACGGGCAGGTAAAAGTCACCGAACGGTGGCAAGTTTATTCAGTAAATTCTATATCATTGCTTGCTTGTAAAATAAACTAAGGCAAGATAAAAAGACCACATATAACTTGCATGCTTCATATAAACAACGTGTTGATTGGTATAGTTGGGTTAGCTTGCCTTCACTAGTGTATTTCGATGTACTGACCCTCGTTGAAACAGGTTTTCTGCACCAAGAAGATCCTGCGAGTAGTTGAAGTCACTTCCCAATCCATTCCAGCTGCCGGCACGCCCGGATCATGCCTTAGTTGAAGCATTTTGAAGACCTAGGAGCTAGCAAACTTAACTCATACAGCTCCGTGGAAAAGCGATTGTTTCACTTGGAGGTCTCTTATTTTGAAGCTTTAGTAAAAGATATAATGTACATGACGGCTATCTCATTTTGAGTCCTCTTTTGTAAGCCCGTGCAGCAATTATCCGACTCGTTCAAGAGTTGGTAAAAGATGTTAATTATCAATAAAGAGAACTTTTTCATGTTTCAACTTCGCGTTCAATTATCTGCATACTCTGAATATGTGCTCGTTATGCAAAAAAATACCTTGGCCTTGTGCGTTGCTCAACCTAGGCATGCATAGCGTCACGCCCGGGGGACGACTATCGATTCCACAGAATTGGGGCATGACATATTGGTATCAGAACACAGCTTCAAGTTCCTTTGACCCTCGTGTTGGAAAAGTTCCTTTAACGATCTATTCCCTATGCGAACTCTTGAACTCGTTAGACCAAAATAAAATATGTTTCATACAATGAGTCCATAATACATTATGATCCTGATATAAGTTATCTTGTTTTGAAGGAATGACTCAAGCACAGGCATCATCGCTAGCACCAGGCGAGACACAAGCCCAAGAAAGTAGTTCTGACACCTCAAAAAGTTCTCGAAGTCAGCGAGCCATGTCCCGTGTCGATCTAATTAAACAAATAATGCGGATGCTTGAGGCTAGCCAACAGAGAGATGAGGCTCATTATGATCAAGCAGAGAAACGCGCGAAAGAGAGGCAGAGCAAGTTTGAAGGAAATCTAGAAGCCCGATTTACAGTCCAACAAAAGCAGGTAGATATCCTGCAATAGATCGTACAGACCTTGGCCTCCAACCATTCTGCGTCAACAGTAGCGACACCGGTGGAGCAACCCGCGCTTGAAGTCGAAATGCCTCAAACTCTAAGGAAGAAGGATATGACTACCTTCGACTTTTTCGACTTCAAAAAGGTCTGTAATACGCCGTTTAAGGGGACTGAAGATCCAATTGTAGCTCTAGATTGGCTGGTAGAACTTAAGGATCACTTCAAACTTCTAGAGGTACCTGAGCAGAAGCATGTCGCGTGTGTCCAACTACAGCTTCGCTTGAATGCACACGATTGGTGGGACGTGCATCAAAGATCTCTTCCAGTTGATGATAAAGAGGAGATGATTGCATGGGCTACCTTCCATGGCGCATTCGAAGAGGAGTTCATACCCCCTCCCATACGTTGGCAGAAGGAGAACGAGTTTGTACAGCTACATCAAGGCAGTATGACCGTAAAGCAGTACTCCGCCGAGTTCAACCGGCTCGCCAAATTTGTAAGCTCATATTTACCTGATGCGGCGAGTCGTGCTAGAAGATTTGAAGGTGGCCTGCGACCTGCCATCCATGCGCACATGGTCGTTCCTCAGTACCAGACGATACGAAAAGTTCTCAACCATGCCCTTTCTCTTGAACCGCAGTATCCTCCAGTCGCTGCCAGCACTGTGCATACTTCCAATCACAAGCGCCATAGCAAAGAGAAAGAAAAAAATGCTGCAAAGGGTCCAAATAACGGCAGTCAGCAAAGAGGAAATCCAGGGCAACCATGTTCCTACTGTAAGAAGCCTGGGCACACGATCGACAACTGTCGCAAGAAGCTCAAGTTATGCCTCAATTATGGAGATCCAGACCATGTCATACCTGACTGTCCGTGCTACTCTGAACATCGCCCTCAAAATCAAAATTCTGCCACAACACCCAAGCCAATCGAGCCGCGCCGCACTAAGAGCATCGCCAAGCTCAGGGCCGGGTGTATACTATGACACGGGAAGAAGTCCTGACATCAAACACCGTTGTGTCAGGTATATTACTTTTCAATAACATACATGCACATGTGCTATTTGATTCTGGTATAGCGTATAGTTTTATATCCATGAATTTTGTCATGAAAAATAATATAGAAATGATACCGTTGTATCTAGACCTTAGTATTAGCACCCCGTCGGATACAAAAATACCGGTCCGTTCAGTATGTCAAGACAGTTACGTCTGTATTGGAGGAAGGAAACTCTCGCTCGATGTTTTAGTCCTAGATATTCGGGATTACGACAGTATTTTGGGGATGGATTGGCTCGGCGCTTGCTCGGCAACTATAGAATGTATAGAGAAACGAGTCATCTTTCGCCTACCTGAAGAAGCCAAATTCTACTACACGAGTAGTCCAGCAACAGATGCGTCCAGGGCCTGCATGGTGATATCTGCGATGTCTTCTCGACGGATGCTACACTCAGGATGTGCGGAATACTTAGTGTCAGTTTGGGATACGCTGCTGGATTACGCAAATATTGAGTCTTCTTCCGTTGCGGCAGAGTTCCCTGATGTATTTTTGAATGAACTACCCGGCATGCCACCTGATCGAGAGATCGAGTTCACCATCGACACATTCCCAATTAGTCGATTTTCAAGGCTCCGTACAGAATGGCCCCTGCTAAAATAAAGGAGTTAAAGTACCAACTTTAAGAACTGTTGGATCGTGGATACATTCATCCGAGCGTGTCTCCTTGAGGCATGCTTGTACTCTTCGTAAAAAAATAAAAAAAATAAAAAACCAAAAATACCCCCTCCTCCATCTTCCCCATTCACCCTCTCCCCCCCCCCCACCCCCCATCCCGCGGTGGTGGCAGCCACCAGTCCCCTTCCTTCTTCCCGCACGGCCACCCCCCCTCCAGCTCCTTCTCACCACGCGGCCACCCCCTCCTGTCAACCCCATTTCCCGGCTCACTTTGGTTCATATTGTCCTTAGCGTACTTTGGTCCATATTGTTTGCTAATCCGACCATTGTTTGGACCGGACCCGAGAGTTGTTGTGGTGCCTCGTTCCCCCTATTCAGGGAGTGCGGCTATGAAATACAAATCGGTATCGTTCGATCGGGATAGATTGAATCAAGATTTTATCCTCGTTATGGAATTGCTTCTTCAGAATCGATTTCTATATTCAGTGGACCATGTCCCGAGGATGGACTTAGCGGCAGAGTCAAGCGGGACCTCTCCGCTGCAAGTTTTCTTGCCTAATTTTCGTTGTCACCTTGTTGCTTTCGTGCTTTTGAGTTAGTTTTTGGATTTATATTTTCTTGAACGATTTTGATAAATTTTATTGCTTTTGTTCGTTGAATTGTATTCTATATCGATCTTAGAAAGAGTTGAAGAGATATTGATCAGCTGTTCGTGGCAATGCAGGTGATCATGCAGTAGACGTTGTGCGAACGGAGTCTTGAAGCACCTTTTTCTTTTATTTTCTCCAACCAACTTGTGAGTGGCTATATTCGATTTAGTTGACCCTTCTTCCAAGTCTTCACATCTAAAATCTTGCATTCTTGCTTGTTCCGATCAAACAATACCAAAATAACTAAAATATGTCGAGATAAAAAGGAACAGACTTGGACTACTTTATGCTTGTCAATCAACTTGTGAACGGTTACCTTATTGTATGCTAGTTCGTTTAGAATATTCTTTATATGCTTCAATTTTAGTTAGAATGTATACTTCATCTATAATTGTGCTATGTGTAGAACCCACCTTGTTATGCAATAAACTGGTCAGGGAGACTATGCAAAATGAATCATGCTACTTGTCTTGTGCTCATGTTGCCTTGAACTGCCTCGATTGATAACTTAGTAAATATCGTTTGATCACGAACAACTGGTGCACAAGATCTTAGTTCCTGCGGATGGTCGCTGGGGCAGTGGCACCAATCAAATCCAGACGAAACTCCTGAATAGTCGTCTGTTTCGGATGGAATGACCTATGACGCCCATGTTCCTTACGTTACTTGTTATTTCATTCATATACTATAACTCGTCCATTATGGTATCATACCAGTAATTCCCTCGTATATTCAAATGTGTGCAAGCTAACTTGTGTCTTCGTGGCAGGGAAGGACATGGTAAGTATTGTGCAGGTGGTTCAGACGGGCAGGTAAAAGTCATTGAACGGTGGCATATTTATTTCAGTAAATTTTTATATCAATGCTTGCTTGTACAATGAACTAAGACAAGATAGATAGACAAGTAAATTTTCGTATAAATGATTGGTCGTTATAACTGGATCTGATTGTGACTATATTATTTTGCTAATAGTCTAGGGTCATGGACTATCATAGTGTGATAGTTCAACCATTATCCTTGTCTGGTTATAGGGTTGGACTGTTATGCTAGGATAGACATGGACTAATGCCACGACACTGAACCTATATTATACATATCTATTTTTTGGGTTTTATTTCTCTATTATGTGCTTTCTTTGTGGTACTTGCTATTTGGGGTTTAACCCCACTGGTTTTGCATTGCCATGTTTTGATCCAGTTCCAGAAGATCTAGCTTATTTTCCCCTTCCTATGGCGTGCACCAGACGGATGGCCACTGAAGGGCACGAGTGGGTTTTTTTTCTCTGTTCGTTATTGCACATTTTACTCTTTTTGGTGTTTAGCCACCAGCACCTGTTAGCCGGCAAGTCTGGATATTTATTTCTGTTATATGATTGTATTTAATCAGACTGCAGTTGATCATGATCGTGTATTTTTGCTACTCTGCTAACTTTTTTCTATTTTGTATAGCTGGTTTCTAGAATATTTTGGCAGGGCGTTTGAGATGTCTTACTTCCTTGTCATATATATTCTATGTTTACTACTTTTTACTTGACTAGTTAAGATAATAGATGTTCTTTGTAACCCTAGGTGACTTAATTGTAGTATGCACCCCCTTGTATAGATATAGCTGTGATCGTCATATGATGTATAGTAACTTGTACGGGATAGATGGCCATGTCCGTCTCCATATTTCGGTACTGGGATATGACAAAGTTTTAGTGGTGGCCCATGCAGGTCTGTGTTTTCAGACTTGTGGGGTGTTATGGTCATAGAAGTCTCAATTAAATATGTTCCTTTAAAATCATTAATTCGTTCTTCTCGAAGCCCTGCTTGACTATCGAATCAATAATTTTCCTGATCCTTTCCGTCATATTCTTGATATTTTTGTCCTTTTCTTTAGAAATTCTTTCGTTGCTGGAGTAGCAGGTATGGTCGGATTGGGTTCCCCTGGGAAACAATGGGAAGTAGCACCTGCTCAGAGTAAGAGTCAGATTCAGATAAAGCCAGTAGTTTAGCAAGCTGGCACGGTGGAACCAAAAGTTGGACACTTTGAGCAATCAACCCCTGAGATCCCCGTACCTCTAGTAGTACCAGCAGTACCAGCGGTACTCGATACTCCGGCATTATTAGAGATTCTTCGGGGAATGATGGCTACCCAACAGCATCAGAGAGAAGTATAACAACATCAGCAGTTTCAACAATAATAGCAGAATGTCTTGTTGAGAAAGAGCTTACAAACGGCTATGGAGAGAGGCAGAAGGACTGACTCAGGGGCGTCGGTCAGATTTTGCCAACTTAACTCGAGATACTTCAACGGCATGGAGGACGCCATCATGGCAGATGCATGGATCTAAGACATCAAAGTTATTCTGGAAGCGGCAAAGGTTCCGGATGATGGGCCAGTTGACCAGGTCTGACTACAGCTTCAGGACCTTACTCATGATTAGTGGATATCTTTAGAGGTTGGCTTGAGGTGTCCTATCTCTTGGGACAGTTTCAGGAATCATTTTTGGGCTAAGTATTTTGTAGTTGTAGTTTAGTATGAGCTCCAACAGAGGTTTATCAGTCTCAAGCAGGCCAGTCGAATTATAGATGGATATGCATTCGAGTTCTACAAACTGAGTAGATTTACTCCGACTATGATGGCTACGGAGCCTAACAAAGTAATAAGGTTACAGCAGAGGCTTCACCTGAAGATTTTACAGCTGTTAGAGGGGCACGACTACCAGACTTAAGAGGAAGTATTAATAGCAGCTAGGAGGCACGAGCTGATCATATAGAGATTGTCAGCTAGGACAGGAGGCCAGAAGATATCTCATGCTCAGATTAGAGGAGGGGCAGTACCCCGAATATTTGTACCATCCCTTGGCATTCGTATCGATGACTCAGTGCCGCAGAGGATGAAAAATTCAACAACAACAGTTCCAGCTTGATAGTAGTCGAGGCAACAACAATAACAACAATAATAACGTCAGGGGATGCAGGTAGGTTTTAACTACTGTGGCAAGGGAGGCCATACAAGAGATGTGTACAGAGCGATGAATAGGCTTTCCTTAAGGTGTGGTGATCTGGGCCATAAGATTGTTAATTGTTCAATGATGCAGAGGCAAGGAGGGCTAGCTCAGCAGTTTTTGGCACTACCAGCACTAGGGGTAGTGCAGTACAGAGGGACAGCAGTAGCAGCATGACCAGTGGCTCAGCGTCCATTATTGACACAGGCACATATGTTTCGGTAGAGGGACTAGCAACAGAGCCAGCAGAGGCCACAGCAGAGTTACCAAGGGAGGCCACAACAAGGAGCATAACAAGGCAAAGGGCAGTCATTCACTTTATCACTGGAGGAAGCTTTGGTATCAGGTGATATAATGACAGGTAACATTTCTGTCGCATCTTTTCTTGCAATAGCATTATTTGATTCAGGAATTTCATATTCATTTGTATCTGCACAATTTGTGACACGTATTGGATTAGAGTTTGGGGCATTGCCAGAGAGTTTGAATATACTCACTGATAATGGGCTCATAGAAGTTAGTAGAGTATATATAGCATGTCCAATCATAGTGTGCGGACATTTATTATCCGCCAAGTTGATCGAGTTTCTTATGGGTAACTTTGATATTGTTCTAGGCATGGACTGGCTGAGAGACAGTCATGCTACGATAGATTACCATAGGGGTATAGTATTATTTAGTATCCCAGGCATAGAAGAATTCGTCCTTGAAAGAGTTATGAGAGACTAGTGTGAAGACAGAGTTGCAGCAATAGCAGTAGCAGTAGCAGTAGTAGAAGAATAGCATATTTTTGAGGTAGTCTAAGAGTTTCTAGATGTCTTTTTCGATGAACTTCCTGGTTTATCCCTAGTGAGAGATATGGAGTTTTGCATAGAGTTGATTCCCGGAGCAGGACGAATATCTTGTAAGGTCCACCAGATGGCACCATCAGAATTAAACATATTGTACCAACATATAGAATAGCTGAAGGCAAGAAAGTTCATTCGAGCCATTAAAACACCTTTGGGAGCACCAGTGATTCTATTGAAGAAGAAGGATGGGTCGTCACGGTTATGCATCGACTACAGACAGTTGAACAGAGTAACATATAGAATAGATGAAGGCAAGAAAGTTCATTCTAGCCATTAAAACACCTTTGGGAGCACCAGTGATTCTATTGAAGAAGAAGGATGGGTCGTCACGGTTATGCATCGACTACAGACAGTTGAACACAGTAACAGTAAAGAACAAGTATCTATTACCAAGAATCGATAATTTTTTTGATCAGTTGAGCAACGCTAAGAATTTCTCCAAGATCGACCTCTGATCGGGGTATCATTAAGCAAGACATATCCAAGACAACATTTAGGTCTCGATATGGGCATTACGAATTCTTAGTTATGTCATTCGGACTGACTAATGCTCTAGCAATATTTATGGATCTGATGAATAGGGTTTTCAGGCCATACTTGGATCAGTTCATGGTGGTGTTTACAGATGACATTCTCGTATATTCCAGTAGCAAAGAGGAGCACGAAGAATATTTTCGAAAGGTCTTGTAGATTATGAGGGAGCACCAGTTGTACGATAAGTTTTGGTTAGATCACGTATCATTCTTGGGTCATATCATCTCGGGAGCAGAAGTGGCAGTAGATCCAAGGAAGGTTGAGGCCGCAGAAAGTTTGCCAGATCCAATGATATTAGCAGAAGTAGGTAGTTTTCTCGGCTTGGCAGGATACTACAAAAAATTTATGTCAGATTTTGCAAGGATCTCAGCACCATTAACTATGTTGACACGCAAGGAGGTTAAGTTTGATTGGTCAACGGAATGCCATGTAGCATTCGAGGAGTTGAAAAAGAGATTAATTTTGGCACAAATCCTCACGCTTCCAGTAGGTTCCGAAGGATTTACGGTGTATTATGATGGATCTAACAAGGGACTTGGGTGTGTATTGATGCAACATGAAAGGCTAAAAGCTTACACATATCGACAGCTTTGAGATTATGAGAATAACTATCCAACGCACGACTTGGAGTTGGTGGCAGTGGTGTTTGCACTTAAGTTGTGGAGGCACTACTTAAATGGTGATTGGATGGGAATATTCATGAACCACAAAAGTCTGAAGTATGTATTCACTTGTCTGAAGTATATATTCACTTAGAAGAACTTGAATATGAGGCAAATGAGGTGTCTAAAATTTATAAAGAACTATGATGTGGAACTCTAGTACCATCCGAACAAGACTAATATAGTAGTAGACGTCCTTAGCAGGAGAGACAGTGCATTTGTGTTGACATCGCAGAGGTATATCCTAGAAGATCTTCAAGAAATGGATATAGAGATATTACTTCCACAGGACGTAGGAGTGTTGGACAGTTTACAGATTTAATCTACTTTGGTTGAGAGGATTAAGGTAGCTCAGGCAGAGGATCCGAAGGTCCAGAAGCTTCGAGCAGAGTGTGAGTTCGGCCTATGAAAGGAGTTGACGATTCATGCAGATGGAATGCTAAGATTTGAAAATCGTCTTTGTATACCTAGTGGAGATATCCGATAGAAAATTATGACTGAAGTCCATAGTTCCCAGTACTCAATTCACCCAGGAGGCACCAAGATGTATCAAGAATCAAGCAACACTTTTGGTGGAATAGAATGAAGTAGAAGATAGCACGATTTCTCTCGATGTCTGAAATATCAACAAGTGAAGGCCGAGCAGCAGAGACCGACAGAATTATTATAATCGCTTCCTATTCCGGAGTGAAAGCGGGAGCATATCATAATGGACTTTATAACTGGTTTACCTAGAGCCCCGACTGGTCGAGATACAGTTTGGGTAATAGTAGATTGTCTCACGAAAGTGGCTCACTTTATTCCTTTTTGGGTAGGACAGTCTACAGAACAGTTGGCAAAGATATAAATATGATAAATAATGAAGCAACACAGGGTCCTAGTAAGCTTAGTTTCGGATCGAGATACCCGATTCACTTCTCAATTTTGGAAGAGCCTGCATCAGAGTTTGGGCACCAAGTTGAGATTCAGTACCGACTACCATCCTCAATGAGACGGCCAATCGAAAAAATCCATCCAGACGTTGGAAGATATGCAACGAGCTTGTAGCTTGGAGTTTGTCGGGTCTTGGAAAGATCATCTTTATCTAGTCGAATTCTCATACAATAACAGTTATCAAGTAAGCATTCAAATGACTCCCTTTAAGGCACTATAGGGAAGAAAGTGCATGTCACCGTCAGCATGGGATGACATCGGTGAAAGAAAACTATTATGCCCGGAAATGATCACACAAACCGTAGAAGTTGCCAAGAAGATTAGAGAGCGGCTTCGGGTTGCACAAGATCGACATCGGCATTGGGCATATCAGCATCGTAGGCCTTTAAAGTTCTCTATCGACGACCACTAGTTCTAGTAGATTTTGCCAACCCATGGAGTCATTAGATTTGGGGTTCGCGAAAAGTTTAGTCCGTAATACGTTGGTCTGTTCAATATTATCGAGTTGGTAGGCGATTTTACTTATCGTATTGCCCTTCCGCCTTCTCTCCGTGAGGTACACAATGTATTTTATATGTCTCAGTTGCATAGGTATATTCCGATTCTGAGTCATATCCTCGATCACTCTAAATTAGTCGTCGGTACCGACTTATCTTACGAGGAGCAACTCATATCCATATTGGACCGAAGGGAGAAGGTGCTCAAGAACATGACTATTTCTCTTGTCCGAGTTGCATGGGACCATTACTCTTTAGGGAAATCGATATGAGAGCACGATGATGACATTCGATCCTGGTACCCGTACCTATTCGATTCTAAAGGTATATTCTTTCTTACGCCGTCGTGTATCAGATTATGTGATCATTGATCACCTATGTACTATGATATTTCTTTGCTTAATTATGTGTGGTTGCTTGCGTGTGTAGATTAGCTTGTAGATTGGTATCGTGCTTGTCCTGACTTCTTTAGCTATACTTGGATCCGAATTTTGAGGACAAAATTTTTCTAAGGTGAGTAAAGATGTCACTTACCGTTCCCAATATACGTATTTGGAACGTATTCTTTCTTATTGGAATTTTTGTTTGTTTGGTTGTAGGCCAAACCAATTATTTTGAAAAGTTGGGTTCATGGGTTTAATATGAGGATAGGACTTGGTCATGGTTTGAACTATGGTTCAAACCAACCATATATATATATATATATATACACCAAAATCTTTCTCTCTCTTCATTATTCCATTTCTTTTTTCTCTCTTAGGTTTCTCTCCCTCTCCATAGGCAAGTATACCTTGCACAAAATGGAGAAACCCTCCATATTATTGGTCTATTTTGTTTGTTGTGTGATTCTTATTATGTTTAATACTTAGAATTTTTTGTTTTGATATATGGATTAGCCTAGATCTATATTTTTAGTTAGAACTTTTATGGGTTTTGTGAGTTTTCTTGGATTTGATCTCTAAAAAGTTATTGTTTTCGAAAACTATTTGTTCTATCTTGAGGAGCATTTGATTCTAAGTGATTTAGAACTTTACTTTATTAGATTTGGGGTTCGTATGAGGTTTCTATGGAATAAACAAGATTTAGGGTTCAGAGTTTCCGCCGTGCCGAAAACTGTTGTTGGAGAAGACGAAGTCTCCATGTGGCCAGCGAACTATGAGTCCTAGAGTAGTATGCAGCCTAGAGTAGTATGTGATTGACAGTCCATGCGGTGTTTGTCTCAAGCGCCAAGTTGGTGCATGCGACGTAGCTATTTTATTTAGATATTTCCTTGTTCTATGTGGTTGACCTTGACAATTATTTGTGATTGATCCTAGGAAAGAATGGATTTAGTGACCCGACCTTGTGCTAGAAATGACCATATGCTAGGAAGACTATGTCATAAATGACTAACCAGCTAGGTGCATAACGAGCTATGTGTTCCAAAACGATCAAGACTTATCTGACCCATTAATTAGTTGGTAATTTGACTAGAATACTTGTATCTATGTTGATACAATTTTATACGTGTTATGTGTTACATGATCAATGTACACTGAGGTGCGACATAACCTGCTACGTGCTATATGATTACATGTTTCGTATTATGCATCGAGAATGCCCCCTATACTACGTGACATGTGATATTATTATATTATTTTCCCCAGCACGAAATGGTATGTGGGTCAACTACCAAAGCGTAGCTAGGACTTGTTGTTTGTTGCATCACGCTCGGGTCAATCCAGTTTGAGCTATAAATTGACAAAGTGGATTCGTATCTAGCGTGGGCTGTACTACGATAAAACATATAGGAGGACTGATCATTTGACCATGCCATATGATTCCCAACATAACCGTAGGGTTAATCTAGGCAAATAAAACTGGTAGAGCATTGGGAGGGATGAAATCCCGAGATCGTGCATATTAGCCACCTCAGACTATTGGCATAGTGTACAAGGCTGACCCCCATGGATATTAGTTACGTCCGCACTAGTAGACGGCAATTTTTGAATCCTTATATAGTACATTGCGTTCTCTGTGATCTAAGCACGGTGGCCTTACGAGGGACCGAAGCATAATATATAATGTGCTATGTGTATATGATGGCTCAGTTAGCCCTGCTAAACAGCTCACGATATGGGGATTTCTTTATGCATCTGTTCTAAGATAACTCAGACTCCATAATAGTAAGTCGTATAAGTGATTGGTCGTTATAACCGAATTTGATTGTGATAGTATTATTCTGCTAGTAGTCCAGGGATATGGACTATCATATTACGATGGTTCAATCCTTGTCCTTGTTTGGTTGTAGGATTGGGTTGTTATGCTAGGATAGACATGGACCGAAGCCACGACGCAGAACTTATATTATACCTATATATTGTTTGGGTTTTTTTATTTACCATTTTGTGCTTCCTTTGTAGTACTTGTTATTTAGGTTCTAACCCCACTAGTTTTGCATGGCCAGGTTTTGAGCTATTTCCAGAAGATCTAGATTATTTTCCCCTTCTTGATGGCGCGTACGAAACGGGTGGCCACTGAAAGGAACGAGTGGGTTTCTTCTTCCCTGCTTGTTATTGTACATTTTAATCTTTTGGGAGTTTAACCACCGGCACCTGTTAGCCGGCAAGTCTGTACATTTAGTTTCCGTTATATAATTGTATTTAATCAGACTGCAGCTAATCATGATCATGCTCTTTCGCTACTCTGCCAGTTTTTTTCTATTTTGCATAGCTAGTTTCTAAAAAGTTTTGGCAGGCGTTTAGGATGCCTTACTTCCTTGTCATATATATTCTATGTTTACTACTTTTTACTTGACTGGTTGAGATAGTAGATGTTCCTTATAACCCTATATAACTTGATTATAGTATGCACCCCCTTGTCTAGTTAAAGTCATGATCGTCGTATGACGTATATTACCTTATACGGGGTAGCTAGCCATATTTGTCTCCGTATTTCGGTACTGGAATATGACACCCGTTCTCCAATATTCTGGATCTGGAATATGACAAGGTTTTAGTGGTGGCCCATGCAGGTCTGTCTTTCTTTTCAGACTTTGTGGGGTGGATTGATAATAGGATATCTTAATCAAACATGTTCCTCCTCGAGATCCCGAACCTGTCTCCTCGAAACTCATCTTGACCTCTGTACCATTGGTTCCTCGATCCTTTTTTGTCATGTTCTTGATTTATCGTGTGTCCTTTTCCTTAGGGCTTCTCTAGCCTTGATGGTCGGAGCACCAGTATTTTTAGTAGGACGGGGATCTATTGGCCCCCAGCGAGAGGCAACACCTAATCCTAGAGAGATCAGGATAGAACCAGTAGAGGGGCGTGAGGAGCAACATGTACCAAAAGCTCCAGTACCCCCAGTCGTACCAGTAGTGCCAGTAGCACTTGATATCCTAACATTGTTGGAATTTATATGAGGAATGATGGCAATGCAACAACATCAGCAGCTTCAGCAGCAAGAGAAGAATGTCTTGTTGAACCAAGGATTACAGACGGCCTTGGAAAGAAGTGTTAGAATAGACTCAGGGGCATCAGTGAGGTTCTCCCGACTCAAACCCAAGTACTTCGATGGAACAGAGGACACCATTACCGTAGACACTTGGCCGCAGAACATTAAAACAATACTGACAGTGGGAAAGGTTCCAGCTGAGGCACAAGTTGATCAGGTCCGATTGCAACTCCAGGACCTTGCGAGAGATTGGTGGACAGCAGAAGAAGTTGGTTTAAGATGAAATATATTATGGGACAACTTCAAGGCCCATTTCAGGGTTAAGTATTTTGGAGTGGTAGCACAGTATGAGATATAACAGAGGTTTATCAACCTCAAACAGTCTAGAAGGACAATGGATGGCTACGCGGAGGAGTTCTGTAGGCTTAAAAGATTTTCTCTGACGATGGTAGAAACAGAACGAGAGAGGGCGATAAGGTTCCAATATAGACTTCATTTGGAGATTCAGCAACTGGTAGAGGGTCAGAGGTTGGCATCAAGGGCGGGAGGCCAGAAGAGCTCTCATGTACAGAGCAGAGGAGAAGGACCAGTACAACAAACGTTAGCACCATCTTCTAGCGTTTGCATTCATGACAATGCCAAGGAGGCCAGTAGCATCGGCAACAACAGCACCAGCTCGACTGAACCAGCCGAAGAAGCAGCAACAACAGCAATTGGGAGCCCCAGTAGGATGTATATATTATGGCAAGGAAAGCCATATGCGAGATATATGTAGGACATCACACGGGTTGTGTCTGCGATATGGCAGTCCAGATCATCGGATTGCTAATTGTCCTATGATGCAGAGGATTGAAGGACCGACGCAGGGGTTAGCCCTGCCAGCACTAAGGACAATTCAGTATAGGGGACCAGTACTGGCGATCAGGCCATTGGATCAACGTCTATTGTCGACACAAAATCAGATATACAACCAGCAGATGAATCAACAGTATGGACAACAGAGGCCACAACTGCATATTCAAGGGAGGCAGCAACAAGGAGCACCACAAGGCCAAGGACAAGCTTTTACCCTATCTCTGGAGGAGGCCTTGGCATCAGGTGATGTGGTGGCAGTTAACATTCTTGTTACATCTTTTTATGTCATGGCATTATTTGATTCAGGAGAATCCTATTCATTTGTATATACACGATTTGTGACACGTATTAGATTGGAGTTTGAGACATTGCCAGAGAGGCTAAATATACTCACTGGTAATGGACGTGTAGGAGTTAGTAGAGTATGTTTAGCATGTCCAATCGTAGTGTGCGTGCATTTATTACCTACAAAGTTGATCGAGTTTCCTATGGGTAACTTCAACGTTATTTTAGGCATGGACTGGTTGAGAGACAGTCATGCGACAATAGATTATCGTAGGGGTAGAATGTTGTTTAACATCCTAGGCAAGGAAGAATTTTTCTTTAATGTGAAGGACCAGCATGAAGGTGGCATTGTAGCAGTTGCAAAAGTTAAAGATCAGTTTCCCAGAGTAACTAAAAAAAAATTTGACGTATTTCCGGATGAGCTTCCAGGATTACCCCCAGTAAGAGAATTAGAGTTCTGCATAGAGTTGAAGCCATGAGCAGAACCAATTTTCAACAAGGTCTATCAGATGTCACCAATAGAATTTAACCAGTTGTATCAACATGTGGATGAACTAAAGGTAAAGAAGTTTATTCGAACTAGTGGATCACCATGGGGAGCACCAATAGTTCTAGTAAAGAAGAATGATGGGTCGACACGGTTATGTATCGAGTATAGGCAGTTGAATGCAGTAAAAGTAAAGAATAAGTATCCATTGCCTAGGATTGATGACTTATTTGATCAATTGAGTGGAGCAAGAGTATTTTCCAAGATAGATCTTCGATCGGGATATCATCAAGTAAGAGTCCGGGAGCAAGACATACCGAAGACAACATTTCGATCTCGATATGGGCATTACAAATTCTTAGTTATGCCATTCGGATTGACTAATGCACCAGCAATATTCATAGATTTGATTAATTGTATCTTTATGCCATACCTAGATTAATTTGTAGTAGAATTTATAGACGAAATTCTTGTCTACTCCAACAATGAAGAAGAGCATGAAGAACATCTTCGAAAGGTATTGCAAGTTCTGAGGGAGCATCAGTTATGTGATAAACTCAGTAAGTATGAGTTCTGGTTAGATCATGTATCATTCTTAGGGTACATTATCTCAGGAGAAGGAGTATCGGTGGACCCCAAAAAGGTTAAAGCAGTAGAGAACTGGCCAGTCCGAAAGGCAGTAGCAGATGTACGAAGTTTCTTGTGATTAGCGGGATATTACCGGAGGTTCGTGGCAGACTTTCACAAAATTCAGCACCAATGACTCATTTAACCCGCAAGGAGGTACAGTTTGTTTGGACGGTAGAGTGCCAAGCAATATTCAAGAAATTAAAGAAGAAATTGATATCAGCACCGATCCTTACACTTCTAGTATGATCAGAAGGATTCACAGTTTATTGTGATAATCTGAAAAAGGACTTGGGTGTGTGTTGATGCAACAAGGAAGGGTGATAGCTTATGCGTCTCGGCAGCTTCGAGATCATGAGAAGAATTATCCAACACATGATTTGGAATTAGCAGCAGTAGTGTTTGCTCTCAAGTTGTGGAGACATTACCTATATGGCGATCGGGTGGAGATATTTACAGATCATAAAAGTTTAAAGTATATATTCATTCAAAATAACTTGAACAGGAGACAGAGGAGGTGAATAGAGTTATTTAGTTATTATGATGTGGCACTTTAGTACTATTCAGGCAAGGCAAATATGGTGATAGATGCTCTAAGTAGGAGAGGCAGCACGAAGTCCCAGTGAGTATAGTGTCAGATCGTGATACTGTCTTTATATCTCATTTCTAAAAAATCTTGCATGAGCGTTTAGGTACCAAGTTGAGATTCAATACCACGTATCATCCCCAGACAGATGGGCAATCAGAAAGGACGATCCATACAATGGAAGATATGTTGCGGGCTTGTACCTTACACTTTGGTGGATCTTAGGAGGATCAACTTACTTAGTAGAATTTTCGTACAACAACAGTTATCAGGCCAGCATATAAATGGCTCCTTTCGAGGTATTGTACGAAAGTAAGTGCAAATCACCCTTAGCATGGGATGACATTGCTGATCGAAAGATGTTGGGGCCTGAAATGACCACTCAAATGATTGGAGTAGTTAAGCAGATCAGGGAGCAGCTTCGGGTTGCGCAAGGTCGTCATCGTCATTGGCCAGATCAACATCGTAGGTTGTTATAGTTTTCTGTCGACGACCACGTATTTTTATAAATTTTGCCTACCCGTGGAGTCATTAGATTCGGGGTTTGCGAGAAGTTTAGTCGGTGATTTGTGGGACCGTTCGATATTATCGAGAGGGTAGGGGATGTTGCTTATCGTCTTGCACTTTCGCTTTTACTTTATGAATTACATGATATATTTTATGTTTTTCAGTTGCGTAGGTATGTCCTGGACCTTGGTCATGTCCTCGATCACTCTGAGTTAGTCCTTGGTACTGACTTAATTACGAGGAATGGGCCGTGTTTATTCTGGATCAGAGAGAGAAGGTACTCAAGAACTGGACTATTCGTCTAATTCGTGTTGCTTGGGGCCATCACTCCTTGAAGGAGTCAACGTGGGAGCACGAGGATGATATTCAATCTCGGTACCCGCACCTATTCGACTCAAAAGGTATATTTGTGAGACTCGTCTCACTATTTTAGTATTCGTATCTGGTTTAATTGTACAATTATTGTATATTGCTCCATGTGTATTTTTCTGGATTTTTATAGACTATTTTTATGTAATTTTCAGTTTGTGTGACGAATCACCCATCCCCTTATTATATATAACCCTCTCTTTCTCTCCCTCCTTCACTTTCCTTATTTTCTTTCCTTTCATTTTCTTTTCTCTTCCTCTCCTTCCCTCCTCTCTCCTGACCGTGAGCTCGAGGCCGACCATAGACCCCCCCCCCCCCTCTTTCGGTAGTGGTAGTAGTGGTATGGGTTTAAGCAAGTATAACTTGCCAAGGATGAAGAACTCGTTAACTTCATAGATTTCTTGCATCTTATTTGCTTATATTATGTGTTCTTGATCTTTTGGGTGTTCTTGAGATTTTTATGATTTTGATCTCTAAAAACTTGTTGTTTTCAAAAACTTATTGTTCTATGTTGAAAAAAAATTGATTTTATGTAGTTTAGAACTTTATTTCACTAGATTTGGGTTTAAAACAAGGCTTTTACAAAGGAAACAAAATTGGGTTTCAAACTTTTTGGCCATGGAGCCTTGTTGTTTTGGAGAAGGAGGAGTCATGCGCAATGAGGCCATTCAGCTGAAGCTCCTTGGTGCATCCCCTGGACCATGCTTCCCATGCGCCATGCAACCTATGTGCCATGCTTCTCATGCGCCATGAATCCCATGCGCCATACAACCCATGCGCCATGCATCCCATGTGCCAGATCCCATGTGTCGTATATTCCATATGCCATATACCCCATGCAACCAGCTTTCATGCGCATGTCTATATCATGCACCGGACTGGTTATCTAGCATGTTTCCTTTAGTATCTTGTTATGCATCTTTTCTCATGTGTCTGTGACACTAGTTAGTAGAATTTACTTTTATGGTATTTTCTTGTTGCTTGCTGGTTTATCCCTTGATTTGCCATATTATTATGAAATTTTAATGAATGCAAGTTTTTCTTAGAAAGACTTTAATCTGACTGTGGCATTTACCTGAACATGGAATTCCTGCACATGGATAGTAGTTACACTGTTAATCATAAACTCCTGATTCTAGATACCTAACAAGCACTGATATACCTAATAGTGGCTCGACAAAGCGCGCTCCTGACATGATTGATTCTTGGAATGTAATACCTGAACCGTTAAGATAACTTCCCATGGTTGATTTTATGTCCCTGTCCTGAATGTACTTGTCAAGCTCATGTTGAGTCTTGCATCATGTCTAAGACAAATTTTTGAGCACCACAATCAGAAATTCTTGATAAAATGTCCAGGCTAATAACTAAAATATTAATCTAGAAAGCATCTAGAGAGATTTTCTGGCTACATACAATTCCGGTATCCCAGTGACACCTAATAAATTTGGAGCTCTCCGTCGTGAGGGGCACACTTCCAACACGTCGTCAAGTGTTGCATCACCAGAAAATAATTATACCAGATAAATCTATATTATGTATCATTTAGTTGGGATAACCCGAATAATCTGCAGGACATGTGGCTGTAAGGAATCTCAAATTGCATGTGCTAGTAATTAGGGTTGTGATAACCCTAGTTAGCTAATGGTAGCAAATCGTAGGGCATGATTGGCCGTGATTGCTTAATTTTTTTAGTCTAGTACTATGTTGCTTCATCCAGTTACTGATCTTGAGTAGTAACTTGAGCACTGTTATCCGAACACTAATTCCCTAATACTTCTTCAGAACTGATTTTAACTGCAATATTATACCTGTTACACTTAATTATTATTTTTCTTATGCTATTTCTTATTAATTTATCTGTATACTGATTTTAGTGCCTAAGTTGGCTCCCTTATGGTACTTTGTTATTTTGGGGTCTGATCTTACTGGTTTTGTATGGCTAGATATCGGAGCAACACTGCGGGATCTCCCGTACTTAGCTCCTCAAGATGGTGAATACGAGGAGCACCCGAGAACTTGAATAGGTTTCTCTTCTTTATCACCCACCTGATCTTGTACTTATACTTTTGAGGCATTTTGCCACCGAGAACGAGTTTAGCTCATGTTTTAAAACTTGATATCATGTCTGCGGGCCTACATATAAACCATATTCTAGACTATAGCTAGAGCTGATCATGTAATATTGTACTCTGTTAGTTCTTTATTTTGGTAACTAGCTTTATGATTATCCATATATGTATAGTTTGGGACGCCTTACTATTATATATTTGGTGATTATACATCTTGTAACTTGTTGATTGCTTGAGATTGAGACAACTAGGAATTTCTTGACCCAGGAATGATGGTTGGATTGTAGAGTAAACCCTCGCATGTCTTAGACAGTCGTGATAGTATCTCGGGGTATAGAATACTTTGGTATACGTAGCTGGCTTTGTCTGCCCCCACTCTCCAATATTCTAGTTCTAGGGCATGACAATAATCTCTCTGTATACCTTTGTATCTTTCTTTCCGTGATCAACAAGCACTTGTGTGAGGTGATATTGCTTTGCTTCATTATTTGTGTTATTATTTGTTTGTATGTGTAGATTACTTATAGTTGTTTGTTTCTTGTCTTGATATCTCTAGCTAGCCTTGATTTTGAATTTTGAGGACAAAATTTTCTAAGGTGGGTAGAGATATCAGCCCCCATTCCTGGCACACTTTGGTGCATATTATCCTTTGCGTACTTTGGCACATATTGTTTGCTAGTTCGGCCATTGTTTGGACCGGACCCGAGAGTTGTGGAGAGAGTAAATTTTGTTGGGTTGGTGGCATGTGTGTCTTGGATGGGTTTAAGAGATCCAATGGTCCACATCTCAAACATAAACCTATATATTTCTATTTCTTTTTCTGCTCATTATTTCATTTCCATTTTTCTCTCTTAGGTTTTCTCTCTCCCTCCGTAGGCAAGTATATCTTGCACAAGAGAAAAACCATAGATTTATGCATGCTTTTAGTTCTTAATAAAAAAAATTATTTCTAGCTCATATTGTTAGGACCGAGCACCCCTTCATCTTTAATACTTGTTGTTCTTGATTTTCTTGGTTGGAATTGCATGGACCTGAGTTTGGGTCTATGGGTTCACTTTTATTTTTCTGGGGTTTGATCTTCCAAAACTTTGTATTTTACCAAACTAATTAGCCCGTAGTGTAGAGCACCATATTTTATGTAACTTTGCTTTTGGCTGTGCTTGATTTCGAGTCCAGCTAAGTTCAATGCTGCAACTTGATACCATATGTATACCAAAATGGATGACTAGAGAAGAAGAACAGTGCTCTATGAAGAGTATGTAAGAGAACCCTTTTGGCGTAGAAATACGTATGTTTCACTTTGGGCACATTGGTATGTTGTCCCAACTCTTCGTGTGTACTAATCATACTGCACTCAGTCTCCTAGCAAAAGTGTGTCAGTCACACTCCTTAATTCAGTGGTGCACTTTCGATAGAAAACTCAGTTGGTGGCGCACTTTGGTGTGTATTCAATCAAAGTTCTCTCTGAAAAATCAAAAGAAAGTGTGCCACAGTAAGTCAGCGCACTTTTTTCGCGTTTGGCAATCTGGCGCACTTTTTTTATTTTTCGTCAAGCGTACTTTTCTTACGTTTTTTCTGCTCGCACACTTTCTTTCCTCTTCGTTTTTTAGGGACGAAGCTTTGGTTGGTTTCTCGATTTCTGGTTATTGATTTGTGTGCTCCTCGACTGACGAGTTTCTCGACTGTCGAGCTTTGACCTCGGATTGTGTGTTTTGTCTTTTAGCTAGCTTGTTCATGCACTTTCTTTGAAAGTACGTCTTATTCTTGTTCGCGCACTTTTGTCAAGTGTGTCATGTTTGTTAACTTGACAAAGTGTGTCAACCATTTGTAGCTCGCGCACTTTATCATCCTTTATATGGTTGATTCTGGTTATTGCTTGTGTTATTGAGTCTAGGGAAGAATGGATTCAGTAACCCGTCCAAGTGCTAGAACTCATGCTTATGATCTTGGTAATTGGATTTGAATACTGTATCCGTGCTGATATCATTATTGCCTGATATTGCTCATGATCTAATGTGCACCGAGGTGCGACATACCATGTTACGTGTTAAGTGATTTATATTTGGGTTGTGCATCGAGGATGCCTCCAAATGTTTGAATGCATGATATTATAAATATATTTTTCTCCCAGCACGGGTATGATATGCAAGTCAAGTACTAAAATGTGGCTAGGATATTGATTTATTGAATGTTGCATACACGCTCGGGTGAATCCAGATTGAACTTTCATGGATTCGTATCTAGCATGCCGTACTTCGTACGACATCTTAAGGGAAATTCTCATGTGGTCACATCTTGAGATTTTAAAACAATATAGGGTTAATTAGACAACTAAAAGCGGGAGTAACATTGGGAGAAAACGGTATCCCGAGATCATGCCAATGAACCTTTCCACAGATATTCATTCTAGTGCGTTGTGGGCTGGCCACCACAGATATTGTATATCATCCGTCGTAGTGGAGTGCAGTATCTGACATATTATAAATAATATCGAGCCACTGTTTTACTATAGGAACATTGAAACCGCTAATACTGTGATCTAGCGCAGTGGCGCCACAAAAAACTGGTGCAATTCATGAAGTGCATGTATATTCATCTATTTGGCTCGGTTAGCTCGTGTTCGGCAATGACATGATCTGATGATACCTATTATGCATTATTCTGACATAACCTCAGACTCCACAAATAGCAAGTCGTACAAGTGATTGGCCGATTTTATTAATTATACTTGGTTGTGATTGTATTATTTTGTTTATAGCCTAGGAAAATGGACTATCATAGTGTGATAGATTCAACTCTTGTCCTTGTTTTGTTGTAGGGTTGGGCCTTGTGCTAGGATATGCCATGGACCTAAGTTACGATGCAGAACCATTATATATTATTACATATTTATTGCTTGAATTTTTGTTTCTCCTTTTCATGCTTCCTTTGTGGTACTTGCTATTTGGGGTCTAACTCCACTGGTTTTGCATGGCCAGGTTTAGAGCCAGCACCTGAGGATCAGGCTTATCTCACCCTTACTGATGGCATGCACCAAAAGGATGATTGTTGAGGATCACGAGTGAGTTCCTTTATTCACTGCTCGTCTTTTGTAAACTTTATTCTTTTGGACGTTTAGTCAACCGACATCTGTTAGCCGGCAAATCTGGACACTAGTTCCTTAAATGACTGTATATATTCAGACTGCAGCTAACTCACTGTCATGTATACTTTGATCTTGCATCTGGCACATCATTATGTACTGCCAGATCTCTAAAGAACATTCTGATATGGCATTTGTGACGCCTTACTGTTTATTCTGAAATGTTCTATATTATTGGTACTTATTAGAATGATTGAGACATAGAAGTTCTTGACCCTAGAAGACTTGATTGTAATATGCACCCCCTAGACAACCTTAACAAATTGCGGGTTGCTTCGGTATTCCGCAATGTGTGGTTGGCTGAGTCATTCTTTCGCTCTCCAATATTCTGGATCTGGGACGTGATACCTCCTCTTCGCACGACCACCCTCTCATCATCCCCCGCCTCCACCAGAGAGGGGGGTAGAGAATGGGAGAAGGTATAAAATCGTCATTTTAGACGTTAAAATACGTCTGTTAACGATATAATTCAAAATGGATATAAATTGAACTAAAATAAAAAAAAATTAAATCAAATCAAAGATCTTTAAATAAAAAAATATATATTCAAATATATATTTTTTGCACTTTGTCCTAACGAACCATAACAAAGATCAAAGAGACTACCAAAATAAATTCTGGTTTGGTTAATCCAACCCTCCGGCCGGCACTGAAGATAAGTATTACATTTTCCAGAGAACACGGCCAAAATCTATATAAAACAAAAAACCGTCACTCAAAATTATGCTGACCTAATAAATTTTGAACTGTTGTTTCGGTGCAAGCATGTTAATCTCTTCACACATTCTCACGTGAATTCTTTCAAATCAAAGTGCGTGGGACCAAAAGAAATTGCTTAAAAAATAACTTTGGGTTACCAAATTCTTACTTTATTAACTTAGTTCTCAAATTTGTCCTATGCAGCTTTGGACAGTACAGTCATTTTTATTGACTCTAGTACGTTGCTTTATTCTATCAGACCTTCTCAATTCTAGCTTCATGATTACTTCTAGAAGTGATTATATATACCAGTAAAAAACAGTCTAAATATTTAAATATATTTAAATAAAAATTATTATATACATATTTATATTTTAATTAAATTTTATTTTAAATATCTTTATATTTTAAGTAGAAATTGTTTTAGATATATGTGTAGATGGTTAGAATTCACTTTCATATGCAATGCGTGCGCAAATTTTACATTGACATATTTTACACTTTCGGTATACTCTTAATGCTCTTGGTTGGATCACTTTAACAATCACAAGGGCTGTTGGTAATTTCCATTAGGAACTTCGACCTGCCCAGAAGAGTTACATCATGCAATAGGTCATGTTGCTACTCTGTAAAGGTACTAAGTGACCACAAGAATAATAAACCATATCGTATCTTCCTTTTGGACACCTTATTTCTCAAAATTGCTCCCTTAAAATCACATCATCTTTAAGAAAGAACAGTAATTAAATCACTATCATCCTAATTGTCTTTGGACAGATGGACCAAGCACAAGGCATGGATTTGTCTTGTTAAACTTAAATATATAATCCTTGATCCGTATTGCAAATCTAGAATTTTTCTTTATAGTGACAAAATGTTTAGTACAATATTAGAAGCACTCAAATTCGGACAGATCTTACAATCTTTTTACAACTGTGTACATGCAGTTGCCAATTGAGTCCAAAGCGAAGGAAGAAAGGACCAATTGGTAACTACCACCTAAGCAATTGTAAAAAGGTGTAAAACTTTTAGTTGTAATCGTGGCATTATTGATTCATATATCCTCGAATATACGATTTAAGAAAATTGTACCCATATAAACAGGGCCGGTCGATAAATATATCCGACAAAATTTCGGATTTGGACGACCTCCTTCTTCTTAGGACAACCTCTCAGATCCGACATGACCTATTGGAAATCAGGGTCGCAAGTGAACCATCCGTATCAGCCCACAAAAAAGGTAAAAGACAACCAAAATAAGTTCCGGATCAGACAACC
This sequence comes from Iris macrosiphon, assembly GCA_036927795.1. Classification (NCBI taxonomy): domain Eukaryota; kingdom Viridiplantae; phylum Streptophyta; class Magnoliopsida; order Asparagales; family Iridaceae; genus Iris; species Iris macrosiphon. The sequence goes on along the minus strand of JAYESA010000007.1, from coordinate 203,726,528 downwards.
AAATCCCCCGGACCGGCTGCATATGAATTTGTCAGAAGAAAAAAAAAATCCTTAAATCTGCAAAAACATGTTACTAAATATACAACCCTTAGACAAGAGTATTGCTTCAATCTGCAAAAATGTGTTAAATCAACATACGACGCTTAACAAGAATGTTGGTATAGTGACAGTGGACTTTAACATGTCCTCTGGAGGAGCTAAAATATTTGCATAATTTTTCAACCCAAGAATGCAAAAATGTTCTCTATACATTCATTCAGCATTTGATCAAGGGGAGGAAAAAAAAAAATGTTACATCCACAAAGGAACCTCTTAACTGTCGTTCCACTTATTCTCTCTCATGGAAATAAAAGCCAAGAATAAATCAAAGGGGATCAAAAAAAGGAGGATGGAAAAGTATGAAATAGGTTCTTGATTGACTTGTTCAATTCACATTGCTCTGTACTGATTTTATTGTATCTGCAACTGCAGGCACAAACTACATAGCCCAAATGAAATAAACAAAAAAGAAGTAAGAAGAAGAAGAAGAAGAAGAAGAAGAAAAAAGAAAGAAGAAAGAAGAAAGAAGAAGAAGAAATTAATCAAAAGAGCTCAAATTTCCATGATTCTTGATCCCTTTGGTACTGTGTGAAGGGATCAATGGCCAGCTTTCCATCTCCATCCTCGCAGCAGAATGACTCCCATCCATTCATACCGAAGTCCTCCGTCCCCCACAAGTACATGGACTCCTGCCACTCCATGCATGGCAGCTGAATTTCCTCGGCCAGCGCCGAAGAGCTGGAGGAGCAGGAGGAGGACGAGGGAGCATCAGCAACAGAGATAGCAGCAGCACAAGGGACCACCATTTCGTGCGGCTGGATCATCGGCACTTCGTCAGTGCAGAATGGACCAGCAGCTGCTGCTGCCTCTACTTCTAATTCTTGTGCCACCACCTCTATAGTATTAGTAGCAGTGGCAGCAGCAGCAGCAGCAGTACTGGTGTTCTTTTCTGCAACATCGCTCGTCAGAACACCGCTGGCTTCCGTATGTTCGTGATCGCTGCTACTGCTGCTGCTCGGAGGGATGGGCTTGTGAGTGAGGGGGTCGATCCCCATCTTCTTCAGCTTCTTCTTGATGTGGGTGTTCCAGTGGTTCTTGATCTCGTTATCGGTCCTGCCGGGGAGCTGAGCAGCAATCTTAGACCACCTGCGGAAGTGACGACGATGAGCCAAGGAAATATATATTGCAAACAACTTACACAAGTATACCTTGCCTATTTGATTTAGAGTATTTACAAGTCTACAGAACCCAAATCAGAATTGGACTATATATATTTCGAAGACGGAAATGAGTGTAGCAACCTGTTCCCTAGCTGAGAATGGAGGTCAATGACCGTCTTCTCCTCGGACTCGGACAGTAGTCCCCTCTTCAGGTCAGGCCTCAGGTAGTTTGTCCATCTCAGCCTGCAGCTCTTCCCACACCTCAACAGTCCTACAAAAATGGCACAAAAACAATTTTAGCATCAGAGAATATAATTATCAAGAACTAATCCAGGAACGGAAAGTTTAAGGCAGCACCAACTCTTCTTAGTACTATTAGCTAAACCCCAAAAATAAAGTACTGTTGCATAAATAGAACAGTCACACAAGCATGATAACCAAGGTCTAAAGCAACAACTAATCCCATTATTAAGTGAAAGCAACTAATAATACTTAACTCAGGAATTCCACAATTAAGTTTGTATCATCTCTATGTACAATGACCAAAAACCAATAAAAATTCCACAATTCAACACTCTTTAGAGACATGCAGTTAGCTTAAGAGTAGTACTTACTAAGCAAAATAATGAAAAACTAGAAACCCAATCATGAAAACAAAGATGACCCAAGAAAAGAAAAAAAAAATCAAGAATTCTAAGAGAGGGATTGAGTTTTCATGAGATACATGAGGAAGAAATGATGGTGCACCTGCAAGCTTAGGCACGGCTCTCCAGCAGCATTGGCCATTGGTGAGTATGAAGCTGATGAGCTTCTTGTCCTCCTCGGCAGTCCATGGCCCCTTCTTCAGCCCAACCTTGTCACAGCACGGCTGTCTTCCCATTGAAACCTCCTCCTCCTTCTTCTTCTTCTTCTTCTAGTGATGATCAATATACAAAAGTACAAGAACTAGCTATAAGACTAGCTAAGCTTCAACACCACCACCACCCACCCTTTTATAAACACAAACCCAGGTCTTCAAGTTGAACAGAGGAGAAAAGGGTCTTGCTTTGTAATGCAAGGCTGAGCCACACGTGTCAGGAGGGGGGATGGAGGCCGGGGCGCGCGTGGGAAGTGGGTCAGGTGGGAAAGCGCCACCTCATCTGCTTCTCAGGCTGCTGCTGCATGCTTTTGCTTTCAAGTGCAGATGGCTCCAAGTAGGGGTGAGCATTCGGTACATTCAATCCATAATCGAATCGAATAAACAAAATTGAATTCAACCAAAAATCGAATAAACAAAATCGAAATCGAACCGAAATAGTCCATAATCAAACCAAACTGAACCGAATTAAATCGGTTCGGTTTATTCAATTTTTTAGTTTATTCATATTTTTTTCAATATATATATATATATATTATATTTAGTATATATATATACATATTATTATCTTATTCGGTTTTCAGTTTTGGACCAAAATCGACATCCAAAATCGAAACCGAATAAAAAAAAATAGTATTTTCAAATCGAAACCGAACCAATTTTTTTTAAACCGAACCGAATCTTTTATTCGGTTCGATTTGGTTCAATTTTCGGTCCAAAACCGAATAATGCTCACCCCTTGATCCAAGTTCTTTGCTCTACCTGTTAAAAATAATAGTAAATTATAACAAAAAGAATGTGGTAGAAATAAAATATATATATATCACACTTTTGCAAGGAGAGAGACGAGCCATTCCCTTTTTCTCCATGCGACCATTTCTCCCGTCTTTGGGTTCACACAATGTGTCACCTAGCTACAGCTACGGCATCTACCGGGTCGGATCCGGATAATGCTAACTTGTGCATGTTCAAGAAATTTTCAAGAGATTTATTCCAATCCTGTCCATAAAAATAATTTCGAACTGGTCAGTATATTTCACTACAATCTATACAAAAATAATTAAAATTTTACGGTTTATATACTTATATTTCTAAATTTTATTTCATAGATATAGTAGGGGATCGAGATAGGATAGAATTTACGTGGACCGAATCTACTTCTGCGGATTGGTTTCTACGAGTCAAAAGCCTGAGTCCAATTTAGATAAAACTGGTTCGGATACGGATTTGGGTTCCGAATAAATAACCACCATGTGCCACACTACTCATCATGGGCTAGCTATAGTCTATATAGCTGAAACAACCCTTGGTTGACCAGTCCACTCAAATGTACCAAAAGAAGCAACGTAGTAGTTATGATAAAGTTGATAAATTGGTAGATTTTGTTGTGAAAAAAGGAAACGAAAAAAAGATGGCATAGCATATATATATATATATGGATTGGCCATCAATTACAAGGCCACAATATACTCCATCACCATGATTATTTGACATGTTAAAATGTAACTTAAAATTGTGTTTTTTCTATTATTATAATTCCAATGGTTTTGGTGAGTAATAAAGTCAATTGCGTGAGTACTTTGTCATCTCATTTGCCTACATCTGTTTTCTTTGTCGGTCAAACGTAAAAATATAGGCGGCAGTAACAGCGACGAAGAGTATACCTCACCGTACCATATCATAACACTGGTTTTGTAAATACAACAGCTAACACAAAACTCTTGATCTGAAAATCTGAAATATTTTTTAAAATATTGCAATTGAGCATGATGAATGTATCTTGTACTGAAATCAAATTAATAACCTTATCCAATAATATATGCATGCAATATAGCGAAGTATATGTAATATAAGAAGATAATTTGAATGAGGAATAATTAAATGATCATGGTTTTTACATTGAAGGCCACGTAAAAATGCTGCACTCTTGGTGTTCCCAGTTCTTCTTGGATGACATCTTGGAAAGAATGACTCGACCAAAACTGATTATAAATATTTTGTTTATACTATTGAGCAAAGAAAGGACAAGTACATGATCACATGTTCCATACTAAGAACAATTGGAGGAATAGCTAGAAGAAAGCATGGTATCCCTAAGTAAAACCAATTTAATTACTAGTTTGAAATTATCAATGCTCACAAGTTCACAGAGTAGCCAAGTGGATGAACTTATGATTTTTTAACTAAGAGGTCATTATTTCGAGTCAAATTAATTCGTAAGTTTGGCAGATATTCGATATCGACTCGCAAAATTGACTTACATATGCAGTGGTGACAGGAGCGGACGAACCAAGTACCAGAAGAGCTACTGTTTATTCTTTATAACTTGGTTCGACCCAGGCGATATGATGCTATTTGGGTAAAAGGTTTTACATCAAAATTTATAAATATTTTAATATTTATTAGAATTTATAATTTTCAGTTCAAAGTTACGGGAAGACCATTCACATGGTAATTTTTATGATGTCAAGGTAAATAATTATTAATTTCTTGTTACTTTGATGAAAGCGTATTAAAAATTCACCAACTGTCTTCTAAAAAATTATGTCCTCTTTGAAAATTATGATCATGTTATGGAAAACGTTTATGTCGTCGGAGAAACACACTCTCGTCACAAAGAAAACGAACTTGCAATTAAGAACCGCCGGATCAAGGTTCATACTAAGATTCGTTGGCCTCCTAGAAATTTTTGGCTTATAAGAATTGAATATTCTACTATATTATGTTACAAGGTTCAAGAATATAATATTATGATTTCTCTTTTGAACTTCTTATGAAATACATTAGGGATTGCACATTGAGTAAAGTATGGTTCTTCAGTTATTTACTTGTTATGTTGTCAAGATATATACTGTCTCCACATACAGAGTATCTGCTACTCTACTCCATATGAAGAAGAGTAACAGCCCTGAACTTCCCTTCGAATCTAATGAACTTAAGATTGAGACTCGAGTTCGAGTTGGCGCTGTCTCTGTGCCTGCATGGGCCTACAGTACACTGACCCTTGCGTAATGACACCAAAATCAAACTGCAGAGTTATTTTCATGCATAGAATAGTAAACCTTTAAACTCCCTATTCGGACGTAGCAGTATTTCAGAGGCCGCTGCCATGTCATATCAGTATTCCAGAGACTACTCTTAGGGAGAACTTGACCATAGTAGTATTCTAGAGGTCAGTGATATCCTAGGACATTGTTAGGGAGAACTTGACAATGACAATATTCCAGAGGCCACTGTGAGGAAGAACTTGGCCATGATAGTATTATCCTAGGCCCTATGGCAGTATTCCAGAGGCCAGTGATAGGAAGAACTTGGCCATGACAGTATTCCAGAGATGACTTTTACGCCGCCTAGACGGCTACTAGATGCTAGGTGCCCCTCTCTTCCGTACCGAACCCGCATAGTGATTTTTAGAACACTGAGTAGAATAGCCATTTTTAACATATATATGTAGTGTTACACATGTATATGTTTACTGGAGATGATCTTACGATCAAATGGAAGAATGTTAAAGATTTGCATTATACAATAAATTTATGGGTTTGACATATATATATATATATATATATATATATACAGAAAATTTACTGTAGCAAAATAAATTTATATTAAATTCATTCAAACGAAAAAAGTTTGTAAAATTTTGACATAGAAACAGAGTCCGCCAACAGTGTTGGCGGAAAACACAACAGACGTACCCGTAGGAAGAAAAAAAATTAAAAATTAAAGTAGCCCCCCAAGACAATTTCCGCCAACACTGTTGGCTGAAATTGGTGGCGGGGGACAATTTCCGCCAACTGTGTTGGCTGAAATTGGGTGAGGGGCCCCACGGGTTCGGTTGGGTGGTTTGGGTTGGTTTGGTTTGATTATTTGGTTTGTTTTATTAGTTTTTTTCATAGTGGACATACAACAATTAATTTAAATTTTTTCTAATTTTTTTTGGAGGTCGAAACATCGTTTTAAATCCGTGGGCCCCCACACCCAATATAAATTAATTTCACTACAGTAAATTTTAAATATTCGAAAATAAAATTACAGAAAGTAAAATTTAGAGGTCGAAACATCGTTTTTTTGCGATTCTAAAATTTTTAGAAGTCCGTCAAACGGTGAAACGATTTATCCCGTAGTACTTTTTGATACGGTCATTTTGGCACAAACAGGACCTTGTTTCGGTCTCTCAGTCAAAAGTTATGATATTTAAAAGTTTTAAATTTTATATTTTTGCCTGTAACATGTGTGTCTTGCTTCGGATAAAAAAAAATTCTACACGATTTGTGTTACTCTCGTCAAAAATATACAAATCGACTTATTGTTTAACAAAAAACAATTTCAAAACAAATAGTTATGGCCGCTCGAAGTCTGCTCGACGGCAGACGTAATATCCTTACGGCAGATTTTTATTATTATTATTATTATTAACGTCTGTTAACGACGAAAAAATTAACGATAAAAATATAATATTAAAAATATAAACGTCCAAAGGACGTTTTGAATTTTTTTCGTAATTTTTTAAACTTTGATGCTTTAGATGAAATTTATACAAATTTTGATGCTCTGGATTCAAATTTCCGAAAAAAATATTTCTAAATTTTTCTTTACAATTAATTTATTTTAATTTTATTTCGTTAAAATAAATTTTCTTAAATCTAATTACAAAACAAAACTAAATAAATAAAACCAAAATATAACTAATTAAAACAAACTAATAAAACAAACCAAACAAAACCAATCAAACCAACCCAACCGAACCCGTGGGCCCCCACACCCAATTTCCGCCAACACAGTTGGCTGAAATTGGCCCCCCACCAATTTCAGTCAACAGTGTTGACAAAAATTGGCTTGTGGGGGCCACTTTAATTTTTTTTTTTTTTTTTTTTGCCTACGTGTACGTCTGTTGTGTTTTCCGCCAACACTGTTGGCGGACTCTGTCTCTATATCAAAATTTTACAAATTTTTTTCGTTTGAATGAATTTAATATAAATTTATTTCGCTACAGTAAATTTTCTGATATATATATATTCTCTTCTTAATCCTCCGTTTTTTTTCCTTTCATCTGACTTTAGACTACATATCCATCACAGGATTATTGCCCCTACAAACTAAAACTATACATGTCACTCTCACCGACAGCAACAATCACGAAAAAGAAGAAAGCATCATTATTAAGATCATATCATGTATTTCCTTTCGACAATAGAAGAGCAAAATCAAGGGGTTGGTGAGAAATTGGACGATGGAAAATTAGAGTTCGTCTGTTTCTTGGCTATTGGATGGAGTCTTGAATCCTTTAGGAAAGAGTTGTCCACGAAGTATAGTGGAAAGCCGCCAACAATATGAAAGTAGAATAGTGTTTCCATACGCTATATTACCCTAAAAGTCAGTTTTTTTTTAATTTGAAGTAAAAGTCAAGGAAAGTCTAGAGCACAAGTTATCAAAATTATCAAGAACATACTGAAAAAAGAAAAAAAAATGTATATGATAAAAGGAAAAAAAAAATAGAGTTACATGCATGGGTTGTATTTCAAACGTTCACATTAAACAATCCTTTGAAGCAACTTAAACTGTACAGCAACATGATAACTGAAAGGGATTCACATGGATGGAATTGATTAAAACTTCAATAGGAAACTGGAAACCTAGAAGGATTCATATTTAGATAATGAAATGAATCTGACCGGAAGAGAACTAAACTGAACCTATAGCCTGATTATTATTATTTTTCCTTGAGCCAAAAGAAATGATTAGTGAAACTTACACCTTGGCTATTAAGATAGTATTTGGCATACAAGTGAGTGTTGAATTGTATCTCATTTCCGGATGAGCGCTCAAAGGAGGATGACACTGGAGTTATAATTTAGTCCCACATCAGGTAGGAGGTGGGACCATGAGGTATAGATAATTGGGATTGGTTCAGACGTTGCATGGGAATTTCCCTTTTAAGGCATATGGCCCAGTCCAATATCGCACCTCATGGGCCAACTCCGATTTGGGTCACACCTCGTTCCCAACGGTGAGTAGTAGTGAGATACAAGTGAGTAGTAGTGATTGATAGTTTTCGGTATTTAAGATCAATCATTCATCATGTTGGAGATTTGAGACATGATTTTGGAAATTCATACTTTGTGACGGAAAATACATTTAAAGTTCAAAGTAAAAAAAAAATTACGACTATTAGACCATCTATGCATGCTTCATGGATCAGAGTGTGTTAAATAATTAAGAAACATGTCCCAAAATTTTGTGTAGCAACAATATGAATGTTAAGATGGATGAGTAACAATACACTAAAAGATACGATAAGAAATGATGTATTCATTGGAAATTAGAGGTGATACCAATTGAGAACAAGATGAGAGAAAAATGTCTTAGATAGTTTGAACATATACAATGTAGACCAATAAATGCTCCGGTAAGGAGCCGTAGGATAGTGTAGTTAACAGAGCCTCTAGGAATAGATGTAAGTTGAATGAACATGGATTGAGGTTTTAAAAATGATATAGTTTTTGTTAGTGTTACAGAGAACAAGACCCTAATAAAACAGAATAGAAGAAAAATGGATCAAACATGCGAACCAAAATTTTTGGGATAATGACTTTATTGTTACGGTAGGCGTACAAAAGTACGGGAGACAATTCCAAAATTTGTATCCTGCTACTTTTTCAGATAAATGGATATTGGGATCAAGGAGATCTCAATCAAAATTTAATACTATAAAGCATAAGGTAAAACATTGGATAAAAGTAGTAGAAATTACAAGTTAAGCATCACCAACTATACTGCAATGTCAAATAAAATTTAGTAAAAATAAAAATTGAATAATAAACTTCCCTAAGATTCTAAGCACAATGAGTATGACTCCAGATGTAGACGATAGACCAAGTAACTCCATGATAAGAACAAGTAAAATTCAAGAGAACTATTAATTAGTCATTAGTCATTTAGCATTAGGTTGGCAACCTCCCCAACGTTAGTGGCACTCTTCATATATTTCTTAAATTTAGAAGCTTTAACTTATTTAAGTTTGTATCCTGCTTCTTGTTTCCATGAACAGTGTGTCTCACGATAACCTCAAAATATTCCACCTCACTTGGCCCAACCAAAAGGGCCCTTCCCACAGTTTGTTAATCTTCTTCCTCCTAGCATTAATCAGGATACATATGCACAGTATAGATAAGCGATAATATCAGTGAAGAACATGATGCACCTTATGTTGGGCTCCGTACCAATTACGGATGTGGTGCTGCATATATAGAAGAGTTTGGATCCGTTCAAGTGAGTAATGAACAATGAGGTGCCAGAAATTCGTTCTCAAGAGTTCAATCAGTTTGCTGCAGAGTGTCAGGATCGTAAAATTTTGTTTACTGGTTGTCTGAACAGCCCCACCTTTCCCTCCGTGTATTACACATGATGTCTAGGCAACAGAAACAAAACAAAGATTACTCAAGTGTTCGCATTTGTATATATAAAAAAAGGTGATTCACAAAGTACCACAGTCTTACAAGAACTGGACAACGTCAGTTAGTTGGAGTTGAAGGCTCGGAGTTCTTTCCTAACACACCCACCATAGCAATGAGGAGCAATTCCGAAGGCTATAAGACAAAATTAGAAGTCGGGAAATGACTGACAGGTTGTCAACGTCTATTTGTGACGTATGTGTCTAGAACAGGAAAAGATCAGTAATAAACGAATTTGTACTACTACTATTGTTGTTGATCTATTTGTATGTGTAGTGTTCATTGATCTATTTGCATGTGTAGTGTTCATTGACTCATCTGCTTCTATTCTAATTTACTTTTGTCTAGCGCACAAACATGCAAAATTCGGTGCCGTGTCTATGTTGTGTCGTGCCAGACACGATCATGCATAACACAGGCACTCCAAATTACATAGGACACTTAAATCAATGTCATGCTCTTGTCGTGTCATGTGTGTCGATGTGACATAGACGTTTCTACAACAACAATAAAGCCTTTATACAAAACTTTTGGAGTCGGAAATTTGAATCCTTTTCTTCCATTCAGCTCCATCAAGAGTCATGCCCGCTGTAACCTTAAAACAACCACATCCTTCCTCACTGCCCGAATCCAAGTCTGCTTAGGCATAACCCTAGTTCTAGTAGCTCCATTAACTAGTATCTTATGGGTATCCTAACCGGTTCAATTTCGCAAATTGATTTCATCTGAAGCATATAATACAGTCCCCTCGAAAAGCTATAAGGCAATACACTGAGAAGCCTGTTAATAAATTTGATATGTTTGTTTTGATGACTGTAATACCGGATTCATAATGTCCATTTGGATTCTGAATGGGAACCTCGAGAGCAGTCTTGCTTTGCTCAAAGCCAAACAGTGTCCTATAAGATTTACCTTTTGCAATTTCATGAAACCCCTTGTTCCTGATTTCGTCATGAACCTTGACCACTGTACATATAGCAGATTTGACCTGGATGGGTCTTTTTGTGCACCCAGACTATTCGAGCTGAAATATCGTCCCTTCCATCATTTCTATCATCTTCGATATGTGATGTTCGCTTCCTTTGGTAGTTTTAGGTGGGTTGGTTTAGAGTTTCAAGTAAAGCCTAGATCGCTGTATGTTTCCTCCGTGTTGTTTACTACAAATGACTCATTCATTTCCCTCTTTCCTCTTCTTTTACTGGTGGAAGATCCTGCAGATCATTCGTGCGGTAGAGGCTCACAATGTACATATATAGGATTTGAGGTTAGTATTTAGTTGATTTATGGAGTTTGGTAGACACAATTGATTATGAGGGAGGATAGATTCTTAGACCGTGATCTGCTTCTACAGGACTTGGCAAACCTTAGTTTGGTTCTTAGTAGGACTCCCAGTGGAACCCTCTTCTACCTATGGTCCCCATACAGAAGAATTCCCGTATCTGCAAAAACTTGCTGAAGAAATTACCTGACTATGAGTCTCCTGCACCACTGGATTCCAGCGAACAGCAAGGGAAGTTAGATTAACCAAGAGTGGCCTGCTCTCTTTGGTATGCCAGTTTCTCCTGTGGCTAATCGACCAGTAAGCTGAGCCTACTAACTGGGGATATTAAGGTGCTTCTGCTACTTTCTTTTGCTACATCACTTGAGTTTTCTCCATTGCTTCATGGCATATGCTAGGTAATTGGATCGTGTACCGACTGGCTTGATTATCTACATGAAATATTTCGTGTCGTGCATCCAAGATACATTATTCCGTAGGAAATATGATCGGTAATTAATATTATCATGCATATATGGATAATTGAACACATTATCCAATAATATGGAACATCCTCCAGTATTAAGCATAGATTGTAGTATCGGTCAATAATGATCCGATACAGCCGATATCGATAAGGTTTGGCATGTTCCGATCCGATACCGACCAATACCAGATACTGACATTGAGGGTCTATTTTCTGGTCAATTCGGCGAAAAAAATTGAACAAAAAAGGACAAAACAACAAGGGTGTAAAAGCATAGTAAAGTTGTAAAAGCATTTAAAAGACAAAAACTTATTTATCGCATTAAAACTAATCGGCAGGGGTGACTACTATTCATTCAATTTCAAAAATGCTAAGAAACAACACTTAAAATACTTAAAATTATGCCTAAATGTATAAAATATATTTTCTAAAATGTTAATAATTTGTTAATAATTATTTGCTTTCCTACACCAGAAAATCCGATACTTCGATCTGAAGCCGTCGATATTGTCGATACCGCCAATCCCGCTACTAATAGAAAATGTCCGATATCGATTATGATATCGATACTGCGAACCTTGTTATTAAGAAGTTCACCATGAAGTCAATAATTAAGAATTAAAAATGTAAAAATAATAATAAATTTTTGTATTATTCATGAATATAACATATTGTATCAATAATAATAAGTATAAAAAATCTATGAGTCGACACTTAAAACAATTTTCAATTGTATATTCTAATTTATCCACAATGTATAACTTGTTATAACGATTGAAAATATAGGTGGAATGGACCCAAAACAAAACAAAACATATAGATCATTCAAGAGATCCACAAAAAAGAGACAAAATTATTAAAAATAAATTGTTCTTAAGATAAATCGAGTTGTATGAGTTGTTGATGCCATTACCGGAAGCCCAAAGTACTTCGTATCTCAAATCGTGACTTTTGAATATGCTAGATTTTTTACCAATCAAGTAATAATCCAAACTAATTGTAGAATTAGAATAATGGAATGGTTTTCATAGATGAGAAAGACTACATATATATAGGAGAGGCTGACCCCTCTCTCTATTATTCTACCCGATGTGGGACTAAAGCCCACTACCTAATATAACGCTTAACACCCTCCCTCAAGCTGGAACATATATATCAATCATGCCCAGCTTGTTACACAAAAATTGTACCTGAGGACCCAAAAGAGATTTCGTGAAGATATCGGCTATCTGATCACAGGTCCTCACGTGATGGAACTTTATCATTCCCTTTTTATACTCATCACGGACGGAATGGACATCAATTTCAATGTGCTTCGTCATTTCATGAAATACATGATTGGTAGCAATATGCATAGCAGATTAGTTATCACACCATATATTTGTTGCTTTAGATCCTGCTTCTTCTCCCAACTATTGTAGAAGATGCTGCAGATATAACACTTTTGCCGTGCCATGGGCAATGGCTCGATATTCTGCTTCGGAACTTGATCGTACGATCACACTCTGCTTCTTACTCTTCCATGATACCAAGTTTCCGCCAATAAATACCGAGTAACCAGACGTAGATCGTCTGTCTGTCAGACTAGCACCCCAGTCATCATCAGTAAAACACTCAACATTTATATGCTCCTGGTTCTTCATGCGAATTTCTTTTCCAGGATTCTGGACTAAATAGCGCAAAATTCTGAAAACTGCCTGCCAATGTAGAACTCGTGGAGAAAACATAAATCTACTCGCAACACTGACGGCAAAGAAAATATATGGACGAGTCATAACTACCAGGTAGTTGAGTTTTTCAACCACTCGGCGATATTGATCCAGATTCGTCATCATGACCCCCTCGTCGGGGATTAACTTTTCTCCTCGGTCTATTGGCGACGTTGCACCTTTGGCTTGCATCATTCCTGCATCATTCAGTATGTCTAGCACATACTTCCTCTGTGACATGACAATATACTTCTTTTCCCGTACAACTTCAACACCCAATAAGAAGTTTAATGATCCCATATCCTTAGTCTGAAACTGTTCCCAGAAACTTCTTCAGTTCCGCAATGCCCTGACTGTCGTCTCCTGTGATCACAATGTCATCAACATAAACACCAAGTAGAATCATTCCCGCCGATGTCTGTCGATAAAATACTGAGTGATCATTCTTCGATTGACTCATGCCAAACTGAGTGACCACATCTGTAAACTGACCAAACCATGCACGAGGTGATTGTTTGAGACCATACAGGACCTTCCTCAGATGACACACTTTACCCTCCCTTGCAACAAATTCGGGAGTTTGCACCACATATACCTCTTCATCTAGGTCCCCGTGGAGGAAGGCATTATTGATATCCAGCTGGAGTAGCGATCAGTCATAGCGAACAGCTACCACCAAGAGTACGCGTACAGATGTCATCCTGGCAACTGGAAAGAATGTCTTAAAATAATCCTCACCATAAGTTTTGGAATATCCTTTAGCCACCAGACGAGCCTTTAGTCGATCAAATGTGTCATTTGGTTTCACTTTGATCGTGAACACTCATTTGCAACTGACAGCCTGTTTACCGACGGCAAATTTATCAAGTCCCAAGTATGGTTCTCCCAAAGCGCAATCATCTCCTCTTCCATAGCAGCACGTCAACCGGGATGTTTGAGATCCTCCTCGGCAGAATTGGGAATATCAATCCTATCAACAGTAGCTATTAAGGACCGAGTGTGGCTCGCAAGCCCTTTGTAGTTTTCAACATACAATGGGTGATCAAGACAGGCACGACGAGGTCGAGCTGGTGGAACATGCGGAGCCAAAGGCGGAGACGAATCAGACGAGCCAGAGAAGGAGGATGACTCTGTGACCACGGACATTATCTGCGACGATCGATCGGGTGACGACGGTGCTGAGTCTGTTACCATGGGCAGTATCTGCGGCATGCGATCGGGCGACGGTGGTGCTGACTGAATTGGTGTCTGCGGACCGTCGGACTGGAGCACTGGCTCGGTAGAGGAGGGCAGCCTAACAGTGGGTTGTTGTGCTTGAACCGGGAGCAATAAAAAGTCATCTTCTGGGTAAACTTGGGTACTGGTCCTGTAGTTTGTGGAAGTGGAGGAAACTCGGTTTCAACAAAAGTAATATCCCGAGAAAAAAAATACCTCTTCAAGACAGGGAAAAAATATCGATACCCTTTCTGATCCTTAGGATACCCAAGAAAAATACATTGGATAGCATTGGGATCTAATTTAAAAAGAGTTGGCCGGATATCCCTAACATAACACAAACAACCAAAGATTCAGAGAGGTAGAGAAAATGGCTCTCGTTTGGGGTATAACCGAGAGAAGCGAGTATCACAATTGAGGACAGACGACGGCATGCGATTAATAAGATAGCAAGCCGTAAGAGCGACATCCGACCAAAATCTTTTTGGAGTACGTGCTTGGAACATAAGAGCACGCGTTGTTTCTAAGAGATGACGATTTTTGCGTTCAGCCACACAATTCTGTTGTGGTGTGTAAGGACATGAAGTTTGGTGGATGATACCATTCTAAGACAAATAGGACACAAACTCACGAGACATATACTCACGGCCATTGTCACTTCGAACACATTTAATCAGAACACCAAATTTTGTTCTGATTTTCGAATAAAAATTGCACCAAATGTTAAATAATTGGAGCAATTTTTCATGAGATAAACAAAAGTGACATGTGAGTGGTCATCAACAAAGGTAACAAAGTACTTGAATCTCATCAAAGATTCAACCGGACAAGGTCCCTATATATCGGAATGTAGTAACTCGAAAGGAGCGGAAGCGATTTTATTCTGACTAACCGGATAGGAAATCCGGTGATGCTTTGTCAAACTACACGACTCACAATAAAAAGAAATATCCAAAGATGGGTACATTTTCTGGAGTGCTTGGACAGATGGATGTCCTAACCGGCAGTGTAACTCAAAAGGATTAAGTTTCACACCAGCACAGGCAATAGAGGAAGGTTCGTCAAACAAGAACAAGCCTCCAGCCACATGCCCCCTACCGATAGTTCGTCCAGTCGTTAGGTCCTGAAAAACACAACCATCAGAAAAAAATGTTACCGAGCAGCGCTATCGCGAGTAATCCGACTAATTGAGAGTAAGCTGAATGGTTTCCAGGGGTATGTAGTACAGATTGTAGTTACAGTCCCGAAAAAAGACAGACAAATCATTTTCTACGGACTGTCAGTGAACCACCATTGGCACATGTAATATTAGACATACGACCAACTGGTACATAGTTTCGTATCATACCTGCATCGTCTGTCAAGTGAGCAGACGCACCAGAATCAAGGATCCACTGTTTCGACTGTACCACACATGCCGCTGAGTACCCTGCGGTGGACCCAAAAGTATAAGCTTCACCTCGACGTTGAGCTTGAAACTCAACAAAGTCTGCATATGCTTCATCAGTCATTTAGACGGCCACCAAGATCAGGAGTATCTGAGGTAACGTTGGCGGCAGAAGCTTTAGTACATTGTCACTGAAAATGACCATGTAGGCCACAGTTGAAGCATGTGCGCAGTCGACCTCCACCACGACCGCCAATGCCTCATCCACCATCACGGCCACCACGTCGTCCACCACGAAATCCAGTACGAGCGGCACCAAGAGCAGATCGATCAACAGGAGCATCGCTTGGAGAGGTCTCGGCGACCTTTGCAGCCCGTAGGACACGAAAATGAGCTTCCATTAGAGATGGAACCTCAGCTCCAGCAATGATCTAAGAGCGAGCTGAGTCTGCATCCAGACGGAGAAAGACAAGATATGACATTACATGAAGCTGCTCACGTTGAGCCTCGCTTCATTGATATCCGTCGTCAGAGGTAATATACGGTCAACTTCATCGACCATAGCCTTAAAAGCCTAGAAGTGGTCCTTATGAGACTTGTCGTCCTGTTCTGTCCGGTAGACGCCGACAACTGAGTCGTAGATACGAGACAAGTCGCATTTTCCATCAAACGCCGTCGCTAGGACCTCCCATAGCTCCTTTACTGTGTCCGTGTTTTGAACCGTGTCCTCTACCGATGGTTTCATGGAGTTCATCAACTGGGTAAACAGTCGACTATCATCCGTCTTCCGCTGCTCAAATGTGGGATCAGTCGTCTCCGGAGGGTTGTCAGTCAGATGCTTGGACAACCGCATACCCCGAAGTGTCTTCTCAACCTTCTTCCGCCATGTTGAGTATCCGTCCAACCGCCGATCGACGAGTCGAATCGAAGAGATCGCCGTGCCAGTGCCCGTTGGTCCCGCCAATGCGTTTCCGACACCGGTATTACCGCTAGCCACCTCAGAGGTTGTCATAATGCTCTTGATTCGACCATCGCTGATTCTTCCTAACCCCAATAATCATATCAACTTTTCCAGTGCGCTATCAACGTGGCAAGAACCGATACGCGCATGAAAAAATCGTATGGGAATCGCACACGCCAGGATACAGAAGTAATCAAAGTAACTCTCTGTGTAGATCCTGATACGGATATCGGGGTAGGAAGGAAACAAAGATCCATGTAAACAATCAACTTGTCTACTCTTTGTTAACTCCTGAAGTCATAATCTAGGAACAGAGGTTGTTCAAACTAATTATTGTCTACCCTCTGGCTTCGATATGCGCTCCTGAAGTCGTAATCTAGAAACAGAGGTTGTGCAAACAAATTAATGTCTACCCTCTGGCTTCGATATACGACTTTTTTTTTGAATTAGGGTTTACACAGGAAGTAGGGGAGGCGGCCGCAGAGGTGTGTTAGGGTTAGGATTTTGGGTTTTGGGTTGCATAGCGGGCCGGGGGGTGGCGGGGTCGGGGGGCGGCGACGGCGGACAGGGGGGAGGGGGAGCGGGACTGGCGGAGCGGGGGGGCTGGGGAGCGGGGGCGGCTAGGGTTAGGTTTTTTTTTTGGGAGAAAGAGAGAGGGGGGTGTTATGGCTCTGATACCATGTAAAATTAGAATAATGGAATGGTTTTCATAGATGAGAAATACATATATATAGGAGAGGCTGACCCCTCTCTATTATTCTACTCGATGTGGGACTAAAGCCCACTACCTAATATAACGCTTAACACTAATCATATGATCATGAACATGTTTCACAAACTCTTAGATATAATCATGAACATGTTTCATAAACTCTTAGAACAATATAAATATATAACACTCAACCCCCACTACAATTCTAGACTTTTGTTGCAATGGCAGAGACTAACATGATATTAGAGCAATCCGGGTTTGAATTTCCTCCTTTGTGCATTTTAAGCAGATTTTATTAAAAAAATTATATGTTGTGTGAATCCAGCTATATATCCAAAATTAATAGCCTTAGCCTTGATCTTAGTAGGCGTGCTAGGATAAAATAAATGTAAAATTCTCAACCCTCGTCACGACTCTAGAGCTTTGGTACACTAACAGGGACTTCAACAATAATGTAAAAAGTCACGATTCGAGAGCCAAATTATTTTTGGTTTCGGGTGTGATATATTTGAAGCTTTTAGATATGCTAATGTTGTTTTAGGAGACGCTGGAAGTCGATAAAGGATGTTGGAAAATAGATGATTGTCTAAAGAGTTCAACGAGAGGAGATGGTTGTTTGGACGAAAAGTTCAGAAGGATTTTTAAAGGTTATATGGGTACTTGGATCGAGTGTAGAGTTGTAGGTAGGATTAGGATAACAATAAATTTTAAACCCCGACAATACCAGGCCCTGAATTTCCGTATCAGTTGATACACCATAAGGAAGATACATACCGTATCATAGGATAAGTTCTAAGGTAAGTTATCTCCTTATTGTCAAACGAACCAATTATTTATAGGTTGTAACATACCATGTTGGAAGATATGTATCTATCATGTAGATACACTGACAACAAAGGGTTATCTTACATGGGCATGCACAAAACACAAATAATAGAACACAACACTATTTTTGTCGTGTCCTAATATATTATGGTGTTAGTTTCATGTCATATATGTCCAAACATGGGATCAATACTGAAAGGAAACTAATTTTGGAGACTGCTTCCTAATTTTTTGCTTTTAGGTCTTAGATCTCTGTGGCATCAAAGATCAGTCCTTCAGAGACTTTCCACATTAAAGATAGAGAGATTAAGGTAGCAGCTAAACTATCAGCAAGAGCGACATGCATAATATTTTGGATACGATTTTAAGTTGTAGGACGAAAAGGATAATTATGTGATAATATTATCTGAAGCAGCAGTATTAGAACCACCAAACAGGAAAAGTGCATTATGATACATTCATGGGTTATCATTTTGTGCATGAGCAGGATTGTCAAATTATAATCAGCATAAGTTTAAGGGCTGGTGTTGTGCTACCTAGAATCAGCAAATAAAAATTTATACGTCTTTCGTAACTTTTATAGAATGTTCAATTTTTTTTGCTGGACTTGATGTTGTGAATGTGATATGTATGGTGAATGGTGCAGAGTGGGTTCCTTTTCTTTTTTCTTTCTTTTTTTTAGAGAGAGAGAGAGAGAGAAGCAGTGGAAGGAAAACCTTCCCCCTGTTTTATTTAATATATCATTAAAGAGGGGTTTAACGAAACCAAACAGTTGCAAGCAAAATATTAACAATCCCAATAAAAAGAAGGCATACATAAAATTAAGTCAAGAAAAACTAATGTGAGTATCATGTCATGACGTCACTGTAGCCGCAACTTTGGTTGTCTATTAACCTTGGATATGTCATGATTTCTTCGCTCCTTTACAAGACGCGTTCACTATCTAGAATATGATATTAGATAAAATGTTGGAAAGAAGTTGGAGGGCGTCGCTATGAGTTTTATTAAAGATCATATTGTTTCTTTCCGACTAAACACCGCAAACAAGTAGCCGCAACCATGATGTCCCACAACCATGCATCACTCCCCTTTACTCTTTTCTCTCTCCACATTCCCTAAAGTAATGTAATAGATCCACGATGACAACGGATTCCTAATTAGACCTTACATGTCTCCCAAATAGGACGCACAACTTTGCACTGAAGAAGTAGGGTTCAATAGTTTTCTTATGATTATTGCAGAGGACCAAGGTTGTGAAAAGCACTAGGCGCTAGTCGGACGAGCACCCGCCGCCTAGCGTCTAGCCCGTCCAGGCAGCCGCCTAGATCTAGGCGGTTAAAAAAAATTCAAAATAACTACTGAAAATTGTATAAAAAGAACCTAAAATCCAAAATGCATAGTTGGGCATCGAGGGGGCTAGGTAGACGCCTAGGGGGCCTAGGGCAGGAACCGGGCACCTAGCGTCTAGGCACCGCCTAGGTAGCCGCCTTTTAGAACAGTGCAGAGGACACATGTATGTGACCCCACCCATTTCAACGAAGCAAGTATCCTTAATCAAAATAATATTATTGCACGCGAACCATAAATTATGTGGATCTTAAGTAGAGCTTTAATAGACCAAATGACATTGGCATATCCAGGTGAATGCCCCTAAAGTTGAGATTCCAATACAGAGATTTGACAATGAAATTGTCATCCGTTGTCCAACGCCAAACACAACTATCTGACCTATTTGCATAGGGATGCCAATGCTTAATATGGGTAATAGGTCTCTCTTTCTCATTTCTAAGGGCCTCATCTAAGGTGCGCCTAAATCTCAGTTTCTATTGATTTTTCAGACATTGAATGGAAACTAGATCCCTTCTACTAAACATAAAGAAGGGAGTTGATGTTTGCTAAGAATATATCCATAACAAGAGTCCTTCCAGAAACTAATTTGGTTTTCTTGTCCCAGACAAAAAATTGAAGATATCTCCGACCAAATTCCGGATCTGCTAGTTGAGTTTTTTGTTGGAAAATTAGCCTTTCTCCATACTCCCTCCCTATGCCCATGGCTAGCATGAATAGTCTTACAAGATTGTTTTCAACGACCATATTTTCTACCACAATTTTTCTAAAAGAGTCTTGTTCATATCTCTAAGGTTAACTACTCTCAAGCCCCAAAAAAAATTTCTTTTGCACACTACTCCCCACTTTTTGATGAGATGATAGCATTTGCCATTTTCTGCATCGCCCTTCTGAAGGAGCCGCCACCGTATATTGTCAATCTCCCTAATGACCCACAATGACATTTCATAGTATGCAAGATAATATGATGGAATCACTCACATGACTAAACTGGTAAGAGTCACCCTCCTTTCTATAGGCATCACCCTGGTTTTATAATTTGAGGTTTCAAGGATATTCTTTCTTTGATTGATGTCCAATCTGCCCGTCTGGAAGACCACACTCTCATAGGAGTAACCAAGTAGTTGAATGAAAGAGTCTCTAATTTACATTAAAGATGATTGATGCTACAATTGTGCAGTCTTCTCCTTCGCCTAAATTGATAACTATACTCTTATCTAACTTTAGGAGTATAGAATCCACTTCAAGATCCACATTTGAACAAGATTGTAGCTCCCAAAGAGGAGTGTCGTCAGCATATTGGAGATTGCCGGAAATAAGAGATTTGTCAAGATCCTGCAACCTCTCCAATAGTCCTCCCTCTCTTGCTTTTCCAACATTATATGAAGCCCATCCGTTATTAGGACAAAAATTAAGGGAGATCTTACTCTTTTACGCTTAATTTATGTGCCTTTTTATCGTTGACCAAAATATTTGATTTGGTCGAATTCAACCAGCATTTGATCCACCCTCTCCAGTTGGGCTCAAATTTTAGATACTTTAGAACTTCAAACAAGCAGTCCCAATCTACTTTGTCATAGAGACTACTCTCAATCCAATATGAGGAGAAACATCTCAATGTCTTCTCTTGAAACTCAAAATAGTCTGATGGGCCATAGCGACACTGTCTGGAATAGCTCTACCAGCAATAAACCATGTCAGCTAATCCTCAACCAAATCACCAATTACAAGTTGGAGTCTATTAGCCAGTACTTTCGTGATGATTTTAGATATATCATTCATTAAACTAATAATCCAAAAGTCTCCAATTCTCCTTTCCTCCTCTTTTTTAGGAATAAGAACTGCTAGTTTGTAATTCAGTCTATGATATTCCAACTTCCCTTCTTAGAATTCCTTAAATATGTTCATAATATTAACTTTTATCAAGTCCCAGAAAACTTGATAGAAGAGAATAGGCATCACATTCGGAACCGTCGTATCGGTCCCAGTTGAAAATTTGCCTTTTTTCACTTCCTCTTCCTTGAAGGCACTTTTAACCTCGTAAAGTTTTTTTCTGAATCTACACACTATTAGTGTCATAACTCTGATAGTAACCCCTTGATGATCGAGGATGTCACGTCTCAATCTCCCGCAAGTTCGATCGTCCCCGTTGGACGTGAGATCACCACGCCAACGCTCTCGCAGGACAATTGTTCTCAACGGGACGTGATGTCGTACGAGCCTGGAGTTGCACTCGCACAAGGCAATGACGTCAAACGTCATGGTTACCATCAAAACGATCATATTGCAGCGAAAGACAAGCATTGTTACGACAAGCACACATCAGAGTATACAAAGCGAAGCTCTCAAAGGATCCAAGTGAAAATACCACGAAGGCTTACAACACTCTTGCTCTCTCTTGCCCACAAAGGTATTTACCGTTACATACATCATGTCCCGTATATTCAAGCTAAACCACCACACCTACGTACCTGAAAGAGATGCACACAAACGTGGGTCAGTACACAGCTATACTGATGAGCGGAGTAACTCACTCGCCTAAACCAACACTAAGTAATCATGTGAAGCATACAATTATTACAAGGTGATCTTTCTACTTTAAACCTAAATTGCTTTCATGGCAAGGCATATATATATTAAAAGCAGTAAATCAGGTTTCGCATGTAAGTATTAAAAGCAGTAAACACACTAGCATGCAATCTCCTATTCGCACAAGTTACTAAGCCTGTAACAGGCTACACTCGAATCGAAAAGATAAAGTACGAAACCTATCGAATTATGTCACCATCCAAGTCTTGTTATTCCATCAATGCACACACACATGCCCGAGACAAGATGGACGTCCGCCGCCTACTCAAACGCACAATCTCAAGCGATTCCTATCTATATGAAGGTCACTGGCCGAGCCATAATGGACATATAACAAATGATATCCTTCCAGTATATTTGGTTGCAACGCCTCAACTGTAGTTCCCGCAAATGCCTCGTGCCGAAACACAAGTTCAAGTAAGTGATGTGTCATATATCCAAAGGTTGCAACACCACAGATGTATGTCTCGTTATACTGTGCTTCAAAAATACTTCAATTATTCCTCCTAGGTCGAACGGTCCCGGTGCCCCGGTGCCCCGGTGCCTATCCCGTTCGAGGAATGCCAAACCATGTGCACAGGTTATCCATAACCATGCAACGATGAAATGTAAGTACGACAAGGAATCGCGCATTCTCTTTCCACCATACGATACTCGCCATGTCTCATCTGATTACGATAATCGTTCTCAAATTATCCATCTCTTTCCATGTTCCTCTTGGTGACCCGAGGTCCCAACACAAGGCCCAAGGCCGCATCACACAAAGGCACAATGACACATCATTACGTATTCTGTGGCATCATGCCCATCGATAAGTTTCAAGTCTCATGTTCCAAGTCTCGTATTCCAATAGCACCATACCCTATCGGCATTTGCCCAGTTTCGAACCACAACTGCATGCTTCGCTTGACGAAACGTCTCAACTTGATCCTAGTGCGCAACGCACGCTCGCTCGATGAAGTGTTCCCATGTTCCAATCACAATGTTCAACTCAAGCCACAAATTCTATTTATCCGAACGGGAGACATTCTATGCACGCCACAGTATGGTGACTTCCAGTGATCTGACTAAGTGTTCAAGATATCAAGGTATTATCCATTTTATTAGACATGAATGAGTAGAGGAGAAGGGGCAGAGCCCACTCACCAAGTCTAAATCCGCTCGATGCTCTGCTTTGCTTATACGGCCGATTTTCTTGAATCTGTGGTCCAATGCAAAGCACAATCTACTCAATTGGTATGACCGTGCGAGCAGGTCTTGCACTCCAAATCATCCGACCCGATCGGACTAAGGAAGACGGCATTATCACTCCAATCTCGCTATCTCTGCATTGCCCTGATCAAACACACTGATTCTATTGCTCGTCGTCCATGCTTCAGCCCGTGCGAGGCGCTAATCTGATTGCTCTGAACTTCGCACACCACCTGTACACGAAAATCAACTTGCTCAGTACTTCTTCCATTTCAAATCTTAGTGTAATGCACCGTGCGGATGTGGGGCATTACAGAGGACACAAATGATATTGTTTCTATGTCTAACATTGGTCGTCCTGTCAAAGAAGGCAGTAATGAGATCACATTCCTTTAGCCACTTGATTCTGGACCTTTGCCTCCACTGGATCTCCTTCCTTTTTTTCAGCTTTTCAGTTTCTTATGTCAACTTCTTTTTCCAAAGTTTCATACTTCCAAACAATTGGTATGCCCATCTTCTCATATGACTACAAAGTCTATGTAACTTTCGGACAAAATTAGCGGTCGCATTATCCTCCCCTCCCAACTTCTCGATCCGTGAATCCTTTACAATGTCGTTGAAGTTATTTCTTTATAGCCAATTTTTTTTAAAAACCTAAATCGTCTATGCAGATCTCAAGAGCTCCCTCAGTAATAAGTTTGTGGTCTGGCGTGGGCTTGGGCATGGAGCGAGCAAAAGCTAAAGGCCGTTCACATTCCTAGTCTATACTTACAAGGGTTATATCAAATTTGGCAAGGCTAGGACGCTCCCTATGATTGGACAACGTAAACTATCCGGAATCTCAATCAATTATTAACTCATAATCAATTAAATCAATTTCTTACGATCCCGACGATTCCCTTCTCCTCACCTTCTTTCATTTGAGAAATGTTCAATATGATCTCCTCTCTAATACCAACGACATAGTATAGAGCCCTTCCCAATCTTCCACAATTTTAAATCTCTTCCCCCATAGTGGATTCTGAAGTGCAAATAATGACAAGTCCATAGTTCAAATGTAAAAGGTGTTTAAAACTTTAAATACAATCTAATAGAAGAAAGAAAAGGAAAGGAAAACTTACTGCATGGATTCGAAACCATAAATTGGTTCTGTTACATTGGTAAATAGGATGAAATAAGGCTACAAAATTTGGAGAGGAAACCTCTTGTTTCGAGAGAAGAAAAAAAAGAAGGTTTGAAGCATTTATATCACTATACTGCATTATCTGTACAAAATTTGGGGAAATGGGTTTTTTTTTTTAAACTAATTTCTAAGAGCATATATGCTGTAATGACATGAAGCAAGGCACTGTATGGACACGGCAATACTCAATACTATACCGAAATTACCATGTCTTACTGTATTCCGAACTGACTACGCCGTGTCCGACACGATGCATCACGGACACAGCATCAATCTTTTGAGTGTTTTTAAGAATCCAAGAACTATAGACCAAACTATAGGCAAACGGGTGAGAACAGAATCAAATACATAAAAGAATCCGATTTCGACTGACACTATAGCACGGCAAGGACACGGAGACACTGACACGAGACTGGATTTGGTGGGACCGTGCAGTGTCTGACACGACACGACACGACACGACACGACACGGAGAGGGCGCCGATTTTTCGAGTGATTCGTGCATGTTGATCATAGATGTGCATAGGAATTAAGTAAACAAGTGGACTCACCATTGTGTCCCAGTTCGGTCCCCCGTCTCTGTCTGTAATTTCTCTGCAAGAAAAAGAAAATAGGAGAGTAAACCACAATGGTTAGTGGGGAAAAAAAGAAAAAAGAAAAAAAAAATAGCGAGTAGCAAAATATTTCAGATTTTTTCATCTGAAGGGATAAATTATACTAATAATTCGGCACTTCAAATGAGAGAGAGAGAGAGAGAGAGAGAGAGAGGGGGGGGGGGGCTGATGGTACAAAATACACTTGGGGCTAGTTCAATATTGGAACTAATCCATTAATGAATGAAGTTTACTCATACTAGCCCAAACATTATTCATACTAGCCCAAACATTACTCCCTTCTCCCAAATCCCCCAAGTCTCACCACCGGAGTCCTCCTTCTCCCTTTCTTGTCGGAGTCCTCCTCCTCAACTTCTTCCATTTGAAACCTAAAATTTTACAATCTCCATCTCTTCAAATTCCAACCATTAATCGATGGCTCCCAAACTCTCAAAAGAATCAAGGTACAATTCTTCCTTCTCCTTCAATTTATAATAATTTCTATTGCATTTCGAAAAATTATCTTTCCAATCTTAAACTTATAGTCCTGAATGTAGTTTCGACGTATTTCTGGAGTTCGAATCGGATTTTAGGGCATACAAGTTCGACATTCGTCGAACGTATGGGACAGAAACATGCGGGACTGGAGACATTTCTACAGTCCTATATACATTGTGGACGGTTAAAATATCTGCAGTCCTTTATGTATATAGGACTGTAGAAATTTCAACACTCCTGTATACATATAGGACTGTAGAAATTTCTACAGTCCTGAATGTTCAATTAATTTTGGGATGTTAATATATATCTTTTTTGTCTTATAGTCATGACCCTCGGAAGGACATTGAGGATAAAAGTATCATGAGAAGACGCCATACTGCGTCGATGCGTAAGGAACGCAATGTTCAGCGTGTTGTAGAATCAGCTCTCACTATCCTCGACCCCGAGTCACGCCCTCAAGTTAGGAAACGTCGACTGATGAAGAAGACTGTAACTCGTTCAAAGAGACGTGCTCATAGTACTTCTGTTCTTCTTCCTCCTCCGATGAAGACATACCAACCGTCCAAAATCGGCCAACTGATGGTTCAGGACCTTCTCAGCATGCAGATAGTCCAGTCGGGACTCGACCACTAACCCTCGAAAATCGGCCTACTGATGGTTCAGGACCTTCTCAACAACCATATAGTCCAGTCGAGACTCGTCCAAACGGTTGCTCTATGTTGCCGTCGATCGAGAACCATATTGCATACAAAATATGGAACAATCCGGTAAGTACATTACGTTATGATAATTTTATATATAGTTCTAAGTTCTAAGTTCATCCAATTATTTATAGATAACTACATTTTATATATAGGTATAAGTTCATCCAATTGTTTACTTTTTAGGAGAGTTCTCGTATGTTAACGGTGATCAACCACGGCAAAAAGTGCAATACATGGGGGTTTGAATTTTTTGGAGACGATGTCAAGGCTAAAATCAACCCCACCGGTTTACAATATTTGGGTAACTAGTCATATACGACGGTGGACAATGCACTCATATCAGCATTTGTAGAACGATGGCATTCAAAAACCCATACTTTTCATCTACCAAACGGGGAGTTGACGATTACCCTGGATGACGTCCACCATATATTGGGACTTAGGGTTGATGGTCGAGTCATGATGAATCACACTTTTGACGAATCGAGCATTAACTTTTACGACCATATCGTGTATGTATCAGGCTGTCTGGGAGTTGATGCGACGAGTTTTACAACCCTTCGAGACTTCAAGAAGTCATACGGACTTCCTTTGAAATATTTGGAGGAGACATTCGATGATTCGGACCCCGAAGTGGATAATAGCGATAATGTGGCCCGTGGATATATGCAGTTCAACTTAGGGGCTGTCGGGATTCCGGATAAGTCTGGAACGTCGATACATGCTAAATATCTCCTGAATTTTGACGACATAGACACGGTGGAAGAAATATCTTGGGAAAGCGGTATACTAGCATACCTTTACCGCGAGCTTGGTGCGGCATCCCGCGTCGGTTCCAAGACAATATCCGGATGCCAGACTCTACTCCATGTATAGATATATCTTTGTCAACTTGTATACATAATAGAAAATTCAGTTGTTAATTTTTTGACTATTTTTTTTAACTTGGTTACGTGAAGACATGGATATACGAGCACTTTTCAACCCTGAAGCAGGCTAAACTTAACCGAGGGTATGACGAGCACCTTCCTAGAATGTGCAGATGGAAGCCAACTAAGGAAGATGCCAAACGTCCACACACATTAGTCGCCTTACGGAATGCACTTGAAGATATGATGACAAAAGAGATGAATTGAGACCTAATTTTTTAATGTTTGGTAATAATTTACTAAATTACGTTAGGTAAACACCCAAATTTTTAAAAATTAAAATATAAATTTTTATAATTTTTCTGTGATTTTTTAATAATTAAAATAAATGTTCTTCAGGGATAAATATTTTGAGTATTAAATTAAATATTAAAATATTATAAAAATTATATTTTTGAGTGTAAAATAAATAATTGGACATAGTGTAATTTTTCTGGAATTTATTGGACTCAAAAACTATTTTTAAACAGCTAAAAATATTATTTTTAAATAAACCAGAATAAACCAACCTGAACCGAACTAAACTAAACAAAAATAAACCAAACCCAACTGAACCCAACCCTAGTGGGTCGAATCTGAACTCGACCTGAACCCGACTCGTTAACCCCTAATACAGTAACCGATCGAAACCGATCGCCTCCCCCGACCGTTACTTACCGGTCGTCGCCGACCCATCGACTCCTCAACCGCCGCGACTCTCCACCTCCCCGCCGTCGTTCACCCGCCGACTGCTCGCCTCCCCGCCGCGACCCCTCCGGTCCACCTTCCCGTAACCGTCGGCCACCCTCCTCCTATTTAAGTCGATCACCCCCATCATCTTCACCATCACAACCACCAGCCACCGCCACTTCTTCCCTCCGGCGACGATCCCTCCGACCACGACGGTACCGACGACTCTGACCACGAAGACTGAGAAGCTACCGCAGCCACCCTGCCGTCGTCGCCGCAGACGAGCACCGCCGTCCGCCCCTATTCACGCGCAGTACAGTTGATTCTGACTCCCTGTTCCGAGTGAGTTTACTTCCTCCTCGTCGTGTCGATTTTCGAACGGCCTGTTGCGACATGTTCGCTGTATGACCCTCTCGAACCCTGTGCAATTAGATTGGGATATCGTATCCTATTTCGATCGCAAACCGCGACGCAAAAACAGAAAAATATCCCAATTTTGGACTTCAGAAACTGTCCCGAACTCACAAGTTCACGGCCGTTTTACGTCCAACATGTTTAATAATTCTAAAATTAACTTGAACAGTAAATTAGACAATATAACCAAGTTTTAAACCCTGTAATTAGTTTATTTTATTTTGCTGTAAGTTGTGTTTAATTCGCGGATAAAGTTGACCAAAATCTTGATTTTTAAAACCCGAATTTTCTGAAACTCGGTGCGTTCCGCTAAACAAGGCAATTTTGTTGTGTGCGAATTGCACCGAAAGGAGCGTATCGTTAATGCGGACGTGTGAGAT
The DNA here is from genome assembly GCA_036927795.1 of Iris macrosiphon. Classification (NCBI taxonomy): domain Eukaryota; kingdom Viridiplantae; phylum Streptophyta; class Magnoliopsida; order Asparagales; family Iridaceae; genus Iris; species Iris macrosiphon. The sequence continues at coordinate 203,697,965 of JAYESA010000007.1, read as the reverse complement.
TTTGCGGAAGTTGGTTTGGATGTGCGTGTACACCGGAATCAATGCGTATCCGTCGAAAATATCCCGTATCAGACATGTTCTGACACTCGTTGTAACTTTGTGTGTGCTTGTCGTTTCGCAACAAAACTTGTGCCATCGGATTCGTAGCGTTATGCTGGTCCTATGACCCAAGTTTGGTTCGATTCTGAGAACGTTGATAAAATCCCGTATCGTGGGTCCCACGGCTCCACTTGAGGGACGATTTTGTGATCGGCTCATCGGAATTCAGTTATGGACATTTCGTTGGGTTCATATAATCGTTCTTGACTTTTAGACACTAAGTTTGACAAATTTGGAGAACTTTGTCTCTGGCACATTTTTTGGTGCGAAGTGGGCCACATGTGGACTCCGCTTTGACCAGAAACTGTCAATTTTGCCCATGTGTCCAAATTGGACTTATGGGTAGGCAATCCTAGCTATTTTATATCTTCTGAGAATGATGGTAATATTTATTTCAGCAACCGGAGGAGTACATGAAGATCTTACTGTTACCGGAGCAATTGGAGGAGTTCAAACCCCAGACAAGTGTACCTTGCCAATCTTGCAGTACTTGCTTTATATTATTTTCTTGATTTATTTATGTGATGTATCTATTCAACCTAGGACCGTGAGACGTTGCTTAGCGTCCAAATAATATTCGGGTGTCGACACCGTACGCGGAGTCGTGTAACGTCACTTAGAGAGTTGATATCACGATCCTATATTTTCGTGCTTACTTTATCAAGCACGTCATACCATAAGACACTTGACACTATTCATGAGACAGAATCTTCCTGAGTTATTCATGGTGATTCTGTATAGGTTACAGGATTCGTAACATAGATCTTACATATGCATAGCTATCATTATAACTCGATGCATTAGCTAGAGGTTATGATCTTGCGTGTTTTGGACATGAGACGTGAGGTTACATAGGGTGGGGAGAGTCTTACCATACTAAAGGCTGATTATGTTATATATATTATATTACTGGGAGTGCCTTAGACTCTGACCAGAGCTTTGGCACACGTACTGGCCCTTCAATAATAAATGCTGCTATGGGTTTCCCAGAGCCAATAGTAGTTTCAGCCTGAGTATGATTAATGCTCTCATTTGCATATAACATAGCTGGTTACATAGTTTGCCCTGCTGATATTTTTTTTATACTGCATTTATTTGGCTTGAGTTTCTTGTACCTTGTTATGTCTCCTGAGAACCTGGATCCGGATTATGTCCCCAGGTTTAGCAGAGGAGATCTACCCCGAGGTGTACGGGACAGGAGCAGATACTGGAGCAGTACCAGCACCAGAGGGCGAGGTGATGCCAGAAGATTTCTCCTGAGTATTTTGTTACTCAGGCATTTCTGTTCTTGATACTTTATTTCCTATCTCTTAGATTACTGTATTAAAACTCATTATTGGGTTGTTCCCCGAGACATTTTATTGAGACTTGTTGTTGGATATATTTTATTTCGATTATTCTGACAATTGAATCATGTTTACCTTCTGCGGATGAGATTAGAATTAGACTGTGACATGTATCGTAAACCATTGTTTTATAGCTTAAGTATATTCTAACGGGTTCATTAAATTGGGTTTGCCCATTGGAGTGTGCTGCTGGCCATTGTCACGTGGCTAGTCCCTCGGTATTTTGGGACTGGGGCATGACACGTTATGCTAAATTACGTTATCCTAAATTATATGCGTTGCAGATTATTTAGGATCCATATTGTGATTTGCAACAGAGTAGTCGTCCATTGCAACCAGTCGCTTTATATCACGGTTTGATAAGTTGTCATAAAATCGAGGAGCCTTATATGCCTGATAGAGTGCTCCGTCAGTTTGGCTACGTACAAACAGTTTCGAAGCGCACATTAAAAATGATAAGTTCTCCGAGAGGTACAAAACCGCTAAACTATATTCCTGCAGCGTTCAACTGGGTCTCGGACTTCTTCATTGAGTGGCAACGTCACATTATTAAAGAAACTGAATGACAAGCAGCAGTAAATATGACGGAATGTAGCGACGACTACCTCGCCTACTACGCTGGTGTCGGACTACCTACGTTGTTCAAACGCAGAGGCGATATTGTGCGTGTACCATCAGATCTTCCGCCAAATATGTCTTGTATACTGCATTGGTTAAGATGGTAAGGCAACCGACTTTCAGTTTGAAGATATGTAAATGTTTATAACCTAAAAAAATTTATGAATTGTCATCAATAGGCTAGGAAAGCGAAGAAGTTAGGAAGAAGCCTCGTTAGTTGCTAGGGTGTGAATTATATGGAAATCAATGAGGAGCTACAACTCATCGACAACACTGAAGATTTTTCTTTCTTGGAAAATAGAGAGCAACGTACAAAGAGGCGGCATGAAGTTTAGGCCATGTTTCAAGAAGCCTTTATATGAAACTTTGCTACAGTTTGTGTTTCGAGACATGTAAAACTTTAAAGTTTTAAAACTTTGACTGGTTATGTTTTGTTTAATCTTGACATGTAAAACTTTGAAGTTGGTTGTAACTTTGTATTTCAAATTTTTTATTGGTTATGTTTTGTTTAAGTTGGTTGTCCTATTTTTGACTGGTTATTTTTGTTTAACTAGGACAGGGGACTAAAACTAGGACTGTCCAGATTTTGACAATCCTGATAGCTTATGGGACTATCAAAATCCTGACAGTCCTAGTTTTATATATAAATGTGCAGAGACAGTGGCTTAAAACTAGGACTGTCCAGATTTTGACAGTCCTGATAGCTTATGGGATTGTCAAAATCCTGACAGTCCTAGTTTTATATATAAATGTGCAGAGACAGTGGCTTAAAACTAGGACTGTCAAAATTTTGACAGTCATGATAGCTTATGGGACTGTCAAAATTCTGACAGTCCTAGTTTTATATATAAATGTGCAGAGACAGTGGGTTAAAACTAGGACTGTCAAAATTTTGACAGTCATGATAACTTATGGGACTGTCAAAATACTAATAGTCCTAGTTTTAACCCACTGTCTTTGCATATCGACATATATAAAACTAGGACTGTCAGGATTTTGACAGACCCATAAGCTATCAGGACTGTCAAAATTTTGACAGTCCTAATTTTAACCCACACAGTCCTACATTTTCCAAAAAAAAATTGGACTTTAAACATATATATATATATATATATATATATATATATATATATATATATATATATATATATATATATATATATATATATATGTTGGAAAGATACCAAAGCTCAACATACAAGACTCATTGCACAACATACAGTACTTCATTTTATTTCTTTCATAGTCAATATCTATTGCACTATCACGCTACAAAAGTACAAGATGTTAAGTTCCATTTCTATCGCATACTTAATTACAAAATGATACAAAAGTATAAGATGTATCAATCGATTAGAATATCAAAGTAGTCCTTAGGCAAGATTTTGGGATCCTCCATCTTCATCATCTTCTTATAGCCAGCAATTGCATCCATGTAGAGTGTCGTTCATGCGATCGCTTCCTCCGGTGCGTGTTTATACCAAAGCGTAGAAGATGGAGGAATAGAAGAATGATCGATCAACCTTGGGATGACAAAGTGTTGTCCGACAAGCCCTATCGAACATAGATTGGATAGTCTATGTTCGGCCGGGGGAGCGCACATTGGAAAGAAAGTATTGTTAATGCCGTGTGAGATAATTATAATAGGTATCTTATACCTATTAGAGAATATGTATGCAGCAGGCGGGACATCCATGTAATGGTCTGGTCCGATAACTGTGTCCGTACAAGGTATGCTTGCTAACAAATCTCCAATAAATTTTTCGTCGAGTATCTGCCTATAGAAGGGTAGACGAGACTCCAACTCCTCGTACAACTCTTCCCTAACCTGTCTCCATCCTGCTTCAACTGAATAGCCAAGATGTCTTGCGAGTGCATGAAATCCACAATGGCCATCCTTAGGAACATTAACAATAGACAAAATAAAATTATGTATCTCAGGTAGAAAACTTTGAATGTATAGACTATATGAATCAGAGAAGTTATCTAAAGCCTCTGTCGTGACTGCATCGTTCGTTTTCTGTTTCTTCCCCCTTCGAATAGTAAGCTCTTTTTTTTTCGAAATTACCACACTTTCGATAATTGAATTTGACTCAACTTGCTCTAAATTGCGTTCAATATATTCAAACAAGGATGGATCTCTTTTAGTTGACTCCACCTCCTTTTTTTTTTGCTCTACTCATTCTTGAGTGTGGTCTTACCTTAGGAGTTCGAACAACAGATGGCTCTTGCAATCGAGTTATTGCTGGGACTGTAATTTCTTGGATTTTAACCCCAATGGATTTTATCTCCGGTTCCGATGCGACACACCACCTTGCGTGAAGGAGTTTCACTTGTGGCAAAGAAAATAAATCATCGTAAACTTTCACCGTCGGCATGATCGACAACTGTCTCCAACGTTGATCAACAACATCTATTGAAAAAGGTATAGATTGACGACGATATTCGTTAATCTCATGTGCACAAGGAAGGCCGAGTTAATGTCGATATGAACACCGCAAACCTTGGGATCATAACCAATGAAGTTCGACCTACCAATCTTCTCAAGCAATAAGCCCAAGGCTTTGTGAGATACTACATGGATTAAAGCATACAAGAGGTGTTCATGCTTGTATTCATGTTTTGTAATATTGAGGCTCGTCTCAAATGATGCTACAATCTCGTTCATCGTGGAAATAATCATCAAATAAATTGATTGCCAAACGGAGACAAAATTATCGACCGATGACCGTAGATATCTTTTTAAAGTTGAGTGTGATCCTTCGACCCGGTTCGTAGTGATTGTGCCATAATGCTTCACCATGTTCGTCCATGCTAAGACGAATTGTTCTTTATGTGGTTCTAGCCAAGTATCTTTGATATAAGAAATGCATGTCGGGTTACTCATCTCTCACTTTTGTTTGAACATGTACCATGATGTGTCGTAGCTGTCTTTAGTACTTACTCGCCATACAAGACTCCAATCACTGTAGAATTCTTCGAAGTGAAGCTTGTCGATTTTACCGTCTATATTTTTAAATTTTCTCTTGCATTGAGCTTGGATATTTCGATTTATATGCCAAGTGCATAGTAGTCTATGCACATGAGGAAATACAATATGTATAGCATTTATCAGCACATATTCTCTATCGGTAACAAAAACAGAGGGCTCTTTGTATCCTGTGTAAAGGGATTATAGTTTTCTCAACGCCCAAGTGTAATCCTCTACTGTCTCACTCTTCATAAAACAAAAAGCGACTGAATTTTTTTTTTCCGTAGACGTAAACCCAACAATATGAAAAAGAGGCATCTTGAACTTGTTGGTCTTATATGAACAATCAAGGGCCAACACGTCTGCGAAGGACCTAGCCAAGTGTGTACAATCAGGATAAGCCCAAAACAATGATAGGAGTTCATCATTTTGTGGATGTCTTCTATGGTACTCCACGTAGTGATGCTCCCCAAGCAACTTCAATACTTGCTGTATCGCCATTCTTTCTTTCATACTATTATATTTCGCTCTCGCCAAACTATTATAGATCGTCCTCATGGTTGACTTGTTCTCATCTTCTTTTTGTTGCACGGCAGAATAAATTTGTTTGGGTACAACTCCGGAAAGGAACAGTTCTTCAACCAACTTTCTCTCATCCTTGTTCAACCGTGTCACGTAAGCATGACCCGTAAGTGTCTCTGGAATAGGATGATTGTATTCCATTCTTAACTTTGACTATCCACTTCATATTTTCTACTTTTACAACAACACCTTAAATGGACAACCATATTTTCTCGTCCCAACGTTTTTCTTGGAAATTTTTTTTAACAACACTTTTTTTTCCGATGCTGCCTGAACACACCTCCTCTTTCGCAGCCCAGCTCTAAATATTTTTGGTCCGGCCGAGATATGATCGATCTTGCAATGACAATGACTATGTTATGTCGTCTTCCAACTTCTCTGCACCAATCTAATGCTTCTTCGTGGGATGCAAATCGAATATCCGTTGAGAATATATTCTCCACATCAACCCCAATAGCATGATGTACCATAGCATCTGTACGAGGTTGGTCCTATAACCAACATAAAATAATCTAAAAATTAATAACTTCAAATAATTGGCAGTCCAAATTAGGACTGTCATAATTTGTACAGACTAATGTATTGAGTAGACTGTCAAAATTTTTACAGTCTTTAAGAAAATACATTGGTCACCATTTTATCTTCAGGACTGTCACTATTTTGACAATCCACATAGTCTATAGGACTATCGAAATTATGACAGTCCTATATTTATATAGAACTGTCGAATTATTGACAGTCCTATATTTATATAGGAATGTCGTAGTTTATACAGTCTTTACACGATGACTGTCGAATTAGGGTTGTCATTTTACATACCATAGGTGCTTCGAAACAACCGACATATTCTTCGGAAGGAGCGGAGTGCATATTTAATGGATTGCATGATCCGACTGTCACTGCCACATTTTCTAGGAAAGGGTATTTTAGTCTTTTCCTATTTAATTAAATATTGTGCATGGCAAATAATTTTTGTTGAATTATTTAATTATTGTTAGATGTTATTTAATTATTTTAGACTTATATTAGTGGACCCAACTAGTTTAGTTTGGACCCATGGACCAACATGAATTAATTAGTTAGACTTAGCCCATTTAGAAAGCCCATTGTTAAGGAGATGGATTAAAATTAATTAAATCATTAGACTAAAAGCTTACTTCCTTAATTATTTCTTCATGAGAGGCCCCAAGGGGTATATTAGACATTTTATAATTGCTTGAGGAAGGGGTAGGGGCCGGCCTGTTAAAAGAGGGAGAAAATTTCTCTCTCCTCTTATTTTTATTCCAAATCTAGATCTAGAATTTTTCCCACTACCAAATTTCTTTCATTCTCATTTCATTTTTCTACCAAATTCATTCCAATTCCTTCCCAATTCACCATTAGCAAGTTAAGAAGCAAGGATCTAGAAGGAGGAAGCAAGGATCTACAAAGAGGAGCAAGGATCTACAATTTAGAAGCAATTTTATCTCAATTGGAGGTTTCATTGGGAATCCATCTCCCAATAGGTATAATTCAGTTTTTTTCCTTAAAATAGCTTCTAAATCTGAGATTTAATCATGTAAAATCAACCTATATGTATGTACTACCCATAGGACTTGGTTTTGTGTTCATAGGAGACCCATGGAGAAAGTTATGGTACTTTTTGTGTCAATTTTGGGGGAATTTCGAATTGACATTTTATTGTGTGTGTCAATTGATCCTATAGATCAATTGGCCATGTGCTTATGTGTTTGGGGCTAGTGTCGTGTCCACAATTGGGTACGTGCAGGTCGTATCCCAACAATTTGGTGATACGTGTCATTTTGGGGGTTTTTCCTCCGACACGGGACTTTGTACATGTCGTATTTTGACACGGACACATAGATCTACATTTGACACTTTGATTTGTTCATAAATATTATTTGTAACATGTTTGTGTCCTTCGGGGTGCAATTGGTTGTGTGTTGGACTCGTGTCGCATGCGTATCCTAGATCTAGTGGGATACGGTGTGATACTCTCCATTTTGTGTGTTTATGTGTAGATCTAATTATTTATGCTTTAATTCTTGAATTATAATTAGTAAATATATATAGATGTTATATATTTATTTTAGTGTAATTATTATGATATTTATTGTAGCATAGATCTATGTATTTTTATGTGTACTAATATAATGTATGAATATATATGTAGCTTTCTTTACATGCATTTATATATGTTACAACTTATGTTAATAAAATAAATTATATATAAATGTTTTATAAAATATATTTATATGTTTAAATGAGTAATTATATTAATTATAATTATTATATAAAATTTAATTGTATATAAATGAATGTATTTTTATGTGTGCATTTAGCCATGTTAAAATATGCACATTAGTTCATAGAATGTGTATTGTAGCTTTTAAAATATATTTATATGCATAGGATTATGTATATATATAAGTATATATTTATTTATTTGTTATATATATATATATATATATATATATATATATATATATATATATATATATATATATATATATATATTGATTTATATATTAATATATATATATTTATTTATATATACTTTTTAGCTTTAGCGACAACAGCATTTAATGACAGATACTGTCATTAAAGCAGCAACCGCTGTAGCAGTTATTAGGCATTAATGACAGTTCTATCATTAATGCAGCGGACGGGAATAGCAGCAGCAACAGCGATAGTTTTTCTGTGACGGTCTGAACTGTCACCAATAAGTGACAGCAGTGGGTTTTTATACAGCGGTTTTGGCGACGGTTTTGCAGTGACAGTTGGAACTATCACTAAAGGGCTGTTTATTGAAAATTAATGTTTTCCCAAACAGTTTTTCAGTGACAGTTAGGCGGTTTTGGTTTATATTTTATATATTATATTTATATATATATATATATATATATATATATATATATATATATATATATATATATATATATATATATATATATATATATATATGTATATATAAATATATTTGTGGTGAGATATAATACTAGTATTGTTATTATTTTAATTATATACTATATTAGTTTATATATAATATATTATGTATTAGAGTAAATAATATATCTATATGTATCTTGAGTATTACTTTGTGTGGATATCAAGTTGGTTCAAAACCATGATTCCTAATTGTTGTATTTAATATTCTATATTATTATACTTTATTGCTGATATATAGGTATTGTGAGGTTTACCTTGTATTCACGTATCCGAAGATACGGTATCCTAATATTTTAGGTTGTGGTTCCTATGACTTAGATCTTAGTATTTTGATCCAAGATTTTGGTGCTAGACTTGTGCAACCTAGAAATAGATGGTTTGACCATAGTTGACCATAGTTGACTTTAGTTGACTTTAGAGTTGACCATAGTTGACTTTTGACTTAGAATTGACTTATTGACCTAGAAGTTGACTAGTTTAACTTGTTCTCTTTTCGTGACCTTGTATTGATGTTGTATTCCATATCTAGGTCTTCGAGGCACCTAGTCAGACATCTGTGAGACTGTTCATTGGACTTCAGGCGAGTACATTCTCTGATAGTTTTTCATTTATGATATCCTCTATGTTCGTTGTATCTAGTGTAGATATCCATGTCCTCTTGACACTATGGTTACACGGATTGGTATATCCGGATCTCGTCATGAGATATTATTCCTTGGTATATGGTGTATATGGTGCAAGTATTGTTTCATTGGTTATCTTGTACATGTACAGACACTGATTCTCGGGAAGACTAGCTATCTTCTTGGGGAATCTCGTGCCATAGCATACCGTGGTTGGATCTATTATACCAGTCGGGGGTGGGAAGTATTAGTATAGATATGTGATCAATATCCCTATTGAATAAAGTACAGATTACAGAATAGTGTTGATCATGCACCGCACGTATGATTAGCCAGGCCGCATTGCATCTTGCCCAAGCCGATCACATGTTAAACTAGTACTCACACACTTAGTCATTAGTATTATTGTTCCATTAGCATATTGTTCATTATTGTATTTATTTCCAGTATTTTCTTATTGTATATATATCTCTTATATCTATTGTGCATCTTGTTTATCCACAGCTATTTACTGTTACATAGTTTTTATCATTAATTAGAACTGCTGTTAGAGATGTACTCTGCTCCTTTCCTGACTGGATATATTTTTCCAGATGACACTGAGGAGTGGTACCCTACCTATTATGGACCCCAGGATGTTGTGGGTTTAGATTCTGAGACCCTGGCTCAAGAGGGACTTATTCCAACTGAGACAGTTGACCCTGGAGTTGTAGCTTCGTAGTATTCTTTTGTACTGGATTTGTCTCTAGCTTATTTCTGTATTTTTCAGACTCATTGATGTATTATTTTAGACTCATGAGTTGTATTATGACTATTCTATTCTTATCTGATTCGTGCTCATTTCTATCTTAGTTCTGTGATTGAGTATACTATCATTATTGGTGGTTCATTATATTGTTAGATAGATTATCTAGACAGCGTTCTACCGCCGATTCTGCGGCGTAGGTTGGGCGTTGTTTCCGACTAGTACCCTTACACCGGGTGCGGGTCTTGACATGTTTTTGGTGGTGGCCCATGCAGGTCTAGCTTCACAAAGTATGTGATGTCGTGGTAGTGCGACAATTTAGTTGTACTACTGCGAGCCTGCGATAGGATGTAGGATATAGGCTGAGATACTCAATCACATCTAGGAAAATTCTTTTGATTCAACTATTCTCCTTTGATATTGATACTTGATCCCTTAAACTGTCCTTTCCTTGATGTCTTACATCTTGTGCCATATTGATTCTTTCTTTCGCTTTGTCTCGGGATGCCGCCTAAGACTAGATCACAGCAGAGGAGAGCAGTTTCTGAGAGGTCGGCGACATCCCGAGGGCCTGCACCAGTCACTTCTCCGGTGATTGGAGTGTCAGCTGCTTTCGGAGGTCCACCACCTACTCAGAGGACTGTGCCAGCTGTATCTGAGGGGCTTCCACCTCCACCTCCTGTGCCAGCAGAGGCGTCACAGATATTTATACTGTTTCGTGAGATGCTCGAGGCACAGAGGGCTCAGTCAGAGGCACATCAGAGGCAGACCGACGTTCTACGGCAGGGCATCGAGAGTGCTCATCAGCTTGCTCGTGCTGTAGTTGAGAGAGGAGCTCCGATCCAGCAGCAGGTTGTTCCTCAGGTTGCTCAGCTTCGGCCAGGCAACATTCAGGACTTTAAGAAACTGGAGCCTAGGGTTTTCAAAGGGACGAAGGGCATCGTCTATGCTGATGATTGGCTCGAGGACATTGAGCGTCTTATGAGGGTATCCCGTCTTTCTAAAGATCTGAAGATTGAGGCGGTAGGACTTCAACTGTTCGACGTCGCTCGCACTTGGTTCAGGAATGAGCCAGTACTGGTTGACGTAGGACAATCTTGGGAGGTATTCAAGGACCTTTTCAAGAAGAAGTTTTTCGCCCGGATAGACAGGCTTGACTTGGGGAGACAATTTGAGAGTCTCATTCAGGGGAGCATGTCTGTGGAGGAATATGCTGCGGAGTTCGGCAGGTTGAGCCGATTTGCAGAGTATCTGGTGAGAGAGCCAGAGGTGCGAGCTATTCGTTTCCGTGAGGGTCTAAACTGGGAAGTGAAGATTCTCATTCCGTCTTTTTATGAGACATACTCGGAGATACTTGCGTAGGCACGCAAGGTTGAGCGGGATTTGGGTTTGAAGACCAAGAGAGACCATGATTCTTTTCTGGGAGCCAACGGCAGTGCAGTATCTGCCAAACGTCCTCATTTCCAGTCCAGACCTTTCCAGCAGCCACAACAGAACCAGACTCCAGCTAGAGCGCCTTTTCACTAGGCACCTCAGCAGCAGAGACAGTTACAGCAAGCTCCATGCAACTACTGCAAGAAGCCCGACCACATCTGGGAAGTTTGCAGGAGGAGGCTAGGAGTTTGTTTGTATTGTGGTACTGAAGGGCATCAATCGAGGGAGTGTCCTCGTCGTGCAGTTCAGGGAGCAGCTCCAGCTCCGAGGGCACAGACGAGACCACCTGCAGCACAGCCGAGGAGACCGCTTCCGACACAACAACAGCGTTTTGTCCAGCATCAGCAGCAAGGAGGTGCTCGACAGGGACGAGCGTTTGCTATGACCGTCGAAGCGGAGGAACCCACCGGAGATGTTATCGCAGGTTCTATTCTTCTTGATTCCATTTCAGCTTTAGCTTTGTTTGATAGTGGTGCTTCCCATAGTTTTGTATCTATTTCTTTTGCTCTAAAGCATGGTTTGGTAGCTGAGTCTTTGGTTAGGACTTGCAAGATCATGACCGGGGGAGGCATTATCCTGGTTAATGGTATTTGCAAGGACCGGAGAGTTACTTTGGGAGGCCGGGAGTTGAGTGCGTGTCTACTTGTAATGCCACTTTCGAGCTACGACATTGTACTCGGGAAGGATTGGTTGAGTAGGCACCGTGCTAGCATAGATTGTAGAGGAGGTAGAGTTTTGTTTGGTCCGCCAGGAGAGCCAGAGTTTGATTTTGCTGGAGGAGCTGCGGAGTAGGGAGAAGGCATTATTTGTGGAGCTATGGTGGAAGACAAGGAGTTGCCACATCCGTTGATAGCAGAGTTCTTGGATGTGTTTCCTGAGGAATTGCCAGGATTGCCGCCAGATCGAGATGTTGAATTTTCTATAGACTTGGTGCCAGGTGCAGAACCAATTTTGCAGCATGTCTATAGAGTAAACAACAGCGAGCTGGTCGAGTTGAAGAAGCAGGTGGACGAATTGCAGGATAAGGGGTTTATCAGATCAAGTTCTTCACCATGGGGAGCCCCGGTATTGTTTGTACCGAAGAAGGATGGATCGGTGCGCATGTGCATTAATTACAGGGCTTTGAATAATCTCACTATCAAGAATAAGTATTCTTTGCCACGGATTGATGATCTGTTTGATCAGTTGAGTGGAGCCAAGGTATTTTCTAAGATAGATTTGAGATCAGGCTACCATCAGGTGAAGGTGAAGCCGGAGGACATACCGAAGACTGCTTTTAGAACTCGGTATGGTCAGTACGAGTTTATGGTGATGTTGTTTGGTTTGACTAATGCACCGGCGGTATTTATGAACTTGATGAACAAAGTGTTCCACCAGTACCTTGACAAGTTCGTGGTGGTGTTCATCGACGACATACTCATATACTCGAGGACACCGGAGGAGCATGAGGAGCATTTGAGGATTGTGTTGGATGTGCTGAGGAAGGAGAAGCTGTATGGGAAGTTGTCCAAGTGTGAGTTTTTCTTGGACAAGGTGGAGTTCTTGGGGCATGTTGTGACTGGTGATGGTATTTCAGTGGATCCGAAGAAGATTTCAGCAGTGGAATCTTGGAAGACTCCGAGTTCGGTAGCAGAGATCAGGAGTTTCTTGGGATTGGCAGGCTATTACAGGAAGTTTGTGCAAGATTTTTCGAGGATTGCCGAGCCGATGACCAGACTCACAAGGAAGGATGTGGAGTTTGTTTGGACGGAGGATTGCCAGGTTGCTTTTGAAGAGTTGAAAAAGAGGTTGACGTCTGCTCCTATTTTGACGTTGCCATCAGGGTCCGGAGGTTTCACTATTTATAGTGATGCATCGGGGAAGGGTTTAGGTTGTGTTCTTCAGCAGCATGGGAAAGTGATTGCCTATGCATCCAGGCAATTGCGTCATCATGAAAAGAACTATCCTACCCATGATTTGGAGTTGGCAGCAGCCATCTTCGCTCTGAAGTTGTGGAAACATTATTTGTACGGAGAGCGTGTGGAGATTTTCACAGACCATAAAAGCTTGAAGTACGTTTTCACGCAGAAGGAGTTGAACATGAGGCAGCGTCGGTGGTTGGAACTGATGAAGGATTTTGATATCTCTTTGCAATATCATCATGGGAAAGTCAATGTAGTTGCCGATGCTTTGAGCAGGTATCCGGTAGCTATGTTCTTGACGCATGATCAATATTTGTTGGAGGACTTGGAGAGCTTGGGCATGGAGGTGATTATTCCTGGGTGTGCTATACAGATGTGGGGATTGCAGATACACTCAGATTTGATGGACAGGATCAAGGCAGCACAGTATGATGATGTATCTCTGAGGAGTATCAGAGCTCAGGTGAGAGCAGGATTGGAGGATGATTTCACTATTGCTGAGGATGGATCTTTGAGGCATGGAGTTAGATTGTGTGTGCCTAGTGGGGAGCTGCGTGAGGAGGTATTGCAGGAAGCGCATCTCTCTCAGTATTCCATACATCCAGGTGCTAACAAGATGTATCAGGATATGCGAGAGAGTGTGTGGTGGTATGGCATGAAGAGGAAAGTGGCACTGTTTGTATCCAGATGCTTAGTGTGCCAGCAGGTGAAAGCCGAGAGGCAGAGGCCAGGAGGTTTACTTCAGCCATTACCCATTCCAGAGTGGAAGTGGGAACACATTACTATGGATTTTGTGTCCGGACTTCCACGAACTCCAGGAGGGAAAGACGCGATTTGGGTCATTGTTGATAGGTTGACCAAGTCGGCCCACTTTTTGCCTTTCAAGGTGGGTTTGTCTACGGAGAAGCTGGCAGAGATATATGTGAGGCAGATCGTTAGGATACATAGAGTTCTCGTCAGCATAGTCTCAGATCGAGATAGTCGTTTCACTTCTCATTTCTGGAGGAGTTTACAGGAGAGTTTGGGCACTCAGCTCAAGTTCAGTACTGCATATCATCCACAGACAGATGGGCAGTCAGAGAGGACTATCCAGACTCTCGAGGATATGTTGCGCACTTGTGTACTAGATTTCGGGGGTTCTTGGGAGGACCATCTCCATTTGGTAGAGTTTGCTTACAACAACAGTTACCAGGCCAGTATAGAGATGTCACCTTTTGAAGCTCTATATGGTCGGAGGTGTCATACTCCTTTGTCTTGGGACGATGTTGGAGAGAGAGTTTTGCTTGGGCCAGAGATGGTTGTGGATGCAGCAGAAAAGGTTCAGTTGATCAGAGACAGACTTCGAGTGGCGCAGGACAGACAGCGGCATTGGGCCGATAGCCATCGGAGACCTTTGGAGTGTGAGGTATAGTTTAGATTTTGTTTGTGCTTATTTTTGTTTGTTATAGATTAAGTTCTTAAGTTGATGTTTTGTTCTAGGTGGGTGGTTTGGTGTTTCTGAGGATTTCTCCGACACGAGGCACGATTCACTTCGGTGGAGGCGGAAAGTTTAGTCCGTGATTTATCGGACCTTTCACTATTCTAGAGAGGGTCGGTGCAGTTGATTATAGACTAGACTTGCCACCTGCATTGGAGGGAGTGCACAACGTGTTTCATGTGTCGCAGTTGAGACGATACGTGGCAGATCCTAGTCATGTATTGGATCACTCGGAGATAGAGGTGGGCCCTACTCTTAGCTATCCAAAGCAGCCAGTTGAGATTCTGGATCGGAGAGAGAAGGTGCTGAGGAACCAGACTATTCCTTTGGTGCGCGTCGCATGGAGGCATCACTCTCCGGGGGAGTCTACCTGGGAGAGAGAGGATGACATGCGAGAGCGTTATCCATATTTATTTTTACCTTGAGGTATGTTATTTTCTAGTTATGTTCTATTCATAGATAGTTGTGATTCTTTAGTTCTGATCTATTATTTTTGGGGGTAGTTTTCGTCTTTGAATTTCGAAGACGAAATTATTTTAAGGAGGGTAGACTTGTCACTGCCACATTTTCTAGGAAAGGATATTTTAGTCTTTTCCTATTTAATTAAATATTGTGCATGGCAAATAATTTTTGTTGAATTATTTAATTGTTGTTAGATGTTATTTAATTATTTTGGACTTGTATTAGTGGACCCAACTAGTTTAGTTTGGACCCATGGACCAACATGAATTAATTAGTTAGACTTAGCCCATTTAGAAAGCCCATTGTTAAGGAGATGGATTAAAATTAATTAAATTATTAGACTAGAAGCTTCCTTCCTTAATTATTTCTTCATGAGAGGCCCCAAGGGGTATATTGGACATTTTATAATTGCTTGAGGAAGGGGTAGGGGCCGGCCTATTAAAAGAGGGGGGGAATTTCTCTCTCCTCTCATTTTCATTCCAAATCTAGATCTAGAATTTTTCCACTACCAAATTCCTTTCATTCCCATTTCATTTCCCTACCAAATTCATTCCAATTCCTTCCCAATTCACCATTAGAAAGTTGAGAAGCAATGATCTAGAAGAAGGAAGCAAGGATCTACAAAGAGGAGCAAGGATCTACAATTTAGAAGCAATTTCATCTCAATTGGAGGTTTCCTTGGGAATCCATCTCCCAATAGGTATAATTCAGTTTTTTCCCTTAAAATAGCTTCTAAATCTGAGATTTAATCATGTAAAATTAACCCATATGTATGTACTACCCATAGGACTTGGTTTTGTGTTCATAGGAGACCCATGGAGAAAGTTATGGCGCTTTTTGTGTCAATTTTGGGGGAATTCCGAATTGACATTTTGTTGTGTGTGTCAATTGATCCTATAGATCAATTGGGCATGTGTTTATGTGTTTGGGGCTAGTGTCGTGTCCACAATTGGGTACGTGTAGGTCGTATCCCAACAATTTGGTGATACATGTCATTTTGGAGATTTTTCCTCCGACACGGGACTTTGTACATGTCGTATTTTGACACGGACACATAGATCTACATTTGACACTTTGATTTGTTCATAAATATTATTTGTAACTTGTTTGTGTCCTTCGGGGTACAATTGGTTGTGTGTTGGACTCGTGTCGCATGCGTATCCTAGTTCTAGTGGGATACGGTGTGATACTCTCCATTTTGTGTGTTTATGTGTAGATCTAATTATTTATACTTTAATTCTTGAATTATAATTAGTAAATATATATAGATGTTATATATTTATTTTAGTGTAATTATTATGATATTTATTGTAGCATAGATCTATGTATTTTTATGTGTACTAATATAATGTATGAATATATATATGTAGCTTTCTTTACATGCATTTATATATGTTACAACTTATGTTAATAAAATAAATTATATATAAATATTTTATAAAATATATTTATGTGTTTAAATGAGTAATTATATTAATTATAATTATTATATAAAATTTAATTGTATATAAATGAATGTATTTTTATGTGTGCATTTAGCCATGTTAAAATATGCACATTAGTTCATAGAATGTGTATTGTAGCTTTTAAAATATATTTATATGTATAGGATTATGTATATATATAAGTATATATTTATTTGTTTGTTTTATATATATATATATATTTATATTGATTTATATATTAATATATATATATATATATATATATATATATATATATATATATATATATATATATATTTATATATACTTTTTAGCTTTAGCGACAGCAGCATTTAATGACAGATACTGTCATTAAAGCAGCAGCCGCTGTAGCAGTTATTAGGCATTAATGACAGTTCTGTCATTAATGCAGCGGGCGGGAATAGCAGCAGCAACAGCGACAGTTTTTCTGTGACAGTTTGAACTGTAACCAATAAGTGACAGCAGTGGGTTTTTATACAGCGGTTTTGGCGACGGTTTTGCAGTGACAGTTGGAACTATCACTAAAGGGCTGTTTATTGAAAATCAATGTTTTCCCAAACAGTTTTTCAGTGACAGTTAGGCGGTTTTGGTTTATATTTTATATATTATATATATATATATATATATATATATGTATATATATATATATATATGTATATATAAATATATTTGTGGTGAGATATAATACTAGTATTGTTATTATTTTAATTATATATTATATTAGTTTATATATAATATATTATGTATTAGAGTAAATAATATATCTATATGTATCTTGAGCATTACTTTGTGTGGATACCAAGTTGGTTCAAAACCATGATTCCTAATTGTTATATTTAATATTCTATATTATTATACTTTATTGCTGATATATAGGTATTGTGAGGTTTACCTTGGATTCACGTATCCGAAGATACGGTATCCTAATATTTTAGGTTGTGGTTCCTATAACTTAGATCTTAGTATTTTGATCCAAGATTTTGGTGCTAGACTTGTGCAACCTAAAAATAGATTGTTTGACCATAGTTGACCATAGTTGACCATAGTTGACTTCAGAGTTGACCATAGTTGACTTTTGACTTAGAATTGACTTATTGACCTAGAAGTTGACTAGTTTAACTTGTTCTCTTTTCGGGACCTTGTATTGATGTTGTATTCCATATCTAGGTCTTCGAGGCACCGAGTCAGACATCTGTGAGACTGTTCATTGGACTTCAGGCGAGTACATTCTCTGATAGTTTCTCATTTATGATATCCTCTATGTTCGTTGTATCTAGTGTAGATATTCATGTCCTCTTGACACTATGGTTACACGAATTGGTATATCCGGATCTCGTCATGAGATATTATTCCTTGGTATATGGTGTATATGGTGCAAGTATTGTTTCATTGGTTATCTTGTACATGTACAGACACCGATTCTCGGGAAGACTAGCTATCTTCTTGGGGAATCTCGTGCCATAGCATACCGTGGTTGGATCTATTATACCAGTCGGGGGTGGGAAGTATTAGTATAGATATGTGATCAATATCCCTATTGAATAAAGTACAGATTACAGAATAGTATTGATCATGCACCGCACGTATGATTAGCCAGGCCGCATTGCATCTTGCCCAAGCCGATCACATGTTAAGCTAGTACTCACACACTTAGTCATTAGTATTATTGTTCCATTAGCATATTGTTCATTATTGTATTTATTTCCAGTATTTCCTTATTGTATATATATCTCTTATATCTATTGTGCATCTTGTTTATCCACAGCTATTTACTGTTACATAGATTTTATCATTAATTAGAACTGCTGTTAGAGATATACTCTGCTCCTTTTCTGACTGGATATATTTTTCCAGATGACACTGAGGAGTGGTACCCTACCTATTATGGACCCCAGGATATTGTGGGTTTAGATTCTAAGACCCTGGCTCTAGAGGGACTTATCCCAACTGAGACAGTTGACCCTGGAGTTGTAGCTTCGTAGTATTCTTTTGTACTGGATTTGTCTTCAGCTTATTTCTGTATTTCTTCAGACTCATTGATGTATTATTTTAGACTCATGAGTTGTATTGTGACTATTCTATTCTTATCTGATTCGTGATCATTTCTATCTTAGTTCTGTGATTGAGTATACTATCATTATTGGTGGTTCATTATATTGTTAGATAGATTATCTAGACAACGTTCTACCGTCGATTCTGCGGCGTAGGCTGGGCGTTGTTTCCGACTAGTACCCTTACACCGGGTGCGGGTCGTGACACCGACTTCTTCATCAAAGATAATTTCATGCATCTTTCCTACAATAGTCGAATAAAACTAAATATTTTGGTGACAATCGCAAAATTTATTCATCGTATATTGTCGAAGACATACCGAAAGAATATTCGTTAGACAATCACCAAATCAGAAAAAAATTTCACTTGGGACCACAACTATCAAATTCCAAAATTAGGTTTAGATTTTAGGACTTGAGAGAATGAGAGATTTCTTCATGTGAAGGTAAAAAAGAAAGAAGAAAAATGATTTTTACTTATATAGGTTGGTGTGGACAGTCCTAAGTAAGTTTGAGTAGTGGCAAACTTATAATTTTTAGGAAGAGAGGAATGGACAGCCTTGAGTTTATTTTATAGTGCCCTTATCACAAACTGAGAGAAAATGGTCAGCGCATGATCCTACCTCATTTGGAACGAAAACCCCTTGGTCTAAGTCATTTGGAGCGAAAACCTCCTCCGCTCTAAATCACTTAAACATGAAAGACTTGCAATTACATACTATTTAAGTAATTCTCAAAGTTGACTTTTCTAAAGCTTAAAAAAAAAGTCCCTGTCCAATTTTTTTTTAGATAATTACATGTTTATCATTCTCCAAACTTGATCATGATGATCCAATTTTTTTTAGTACTGTCAAAAGTTTGATAGTCCTTCAGTAGAAAAGACTCTCAAAATTTTAACAGTCCTAAAAAAAATATGTTGATTCTTTAGGACTCTCAAAATTTTGACAGTCCTAAAAAAATATGCTGATTCTTTAGGACTGTCAAAATTTTGACAGTCCAGAGAGGAGGATGTCTGCGCGAGGCGAGACAAGAGAGGAGGAGGAGGCGGCGGCGGCGGAGGCTGTCATGCCCCAGTCCCAAAATAACGAGGGACTGGACATGTGGCAATGACCAGCAGCACGCACCGATAGACAAACCCAATTTAATGGATCCATCAGGACGTACTTAAGATGTAGTACAACAATAAATAGAACCAATGTTATAAGTCATAATCTATACTAATCTCATCCACAACAGATAATCACAGATCAAATGCCAGAATAATGCAATTAGAATAAACTAACAAATTTCAATAAAAGTGTCTCGGAGAACAATCCGAGAACAAGTCTGATACATCAATACAATAGACAGAAAATAAAGGAACTGGAAATAGAAATAACTGAGTATATAAAGCCAATACTCAGGAGAAGTCCTCTGGCACGATCTTGTCCTCAGGTTCTGGTACAGCTCCTGGAAGTGCTCCTGTACTGTATATCTCGGGATGGATCTCTTCGGCTATACCTGGGAACATAATCCAGATCCAGGTCCTCAGGGGATATTGTCACGCCCCAGTCCCAAATTAACGAGGG